>OV656866.1:15530509-16267997 GCA_927399465.1 Sarcophaga caerulescens | reverse complement strand
AAATTTTGAATGAATTAAAAAATTTTTTAAATTTTTTATGGTATCACATTCATGTTTAGTACCATTTTAATGGTATTTTTCTGGCATAGTTCGAAGCTTCATACATAATAACGGCTGAATTAAATTAACATTCTTTTTATTTTTTTTATTTATTTATTTAAAAAACATCTATGGATCAAAATCCTTCTTCCACGTGTAATGTTTGAATTTTTTAACACAGTGATACTTTTTCTTTTTTTTTTCTTTTATTAACAAAATTAAATCGAAAATGAATCGAAAAATAATACAGCTTAGTACTCTCTATGGGATATCACTTCCAATCTTTATCCCACTTTATCATGATAATCTACAGCAAAACATAAAGGTTCACATGTGAATCTCTCAAAGACTAAAGATTGCCTGAAGCTGCCTATACTTTCGAAAATTTCGTTGTGTATCTACTTTTCTATCGAAGACAATTTTGCTTTCGCTGCCGAATTGAATTGTGCAAAAATTTATTAAAATGTAAGTTTAAAAATTTTTTTTTCACAAAATATGAGATATGAACAATTATTTTTGTTAATTTTATTAAGGAGTAAGGTTGTGAGTACGAAACAGCAGTTGGAAAAACTTTTCAATGGTTTCAATATCGGACTCATCTGCTTCGTCATGAGGCTCATTGAAAATATCTTCCGAGGATTGAACATTATAAAAAACACAAATGTTGTGTAAAGCGGCAAACACGTTTATAATTTGCGTACATTTTTCTGGTGTATAATGCAATGCTCTTGCCTGTAGTAAGCATCTGAACATATTTTTGAAGACAGCAATTGTTCTCTCTACAATATTTCTTCCTTTTGCATGTTGTGTGTTGTATGTGCTTTGTAGGGATCCTTCTTCCGGATTTCTGAATGGTGTCATTAAATAAGGTTTCAAAGCATATCCGGCATCCTCTAAATAAAATTTATACATGATACACACATCAACATCCTAATATGGTATACACTTACGTAATTGAATCCATTTCCAAGGGATTGGAAGCATCTCTCAATTTTTTTATACTTCTGGCTAGTTCCAATAAGTTTTCATCCTCATCTGAAGAATCGTCAAACCACATCTCCGTCGTATCCATATTACTTTATTACACTTCTTTTTTTGTATTATTATTTAGAACATTCCAAAAAATATTTAAATGTTATCAGCTGATATTATTGTGAATAATTCAAATAAGCGGAATTCACAATAATACTACTCACATCGAATGAACGTCATAATACCAATTGCAAATAAGTTCGATAGGCACTTTCGAACACAGTCGACGATCGATCAAAACTCATAATAGGGCCTGTATTTTTAGCTACTTTAGCTGTATGTTTAGCTACTTAAACTGGTAACAAAGTGTTGGGAAAAAAATGAACCCAGGAATCTTGGAATAACTACGGAGACATACACAGCAGTGGTCACACCTATCTTGACCTACGGATGCCTTGGGTAGGACAACTAATACGACGGTTGCAAGGGTTACCTGTAGAATTACGTCACACTGGAGATAATTATAGGCCTCTTTCAGCTTGATCTTCATTGTAGGGACTTGGCGTCTAAGGTTTGGAAACGTCTCTGGGCGTTTGTAGCGTGGCATGAAATCAATACTGGTCACGCAAACACCCTAGAATAAATTGGGAGTTTTGAAAGCAGTTACTACATGACACAGCGTTACGACTTCCCAATGAGACTCAGTACATTTGTTCCGGACAAGAAAGTCTAAGAAAATATTGCGGCGCATCTCCTAAAGGACTCCCTTCAAATTTACACCGGTAGCACCGAATTTGACGGAATCGTTTGAGGTGGAATTTAATCGGTATCAACTGGAATCTATAAGGCTGCCAGATCACTGTAGCGTCTTTCTGGCTGCGGTGTCGGCAATTAAAACTGTGGCTAAAATTACTGGGGACGCAAATAACCACAAAGGGGACATTATCATACTTTCCGATAGCCAGGCGGTTATCAAACTACTGAACTCCAATGTTATGAACTCCACGCAGTAAACATCTGCCGCAGATACCTCAATAAGATCGCAGAAAGATATGATATCCATATAATATGGCTACCAGGACACAATGATATTAGACGTAACTGCAGAACGAATGAACTGGCCAGGCATGGCACAACCAACAAACTCTACAATCAATTTTCGGCTTTGTGAATTCCTCTAAAATCATGCCACCTTATAATTGACAATACGATCATTGTTACCGTCAGCTACAGATAGGCGGAGCACAACGGCGAAAAAAATCTGGCCAAAACTGGGTGTAGGGCACACAATAAGTCTGCTTAAACTCCAAAGAAACACGCTCATTATGGTTTTCGGGATCATTACTGGGCATTGCATTATGGCCACGCATGTAAAGCCCATCGGTTTTGGACACTTTGCTAATGATTTCTGTAGAAGCTGTAAAGGCAAGGAAGAAGAGGAGCCAATTCTTCACCAACTGGGTAAATGTCTGGCACTATGTCGTATAAGAAGAAGGCATCTTGGTGCCTACTATGTAAGCACTCTGTAGAAATTGTCACGCAACTATATTGGCAGACTGGGTCGCTTTATGAGAAACTAAGGGTGGTTTCGGCACAAAGGGACCATTGGAAACTGTTGTTTCAGAATAGGCTCTATATGGCCTAAGACACATACATATGTAGGGAAATTTTATACAATACACATGACATTAAATAACGTTTAAGCTAGTACAATACAATTACCAAAGGGTACAAAATTCTCATGTTTTTTATATTTTTCAATTTAAATAAATTATAATTTAATAACAATTAAATGGATTTTTACAAATTATTATGCAAATTCGAATACATATTTTTTATTTTAATTATAAATTTTAGAAGAAAGCATAAACGTTTTAATAATTAATGCAACATTTTATGCGGTTTTTTTTTACAAATTGTGATGAAAAAATTTATTGAAAAAAAAAACGTTTTTAGAATTCCATTACAGAATATATTAGATTGTAGCACATTTAATATAAAAATGTATTACAATGTTCAATACAATGTGATAAGCTAACAACGACTAAAAATTATCACACACAGATACTCTACATGCATAACAGCAGACGCTAGTTATTGCAACTGCTGCAGTCTACGTAGAAGGTATTGTCTTAGAATGTAGTTAAATTGGGTTTTAGTTAAGGAGATAATAATGTAATCGCTATCTATGGATGGTGATACATTTGCTATTAGTTGCGCTAGTATATCTTGCAACGTGCTTGTCATGCTTTATCATCCGTTTATGTTTCAAAAATCTTTCCTTGATTTCCAGGCTCCAACAGACCAATTCTTACAAAAAAATCTACCACGTAGGACGCCATAAATTCGTTCTTGACCATCTAAAAATTTCCTGCTCGTTGGTTTCTTTTTTATATTTAATTTCATGAAAATATTTTTCGTTTTCTTTTTTTCTGTTCGATAAAATAGTTTCGGAATATTTAATGACATTTTTTCCGCATGAATAGAATTTAATGTTTGTGTAATGAAACATTTTTAAACAGATTTTTGCAAAATTAATTAAAATAATTTCAAAATCATAGACAAATAAATACAAGTGCTAATAACAAAATACAATAACAAAATGGAAAAAGCTGCTTTAATTAGGGAATTTAATTGCACAAATGCCGTCAGTATTTATTTATACGCGACGAAAATAAAAATAAATTTTGAAATTTTTAATAAAAATAAAAAAAAAATAATTAAAATTGCAACTGAACTGAATTATAATGAATGCAGCAGACTGATAAGACCGATTAAAATAATAAATTTTATTTTGTATTAAATTAGATTTTAAATGAAATATGAATTTATTAAAAGTGGAAACATACTAAGGTAATATACTTAACATATTAGTTTTAATTTAAATATGCATAATATTGTTACGAAAATGGAAATGGTGTTGTTAAAATAATAAGCAAAAGCTCCAAAAAACAACACAATGGACTTGATCACGCATAAACAAAAGCTCCAAAAACAAAACAATGCAGTTGTTCACGTGATCAACGAATGAGTAAGCATATAGCAACAAAAACAACAGGGCTCGTTTACAAGATCGATGAATAAACAAATATAGCAACAACGACTGCGTATAAAAAATATAGCAGAAAGACAAACAAACAGAACAACAACAACTCTGCCTGGACGAAAGTAAATAAGATACACGAACAACAAAAATGGAAACAAGTTGTTTACATTTTTGGATTGTTCCCGAAGGTCGTCATCATCCTTCAAGGGCATTCATCACACTGTTGATCGAGTGATATAAAAGGCAAGATAAAGCGAGCAACGATGATTCAGTTAGAATTCAGTCAGTCGTGTATGAAGACACGTTATTCTCGGAGTTCGAGTGAAGTTAGTCGTTTGACGACGTCGCGTTGAATTAAGTGAGAATTCAACCAGTGGTGTGTGAAGTTAAGAGATCGAGTTATAATCCAGTCAGACTTGTGTGCAGACAAGTTGCGTGAAGAAAACAGTTGTTAGTGTGGTGCTTACAAAAAAGGTTGTGAGCAAAGAAGAATAACTAACAAGTGTTGTTGTTGCTTATAAAGAAAAGGTTATAAGCAGAGAAATATCACGAACAAGCACATATTGTGGAAATTATCATTGTATGCGTAGAATAAGTTTGAACAGTGGCACGAAAGTTGTGCAGAAAATAAAGAATTGAATTAAAATTAAACACAGATTTATTTTTATTTTATTTGCAATCTACGAGCTCATATTTTTAACGTTTTTAAAAGGTAAAAACGTAACAATATAATAGCGCATAT
This sequence comes from Sarcophaga caerulescens, assembly GCA_927399465.1. NCBI lineage: Eukaryota > Metazoa > Arthropoda > Insecta > Diptera > Sarcophagidae > Sarcophaga > Sarcophaga caerulescens. The sequence continues at coordinate 16,263,198 of OV656866.1, read as the reverse complement.
TAGCAGTATTAAATTTTCAAAGAAAATAAGTAATTTAAACCACTCCATTAAATAATACTGTTACGTTTTTGCCTTTTAAAAACGTTTAAAATATGAGCTTGTAGATTGCAAATAAAACAAAAATAAATTCGTGTTTAGTTTTAATTCAAATTCTTTACTATTTGTACAATTCTGTGTGTCACTGTTCACAACTTAATGTAAACAACAACAATTGCTTTTCTTTATCAATTCTCTGTTTATATCCTTTGCATAAACAATAACAATTCATGGCAATTATTCTACAGATCTTTGTAATGGTGATCTTCAAACAACGATTACTTTCTTCAAAAGCACCGCGTCTTCACACAAGACTAACCGAACTTTACTCACCCAGTCACCTGCTTTGCCTTCATATGGCAAAGTAAACAGTCTGATGAATGTTCTTGAAAGTGAACGTTCATGACTTCGCCTTCTCGAAATCCCTATAAATGTAAACATCGTTGTTTACATTTACATATTATTGTAGTGTTGTTCGTATATTTTTTGTTTACTTTTTTACCATTTTTTCATGATGGTGTTTGTTGTTATATTAAGCATAACTATAATTTGTAAACAGGTTTATTTACTGCATTGTTTTATAGCTTTTGTTTATAATTTTAATATTAAACAATGTAAAAGCATAACACCAGTATCTAGATTTTTCATTTTCGCAACAATACTTATAATAATTGTCTAAAACAATCTTATGTTTTCTATTAAGATTTTTCAAAAACTTTAATTTTATTTATAAAACAGCACATTATTATGCTGTTATGCCCCAAAAAAAATTTTAAACAATTCAGTGTATTCGACTATTGCAATCTAAAAAAAAAATAGTCAAAACACGTGAAAACACGATTTACTACACTTGACTGAAAAACTTTCCTCTTCACTCTTTTTATACGCCATTTGCTTTCGATCTGGCAACTTCTAGAACCAACTGTTGATTTTTTTTATTGTATTTCAGTTGTTATACGTGGCAATCCATCTATGTAGTTTTGTCACATTAATTGGCTATCTGTTTATCTCTATTTTCGTAATTGTTTGTTGTCTTGTTATTGTAGTTTTTTGCTATTGTAACTACACATGCATAACATAATTGGTCAATTCAACACTTCAGTGCGGATTACGATCTAGATTCTCACACCACTTATATTGTGAACGTTAATTATATAATATACATGAGTGGCGGGACCTACAGTTTAAAGTCGATTCTAAACGACAGATTTTTGAGAAATCTTTCATGGCAATTTTGTTTACTCTCAGAGTTTCTGCCTGAAATCTGCTGAGAGGAAGTCGCCGAAGGAATATTTTTTCATATTTTAGTTTTGTTGGAAATGTCTGATGTTAAAGCGTGGCCTTACGTCTAATAAGCTAACACACTACCTACTAGACTAAGGCGACTACATTATATTATCGTTCGTTTTTCTTCTTGTGCTTCAAGTAGATTCCACTTTGTCGTAAAATTTCATCCTAGCATCACTCTTTTGAACCGTTATTACCAGAAAGGTATTCTCATTTTCTCCTGTCATTTCCAATATGCGCTCCGATTGGTTACGTCTTCAGTCAAAAACTGGATACGTTAAGAGGACTTTTTTAACTTATCTTGAATAAAAAGACAATAATGGGCATATTAAATACTCTGGACAAAATTTTTTTGCAATATTAACTCACACGGGGATTTAGCGGGAATGGGAAGATCGGAACAACACTTTGCACGGGTTTTGCGGGTAACACTGAGGTTGGTTATACGCACACTCAAAACATATATTCGTGGATATATTTAAGAACCTGGCCATAAGCTTTCTGTTTATAAAACCAGCTTTTTCGTTAGTTGATTAAGTGGCAGAAATGGGCTTCTTACTGAAACAAATTTTGTTTTTTTAATATCCAATGAGCGTGAGTTGGATAGAGGTGCCAACTGAAATGCAAAATACGCCCAAACGAGACGTAAGGTAGGCTCAATTGCTGGGAACGCCACACTTTCTTAATTGAAACTTATCCGTTGCACAGATCCCAACCAAAACTGATTTACAGACGTAACAAAATTTCCACAGATTCATATCTCTATGCATCTGAAGTATCGGCGAAAAAGAAAACTTTTAGAGTTTACAGCCTCAAAATTTCCAAAAAATCCTGTGATATCTGTAATTTTCGCCTTATGAGCCACCTACTAGGTTGACCTTACAATGAAAGTGAAACTTATTGCCTCCTGTGTACCTTGTAACGAATTAATTTATCATTTTACAACCAATACCACAAGCTGCCGGATAACAGGACAGCATCCTCATTCTCATCTATACAAATACATACACATACAACCAAAGATGCCGTTATAACAGGATTATTTAGTATTTAATACAAAACCCGTTAAAAAAATACAATAGAATTACAAAAAAAAAAATGCAGGACAAAGAGTAGAGAGAAAAGGCAAGTGCATGAAAGTAGATATAAAACGAGCTCACAACCTAAATGCAAGGATTGGAATGTGCATAAAAAACTACAACAACAGCAGCAGTAGCAGGAAAAAATAAACTTCACAACTAAAAAACAGCAGCACTTAAATGTAAATGTGTTTGTAAGCTTCTGTGTGTGTGCAAATGGCAGTGTGTATGAGTGTATGGGTGTGTGTAAAAGTATATATTGTGGTTTGTTTGTGTTAAGCTGAGTCTAAATTGAATTGTTCAATTACGAATTTGATGATGCGGAAGCAACAAAAACAGCAGAAATAAAAAAACAAAAGAAGAACAAAAACTATAAAATGCTGTTGCATCAGGTCTATGAATTGTTAAAATTTATTCGTGCATTTATTAAGATATTCTCTAACCGCTAACACAAGAAGGGCTTGCATTGGCATCAGTAGTTTAAATCGCGATACTAATTTAAGCTACTCTATCCAGAGCAATTGCAAAGCAGATTTATTTTGAGCAATAAAATTCGAAACACAGGAGTCGTATGCACCTTATCCTGCACTTAATTAATTGGTCATTACCACTCTTTAGTCAGGCTTACAACCTAGCTTCTCACACCACCTATATTTGAATAAAAATGTTATTTTGCATCGCCATGTTTTTAAAACTGAGTTTTTAAACTTCTTTTACGATTGCATTTTATTAGCGGTGATGTTGCTGTTGTGTGGCAAACTTATTGAACGATAAAGTTGCATCAAAAAGTTTATTTTTTACGTTTCGATAAATAAAATGAAATAAAAAATCAGTTTTAAAACCTGTAAAACGTGAAAATAGAGTCAAACTGGGGGTGGTTGCAGCACACTTGCTATACTACGAAAACCATTTACAATTTACCCCCCGATAGCCTATAAAAGGAGACGTGAAAGTTATTGAAAACACAAATGCATAGAAAAAATAGAAATACAAGGGCTAACTACCTCTATGAACTCTATTCCTATTCCAATGCTCTAAAACAGGATTGGTGCAAGTTAAAAACACTGTGTGGCTTAATTAAATGAAATGCACTTTAAAAGCTTTTTAGCTGGAGGCAAGTAAACTATTTCATTAAATACTTTTCAATTACGTCAATACAAAAAATCACTAGTTTTTATTGCCCCCAAACCTTTTTACCACACTTTTTTTTCCCGTTTTTTTTTGTTGTTGTTGTTCTAATTCATTAGTTTTTTGTGCCATTAAAACTTTCATTTCTCCGTTTTTAATTGGTTTTATTTGAGTACATTTTGCATTCATTTGGTTTCATTTGTTTTTGAGTTTTATTCCCCCCCAACATTTAGGTTTCTATGCCTGAAACCAAATCAACAACAAAAAATAATTTTTAACGAACCTTAAGCAGTTGTTAGTTGCGGTGTGTTTTTCAAGTGTTGAAAAACGTAAATATTTTAATTTGATGAGCACATTTTATTTTGTGTTATATTTGCAACACATTTATTTTTAAAGGATTCAAATAAATATTCTGAACCCATTGAGACAACACCAGTGGCAATGCTTTTACCGGGAAATTCAATGTAAACATATTGTAGAGACTGTTTGGTGCATGGCAAGTGCTTCAAAAGCTATGATTTAAGTGAAATTAATGCAGTCTACTCAATACATATATACACACATACATAATTGGTCTTTACAACCCTTCAGTCAGGGTTACGACTTATCTTCTCACACCCTTTGTGTAGTATGTATAGAGTGAGTGACTAAAAAGTTTAAATTTAAAAATGCAATACAACAAAACGATATGAAAATTTGTCAAATTTATTTTTTTGTTGTGCAGTACAATTGTTCCAGTTAGAAATGAAATATTCTTTCATTCATAAGGTTGCCGCCCCCGGTACAGTGAGTACCTTAATCGATCGGAATAATTTTCGTGCACTTTTTCTCGATGGCATCACGAATGTTGGCCTTCAAATGTCTCTGGTTTGTCGGCGTAACACTTCTCTTTAACTGCGCTCTACAGAAAATAGTATAACGGTATCAAATCACAGCTTCTTGCCGGTCAATTGACATCACCAATTCGGCTAATTAAACAGCCATCAAACGTTTGAAGCAATAAATCGATTGTGGCATGTGACATGTGTGACAAGTTGCACCATCCAAACATCGTTCATATTGTTACGAAAAAATATTGTTAAGAAAAAATGTACATACTGGTATTTTGCTTTTACATTAAAATTATAAACAAAAGCTGCAAAAACAAAACTATAAACTTGTTTCCAAAATATTGCACTGCATAATATAACAACAAACACCAGCATAAACAAATGGTAAACAAGTAAACAAAAATACAATAACAAACACCAGCATAAAGAAAATGGTAAACAAGTAAACAAAAATACAACAACAAACACTACAAGAATAAATCTAAACAAAATACACAAACAACAATAATGAAACAACGATGTTTACAGTTATAGAGATCTCTAGAAGGCAAAGTCACGAACATTCGCCTCCAAAAACATTCATCAGTCTGTTTACTTTGCCATATAAAATGCAAGGCAACGCAGACGACTGAGATAGTGAAGTTCAGTCAGTCTTGTGTGAAGATGCGGCGTGTTTGAAGAGAGCAATCGTGGTTTGAAGATCTCAGTTACAAAGATCAGTCAAACAATTGTGTAGTAATTGTTATTGTTTATGCAAGGGGTGTAAACAGAGGTATAACAAACAAAGCAATTGCTGTCGTTTACACAAATTTGTGAACAGTGGAACACAGAATTGTGCGAATCATAAAGAATTTTAATTAATACTAAACACAGATTTATTTTTATTTTATTTGCAATCTATGAGCTCATATTTTAAACGTTTTTAAAAGGTAAAACGTAACAAGATCAAAACCATTCAGAGGGAGTACAAAACAATAGGTTATCATGGTGCGATAGGTGTCTATATTGTTCGTAATGGTTGCGCCGTCCTCATTTGTGTCCTCCACAAGCCGCACCAAACAGTCACTCGTAATGTGTGCATTGACTTCTGTAAGACCACGTGTGAGCTCCATATACGGGAATTTTTCTTATTAACGTACCTACCAAGATGTAAATGAGCTTCATTCGAAAGCATCATTTTGTTTGGCAAAATTGACACCATCGCGCAGTTTCTCGTTGGCCCATCTGGCGAAGCAAAACGAAGCGTAAATCGATTCATTAAGTTCAGTGGGGGTAATATACTGAATTTTGCGATAGAATATAATGTCATAAGTATTGTTAGATTCGAAATAACCGATGGTTCAAATTTAAACCGATAAATGGAGCACCCGATATTAATTTTATACATGATTAGCGAGACCAACAATTAAAAGTTGACTTCGAACGACAGATATTTGAGTAACTTTTCGTGGCAATTTTATATCCTCTTAGAGATTTTGCCAAAAAAAACTGCTGAGAGATAGACGCCGAAGAAATATTTTTCATATCTCGTTTTGGTGGAGACGTCTAGGCTGGAATTTGAATGTTGATGACCTTCTACAGTAAATGACATTAAAAAATCGCATTTAAAAGCACTTAAATTTTGTTACATAACATTACATTGTTTTTTAATTTAAACATAATTGGCATGACATTTTTCGAAATTTAATGCACATATGTTTCGTATGAATTTTCATTTTAATTAAATATTAAATGCAACGCACAAGTATTATTAATTTACGATATCACTGTGATACATATTGATAGAAACGGATGGACTTTAATTATCAGGTTAATTATGTGGAAACAATTTTATATTTTCTAGCATTTCATACGCATTTCAATTTTGTTTTTTAATTGATTTAAACATTATTGTTGGCAACATTGCAATAATAAATGAAAGAATAAATAAATTAAACAATGAACATTTACATATGGGCAATTTCGTGTCAAGTGACCCAATTTTTAAAATCGATGTCTTTCGATTTGGATGAAATTTGCACCAAGGTTAGTACTATTGGATAGTAGGCCAGACACATTTTCAGCTCTATCAGTCAAGAACTGCCGGAGTTAGAGGAGGTCAAAGTTGGACATTTTGGTCACACAGGGTTTTTTTAAAATGTGTGTAACTTTTTACCTATTGGTCCTAGCAAAAATTTTCCAGAGGATATTAGATAGCTATTTCTTCAATCTTTTTTTTTTAATTTTTTTCTAATTTGGGCTTTTTTTATAAAAATATTTTTTTATAGATATGCCTCTTGCTACTAAGTGCCCACAAAGATCTTAAAGGAAATGGTCTAAGTTTTCTTTTGAGGAAAAATAAAAAAAACTCCAGTTCGAAAAAAAATGGGGGAAAATGAAAAATATTGAAAAATCGTATTCCTGAGTTAAAAAATAATTTTTTTGGTAAATATCCCACTCCCATCCCATTAAGCGATTATAAAGGCCTTAAAGGAAATTGTATAAGCTTTCTCTTGAGCAAAAAAAAAAAAGCCCAAATTGAAAAAAAAATTAAAAAAAATAATAAAAAAAAAAATTAAAAAAAATTTTAAAAAATTAAAAAAATTATTTTTGGAAAGATTGAAGAAATAGCTAATATCCTTTGGAAAATTTTATCCTTGGTGCAAATTTCATCCAAATTGGAAGACATCGATTTTAAAAATTGGGTCACTTAACACGAAATTGCCCATATGTAATGTATAATAAATTTATGTTACTAATTATATAAGCGGTAATACATAGCTGATGAACAAACAGGAAATAAATGAAAATGAAAATTAAATATCATTTTATTAATGGCAAAATGTATTCTTCCAAATGCAAACGAAAGGCAGGGGTTGGCTGTAAATTGTAGAGATAATATACATTAAAGAAGAAATTACCCTTAAAGCCATAACAGGCAATACAATTGCCAAAAACATACTGTTATGTTTTTACCTTTTAAAAACGATTAAAATATGACCTCTTAGATTGCAAATAAAATAAAAATAAATTTGTGTTTAGTTTTAATTAAAATTCTTTATTATTCGCACAATTCTATGTGCCACTGTTCACAACTTGACGTAACAACAACAATTGCTTTGTTTGTAATTCCTCCGTTTACACCCTTTGCATAAACAATAACAATTACTAGACAATTGTTCGACAGATGTTTGTAACGGAGATCTTTAAACCACGATTACTCTCTTCAAACGCACCGCGTCTTCACACAAGTTTGACTGAACTTTTACTGACTCACTCGGCTATTTTACCTTGTCTTTTATATGGCAACGTAAACAGTCTAATGAATGTTCTTGTCGAATGTTCGTTGCTTCGCCTTCTCGAGATCTCTATAAATATGAACATCATTGTTTCATTATTGTTGTTTGTTTATTTTGTTTACATTTATTCTTGTAGTGTTTGTTGTGTTACTTGTTTATAATTTTTTATGCTGGTGTTTGTGGTTATATTACGCAGTGCGATAATTTGTAAACAAGTTCATTGTTTTTGTTTTTGTAGCTTTCGTTTATAATTTTAATGTTAAACTATGTAAAAGCAAAACACCAGTGTCTAGATTTTTTCATTTTCGTAACAATACTTTAAAAATGCAAAAAATCGATTTTATGCTCAGAGTTGCGTTAGGATAACATGTCTAAGTAACTTTTTATGTTTTTTGTTTAACATTAATAATGTATTGCATTATATTACCGCTCGACAAAGTCACCTTTATACAGTGATACCAACCAATTTAATTGTTCATGTTCCTTTTTCTCACTGTTTTGTTTTGGTTCAGCAGTTTCCTTATTTTACATCCTTTATTCCCATTCAATTCCCTTTTTTTTCCTTGCTTTTCTTAGTTTAACGACAATTTTGTCGATTACATTTTGCTCTTTGTCTTTTAAATTTTCTGCTTGTTTTATTTCGTTTTGCTTTGTTTTTGTTTATCGATAAAAATTGCATTCTATCGAAAAAGTAAAATTTTTCTTCGAAAAAAAAAATAAAAATAAGAAAACGAAGAACATTTTTACCAGAAAATTGTTTATAATGGCTCCTGTATTGTTTCGTTGTATATACAGGGTTCCCATAGAAAACTTTGTCTTTACACTGGTGTAGTAAAGAAGTAAGAAGGAGTAGGAGAAGATGAAGTAATCACATACGATATGCACCAAGACGAAGGTAAAATGAAACTTTTGTTCTTTAACTCACAACTTTTATTAAAGAAAACGTACGTAAACTTTTCTTTGACATTTTTTCTTCCTCACAATTTAAATTCAATTTTTTTTAATAAAAAAGAAAAGAAGAATTGCGTTTCAGAAATTTGATAAACATGTCAATGACATTAAAATATTTGAAAAATGTGAATAAACTCTGGGTGTCAGATAGAACGAATATCTGTTTTTTTTTTTATTGATAATTGAATAAATAATAACATTTCAATCAAAAATACATGTGAACTCATACATATATGTAATCGCTATTGGCTTTATATTCGATATTTAAAAAAAAAAAATTAATTTGTTTTGTCAGAATTTTTTTTTTGTTTTTACAGAAATTTTTATAACATAAAGCGTTAGCTTATCTTCAACAAATTTCTAGAATCAAAACCTTTTCTTAGCCTTTGCATACTGTATCGAAATCAAAAATTTTTTTAAAACATGTATCAGCTCTTTGAAATTTACAACAATTTGATAGCGACACATTACACCTGATCAGTTTTGGAGGGTAAGAAAGTTTACGTGCTAATTAGAAAATCGCCTAATCGATCTGCCCAAAAATGTTCTAACTAACCGATCCATCAGCGTTATGAACACCTATTTGTCTTGCCAATTTATCTGCAGCTTCGTTACTTTACATTTCACAATGTTCCGGAACCCAACAGTGCCCCTCTGTTCCTGTTCAGATGTATAGATCCTTACACTTCCATACCACTTCCGCTGCCTTGATGATCGTAAACACTGCGATAGAGGGAGACAAGATGTTGAAACCATACTCCCACGAATATTAAAGAAAATAAAATCATCAAATTGTTCTTGGCAGTATCAACGATATACACATAGAAAATGAAGTACAGCAAAGATATACCAGGCGTACCAGTATAAAGGGAACGTCAAATATGCAAATGTTGAAACCCTTGATACAGATCGCTACCGACAACAAATTATCAATTTGAGCGATGTAATGGTCGCAAATTGATCAGAATGGGCCACAAGACACGGCAACGTATTTTTAACATAGCAATGCACCTTCACACAAAGCATAACCGGTTTAGGGTACAATCAAAGCATTAGGCTGTGAGCTGCTATCTAGAATCCGAAAAAATTTCTTTGTAGGAACTTTCGCACGTATTCACCGGTTTAGTATTGACGGACACAATTAACATAATACCGCAAAAAAAGAGTGTACGTATCCTGACGTCTATCTAAAACTACATATACAGTCGAACTTCTATAAATTGAATCACCATTATCCAGAAAAAAACTTCAACTTATAGAAACTTCAAGTTAAAGAAGCAAAACCTGATAGAATTTCTCTCCATGATGCTGTTGCTGTGCTTCAACTTATAGAAAATTCAAGTAATAGAAGTTCAAATTATAGAAGTTCAACTGTACATACATAATTCGTCATTACAACCCTTCAGTCAGGATTTCGACTTAGCTTCTTACACCACTTACGTTGTGTGCGTTAATTTTTATACATGAGTGGCGGGACCTACAGTTTAAAGTCGACTCCGAACGACAGATTTTTTGAGAAGCTCTTCATGGCAATTTTATTTACTCTCAGAAACCTGCTGAGAGGCAGTCGCCGAAGAAATATTTTTTTTCATATTTCGTTTTGATGCCTGACCTGGGATACGAACCCTAGCTTTACGTCTAATAAGCCAACATACTACCTACTAGACTAGGGCGGCTACTATCTAAAACTATTCGAAATTAAACACACTTTTTTAATTTATTTCAGAGATTCGATTAGAAAATTATCAGCACTTTCAAACTATACTGCAGCACACAATTGAGCAAAGATAGCACAACAGTTGTAAGTCTATTAACTCAGCAAAAAACAGTCAGCAATTCGTGATTGCCTTTACCTCGAGAAGGAGAGGGAGGACATGTATGATTACCTAAACTCCTTACCACCAAAAGACAATCCCTAATAAGTGTTATAATTTCGAGTATGATAAATCATAGTCGCCGTAGTCTAGTAGGTAGTGTGTTGGCTTATTAGACGTAAAGCCAGGGTTCGAGCCCCAGGCCAGACATCAAAACAAAATACAAAAACTATTTCTACGGCGATTACCTCTCAGCAGATTTCTGGCAAAACTCTGAGAGTAAATAAAATTGCCATGAAAAGTTTCTCAAAAAAAATCTGCCGTTCGGAGTCGACTTTAAACTGTAGGTCCCGCCACTTTTGTATAAAATTAACACACACAACATAAGTGGTGTGAGAAACTAGGTCAATAATCCTGGCTGAAGGGTTGCAATGACCAATTATGTATGTATAAATCATATGAGTTTAGGAAACAATCTCCTAAATTTAAAATAATTTTTTTTTCAATTAAAGCCAATAAAATAAAAACCTTAATTTAAAGTGTATATTCATGTCATATTGATTTGTTTCACTTTTATTATTTTTTTATGTTAAAATTTCAACAAATATTTGCTTAATTAAATCGTTTTAATTTTTAAATTATTTTTAACTGTATGATTTGGTTTGCTGTAGATTTTATGTATCACTAAAGTAATTAATTTATTTGCATTTGTGTTTTTTGTAATACAATAAATTATTTAAAACTTATTAAACAACTTAATAAAGTCAAATAAATGTACGTGTATGTATGTGTGTATAAATAAAAAATAAAGCAAATATTTTAAAACATATTTATTTTGTATCAATTTAAATCACAAATGAAAACAATACAGATTTTATTTGTTTTTTCTTCTTTTTTTATTATTAATTTCTAGGATAAATTACAAAAAAAAAAAAAAATAAAACATTCATATACTGTTATTATTATACTCAATTAATATTGATTTATAAAGTTTAAATTTAAAATTTGTTTGTTTTTTAATTTTTTAATTTTTATTTCATTTAATATCACTTGCAAGGTTTATCAATTTGGTTCTCATCAATTACAAAATAAATTTATATGCCTGCATAGATTTTTGATTACTAATATTCGTAAGCAGATCTCATTTTCATATTTTTTTTTTTCTTCTGTTTTTGTTCATCTACTTATGGTTCTTTATAATCATTTTAAATTAAAAATCATGTGGCATCATCTTTGCCATTTTGTTCGTCTTTTATGCTTTTGCCATTGCCATTCGCCTGTTTAGTTTGATTATCTTCAGCCGTGCCATTGCTACTGTTTGCACTATTAACGGTTAATTTAGAATTGTTTAGTTCAGTTTCTTCAGGTATACGGACTTGATCTTGATCCTGAAAAAGGCAAATCGTAGGAATATTAATTCAATATTTTCATTGATTTAGTTTAGTATACAGGGAGCGTATGATTAATATTTAATTGCTTGCTTTAATATTACATATACGTTATGTAGTACGTACACGTGCATTTCCGTATATAAAGAACATTAAAGTCATGCAACTGTTCATGCTTAAAAATAATTAAAATTAAAAATAAATATCACTTGATGGCTAATGTATATCCGGTTACCGGCATGTAATAAGTGTATTTTTTTTGTGCAAATAAAAGACTAAATTTTAATAGGAAACTAAAAAAAACATTTTATTTAAAATGTTAGCCATTACTGGCTACACATTTCTTCCATCTTTTAGGCAATTTGTGGATTCCACGCTTATAAAAATATTGATAATTTTTTTTTTTTAAATCAAACCAATTAGTTACACAATTTTCAACATCTTCGATGGCGTAACAGCTGCCAATCCAATACTTCGATTATATGCTGCATTGGTTTTGATTTGTGTGCAGGTGCATTGTTGTGTTGTAGAATTACGTTTTTGTGTCTTGTGGCCCTTTCTGGTCATTTTGCGTTCAATGAATGGTTCATTTGTTGTCGGTAGCCATCTGTATTCACGGCCTCACTAGGTTTTAGGAGCACATAGTATGCCACACCTTTCTGGTTCCACCAGGCCTATTGCATTTTCTTGCTGCCGAATCCATCTGATTATTCAGCCAAAGTTGAAGGTTGTTCCGAATTAATTCATGATTTTTTTTTTGTTTAGTATTCTGAAAATAATTCGATTTTTCATTGCCGGTAACAATTTGATGCAACATTGATTTACTATCGTGTATTTGAAGCAGAATTTCATAAGACTTTTTTCGTTTTTCCATCTGCCTGTCATTCAATTCATGTCGCAACTATTTTTCAAACTTTTGGACGTTCAGAATTTGTTTGTTATACAACATTTAACATTCCTCCCATTTTTTTTCTGACTCAAAGTGTCATCTTCATTCAATATTGCTTGCACATCGTTGTCTTCAAATTTTTTTTTATTGTTTTCAACGTTCTTCATTTCTCATATCAAAATCGTTATCTTTGAATTATGGAAACCATTTTCTACATAATGCTTCTGATAGAACATGATCACCATATACTTCAATAAGCACTCGATATGACTTCGTCAAATGAAATCAAAAAATTGCTTTTCTAGTACAAAATTCGCCAGCTATGATATCGACGCCTCCATTCTATAACGTTCTAAGTGTACTTTAGAACGTTTTTAAAAATGTTAATGCATTTTTAAATTCTACGTTCTCTAACTTAAATACTGTCAAAATTTGGTTAAGATGCGCCGATCCGTTCCGAAGTTATAGGGAAAAATCTACTTAGAATACACATATAGTCGTATGTAGCGTGAAAATTTTGAGAACTCATAACTCAAAACACACTTTTTCGACTTAGAATGTTATAGAACGGATGCGTCGATATTGTTTGTTCACTGATTTGATGTACACTGAGTATGTTTGACAGATGTCATCGTCAATACAAAACAAATTAAGTCTCATTCCCTATGGAGACATTTGTATCTTAACGCTCACTTCATAGCGGTACACCTGGTACATAAGTGGCTCTCTCTTACAGTGGCTCTCTGAAACTACAATCAGTGCCAAATCTGTTTTACATACAATGAATAAATATGTAAACAAAATCAACAAAAAACCAAACAAAAACAAACGAATTTCAATGTAAAAATAAGATTTTTCCATCCACCAACACAAATACTAGTTTCCTCAATGGTTTTTCTTTTGTTCTCCTTTTGAAAACAATTTTCGTTTAAGATTCTCATTTTATTTCGCGTTTTTTATCCATAAGAATTGCTGTTATTCGCTTATTTTTTTGGTTTATTTTAAAGAAAATATTTTTGATTTTTGCTACAATGTGGGTAAGCGAAACACCCCCCCCCCCTTATCACTGTTTGATATGGCAAAGAATTATAAGAGAATTAAATAAAGTGTGGAATTTTGTGACGTTATTTCTGTTGCCAGCGGGAAAGGAAGATATGCTGCTGCTTCTTGCATTTGTGTTGTTGCTGGTGGTTGCTGTACTTCCCAACAATATTTTTGTTTTTAAAAAGGAAAATTTCTTTGATTTTTTTTTTCTCACTTTATTTTCTTTAAAAAAAATTTCTTGTTTCTTTTATTTTTCTTTGATTTTGTTGTTGTTTTATTCTGTATGTAAGTCTTACAAAGCGTACGTTAGTGTAACGCAGTGAATTTTTGTTTACATTTCTGTCATGAATTATTTTCTTTCTTCTTTCGTTTTTTTTTTCTTATTTTTCGTAAAACTGGCAAGAATGTAAGCAAACGACAGTGTTATAGAAGCAGCATAAATATACCAACAACCACAATAATAAGAAACATAACTGCCATTGGCAAAAACACCAACAACAACAATAACAATAACAACAACAACTTTATAAAAATTTATATAAAAAGACGTAGAAGAATAAAAAGAAGAAGAATCTAGAGAAAATAAAAGAACAAACACATCGAAAAGCAAAATACTTCAGTGTAAACAGTATTATAAAATAATAAAATTTATTTATTTTTTTATTTTCTTTTTTCTTGTGTTTTGTTATTGTCCTTTTTACATTGTTATATTGTTGTTATTGTTTGCTAGTGTTGTTGTATTAAATCTTGTTTGTTATTGTTATTATTATTGTGTATTCAATTTGAGTATTTTGTAAGGATTTTAAGTAAAGCTGCTGCTGCTGTTTTGTTTCTTACGATATTCTAAAGAAAATTGTTTTGCTTTTCGAAAAACGAATATTTTTTTATTTTTTTTATTTTTTTTTTTTTTGATTTTCTAACAAAAAACCAAATAAGGAATATTTGAAAAAATAATCAAAATTGAAAAAGTTCAATAAGAACTTCTGAGATCATCGAAATTCTATGGAAAATAAAAACAGAAAAAAGAGATTAAAATAACAAAAATCGTATAACAAAGCAGTTATTGTCGGTCAAGTCAGTCTAAAGCATACACTATCATGCAATGTTAGTGTGTTATAAAATAGATCTATGGAATGAATATTAAAAAACTTTCGTACCACAGTGTCTCATGCAGATTAAGATAACCGATGAGAAGAGCAAAGGCTCAAAGGCAATAAATTTTAGTTAAATCGGAAGTTTGCTTGGGTTTGATGGCATAACTGCATGTGTTCACATAAAGTCCCCATTTAGACCACTAGGCCCTGTATAATATTTCATGGTAGAATATGCAATATTTCCTAAAGTCTCTTAGTTTGTGTTATTTTGATAGTTTAATGTACGAGGAACACTTACTTATTTGGTCATTATAATACTTTAGTTACGATTACTTCCAGCTTCCCATAACTCCCATGTTTTGTGTGTCAATTTTAGCAATGAGTGTAATGGCAATTCCCTTGAAATTTACTTTCAAAAGTTCTATTAGCAGTCTCAGTATTCTCGGATACTTTAGTGGAAGTGTTGGGTAATGTCACATTAACTGAAAGATAGACCTTTCCGCCTCCTTCTAGATCTTAAGACTTACAGAAATTATAGAAGGGAACCTAGCCGGCGACCATCTACCCTTAAAAGACAGTGTGCCGTAAGGATAGAGACAAATTAGTGAACGACCAGGCGAGGAAAATAATGATATGTTTTGTCCACTTTGCGCTACATAAAGTTTAGATGAGTTTGTCTTCCAAATGGACGTAAATAATGGAGATCTTCGATCTTGAAGTTGCCGTGGTCTAGTAGGTAGTGTGTTGGCTTATTAGACTGAAGGCCCGAGTTCGAATCCCAGGTCAGACATCAAAACGAAAATATTTCTTCGGCGACTTCCTCTCAGCAAATTTCTGGCAAAAACTCTGAGAGTAAATAAAATTGCCATGTAAAGCTTCTCAATAAAATTTGTCGTTCGGTGTCGACTTTAAACTGTAGGTCCCGCCACTCATGTATAAAATTAACACACACAACATGAGTAGTGTGAGAAGCTAGGACTGAAGGGTGCGGGCTTCTTGGGGACGATTGCTGTAGACTGCCTAATGGTGAAGGTATAGCACTGGCCATTTTATAGTCACCTAGCAGCAACTCGTTTCCTTGCCGTTCGCATCTTGAGATGTCCACAAACACTACTCCCTCTCTTCCACCTTCCTATAACCCATTTTCCTAAAAAACCTGCACACTGCACAGCATGAGTAGGGGCCATCCCCTGAGTGCAGGTTCCACAAAAAAAAAAAATATTCCTCTATTAAGCAGTTCTTTAATAGCCAAGAAGTTAGTCAAGACTTCCGCCTGATAGATACTGCAATGATACTGAATTTTGCGCAAGGGTTTGATGTTTTACCATTCAATTTGAAGCTATTCGGGCTAATCGGGTTTCCCATTCGGGACCCAGGCTCCTGATCCAGTAGGTATAGCGAACCAAACGGACAATAAGCAACGAAAAGTAAGAGGAAATAACCTTACTTTGGTCTCCACAAAAGCTCAGAGGTGGAAGACCAATTTAGTTTTTCAAAAATAGCACTGATGTGTGTCGTCTACAGGGGACTAGTAAAGCAGATGGCAGATTGTCTTCTTACCCCTTATAGGACCCTGGGTTTACACTTTTTAAAGCTTCTTTAACTAAAGAAAAGCTACACGATGAGAAGTTTAAGCCTTCTCTTTTGCGAAAGGCCTAATTAAAGGGAGCTACTTATGTTTTCTGACCTTCCTGAAGAAGAGATTGAGTTTTATTTCCCGCATCCAGGCAGAATTTGTATTTAAATTTTATCCATCCTGAAGATCCAGAAGGTTTTGGGGTGGCTCGACCTGACCCGCCTACAATATACCTGGCTAATGTTATTCTTTCTGCAGGATCAATAAACTGTAACAGTAGACTGTTTAGAACAAATTCTTTTAAGAAGCCTTTTAATTCGTTCGTATTTAATGTTATCCATCCCGAAGATCTAGAAGGTTTTTGATTATATGATTGGAGGTGGCTCGACCTGAACCGCCTACAATATACCTGACTGATGTTATTCTTTCTGCAGGATCAATAAACTGTAACAGTAGACTTTTTAGAACAAATCCTTTTAAGAAGCCTTTTAATTCTTTAACATTTAAAAAACCTTTAAAAAACTTTTGCAAAATTACGATAAAAAAAATCATTCGGTCCTAAACTGCTAGGATTTGCATACCAAGACTTTAACTACTATTACATGCGCTCACCATCGTGAGTGTGATAAAGCTGCTGCAAATAGTTTGGAAGTCAGTTGATTTGTTGTACTGTTTTAAATAACAATGGCATCCGGATACTTTTCTAAGCATTTAACTCCCGAATATCATAATTACTAGTCGACAAAAAATTCAAAGCTTCGTGGTGCCTCTGAATTTTCAATATACTTTTCGCCAGCAGTATGTATACCTTGAATAATATTTGCTTCAAAATAACTTGATTTCACGGGTGAGTTGCTCGTGTTAATATTATATTGTATAGGGGGGCAATGACACGGATGCCCCTGATAGACAATAACTTTCCTCCCCACTTTCCATTATAGTCGTTTAAACCAATTTATTTCTATAAACTATTGAAGCATTTATTAAATTGGATTTCAAAATCTCGAAATCTCTGAAGGCAATTGTTGGCATTTGAATTGAAATGTTTTGTCGGTTTTGAAATCGTATTAAAAATTATTTGTTTTTAATATGCCTACCTGCCTGCCTACACATTTCGAGATACACGCAAACCACTTGAGGGCACAATATAAGCCAATTAGTAAAAATATTCTAAAGAGACGAGAGTCCTGTTCGTAAAGCAAATATTTTATTTTCTTTTTTTTTGTTCTCATCTATATGTTTGTAGTTATTGTTGTTGTTGTTGATTGTTCAATATCAACCACCATTTACTTGAACAATTTACAACATTTTGCAAAATTTCAGGAAACCCATCAAAGTCGGTGTGTACGTACGTGTACGTGCATGTGTACGTGTAAAGTTTGTGTATGTAGTTGTATTTGGTTTTTGTTTTAACAATTTTATTACACATATTGAAACAAAATGTTGCAAAATACCATTTTTTTTTTGCTTTTTTTTTTTTGTTCAAGGATTTTCTGTAGAATTCTACCACCACTTTTCATACACCAAAAATCTCTTGTGAATTTTATTCTGACAGGCAGTAATAAATCGTTTAAATTCGTTCGTTTATATTTGTGTACTATAAATGGAAAAAAAAGTTTTACAAATAAGTGCAAACAAAATTGATAAAAAAAAAAAAGAAAGGCGAACATATTGGTATTTTAGTTTGATTGCGAAAGGTAAAGTCGAAAAAATAAAATTAAAACTCTAATATTTGTTGCTGTTGCTGTTTTGCTGTAGATATTGCTATTGCAATACGAATATTTTACAATTTTGTAGGAAATAAATCGTAACAACGACAATCATTGTTTTACATGCAACACGAAAGATCAGCCAAAAATGTTGGAAAAAAAAAGCAGTTACATTTGGCCTGGTCGTGTACTTGATATCCCCTATCCCCTACATATGCCGGTCTATCATATGCAACTCCATTCAGGTTGTTTTCATATTAGCTTTACATGGTTAATAAATAGTACCAGTCTTCACAATGTACCTGAAAATAATGGTACATCTATCCATAATTCATAGGCTGATTTTCCTTCAAGGCCCTCTGGATATCATTAAGGCATGCTTAATGCCTTAAAATACTCTCTAATGTCAATGCATATAATGTCAGTTTACTCTTAAGTAATATTTTCGTATATTCTTCGGATACATTTCCTGTGATATTTAAATTAAATATTGTTTGAGGTTATGCTCAACCCCACTAATATGCCCACCAATAATCTCCAGAGTCTCTTTAAATTTGCCTCTTGCCATAAGAAATTTATCGTCTCTATCTTCGCCCACCTCCCACAATTTTATAAAGAGTATGTCCACCACCAAGCTAGACATTAGTTGACAAGGAATTCTGCCTTTTTAGTCAAAATCCAGCTGTGTTTTGTTATCATTTCGTCTCCAACAATTGTTTCATCCATCCGAATACCATAGGCTCCATACCCCTTCTATTTAATCGCCTATCAATAACATTGTGAGGAGTGTTATCAGAAGCTTCCTTTGTATCCAGAAAGGCATAAATAGTTACCTTCATGTCCCTGTAGGAGTCCTAATTTCTGGCTCCAAATCTAAAAGAGCTGTACGCATGTTGCTTAAGATGCTGTACATCTTGCCTTATGTAGTAGACCACAGCTTCCTCTGGTGTTCTTAACATGAGTGATGCATGGGGCATATGTCTACCAGGTATGATAATCGTTTCTCGATGCCCTTTTATAATGGGACAGGTAAAATCACATTCGTTTTTGGGGTTCTGTACAGAGAAAACATATCCAGTGTCCATTTAATCCTTTCCCCGATACAAGACAGACTAATTTTCTGAGAAGTGAGACCGCATCAGCAGTTCTGCCCTTCTGAATTTAGTCTTCTTACTTTTCGCCGTAAACTAGTAGGTAGTGGGTTGGCTTATTAGACGTAAGGCCACGGTTCAAACCCCAGGTCAGACATCAAAACGAAATATGAAAAAATATTTCTGCGGCGACTTCCTCTCAGCAGATTTCTGGCAAAAACTCTGAGAATAAATAAAATTGCCATGAAAAGTTTCTCAAAAATCTGTCGTTCGGAGTCGATTTTAAACTGTAGGTCTTGCCACACATGTATAAAATTAATGCACACAATATAAGTGGTGTGAGAAACTAGGTCCATAATCCTGACTGAAGGATTGTAATGACCAATTATGTATGTTCATATGTATGTGTCTTACTTCACTTACTTAATTGGTCATTAACAACCCGATTAACGGATTTCGGCCTGCCTTAACGCCAGTTACTCACACCAATCGATGACAGAGCTTCCTCGATTTGATCTTTCCAACGCAAATAAAATCGTCCTCTTCGCCAACTTCCGCAAATCTCCGTATTGATTTCGCATCTCGCCGGAGCATCCTCCTCTAGTTGAGCGACATGGCCGAGCCAGCGCAGCCGCTGGATGTTAATACGCTGCACAACGTCCATGTAGTTGAGGAGCTCATACAGCTCACTGTTGGATAGTATGCGGAAATAATCGCTAACTCGCGCTGGTCCGAAGACCTTACATAGGACTTTTCTCTCGAATACTCTCAAGGCTGCTGCATCAGTGCTTGATGGCGTCTGTGCACCTCCGCCATAAAGCACCATGGGGAGGATGAGCGTCTTGTAGAGTATTAGTTTTGTCGTACGAGAAAGGCCTCTGCTACACAATTGCCTATTGAGACCATAGTTAGTACCTGTTGGCAATAATGATCCTGCGCTGGCTTTTGGTATGCTCTTTTCGATCGATGGAAAATTAGAGTACTTTTGTAGGGATGCCACTGATAATTGCGTAGGATGACGATTTGGGCATAGAAGATTAAATATTCTGCCACAGGGCAACCTACTGATACGGTTATTACTAAATCTAAAGGAAATATAATGCGAAATAAAGAAATTTCATGTTAAAAGTTCTCAAAGCTCTAATACGTGAACAAAAACCCAATATACCCTACCAACTGTAGTGATATTCGGCTTACAAGTATATATATTTTTTTGTTTAATCGCAGTGATGCAAGATGCATATTGACATGATGTTCAATTTTTCTTCCTAGGGTTTATGATATTTTCCAAATAAAATCTTTTAACGATTGTCACAGATAGGCACATGACAACAGACATAGGCAGTGCGCCTATAAATTCATTTTTATAAAATCTTCAGAATTTCACCAACAAAAAAACAAACAAACAAAACAAATGTATATGTTTGTAAAACGTCAGATAACAAGTGTTTTTTTTTTTAATTTTCTTAAAATTTAAGGCACTAAGTTTCAATACTCGTATGCTTCTACAAATTCCAACATCTTTATGAATAACATGATACAGCGTGGCGTATACGCATTATAACATCTAATAACACAGTCCATAACACGTATACGTTCTAGTACCTTCGTAGTAATTCATTAATGCATGCCTTTTAGAATTTATTTAATTTAATTTTTTTTTTTTTTTGTTTTTATGCAAGAATATTTAAATTCCTTTCGTTTTGTAAAATATATCGTGCGTAAGAAATTTTAGAACATATTGCATCAGTAACAGTCAACAAGCAAGTATTTAGAAATGAACGAAAAGCAAATGAAATGAAATTAAAACGAAAAAAAAATATTTTTTATTTTTAAGAATACAAAATTTAATTTTAAAAGTATTTTACATGCAAATGAAATGTTTTTTTTTATTTTTTCGACTGTTTAAGCAGAAATGAAAAACGAAGTCAAGTACATGTGCATTCAACTAAGCATTCTTTGTGGGTATTCTACTTGAAATATGGTTGCCAACTTAAGCAAAAAGAAAAAAAAAACATTCAAAATCAAACTTTAATCTGATCTACAGGATAGGTATCCCAACAAGTTCAATAGATTATGTGATAAGAACACTGACAGCATGTAATTGATTTACGTGAGGCGTGAAAAAAGTCGTCTGGATGTATATTATCCTTACTCATACCGAACAGAATGCAGAGATTGCTGGGGTTTAGAAATCCCATATAAGTTAAGGGCCTTCACATCCATTCCCCAGAAGGGAATTGATTGTAAAGATAACTGTACAAATTGAATTAAGCTGACGTTTGCATGATGGCTTAATGCTGTTTAAAAATGGTAGAGTCTTCCCAGCCAACGTATTTCAAAACTATTAACTGGTATAGGTGTTATCATGAATGCCATCGAAATTTTTATACCCTTACGGTCAGCTCGAATGCCTTGAAAGGCTTAAATGAAATCTACATGAATACGAGATGAACGACAGAGTTACAGTGCACCAAAGTTTTAGACAAAGCTGTGTGCCATTAGCCCTACTAACACAGTTCAAAATACATACAGCAGAGAAATTATATGAGGACTATGATATCAACTGGAAGGTTTAGACTACGAAGATGGATGTAACACTCAAGTCACTGTGAATCAATTGTAACATTGAGCGGGAATTCATTACCCAAAGTCGGCAAAGAAGTAGAGGGTTTTGTATCTGGAACTGACATACTCTAAAATCCTTATAGACTATTGGCAACTCTTTTTAAATAAAACATACATTCGCATACACATGCAACTAATAAAGTATGTGCAGGAATGTAAACTAAAGTGCATGGTATTCCATTTAACCGTTTGAGGCCGACACATTAACGATTTTAACTGTCTGTCCAGCAATGTATGCGAGCGGTATTAATGTAATGTGTCGGAACGTTCAATGAGCACAACTGTTCGAGATCAACGTTCAACAGTGCTTCTGCATAGTCAGTATTATCTGCATAGTCAGTATTATCTCTGCCATTATGAAGGGTGAAGTAAAGCTTAGCTCACTGATCAAAGTGTGGACATGTAGTACGTGTTCGAGAACTCAATGAATTCACTGTGCAACTCAAATATAAAATCAGTTATTTTGTATGAAGGCATTTAAAATTAGCCATCATTTTACACATGATTGGCGGGACCTACAATTTAAAGTCGACTCCGAACGACAGATTTTTGAGAAACTTTTTCATGGCAATTTTATTTACAGAGTTTTTTATTACAGAGTTTTTGCCAGAAATCTGCTGAGAGGAAGTCGACGAAGAAATATCTTTTCGTATTTCATTTTGCTGGAAATGTCTGACCTGGAATTTGAACCTCGGCCTCACGTCTAATAAGGCAACACAATACCTACTAGACTACGGCGGCTTCGAAAGCAGCAATATAAGATACAAAGATTGCGAAAAAGAAACCTTCCGGCCATTGCATGGCAATGGTTTGCTGCACTACAAGCCCTCAAAGTAGAATATATTGAACCCAACAACATCTTCAAAAATCTATGAACCCATCAAAGCCCTTCCAGCCAAAATGGGTTAAGTTTAATACCCTTTTTTTAATTCTAAATAGCATGCAATTGCATAATTCATACACATTTTCTTTTTCATTTCTATTTTGTTTTTTTTTTTTAATACACACAGATATGCAAATACATGCATACAAGTAAACAAGTCACGCACACATAGACACACACACTGTCAGATACTTTTGATTCATATTTCAATGCATGTGAAGTGAACTTTAAATGAAGAAGAGTAACTAAACTGAACATATTTATCTCCCCAGATAATTGTTGGTTTGGTTTTTGTTGTTGTTGTTCTTGTTGGTTTATTCAAAGTCATTTTTCTTAATATACAAACGAAAAAACTATACGATACAAGATACAATTTTATAGTTTGTAGTTTTTAATTTCAAATTCATTGTTTGGTTTTTTCTTTTTTTTTTTCATTTCAAATGTTAAATTTTTTTCGATTAAAATGAACAAACCTACCCGAGTGAAATTATTAAATTCATTGCAGAGTTGGTAATAAATTTGGTGGCTTTGAGAGATTTATTATGGGGTTAATAAAGGTTTATTAATAGGCTAATAACATGGCGATAGTAAGTGAATGAAGGGATGAAGAACTGATGTCATCTGTTTTTACCAAATAATTGTAACTCAAACAAGCTTGTCTTTATTAGAATTGGAGTATACTTCCATTGATTTAATAAAAAAAAGCATTACAAAATATATTAGTCAATCCAAGGAATTGCTCTTTAACCCTTATAGAGGCCCTAATACACTCCTAGAAAAAATCCATGAATGTGCAAAGACTGAAGTGCAAGTGTTCATTACGTAAAAATCACGGAAAGAGTTAAAAACGGCATCATAGTGTGCACATTTAATGACTTACGAAACGCAAGTGCATAACCTCTGACGAGGGCTTAATTTGTGGGCAATGAATGAACATCCTGTGAGTAAAGCCGAGCTATACATGACTATAAACTTAAGCTAGGCATGCAATGTTATCTTAGCATTCAAAAATATTTATTTACAGCATATCCTTAATTCGTTATACTCAAGCAAGAATTGTTTTTTTTGTTTTTTTTTTTTTTTTGAATTAGTTTTCTATACTTTAGGGAGCTTAACAAAATCATGCAGTACTTTGTAGTTAATAAAGCTAGAAAACAGGGAAAAAGGGAATACAAAGTAGAATGAAAAAAATAAATGTGAGTTCAGAAATATGTTTGTTTACCATAATACCACTTCTTTGTTTAGTTGCTTGGCATTACTACAAAGGGGGGAAATTACTAGGTAGTGCAACAGAAAGAAGGGAATAGAAAAAACAGAAAAAAACGTAAAGCATGCCATACATTACCATTAGCATTGAGCTTGGAATGACAGATAAATCCACAGCTGGTATTGCAGTTAATAAACCACTTGGATATTTTTTCAAACGCGTTGGAAAGAAAGTTGACTCAACACCCTGTTTATGTTATGTTTAACATACGTTTACGTGTGCGATACGTTAAGGAAAAGAAAAACAAATTTTTTTATTAAATTTAAGAATTCAAAATTATTATAAAAAGATTGAAAAAACTTATGAAATCTAGGAAAAAAAATTTTGTTTTTAATTTTAATTATTTCTCTTTGTTTTTAATTGTCTGCTCCTGCTCCTGTTAATGTTTTCCAACATTTGTTGCTTCTTTACATAATGATCTGTGTGTGTGCGTGTTAAATATTCTGTTTTAATATTTTTCCTTTTCATGGCATTGCAAACATAAATGTTTGAGTTTTTTTCTTTACAATATTTTTCTGTTTTAACATTTATTGCCCATTTTATTTACCATGTGGTTTACATTTTGGTTTTTCGTATTTTTTATTTCATAAATATTCCCTTTTTTAATTCACATATGAATGTACTTCATGTATGATTTGTAGCACAAGTGGGTAACGTAGTTTTCATTATACAGTTAGGATTAAATTAGTAGCATTATTTTTAAGTAAATTGTATAAAAATTATCAATTTTTTGGATTTTATTCTTGGCAAGGGGAGTCCTTTTTATACCCTATGCAAGTGAATTGAATTGCGGTTATTGTATTCTACATAACTAACGTTCCAATTACTAAGCACAATAGTGGATGAAATTCCAATCTTTCCATTGCTTCACTGCATGATCTACCAGTCTTATAGCAAAGTACTTGAACCCATGTTTCAAATTTAACTGCAGTACCCTCCTAAACCGGGAAGTCGCCGTAGTCTAGTAGGTAGTATGTTGACTTATTAGACGTAAGGTCGCCGTTCAAATCGTAGATCAGACATTAAAACGAAAATAAACAAACATTTCTTTAGCGGCTTCCTCTTAGCAGATTTCTGGCAGAAACTGTGGGAGTAAATAAAATTGCCATGAAAAGTTTCTCAAAAAAATCTGTCATTTGGAGTCGACTTTAAACTGTAAGTCCAGCCACTTATCTGGCAGTTCAGTGAACAGTGAAGTACACGATCTAATTTTTTGAATTAAATTGCAGGATCCTCCTAATCCAGTGATTCATTAAAGCAATGTAGTGAAGCAACTACTAAATGGTTTCAAAAACAGCATTAAGAAGCAACAGCTGCACTTCTATATTCCCAAACAATTTTTTATATTCCCTTCTGTACTACAAGTTGTTATTTTCTACATTTTTTTTACTTCTTTTGTTTTATTTGAGCTCCATTAATCACAATCTTTTGAATTAAGCGTATCATTGGTCTATTTTGGCAAGTTCTAGAATGATAGGATTGCCATCCTACGTTGCATAGAAACAATACAGCCTGCAGTATTGTATTGGATTGTTGTTAGTGAGTACTGTGGTAATGAACTTTGCTTACTGAGTCCAAAACTCTCTCAAATAAAGACGTTTCCTGACCTTTTTCAAATGTTCGTGGGCGTTTTTATCTACTTGGTGGTTTCCCGCCTACAATATACTGTCATTTTCTCGAATATTTGGAAGAAAGAAAGAAGAATCTCCACTAGCAATT
Organism: Sarcophaga caerulescens; assembly: GCA_927399465.1. Lineage (NCBI taxonomy): Eukaryota > Metazoa > Arthropoda > Insecta > Diptera > Sarcophagidae > Sarcophaga > Sarcophaga caerulescens. Next base: position 16,237,507 of record OV656866.1, on the reverse strand, counting down.
TTAGAAATTTATTTAGTGGCACGCACCATATACAAAGACAAAGAAGGGGCCTTGAATATTTAGAACAAAAATTCTTCGATTTAATTATTGCTGATGATATGGACTTGAAAGAAAGCGTTAAGGAAGACACGAAATAAAAGGTGAATATTTAGAACAAAGATTCTTCGATTCTTTATGAAAATATCGCTGGCGATGCGGGCTTGAAAGAAAGCGATGATGCAGGCATGAAAACAAGCTGGCTAGTTTATAATTTTTTATGGCCTAAAAGAACATTCATTAACCTATAAAGACTGCCCTTTCCTCAATTCAATTGTTAATTGAATCTGTAATCTGTAATGTATAGGCAGTAGACAGTAGAAGGCACCAAAAGGCATTTGACCACTTAGTCGAACTCAAGCAAACAAACTCAAGCAGCCGAAAAACTCCAGTTAAGTTTGAATTATGTACCTTAACTGCTGCTATTTTCCTGCTCTCAACTGTATATTTTTGTACATTTTTCCTGGCACTTTTCATTTTTCATTCGTTCATTGTGTGTGTTTTTCATTGTTTTTTTGTGTTCATTTTGGTTTTTATTACTCTTTAGCATAAAAATGCATTTTTCTATAGTCATCTTCAAGCTTTACTCTAGAAAATATTTTAACACATACATTTACAAATTCAAAATTCACCACCATACACAAACGCACACACACACACACGCATACAAAAGGAACGCACATACACGGAATAAACGTTCGTTCAACATGTGCAAATTGCTGGCATTTTTTATGATGTTCAACTTAAGTTGTTGTTGTTGCTACTATAGTTGTTGTTGTTCTTGTTGTTATTGTTGCCATTGAAGTGTTTTGTTGTTGTTGTTATTGTTGTTACGGAAAATACGTTTATTTTCCCCAAACGAAAAGGAAAAAATTCTTTCAAAAAAGAAAAAAAAATAAGAATGAAAAGAATTATAAAAATTCTCGGGCCAGCAAGTTGATGCTGGCTGGCTTCTTTATTCATGCATTCGATTTTCTTCATTTCATTTCTTTTCGTTTCGTTGCAGTTTTTCAGTTTTTCTTGTATTTTTCTGCTGTTTTCTTGTTTTATTTTTCATTTTGTTTTTTTCATAAAAAGTTTGCCAATTATTCAAGAAAGCAATGAAAGGTTTGCTGCTTGAGTATATGAGCATTAAAGTGTATTTGTGTGTGTGTAGCTATATGTTTGAGAAAATGCACACATACATTGTAGAATGCTCTCATGCCTCAAAGGACCAAGTAGTGAAGCAAAAAGAAGAGAAAAAAAAAACTGAAATATTGGCCTTAAAAATGAAATGGAGTGTAAGAAATTGAGTTTTCGTTTAATCTGGCTTTCATCTTTTATTTTTCAAGAAATAATAACGAAAAACTTATTTCAGAATTAATTTTTATTCGATTTCAGGTTTTTGTTTTTTTTTTTTTTTTTTGTTTTTTAAGTACGGAATTAATGTTGTACAGCCAAGGGCCAAGAGTAATGCCAGAGTACGCTACACTAGCTAATTTCGTATGTTTTTTGTAGAGCGTTAGGATGATGAAGTCGCTGTAGTCTAGTAGGTAGGGCATTGACTTGTTAGATGTGAGGCCATGGTTCAAACCTTAGCTCTCGAACCAAACGAAGAACCAAAAAATATTTCTTTGTCGATTTCCTCTCAGCAGTCAGCTCATAACTCCCAGGAACATTGCTTTTTATCAGCAAAAAGTTTAAGAAAATTAGCTTGTTCCAGATTCTGGAATCCGATAATATTGAATCCGAATATAGAAGAAGATAACGAACAGCTTCTGTGTATTGTATTTTTGTTATCTGAGTTCCTTTGGCATTCAGCTTCCTATTTCGAAATCAATATTCAGAGAACCACAGTTCAGGTCCTCATTGTTATCTTTATTGTCGTGAAAAAGTGATAGAATACCACTGTCCCCAAGTAGTCTGTGTAAACTTAATAGACTTTGGCGATTTCCTCTCAGCAGTCTTCTAACAAAAACTCTGTGAGCGTAATAAAATTGCCATGAAAAGTTTCGCAAATCAATTGTTTGCAGTGTACGTTCCGCCACTCATGTACAATTAACACGCACAACATGTGTGCTGTGAGAAGCTAAGTTGTAATCCTGACTAAAGGGTTGCATTGACCAATTAAGTAAGTGAGCCATAATTTTGATTATCGATTCAGGTTCACTATACCTCAGAGAAATCTTTTAATCATGGTTAAGGTTTAAACCTTTGAAACCAACTGAAATATTCGTTCAACAGCAACATGAACATGCAACATCTTATAGTCGAACATGATCGACTTACTTTCAAAATATTTTTTAAACAGCCGAAGGAAATCTATAATTATTAATGAGTTTTCCTGTGACATGTAATGCGAAATAAGGCCTCAAGTGCAGTGCATATTTCTTACGGCATTCCATTGAAATTGTTAATGAAATCCGGCAGTAATTAATGGGCTCTTATTTATTTATTTTAAGAACTTTGTGGCACCAGCATTGAGCTAAATTTTAAGTGATCATTTTTGCCAGAAAACTAAGGAGAGGATTTCAACGAAAGGAATTTTTATATTTATATTTCGTTTTGTTCGAGGTGTTCTAGCTGGGGGTTGAGTTTAGGACTCACGTCTAATAATCCAACGCACAGCCTACCAGACTGCAGCTTTATTTTCTTATTTTGTATCAATTCTGACACATAAAACAATTCAATAAAATGTTTCAATGCTAAAAACAAAAAATGTTTCACATCAAAAACAGAATAGAAAACTCCCGTCAAACATTAACTGCAAAGCAAACACGAAGCAATTTCCTTTGTATCTAGTTTTGTTACCTGTTTTTAACAACTCTTATTAGCCTTTTCCAAAATGTACATGTTTATCATTCTTTCTATTTTCTATTTTATCTCCTTTTTTTTTCTTTTCTTTCATTCATGTTCATCATCATTCGAAAGCATTTTTAGTTCACCATTTTTTTCCAACACGTTTGTTGCTGTGAAACGCTTCAGGAATTTCAAATATTGCGATGTACACGGTGAAAATAGAACAAAAGAGAAAGAGAGTGAAAAAAAACAGAATTCAGGGAACAATCAACTGAAATTGTATCAAACAAATGGAATAAAATGAAGCGTTGTTGGATATCATGTCAACCAAAACCCCCTTCAATTGCTTCTTCATGGCAATAGCATTGGAAGAATGCTAATACAAGTAAATGTAGAAACAAACAAAAGCAAAAAATAGGAAAAAACAAAACAAAACGCGTAACAAATTGCAAATTTTTAAAATGATGAAACATGGCTAAACTTCCATTTTATATACACGGGGGAAAATACACACACACACACATGTGTGTACGCATAGCAGCGACACGCAACTTCCGTTCTTTAGGAAACAGATGAATAACGATTGAGTCCTAGAGAGACACAACGACAAAATATAGAAAATTGAGACAAAAAAAATTAGCAATTGTGATGGATGAATTGCCTCAAACATTGTGATGTTGTTTGGCATTTTCTAAAAAAAAATGTTGCTTTTATAGCAGGTGTGGCAGTGCCAAAGGACTAAGCGGGGCCTCTGAAGTAACGTTGGATATGTGGATCTCATTAAAGATTCAGAAAGGATTTTATAGACTGGATTTCGGTCTACGATTTACTACTGAAGTACAACAAAAGCGATACTTTTCTGTACCAACTTTCTTAAGACATCGGCAAGCGAAAATTATAGAACTTTAAACACTGTAAACCGAATTAAAATATGGCTTATAATCATCCACTAAGGTCTTACTCTCTTACTCCTGTTTGTTTTTCAAGAAACACAGGGATTTTCCTTCCCTTTTACTATCTCTTACCTTTGCTTTGTATCAGTTTCAATAATCAAGCTCTTCTATCAAAGCATTTACCCAAAAAGTTCTAGGAGGGTAGGGTTGCCATATTTCTTTCTGGGTCTACCTCTCAGCAGTCTTTGTGCAATAACTCTGAGAATAAAACAAAATAGTAATGAAAAGTTTCAGAAATCTCTCATTCAGAATCGATAATAAACACTACGCCCTGCCACTCATGTACATATAAAATTAACACACACAACATGGGTGGTTTGAGAAGCTAGGTTATAATCCTGACTTAAACGTTGTAATGACCAATTACTATGACCAACTGAGTGTCATCGGTTCCTTTCTATTCAGAATAATTATGAAATTAGAGCCAAAAAAGTAAAAAGTTTCTCAAAAATCAGTTCGGAGTCCACATTCAACTGTAGGTCGCGCCACTTATGTATGAAATTAATACACACAACATAAGTGGTGCGAGAAGCTAGGTTGTAATCCTAACTGAAGGGTTGTAATGTATGTATTCTTAGGGATACTGTGATGAGAGGCATGCAAAGAAATTCGAATCGATGAGTGCCACAAATGAAATAGTCGCATCTTTCTTAACCTAATCTAAAACGACAGCGTTAATGGAATTACTTTGTTCCGGATTTTGGGATTTGATAATATAATATCGGAGAATGGGATGATGAACCTCTGTATATCGTATTTTGTATCTGAGTTCCTTTGACATTCAGCCAGAAAATTACTTCGAAATTAATATTTAGCGAATTACGGTTCAAATCCTTATTATTAACTCCATTGTCGTGAAAAAGTGATAGAGTACTGCTCTCAAGTAGCCCTAACATACAATGCTGTTGCTCTATATCTATCTAACACTAATAGAACCTGATGCTTTCGATCCCACCAAAATATTTCAAATGTATGTAAAAGAGTAGATTTGAAAGCAAAATGTTTACATATCGCAATGAACGGATACGGAGTATAATTCCAATTACTAAACAATGTTGCATGTCTTATTCGATTCTTTTTTTTTTTCATTCTTTTCTAAACGAAATGCCAATCAAGAACGCCAATATATTCCAAAAAAAAAAAAAAAACAAGACAAAACAAACAGTATCATCATCATGAACTACACCTTTAGGTCAACAGGCTTTTATCCCTTTTCTACCACCTCCTCCCATCCCCCTTAACTTCATGTATTCATTTATTTCAATTTCTTTCTTATTTGCTCGCATACCTACATATATGTGTTGTGTAGCCTGTGGAATACACGTAAACAACAACAAAAGTGTAAAAAAATTTGTAACATTACAAGGCTGTTCTTGTAATGACCCCGTCCAACGAAACAACAAAAATGAAAGAATTTAACCAACCGTAACTCTTTTTACAACACCGTCTAAAACAGCACCAACGAAGACGTGATGCTCCAGTAAGTCTTTGAACACACACTCACGGACGTGTTGTAGTAAATATGCCTGGAATTTGTCTTTGTGCAGAACTGATTTCATGGAATTTGTAGCCAAAAAAACAAAAGACAAGAAAAGAAATTGTTTTGAAGGAAGGCTTTGTAATACAACTGCAAGGTATCATTAAGGCAATTTGATGTTTTCAGTTTTTCCTTTTCAGTTTTGTTTTGTTTTCTGCCATGTAATGTGAATGGCAGAAATTATTTGAATTGACAACAACAAGAACAACAAGAAAAAAAAACTGAAAATCACAGCAAATATTTAAATTGAATGTCTGTCTAAACCTAAGGCGGAAACCGAATCTCAGTTACACCCACCAAACCAGCCTTTTTTTCATATAATTTTTCATCAAATAAATTTAATGGCGACTATTTTAAAACACCATGTCCAAAAAAAGAGATTTTTAAGAAAATTTTTAAGAATTTTAAGCATTAGGAGGTCAGCATACAATGCCAGTCCTAGAGCATATTGGCCTATAAACATATGACAGCGACTAAAGTGGTTGATTACAAGCCCAAGCATTTAAAATTCAATTTTCCTGATTGTATTTAGCAGGTAACATCAGCAATGTACATATTAAATCGATCTGGAAGCACCGTTTACCAAAGTTCCTCTCCAATAAACGCAGTGCATTTCACGGAAGACATTGTTTTCATTCAACGTCAGCTGGTAACCCTATCATTCTAGAATAATAAATATTAAACCGATCTGATTGCGCCATTTATCAAAGTTCCTTTCCACTGTTCATGCAATACATTTCCACAAAAGGCTGCACAAAAGGTTGCAAAAGATGGCAACTCTATAATTTTAGAAACTGATACAGAAGACAATCGCCTGCTTAGCTGGAGCCATCCGATACGCTCTGATGCTTTTCTTTCGATAGTTTTTGTAGGAAAAGAAATTCAAGGTATTTACAGAGAAAAATTCTAAATTTTTCTGGAATTTCTTGGAAACGGATGGTAACTGGATTGTAACACTATCATTATAGAATTTAGTATAGATTCTGCTTAGCTAAAGCAATTACGGAAGACTTCTACGGAAAAATTTTAACGATTATAAAATTGGAGTGCATCACGTATTTATAGAGAAAAATTCTAAATTTGAAATTTCTTGTCAACAGATGACATGCGGATGGTAACCCTATTATTCTAGAAACTGTTAAAAAAAAAACACAATCGCCTACTTAACTGCAGTTATCTAGAGCCGTATCTGATAGATCTTTCGGAATATAAAAATGGAGCACACCACATATTAACAGAGAAAGATTCCAAGTTTGACTAGAATTTCTTGATAACAGATGGTATCCGGATGGTAACCCACACTTAAGTGCAACTATCTGCAATGCTTCCAGAGGAGCATATTCTTATAAATTTTTTCTGCTTGTAACACTAAAGCAACCCTCATATTTAAGGCAAAAATTTCTAAAATTTTACTAAAGTTTGCTGGAAACAGTTTAAAAAAATATTGTTTTTAACAAAGATTTCAAAACTTTTCCACTGCTAGCAGGTATATTTTCTTTTGTTACTTAAGTTTTATCTGCAACAATAATGGAGTTTATATTGCAACCCGAAAACAAAATTACTTTGAAAAAAAAAAAGAAAAATATTCTACAAAAAAATATTGAAAATAAAATCAAACAAAGGAAAAAAAAATTACCTCCAGTACGACAGCCTCCAGGGCTGGTTGTGAAATGTTTTTCATGGTTGTATGATTGAGTTTGGGTGCACTGTCGGCACGATTTCGTCCCAATGATTGATTTGATGTACGGTTATCGGCTTTACTTAACACTGAATTATTTGATGATTTGTGATTTATTTCCAAAGCAGAACGCAAAATATCAACCTTTGAGGCACTACCAATGCCATGCTTTGGCGAACGTAATGATTCAACATTATAACTGCTGCGACGTATTGATAAATGATCGTGTATGTCGCCCTGATAAACAAAAAAAAAAAAACGAAATCACAAAACATGAACATGAAAAAGTCAAAAATATGTTGAAAAAGGGCGTTTGGTTTGAAATTATTTTCAAAAAAAAATGTGTACGGATGTGAGTGAACACATACACACACCGACAAAACTTACCCTTGATCCTCTGGGCAACGATGATAAGCTGCCAATTTGATTGTATTTTATCATTAATGACAAACGTTCCAATGACATCGATGTACCCTGTTCCTTTGTCATGGGTTCAGTGAGTTTCTCTGTTTCGCCATTCTCAACAGCCTCCACTTCGTCTTCCATATCGTCCATATTGTGATCGAATTTACGCAACCAAACTAAATGCAAAATGCCATAAGCAATGCCACCCACCACCGCCAACAAGCCCATGTAGCGAAAAGCATCTCTGGTGCCGAATTGTCCAATTAACAAACCGCCGCTAAAGGAACCACTACCGCGACCTTAAAATGGATTATGAAAAGTATTTTACAAAAACTAGTCACAACTAAAATTTTAATTTAAAAGGAAGGATGAAAAGTTTGTGTGAAATATGTAAATAGGAAAGGGTTAGGTGGAGAAGTTAGTGGGTATTATGAAAGGTATTATATATATATATATGTATGTAATATATGTATTTTTTAGTTTAATACAGTGGCCATTAATAATTGCAGTTTTATGGAGCTGAATCAATCTAGTTGCAAACGTTAAACTTTCACAACTCAAGAATTATTGTTCAAAACAAAACTGTTTTGTATTCAACCCTTAGTTGTACTTATCAAACCACATACGAAATATCCATCAAGCTCGGTCAAGCAGCCCATGAATCGAAAAGGGTAATCAATCAGATTTTTTCGTTTCTTCTTGGTCTAGACAATTTTTATAGTTCCTATGGTTAATTACCTTAATTATATCGTATCTAGATTTCGCGCTAATGAACAGAAGTTTATCAAAATTGATCTGACTGTAAATGAGGTAGACAGCAGATATTGCCGAGAACTATAGACATGCGGTTTATCGCATCCTATACTACGGCCGATGTTGTCAATGAATTTGTTTATTTTGGCTCCGCCTTTACCACTAAAAATGATGACAGTCTGGAGATCAAGTATAGAATTACTGTTGCCAATATATGTTTTAATAGGCCATTGAGTAGCGGAGAATTCTGGCGCGACGAAGCTAATACTCTACAAGCATCTAATATCCCTGTGCTTCACTATAGCGCAGAAGCATGGTCATAGTTACAGAGCGATACAGCGACCTTAAGAGTATACGAGAGAAAAGTCCTGCGTAAGGTCTTCGGTCCAGGACGAGTTGGCTATGATTTTCGCAACAGTGAGATCTATGAGCTCTTCAACGACAAAGACGTTACATACATACATACATAATTAGTGATTACAATTCTGCAGTCAGGATTATGGACTTAGTTTCCCACACCACTTATGTTGTGTGTGTTACTTTTATACATGAGTGGCTGAACATAGAGTTTAAAGTCAACTCCGAACGACAGATGTTGGAGAAACTTTTCATGGCAATTTTATTTACTCTCAGAGTTTTTGCCAGAAATCTGCTGAGAGAAAGTCACCGAAGAAAAATGTTTTTCATATTTTCGTTTTGATGTCTGACTTGGGGTTTGAACCGTGGCCTTACGTCTAATAGGCCAAAACACTACCAAATAGACTACGGACGTTGTGCAGTGTAATAACATCCAGCGGTTCGGCCATGTCGTTCGGTAGGAAAATGAGGTTTTGGTGAAAAGAGTATTTGATCCGGGGATTAGCGAAAGTTTGCATAGATAACGACCTTGGCTGTGTTGAAATTACAAAAACGAGGAAGCCCGAACAATTGGTGTGACCAACCGCCGAAGTCGCGCGAGAAGCAAAGTTGTCTGTAAGGATATGTTAAGACAGTAAAATACGATAATTGGATTGTTAAGGATAATTAAACATAAACACGTCGTAGCTACGAAAGTTAAATTTTAAAACCTTCTTTAATGTACGTGTAAAGACTAATCCATTGTACGAAAAACTGACTCGTTTCGAAAAAAATTACACAAAAGCTTCATCATGAAGGCACTTTCTCCTCCTCTCCATAGATTGCACAGTGAGGATTCTTAATGTGTCTGTTGTGTCTGTTGCGTCTGAACATTCTCATTTTGGAGTTCTGTGTTTAAAAGTCAGTTGCTGTCAAGGTAATCAATTCTCCAACTCAGCTAATATATGCTCTTAACATGGATAAGATTAACTTTGTTCACTGAAATTGATGCGTTTAGGATCAGGAAGTCAAGTTACTCTGTGCTGTGTTTCAGGATATTGCATTGTTGACGAGGCGAACTTACTTATCTGCGTAATATTCAAGACTCTGTCAAAACTCCCTATTCCGATGCGTCCGGTTTGCCAAAGAATATGGCATATTTTTTTTTTGCAAAAGGCTAATAGTAGGTAGAAGAGGTAAATATTTCTAAACCCCAAAGCTGTGGTAGTAAAAACTGGCACTGAGTAAATACCCAAACCTCCTGTAGGAACTGTGGTAGTCTTAACAGTGAGAAATCGGCTAAGAGGAGGAACTTGGCAATCATTTAATCAACCAAATTTCTATCTAGCGTTAATAGACATAAGAGATCGCTGTTTGGATTCATTACAACTTCTTTAGGGGTTTGATGTAAATTGAGAATCAAACAGCATAGCAACATTAAAAATGTAATGTTGTCTCCTACAGTTCTCTTTTAGTTTTTAGGTAACTTGTCCTTTGTTCATTTACGGTTGCCTGAGTAGACTTCTATTGCATGCCTTTAAAAACGATATTCATACTACCCTTCTCCTATGCCTATAGTGCTTTATACAAATAATACCATTTCATATGGATGTTTTACGCTTAAGTTATTAAAAAAATAAAGTCTGATAATAATTAAAATTTAACATGTTTTCCAGATATTGACGAACAATGCTTTTTCAAACTTAAAACTGCTGTCATATGCCACATAAACTTGTTTCTCACAGAAGAAATGGTAAACGTTTGTACTCGTATGGTATATACGAGATAATAAAAATTTAAATATCAAATGTCCAGCTGTCAATCATAGACGTACTCGTACTTGTACTTGTATTGTGAAAATGAGAGGCCATGAGAGGCAAATACACAGCAAGTATTCATACAACATCATTAAAAAGGAAAATTTCTGTACAAAAAAAAAATCATTGTTTTCATTTTTTCTTTATGAGACCATAACTGAGAGAGTGGTGGGTGAGTAAAGTAAAGCAAATGAATGAATGTGTTTGCAAAAATATGTGAAATGCATGATACAGTTGGCAAATAAACAAACATGTTTGATTGAAGGCAAATGGAATTGAAAATGAAAATGAAAAATGCAAAACGAATAAAGATACAGAGAGCGAGAGAGAGAGAGAGCGGGGATATCTGCAAATAAAATTCAAATTTCAATGTTTGGTTAATTGCACTTACCCAAACTGAAGTGAGCCATGCCCAGAACACCAATCAATGTGGCTAAAAGACTTTTGGGTGCCAAAATTGAACAATAAGTGGCAGCTGCCACCCACATTAAATGGCATGATAAGGCTTCCATTGCCTCAAATGGAAAACACCACCAAGCATTCCTAAAGAAAAAAGAAATCGAAATCAAACAGAAGAAATAGAAGGAGATGAAAAAACCCAAAATAATATCGTATTACACAGGATAAAAATAAACAAAAGAAATCGAATGTAAGAAACAATATACAGAATCAGCATACACATACACTTACATACACATATACAGAGAGAGAGAAAAAAAAAATTTTGAAGAAGAAAAACAAGCAATATAAACAAATCTCTTACAATTACAAAAAAAAGAAAATTATAATGAAAATGCCAATAAAAGCAACACGAAAAATCAACAACTTTAAGAAACATTTTCCAACACAGGACATACGCTCTTATGCCTATTGACGTTTACATCTTCATTTACTCACACAATACAGCACAACACAGCAAACAGCACACAGTTACACTGCCACAAATACAATTAACATGCCAGTACGTACGTACATACCAACAGCACAACATGGCAGGATATATGTAAGAGTTAATGTGTAAATATTTGACTGCCTGTATGCCTGTCTGCCTGTGTAGGTGTTGTAATATAAGAGCGATAAGAGATTTTCATACAAATTGCTTCCCTGAATTGTTGTATTTTAATTTTTGTTTTTTCCCCTTACACATCTTAATGTGTATGTGTATGCGTAAGCGTATGTATGTATGTCTGCATATATTTGTTGTTAGTGTTAAAGTATACTTACTCAATAAACGAATAGCCAACCAAACGACCAGCATGCGAAAAGAACGCAATAATAATCAAATTAACATGACCAAAGATTCGGGTTATTTTTTCAGCACCATATAAAAACGGTATACTACTTACGGTGCCCACCGTAATTGTAATGCCTACAAGCAAAGAAATAAAAACAAAAACAAAAAAGACAAAGAAAAATAATAATAAAAATGAGTGCGAGTGGCATAATAAAAAAATATAAATAAAATCCGGAGGAAATAAAAACAATAAAACGAAATGAGTAGAGTAGTAGAAGCGTAACATAACCCTTAAATTTGGCAATGGCAGCTCGTACTTAACTGTTGTTTACACGACCATAAGTATAGATTGTCCACAAAAATGGTCTGAAATAAGCAGTCGAACTTAAGCTGAATAATTAGGCAGTTAAAGCTACAAAATGTTGGAAAACTTAGTCACAAGGAAGGTTCTTATATAGGGTGGCCCATTTAAAAGTTTAAATTTAAAAATGCAATAAATCAGAAACATTTTTTTATTGTAAAAACATGGAATATTATTTCATTCATATAGCTGCCACGGTTGGCCTCATAGTATCTCATTCAATCGGACCAAATTTCGTGCACCTTTTTGGCAATGACATCACGAATGTTGGCCATCAAATTCTCAATTGTCTCTGGTTTGTCGGCTTAACAATTTTCTTTAACGGCGCCCCACAGAAAATAGTCTAACGATGTCAAATCACAGCTTCTTGGCGGCCAATTGAAGTTACCATTTCGGCTAATTAATGGCCCATCAAATTTTGGCCTTCAAATGCTCAATTGCCACTGGTTTGTCTGTATAACAGTTTTCTTCAACTGCACCCCATAGGAAATAGTCCAACGGTGTCAAATCTTAGCTTTTTGGCAGCCAATTTACGTCATCATTTCGGCTAATTAAACGGCCATCAAACGTCTGATGCAATAAATCGATTCTGGCATGAGATGTGTGACAAGTTGCACCATCCTGTTGAAACCAAACATCGTTCACATCAATACCATGAAGAGCGAATACAAACAAATCGGTTATCATGGTGCGATAGGTGTCTCCATTGACCATATTGGTTGCGCCATCCTCATTTCCAAAGAAATATGGGCCAATGATGCCTCCACTCCACAAGCCGCAGCAAACAGTCACTCGTAATGAATGCATTGGCTTCTGTTAGACCACGTGTAGGTTTTCTGAGCCCTAAATACGGCAATATTGCTTGTTAACGAGCAAAAAATGAAAATGAACTTCATACGAAAACATGATTGTTTTAACAAAATCGACATCATCATGCTGTTTCCCGTTGGCCCATCTAGCGAAGCGAAAACGAAGCATAAATGGATTCATTACTTTTAGTGAGGATAATAGAATGACATAAGTATTGTCACATTCGAAAGAACTGATGGTTCAAATTTAAACCGATAGATGGCTCTCTCTGTAGCAAAGCAGATTCAAGAATGATAAGTAAGCCATTGAAAAGTATGGGCGCCCAACGCTTACCTGACATCAATTTCATTTCGAACATATTAAAGAATAAACTTAGTTGGGGGTTATTAAGCAAACAGATTCATATTCAGATTTACCCTAAAACGTTGCCACCTTAATTAATACACTTCTTCACTAATTTATAAATATTTGTTCTCTTTCATGTTATGTACGTAATGAATGTCTTTCAAATTGACTTACCCAACAGATAATTTGGTGCTCCCAATTCTTTCAAGTATAAAAACAGAAAACTTTCAATGAAACCCCAAAAGTTGCCCAATATGAACAAGAAGAATATGAATGTAATGACATGAGGCATTTTTAATAGATTCCATAAATCCCTAAAGACATTATCGGCGGGTAGTTTTTCACCCAAAGGCATCATCAGTACGGATACGGTCGAAATGGTTAATAAAATGTCATAAGTATAGAAGGCAGCCGAATAATCTGTATAGCCAAGACCGCGTGAGAAATAATCAATCATAATGCCAGTGATGGGTGAGAAGATGGCCATGCCAATGCTAGAGAAAAGACGCTCACGTCCAAAATCACCGCCATACTTTTCAATCATTGTCAAGGCAATGGGATCCATAATGGTGACACCAGCCGATAACATAGTGGTGGCCAAGAATCTACAAAAAAAAAACAGAAAACGAAAACATTAAATGATTAAAGATGTAGGCAAACAAAATTAAAAACAGAGAAAAACAGAAGAAAGCTGGCGTATAATAAATGATTAAACAAAAGCAAAAATATTCCAAAAAAAAAAAATTCCAAACTGCCTAGAGGCTTAGGAAAATGTCAGTGTCAATGTGTGTGCTTTTGAAATGATGAAAAATAATTGTACAACTCATCTTGAGCAGTAAGAGTACCAGCAACAGCACCAGCCTGCAATATTGCTCGTTTTCATCTTCATATTTTGCCATTGAGTAAGTTAATGCTGAAGTTCAAATGTCTAGTGTTTATGTCATCTCTTCATCTCGGCGTTCATCATTGTCAGCACCATCATCATTGTCGTCTTCATCTTCATCATTTGTCAGCATCATTTTCACAAGAATACAACACATCAGCAGCATCATCTTAATTTTCATTTTCATCTCTCTCTGTCTCTGTTGATTCTCAGGCAATTTAATGATTCTTGGAGCCAGTGTTGATTCTTTGCCATAATTATCTTAATCATTTTTTCAGCGAATTGTCCTTCTCTCGTGTCAAACTGTTTGGTGTGTGCTAACTTGAGTTCAAATGCCAACTTCATGCATTCGAATATCAAGCATTTTTTTCACTTCTTTCTTCATGCCTTATCTCTCACCATACTTTTGTTTCTCTCTTTATTTCTTCATTCATTTGGGTGACACTTAAATTATAATCATTTAATTATTAGACAACGACAATAACTGACAAAGCCATGCCATGCCATGCCATGCCAATGCCAATGCCAATGCTAAGCTAACCCAAGCCAAGCCAATCTAAAACCCAAACAAAGCCAATGACAGTAACAGCAAAATATTGTTACAGTAACAGCAAAAAAAAAAAACAGTAAAAAAACAACAACAAAAAAATTTAATTAATTAAGCCAATGATATCAGTATAAACCATAAACAATTAATTTTTCAAATTCATTATTACGAGGGCGGCAGGAGTATGCCACAAAAGTATGGCATTCACAGAAAAAAAAATAATTTTTGTTTAGCTAAACAACACAGGCAATTTAAGTAATTCGGTACTTAAAGACACCTTTTTTTAAGCTGTTAAGCCCACCATTTAATTATGGGGATTAATTACTTCAGTTAAAATTAAAATTATGAAGGCAACAACACACGAACATCTCAATTAAATTTTACAAGTGAAATTGGCTTTACACTCTACCCTAGATCGTCACGGTTATTGCCACATTTCGTTGAGTTTTTCTTGAGTTTCATTGAGGGTAAACATTACTTCAACAATGTTACAGAATTTAAAATTTTATTTAATGTAAGACAGCCCTGTATTACGATGGTGGTACTGAAAAATCTTGACACTGCCCCAGCGGAATTCAGAATGTTATTCGGTGTCAGTAACGATAATTCTCTGCCTAGTATTTGATGAACACACAGCACACGTTTTGTTCTTCTTCTATTCAGCGGTGTGTAAGCTTCCTCCCCGCAAGCTCATCTGTCTGTTCATTGTCGTGGATTCTAGCATGAACGGAGATCCAGCAAAGAGTGACCGTATTTCTCCTTCCCCAGATACTTACCAGAGATCAGCAATGAATCGTATTTTCGCTACTCATAAGTACTCATGAGTCACTCGAATCATTTATCAAAATTTACAGTAGTAGTTATTGTTGTATTTACAAAAGAAGAAAAAAGAAAAGACAAAGGCAGCAAGCAAACAACCTTGTAGCGAGTATTGTGGAAATTATAAGTATGACTCGAATCTACTCATCGACTTGAATACTCGTTGCTGATCTCTGATAGTTACTTACTTAATTGGTCAGTACAACCCTTTAGTCACATACTTGTTGCGTGTGTTAATTTAAGCCATGACTGTACCTACAGTTTAAAAGAAACATTTGAGAAACTTTTCATGGCAATTGTATTTACTCTCAGAGTATTTGCCAAAAGACTGTTGAGAGGAAGTCGCCGTTAGAAATATTTTTTTCATAATTTCTCAGGGTTTGAATCACAGACTCTCGTCAAATAAAGCAACACACTACTTCCTATACCACCTGGGACTACAGCTGATGTAACCCCATAATAAGAAGTCGCCGTAGTCTAGTAGGTAGTGTGTTGGCTTATTAGACTGAAGGCCCTAGTTCGAATCCCAGGTCAGACATCAAAACGAAAATATGAAAAAATATTTCTTCGGCAACTTCCTCTCAGCAGATTTCTGGCAAAAACTCTGAGAGTAAATAAAATTGCCATGAAAAGCTTCTCAAAAAACTGTCGTTCGGAGTCGACTATAAACTGTAGGTCCCGCCACTCATGCACGCAACATAAGTGGTGTGAGAAGATAGGTCGTAATCCTTACTGAAGGGTTGTAGTGACCAATTATGTATGTATGTATGTAACCCCATAATAATCTCGAGTCAAACTCATAGGAGTCGGGACATGAATGTCAGTTAGTATCGCTATGTCCCGGTCTTTCAAATTCCTGTCTAAGCGAGATTGAACAGATCTTTCGATGCCGTAGATTTATGTTGGCAAGATAACCATTTCGATCACTTCTGATGGATTTCGTATCATTATTCTCACCATAGCCTCCATAGCACTAGTCGTCACTACCATGTAGGAAATAAGTTCTCATTGTCCCGGTTTCAATACAAGCTGTCAGTCTCTGTATCTTATACAACCCTACCAAGTTCTATCAACTTTCAAAATTGTCTTGTCTGAGCAATGAATAGGTTCATAGGATATAATTAGTTTGACCACCATGGTTTACATCCTGAGCAGGGATGCAAAAATTTGCTCCAATCAGAGATAAGAAATATGTAATAAAATATGAGGCATAACCCTTCAAAGCATACATAAAAGAATGGCTCTATTCTAACTCTCCTGTCAAACGGTACGACTGTAGTCTTCCACAACATTGCGAGACATACAACCCATTAAAGATTTAATTTTTCTTCTGCTTTGCAGCGGTTACAAATATTCAAATTTAAATATGTTTTCAAATGTAAATTTAAGTCACACAAACTTTCGTTCAAACATTAGTAAAATAAACCACAGACAAAAATCCCTAAATACACATACAAAACGTACATGTTTATTACCAAATCTCAAATACATTGAAATGTCCAATAATGGTTAAAATGGCATGAAGCAAGGCATGGCTGAAGAGAGAAGAAAAAATTGAAAAAGTCTCATCAAATTACTGGAAGACTTTTGCAACAAACACAACTACAATCGGTAGATTATAGACAGCCATGGCCACATATCCTCTGTCCTTTTATACTACATTTCGCAGTGCTCTCAATAAACACTTGGCATCTATTCAAGACGTATATGTATTTGAACAATACAATTGCAATCGAAGTCCTCTATTTAAACTCAATAAACATCAATTGAAACCAAAAAAAAGAGGAAAAAGAAAAAAGAAGAATCGAAATAAAAAAATCACAAAAACACACACTTACCTTAACATGAAATAAATCCAAAATATTGCATCATCGGTTTGCTTATAATCAGGTGGACAAATCTCTGGTGCATTTAGGGTGAATGTACAACGTTGTACCATACAGGTGACCGTTTCATTTGACACACGTGACATATTGTGTCTGCGTGCAATGCCACCACAACGTAAATCTAATTCCTCTAGGTCGGTAACATTAATTTGCATTTCCCAAAGACGTTTCTCACCGAAACGTTGCTTAAAATCCGTCACTGTCTCGTTGTCGTCTTGTTCGATCTCCATGCCCAACTGTTCAATCGGATCAGCTAAATCGGGATGCATTTGTAACATAAAAAAGGTCGAGTCGCTGGCATTCGAATGAACCCAACTGTAATTGACTGCTGCTGTAATATTGTCCATGTCTGCCAATGCTATTGACTCTGAATCTGTAAATGATATGAGAGAGTGACAATAAAAATCAAACACAGTTATTATTCACGTTTATGTGAAACTAAATGTATGACGGCAAAATGACAATCATTTTCTGCAAATTTTTTTTGACAAATTTTTCTGACTATTTCCTCTGACCATATTTTCTGACAATTTTTTCAGATAATTTTTTTGACAATTTTTTCTGACCATTTTTTTTAAATTTTTTTTTTTGCAATTTTTTTCTGACTATTTTCTTCTGGAAAATTTTTTCTGAAAATTTTTTCTGACAATTTTGAAGACAATTTTTGCAGACAATTTTTTTTCCTGCCGATTTTTTCCTGACAATTTTTTCTGACAATATTTTCCTGACAATATGTTTCTGAAAATTCTTTTGACTATTATTCCTGACAATATTTGCTGACAATTTTCAAATTTTTCCGACAATTTTTTTACAATTTTTTCTGACCACTTTTTTTTTGAAAATTATTTTTCTGACAATTTTTTTGGCAATGTTTTTCCGACAATTTTTTCTGAAAATTTTTCCCACAATTTTTTCCTGGCAATATTCTGCTAACAAAATTATCTGACAATATTTTTCTGACAACTTTATTCGGACAAAATTTTCTCAATAAAGGGTCCGCCAAATAACTTTTTTTTTTTTGAAAATGCTTTAAAAAAAACTACTGAATATTTTCTCAAATTTCTTTTTTTATTTGCAAGTACAATCCTTCCGGTTAATAATGGAAAATAATTTCAGTCAAATCGCTGCCTCGGCTGGCCATGCAGTAGCCTACACGATCAGTCCAATTTTTAAGCACATTATCGATTGTGTGCAGCTGTATTTCACCAATGGCTTCACGAATATTGTCCTTTAAAGCGTCAATTGTCTCTGGCTTGTTGGCGTAACACTTATCTTTGACGGCACCCTACAAATAATAGTCCAACGGTGTCAAATCGCAGCTCCGAGGTGGCCAAACGACATCAGCTCTGCGGCTGATAATGCGATCGAGTGTAGCTTCGGCTGTGTGGCACGTAGCGCCGTCCTGTTGAAACCAAATGTTGTCAATATCCACCTCTTCAATTTTTGTGAACAAAAATTCGTTCAACATGGCCCGATAACGATCGCCATTAACTGTAACGGCTTCCTTGCTCATTTTCGAAGAAAAATGGCCCAATTATGCCTCTGGACCAAAATCCGCACCAAACAGTGACTCGTTTTCTGTGCCCCAAATGCGACAATTTTGCTTGTTTACATACCCGCCAAGATCAAAAAGAGCTTCATCTGAAAAAATTATTTTTTTTTTGCCGAAATCGGCATCTTCTGTAAGTCGATCGCAGGCCCACTTAACGTTATTGTTCAAGCATATACACAACCATATTCGTTCAGCGGAAGGATAAAACTAATTATCTGTCAAATCAGACATGAGCTAAGTGTTACCATTCACGAAATAAGAACTAGTTGATAAAAAAAAACGTTAGATGGCGGACCCGATACTTATTTTCTGACAATTTTTTTTTATAATTTTATAATTTTCCAGACAAATTTTTTCTGACAAAATTTTCTGAAAATTTTACGACCATTTTTCTGACAATATTTTTTTAAAAAATTTTTTCTGACTATCTCTTCTGACATATTTTTTCTGACAATATTTTGTATTTTTTCTTCTGACATACAATTTTCGACGTTGACCAATAAAAAAAACCAATATAAAACACTGTAGACATGCTTTTCAAACATAAGTTAACGTAAACTTGCTGACAAATAAGTAATCATGATGCCAGTTTGGAAAATTTTTATTATTTTTATGAAGATTTTGACTTTTATCACATTTCTGTTAAACATTATGATGACGTTGCACAAATCCTATAAATTTGACATTTTTATGTGACATGGTCGTTCACTTTCAAATTGTTATTAAAGAATATAAAAAATATTTATTCAGATTGCGAGTTATCACTTAAAATTGTGACTTAAATTTTATAAATTGTAGTACGTACCATCATCGTACGTACACAATTCGTATCTTTAATTAAATCAATTTGAGAAGGCAAACCCACATAAGTATTAAAGGGATATTGATTACACGCTCTAAAGCATTGGCACTTATGTTAGCTGGTGCATGTGCTATGCAATCTTCAATGTGACGTATGAGTGCTATTGATTAGACAAGTTATTATTAATCATACGCATGATGCACTTAATTAACAGCAGAATTGCATGATAAAATTTAACGCTTATAATTAAAGGAACTTGTAAGTGTACATACACACATTTAATTACTCTCAAGAAGAGAACGATTTATTTAAAGATAAATTTTTTTCCTTTCTGAGATCTCAAATTAAATTTTTTGGGGTTTTAAAAACCGCATTTTTTCATTACTTCCATACAAAATATTTATTTTTATTCCTGAATTTAAAATTCTATCAAAGCGCAAATAGTATCAGATGACACCTAAACTTTTCTCACTTTTCAAATATAATTTACTTTTATAGAATTATCCCCCACCTGATTTACACCAACTAGATCATCATCATTTTAATACCCTTATCCTTATCCCTCTCCCCATTTTGAGTCTTAAGCAAACTATGGAGGGGATTAGTGTTCAAACAATCAAAAATTTTGTTGTTTCATTAAATTCAAAATCTATATCTATAACACACACATACATAGTCTTCAATGACATTTTGACATTATGACAAAAGCACCACAGACAGCAGCAGCATCAGCAGACAGAAGTAGAGCCAAGAAAAAACATACAATTGAGAGTAATAAAAGCATAATCAAATTGAAATTCATTTCAATATTTAGAAACCATTGTACAAACCCTCATGCATATGAATGTATTCTCAATAGAGCTGAATACATATTGAGATGTCTAGCACAATGGGTTGCCAAGTGCCAAAAAAAAAAAAGAAAAAAACAATAATAGGAGATAAAAATGTTGAACAAAGCTAAATCACTCGTTAAATTATCGGGAAGACATGCAAAAAATTTAACTATTATGGGAGAAATAGCGTGGTAAATCTGTTACAGCCCTTGACTATAATCCCAGGCAGCCCAATGAAGGCTTATAAACAAGCGAAGTGGATGACATCAAGTTAATCATCAGTTAATTTCGTGGAGATCTCAAGTTTGAACAAGAGTAGGACTCAATAAGCAAAGTTCATCACCACTGGACTGCACGTATATCGAGAGAGTGGACTTTGTTGGATGTTCATGGTAGAGATAATGTACGCAAGTCCACAAAATAAATCCATTAGACGTGACGAATAATTTCTAATTGAAGAGAAACTTACGAAGTACTTCCGTAGCTTATTTGGAGATTTATGCTGCATACAAATCGATTCCCATCATGAGCTTCATCTTCATCAAGGGTGTAAGACTTTAATATATCGGATTTCTTACTGATGGGGTCTTTGTTATACATGGTTTGTGTCTGTGATAACATAAATGCCATTTTGTCTGGATACTTAGAGACTGAAGTTAGCCGTAGAATAAAAAAAAATTGTTTGTATCGCCAATTTATGCCAACAAAAGCCTCATACTCAAGAATGTTTCTAATTTTTCAATTTGAAGAAAAGTGAAGTATTTACCGAAACTGCTCTTAAACTTGTTCATTTTATGAACTTGATTGCAAGCCACTGAAATAGTGGTTTTAAGAGCTAATTTGGTGGTGTTCGAAGCCTACTTGAATGTGACAAAATGAAATCATTTTACCATCGAATCCTTACTGCAGATGAAGGAGACTCACTACGACAGCCAGAAACAAAAAATCTAAGAGTAAAGGTTTAATTAAGTCGCCGCAGTCTAGTTGGTAGTTAGTTGGCTTATTAGACGTGGCACCACTGTTCAAACCCCAGGTTAGATATCTCTTCGTGAAACTTCCCCTCAGGAGATTTCTGGCAAAAACTGTAAAATTGCCACGAAAAGTCTATCAAAAATCTGTCGTTCGTAGTCGACGTAGTCGTAATGCCACTCATGTATAAAATTAACACACACAACATGGGTGATGTGAAAAGCTAGGTTGTAATCCTGACTGAAGGGTTGTTATGACCAATTACATGTGTGTATGTATGTATGTAGCTTAGGCAAAACCAAATCAAGGGCCACTAAATTGGCCGGCCAGACATACAAACGGCAACCCAGTCTTGTTAAATTTGATGGCGACTAAAAATCGAATTGAAAACCAATATCATACCACCGCATACAACGTCAGTGATTACTTTAATAATAACTTTGTGTTTTTTGACAGCTGCTGCAAACAAACACACAAACAAAAAAGAGAAAAGGAAAGAAGTGGAGCAAAAAAAAATTCATAACGAATAAAATGAAGTGCAAACGGAAAATAAGTTCTTCTCTTTGCATCAACCAATTCCCTTCTATTCACGGTGAAAATTATAGAAATTCTAACACTAACACACACCACATAAATCCTCCTGCTAAAGGCAATGTAAGAAAATATAGGATATAAAAAGAAAAAAGTGTAGGGAGTGGGAGAGGAGGGATGGTGTTTAGAAACATGGCTACTTACGATTCCAATCTTGCTGTTCTAACATAGACATGGAGGATAAAGATGTCACTACTGGCGGGAACATTGTCGCTGACATTTTAAGTACATCTTGGAATATACTTCGTGTTGTTGGTGCTGCTGTCGCTGCTGTTGGTGTTGGTGGTGCTATTGCTTCTGGCACAGCCATTGGCGGTGCTATACTGACTGTGGGTGTTAATGTAGATGCTGCTAAAGATACGTCTGCCACTGCTGTTGTTGTACGAGATGTTGTTGTTGAAGTGGAAGGCGATATAAAACTTGTACTGGTGGTGGTTGTGGTGCTAGAAAAATCAGGATTTTCTGTTGTTGTTGTTGTTCTTGTATCATAATACTCTGTTGATGGACTAAATAATGTAGAGGCTGATGTTGTTTGTTGCAGCAAACAATAGTCAACGCATTGATTTACAGCCAATTCAAGTTCAGGTTCTTCGGGGCATTCACGACTTGGACAGGGTGACCACCAGACCTAGAAGAGATAAGCAAACGTTTTATGCTAGTAAAACTGATAATAGAAGTTAAATTATGCCGCCTAAAGCAGCATATATAAGCAAAATAATAAAAAACCAGCAGATACAGCAAAAATTGCTGACAAGATTCGTTTTCTCTTTTTTTTTTTCTCTTTTTTCGCTAAGATAGCAGCAAAGCTTGTAGTAGTTTCCTAAAGGGTTTATAAATTTCACTACATGCTGTGTGGAAATCAATATCAATCCCTTTACACCTTCCACCCATCGCCCACTGCTTAAGCTGGCGGGCATTTATAAGTGTAGTGTTGCTGGTTTTGCAGACACTATCTTACTTGATTTCTTTCTTGGTTTTCTTTCTCTTATTTGTTCGGTTTTTTATTTCTATGACTTGAAAAGTCCTTGATTTTGTTGTGAAAATAATCAGCAGCTATAAAAAGATGACTAAAGGATATTAAAGAATGTCATGGAACTGTGCTAAAAGTTAAACAAAATATTAGTTTTTCCATTTAGTTGATGTAATTTAATCGTATTTACCAATAAAACTTTTTAATGGCTGTCAAGTACGTTTTTATATCAGTTGGCCAGAATACACATAATGACACAAATTGGTTACAACGGAGAAAAACATAGAAAAACTATTGAGAATGTAATCGAATATCCAATTTGTTGTCTAGGAAAGCTATTAACTTGGCAATAATTTAATGTGATTGAGAAATGATTTCTTGACAATTAGGAGGAGGAGAAGTAGATAAAAAGGATAAAAAATTATATGTGTAGCTAACAACAGAGGATCAACGAATAATGAGGTGCAGACTACTTTATTGACTTACTTCCTTGATTTATTGCCTGAAGTAGGACACAGTTTTTACTCAAGGATCTTTCCATGGTATTTAGAGAAAAAAGGATTTTTATGATATGAAAGGATAATTAAATTTTCAATCATATTTAAATGCATTGAAATACACTTTGTAAACATGTGGTCTGGTGCTTTTTTGATATCTAAAGAAAGTACTTGGATAATATTCTAAATGCTTCAAATCTTCTAAAGTAACCAATGTGTCAACAAATATCAAAATCTCGGGCAATCTCATCTAGAAAACTATTGCAGTTTATTATATACATACATAATTGATGGATGATTACAATCCTTCACTCGACTTATTTTCTCACACCACTTATGTTGTGTGTGTTAATTTCATACATGAGTGGCGGAACCTACAGTTTTAAGTCGATTCCGAACGACAAATTTTTGAGAAACTTTTCATCGCAATTTTATTTTCTCTCAGAGTTTTTGCCAAAAATCTGGTAGGAAGAAGTCGTCAAAAAAACATTTTTTTGTATTATGCTTTGTTGGTGATGTCTGAGCTGTGTTTTGAACCGTGGCCTCATATCTAATAAGCCAACACACTACCTACTAGATTACGATGACTACACTGGGCGCTTCTTTGGTACTTTTAAAGACTATGATTCGTACTTCAAAAAACAACAAATTTTTCTTAGACCATAAACTGTTTAAGACTGGTGATAATCTCAACTTATATTTCATGCAAGTTTTATACACAGCAACTTACAAGTACTTTTATTTTATTTCTCAACAATGGAAAACTTCATCTTTTATTTGATAAATACATTATTAAACTCGTAGTTCCCTCCACAAAAAGGGAAAGAAACCCTAGGTTAGGTTAGGACGTGTACTTGTCAACTGAGACAAGTACAGTACCCGGAGGTCGAATTGACCCATTGTACAACGTCCTGAAAAAGGAAGGATAATAGAGGGAATAGGAGAAAAGAAGAGGAAGTAGGAAAAGGAGAATGGGAAGCGGAGGAATTACACAGACAAAACAAAAACAAAAAGGGAGAACGCGACTACACTGATGAAGACCTAGCACTTCTCAACCAGCGCAAGCTATAAATGAATCTGTGGAGAGAATTTATGTCGGCTCTCGGCACAGAATTCGAACCCTCAAAGAAGCCCCTGCCAAGGGTCCACAACTTACCGAGGGCTGGGCAGTTACAGAGGAGGTGTTCGACAGTCTCCAACTCCTCCTCATCGCAACATACCCTGCAATAGTCCGGCTGGGATCTGTTCCAGATCCCCGTCAGCGAGCTAATCACGCAGTGTCCCATGATAAAACCTATAACCAACCTATAAACTGGCCTTATCCAAGCCCAGCAGCCAACCTGTTCTTGCACTGTCTATAGCAGGTCATAGACATCTAGAAACATGAATCAAAGAAACCCTAACGGCTACAAAATTCGTCGCTCAAATGTGAGTCTTAAACATACTGGAATTCAAGACTTTTTAAAATCTTTGAACTCTTGGAACATATTAAAATCCCTCTCGCAGGACATTGCCTTGTTGGTACTAGCATGTATGTAAGAGTTTACTGGAGAAAATCTTAAATGGAGAATCTTAAAAAAGAACCTGTAGTTCAATGCCAACCTGTTGTCTTTCACATGAAAATCAATTCAGTGATGAGGTTCGCTGTAAAAAAAACGGTGTCTATTAATTAACATCGTCCTGAACAATATTCCGGCAAGAATGTGTGGCCGTTCTAAAGAAAACGATGATCACTTGGAATATCTAGTTTACTTGCGCATTATCTCACAGAAATACAGGAAAAGCTACGCATGCCACCACCATTTAAGAGACCACGTAGAGTCTTTCATACATGTCGGCTTGGTAAGACGGTTTTTCTAACGACAATAAGAACAAAATCGAAAAGTCATGCATATGGCAGCTAAGGCCTAGACTTCCATATGCACCTGAAACTTTGAAAGTCTCACACAAGGATCTTAGTGCGGTCCATTCTGTGTTCTCCCAGTATATTGGATATCGTATTAGCAATGAGGCGTTCTAGGATGCTATACATCAAGCTTTTTTGAATACTAAAATCCATGCATGTAAATGACATTGTATATCGAACACACCAAAAAAAAAACTAACAGAGAAAAACTCGTGTACAAATGTTGAAGACAGCTAAAGTTGAACACAAACTAGTAACTGATGATGGGAACATCATTGAAGAAATTTCAGTGACAGCATTGCGGTTATCACAGGCATTTGCTTGTTTCACATAATTTCAGGAGCAGCTTAGAATATTTGGAAATGGAGGAGACTATCTTTCTCATCATGTATAAGTACCCATGGAAAGATGAAAGATGCACTTGGCATAGTGGGATTTATTTTAGAGCCAAGATAAATAATTACTAAGTATTCAATGAAATGTTAAATGGAGCACCATAATGCAAGACTACATAATACAGAAAATACATGATGTTGTAGGGAATACTTTAGTTCAACTTGCCGCAGCTAAATTTTCCAAATTATGTGATGTAGATTTGCGGTATTTGAGCGCCATTTAATATTCATTTAACGATTAAAACGTTTGTCTGTGGCACTAATACAGCCAATTACGAAATCCTGTGTGTACATTTAAGATAAAATATTCACATTCAGGAACGTGTTTTACTGCATAAAATTATAAAATTTTCTAATAATTGAATAGCAAGAATATGTAAATAAAATAAATGAATGGAAAATTCAATTTCATCCACAACACGAAGTAATAAAACAGTAAAACATCGATCAAAAGGCTCATAAGAAATGTTTAAAATATTTAGAAGGCTTATGAGATTGGAGATCTCAATGCCTTAGAGTGACGCTAATATATTGGAAACCTTTAATGCAGTGGGAAATATTAGTTGCTACAATTCTCATGCTATGCTGTAGTAATGCTATGCCAAAAAAAAAAAATTTTCCACACGCATACACATACGTAAACACAGAGAGAGCGAGAGAGTTACATTAGTATTGTAAACATTTATTTTAGAATGTAATTTCCACTTGAGTTCAATAAATTAATTTTAACAACCACCATCACTACATTAAATACTCATTGCACTTATTTCAAACATACTTACACACACACAATGTTTGTTATACACACAGGCAAACTTTTAATCTTTACTGTACCGAGCAAAATAGGCAGCAAAAATATTGCATTTAAACCATTAAAAGATAAGGCATGCGACTGGCTAGGAAAGGAAGAGAGAGAGGAAGGCAAAAATATATGCAAAAAATTACGGACCAAGAACAACTTGTAAAATGACCACAAAGAAAAAGTAGAGCAAAAAAAAGTACCAACACAGCAGCCAAGGGAGTTGCAAGAGAGAAAAAACAGAAAATATTGAAAAAGAAACCCATGATTAACCAAAAACTATAGAAAAAAACCAAAAGAAAAGCAATTTAAAATAAAAAACAAACGAAAAAATGCTTGTAATTGCTACCAACAATGCAATGCGAAATAAAAAGAAAACCAAAAAACCAACAAAAAGTAAAAAATATAAGAGAAAAACAGAAAAAAATTTGTGAACATTTAAAAAATAATTTATACTTCGAAAACCAAAAACCTACTTAAATATGTCCTTCACAAGGACTTTTCAGGCATATTTAAATCGCTTACGCTATGCATACATATACACGCCTTTTACGTGAGCATCTATAGCAGCCACTTTATTATTGAGCAAATGAGTTTAGTAAAGTAATCATTGTGTTCTCTCTCTCTCTCTCTCTTTATAGTTTTGTATGGCAATAATAAAATATGGACTTGTGATAACAACAAAAGCTATAAATGGACATAAAACAATGGCTGTACGTGGTAATGCTTGTTGTTTTGGTGCATACAACACATCGCCCTGATGTGCACATACACTCAGTACAGTATTCTTGCCAATATTAGTATAACCATTACAATGTTATTGATTTATTAAACAGGGTCAATAGGGAAATTTTATTAAATGTGTTGTGAGAGAGAATTTTTATTGCCTTATAATACCACTAAATTAAATGAAATGGATTAACCGGCTAAAGAATTTCATCAAATGTAACACACGTTATCTAAACAAATTATTTGAAAAGTATATCATGAAATGCATTAAAATTATACCAATTTAGCAACTATAACTTTGAATAAGTTTCGGAAGTTTTCTAGAGTCTATAAAAAATTAAATTATTGGCTATACAGGATACGATCTAAAACCAGATCTTACTCATAAAACTGGAAACTTGGACTATATATGTATAATGGTCATACTAACATACAGTGAGCGTCAAAAGAAACTGTACACTATGGATAAAATTCTAACAATCACCAAAATCAACTTTTACCACTTGAGGAGAGTGCCCGAAAAAATTTTACAATATTTCGTAATTTTTTGTAATTTTTGTTTGTTTCAGTTTTAAAAACTGGCAATGAAACAATTTTTAAAATAGAAACAACGGTAATGTTTCAATGTATGTTTTCTTTTGACGCTCACTGTATGCATGGTTACGAAATCTAAGAATACTGGGCTTGGTTAAGGCCAGTTTAAGGTTGGTTATCGGTTTTATCACGGGGCACTGCGAGATTAGGTCGCTGACGGGGATCTGGAACAGATCCCAGCCGGACTATTGCAGGGTATTTTGCGATGATGAGGAGTTAGAGACTGTCGAGCACCTCCTTTGTAACTGCCCAGCCCTTAGCTAGTTGAGGTTGAGGACCCTTGGCAGGGGCTTCTTTAAGGGTTTGAATTCTGTGTCGAGAGCCGACATCAAGGCTCTCCACAGATTCATTAGTGGCTTGAGATGGCTGAGAAGTGCTAGGGCTTCATCAGTGTAGTCGCGTTCTCCCTTTTTGTTTTGTTTTTTTGGTCTGTGTAATTCCTCCGCTTCCCATTCTCCCCTTCCTACTTCCTCTCCTTTTTCCTATCCCTTCTATTCTCCTTCCTTTTTAAAGACGTTGTACAATGGGTCAATTCGACCTCCGGGTACTGTATGTACTTGTTTCAGTCGACAAGTACACGTCCTCTAACATAACCTAACCTAGAGAAGTTAAAAAATCGCTAAGCTTCGATAGTAAGATACTGAGAATGATAAATGCCTCTATGTACGACAGAAGACAGTACATTTCTAGACGCAATTATCTGCTTTACAACTGGAAAGCACGAAGAATTCTATGATATCGCTGCATTATGAAACTGAATTACAAAGAAGCTGTGATAAAGATCATAAATGCGCAAGTCTATAGAAGAGATGGTTCAAAAAAAAAATGGAGACATAATGTAAAAGACAATGACAAGATTTATGGGCATAGAAAAGCTGAAGCTTGAATGACGTAGAGGTGAGTTGTAATGAGAGCATGGCTTCATCCTAAAGGCAAATTTTGGACACTTTTCGAATCGCATATTACAGATTTTGCTATTGATCATGTGGGAAGCATATTGAGGCGTCAATAGTTAAATTTTGTTGGATGAGCAAATGATTAGTCAACTGCAACTCAGAATGATGATGGGGCTGCCCTCTAAACCAAAAGACTGACTGTATAGTATACAACAGTTGTATAGTGATCTGATTAACGCAAGTAAAGACGACCACTTGCAGCGAACCCAGGGAATAGAACTGATGCTGTTCGTTGATCACAACACCCCCGAAGCGTGACGGGTGTTAAAAACTTGGCTCAGAGGCCACCACGTAGAGTGTTGTGATTCTACTTAGAATATGATAGAATAGCATCTAGTCGTCGTAGTCTAGTAGGTAGTGTGTTGGCTTATTAGACGTGAGAACACGGTTCAAACCCCAGGTCAGACATCTTCAACTGAACGAATTATGAAAAAATATATCTTCAGCAACTTCCTCTCAGTAGATTTCTGGCCCCATTTCAAACCCCAGGTCAGACATCTCCAACTGAATGAAATATGAAAAAATATATCTTCAGTAACTTCCTCTCAGTAGATTTCTGGCAAAACTCTGAGAGTAAATAAAAAATTTCCATGAAAACTGTCTCAAAAAAATCTAGCGTTTGGAGCCGACTTTCAACTGTAGATCTCGCCACTCCTGTATAAAATTAACACACACAACATAAGTGGTGTGAGAAGCTAGGTCGTAATCCTTACTGAAAGGTTTTAATGACCAATTATATATGCATATATGTACTATCAGTTCGGGATCACAAAGTATAACTAATTATAAAATTTTCATATCCTTCGACTTCCTGACAGCCCGAATAATGAACTGTAAAAGCTATTCCATGTAGTTTATGTATAAACCCTTCCATATTGGCATATACAGCATAGATGTCAAAGTACATTGACATTCAGATGTAATATAATAACATTACCTCTGCTCCTCCTTGGTATAAAGGTTGAAAGCCTTTATTTCCCTATTTTACCTAATAAAACTCAACAGAATTTTGTAAACCTTCATAGATTTAAAAAAAAATATTTCCATGGCTACTTAATTTCCTAGTGGTACCTTTTCTATTGAACGAAAAAAAGAAATCCTTTTACATTTGCTCCAGTTTACTTTCCTTTTTTTCCTATTCTTGTTCATTTTTTATACTTTTTTCTTCTTTCTGCTCCTTCAATTCAATAAATTTATATGGATTTTGTTATTGAACTTAAAACATAGTTTAAATGCTTTTATACACATGACTCTCTACATGACTAACATATACGGAAAAAGAGTACACACACGGCTTTATGTAGAAATGGAGAAAACAAACTTATTCCCATAATATATTGAATAGTTCTTTTGCTCTTTCTTTTTCTCTCCTTCTCTCTGTCCCCAATTTTTTTTCTGTATTATTTTTATTATGGTCATAGCTGTCGTTAAAGGACAATCCCTGGGTAAATATGAGAGAGAAACAGAGAAAAATGTTACACAGCAGCGTGGCAGTCAGCAGCAGGCAGTAAGTAGTGCTTCTGCTATCGTCCTAATACCATCTGCATTGAATATGTGATTTTTCTATATTTCTTGGGTTTAAATACACAGAATTTACTTAAATTACACAATTACACACATACACACACACGCATACCCAATATTTGTTTTATTCATACATACATATAGTATAACGACTTTACATATATACAATATGAGTATGCATACATACATATGTATTCATACATACATATGTATACATACATACATATGTGTGTAAGTGTATTAGAATAGACAATATTTTATAGAGAGATGGCAAAAGATAACAAAATCTGTCACTTTCATTGCTTTTCATACTTATCTTAAGTGCTATTTTCTCTTCTTATTTTCTTTATTTTACAATATATAAGCGATAGGATGATATACTACATACATATAAACCGTTCTCTCTATACATACATACATATATATTTTATATTCTGTTTTTTTTTTAGTTGTTCTTGTTATTATTTGTTTGCATACTAAAGTGCTAAAGAAAAATAAGTACGTAAGTACTTTATAGGCAACAACAACAACAAGAACAACAAAAACCGATATTTAAATATCAATATTAGGGTATCACCATTTTTATTGCGTTACTATGGTTCTGTAAATTTCATCGCTAATTGCTATAAGTCGCACAAATTAGGCTTATGTAGTATAGGGCTCTTTGGTGAGTTGATGGTACGCGGACAGTTACCAGAACATATTATTACGAAAATGAAAAATCTAGATACTGGTGTTTTGCTTTTACATTGCTTAACATTAAAATTATACACAAAAGCTACAAAAACAAACCAATGCAGTAAACAAACCTGTTTACAAATTATAGTACTGCTTAACAACAAACACCAGCATAAAAAATTTTAAACAAATAAACAAAAATACATCAACAACACTACAAGAATAAATGTAAACAAAATACACAAATAACACTACAATAATATGTAAATGTAAACAACGATATTAACATTTATAGAGATTTCGAGAAGGCGAAGTCATGAACATTCGTCTTCAAGAACATTCATTAGACTGTTTACTCTGCCATATAAAAGGCAAAGTAAAGCAGTCGACTGAGTCAGTAAAAGTTCAGTCAGTCTTGTGTGAAGATGCGGTGTGTTTGAAGAGAGTAATCGTGGTTTGAAGATCTCTGATATAAAGATCTGTTGAATAATTGTCTAGTAATTGTTATTGTTTATGCAAAGGGTATAAACAGAGGAAAAACAAAAAAGGGCAATTGTTGTTGTATACATAAAGTTGTGAACAGTGGCAAACAGAATTGTGCGCATAATGAAGAATTTAAATTAAAACTAAACACAAAATATTTTTTTTATTTGCAATCTACGAGCTCATATTTTAAATGTTTTTAAATGGTAAAAACGAAAAAAAAAATGTGAAGAAGAATATGAGAAGGACTCCCAATACATAGAAATATGCCGATTTCGTTAAAAAGTTTATTTTCTTTTTAAAACAATCGAAAGATTTTAAAATGGAGTATAAAGCTTCGGCACAAACTCGAGACTTTGATGCTATTTGTAGTGATATAAAAATTATTTTATCATTCCCTTGGTTCTCTATGGAGCATAAGACCATGACATAACATTACGAGTTTGAGTTTTTTTCAAATCAATTTTTTCCATTTAAACAGATGTTTGATCACGTCCTATTGAAAGTGCTATTCGAGATCAATTTAAACTTGGAAAAAAGTTGTAATAAGTGCCAAAAGATCGAGATAATTCGATAATAAAGACCACATTACTGCAATGCTTAATACAGCAATTTATTGTACTCGGTATAATCCTGCGGAAACTTAATCTTGTGCTGCTTAATATAACAAGTTGTTTTATTCGGTATAATCCTGCGGTACCTTAATCCTTGAAGTCGCCGTGGTCTAGTAGGTAATGTGTTGGCTTATTAGACGATTGGCCCGAGTTCAAATCCCAGGTCAGACATCAAAACGAAAATATGAAAATATTTCTTCGGCGACTTCCTCTCAGCAGATTTCTGGCAAAAAAACTCTGAGATTAAAAATTGCCATGAAAAGCTTCTCAAAAATCTGTCGTTCGTAGTCGACTTTAAACTGTAGGTCCCACCACTCATGTATAAAATTAACGCATACAACACGAGTGGTGTGAGAAGCTAGGACGTTGTACAATGGGTCAATTCGACCTCCGGGTACTGTACTTGTCACAGTTGACAAGTACACGTCCTCTAACCTAACCTAACCTAACCTAACCTTAATCATTCAGTCTCACACCTTTCCAAGAAGTTGAGCTAATTGGCCTTCCTAAAATGTTCGTTATTTTTACTATGCTCTCAGCGAGATCAGGAGGCGTTTGAAAAAGTTATTTGCAAGAATTCGGAACGATCATAACACTGCGTTCGAAACAAAGGTCTCTTGTAACCGACTCTAGGATATTAAGTTTGCCAATTGTTGTTTGCTGAAAACGACGCCGTCAGAATATGTATTGCTGGAGTAATAGTAAACTGATTTACCCTGAGACTTTTCTGTGAGGAGTTCATGATACTGCCTGCAGTTTCTATTATGATAATTTATGATATTTTTCTCGCTCTTGAGACATGGCTAGGGAAGCTCGAAATAGATTATTTGGTGAATTCTATATGACCCTGATTTTATTCGATATTTTCCTTTAAAGCAGACTTTAGCCATCTTCGTGCTTTTTAAACTATTGCACCACTGTGGTTTAAGCGAACGCAATTATTTAATCAGTATTTTAACCACTACATTACAAGTGATACAGAGGTCAGATGAAGTGAAACGAAATAATTTTTTAGCTGCCTCTTAGCCCCTAACTTGGTCAAGTCATAGAGAAGTTCTGTCAAACTTTAACATGACAGAGCCAATCTTTTCGCAAATGCCTCTGTTTGAAAAAGACCATCAATTACCTCAACTACGCAACTTTAAATAGATGGTCTTACTGATCCATGCAGATGATAACTGGACGGTTTTGCATTTTCGTTGGAATGAATGTAAAGCACCTGATTTCGTTTGTATTTTTTGCATTGTTTTAGTTTCACAAACAAATTTTTTTCAGTTTTTCAGGAAAGCTTTAGTAAAGTTCTAGGATTAAAGGGTTGCCATTTGTATAATGAATTCATTTCATGTTCTATTGTGGATAGTTAGAAGAGAGGCTTATCACTTTCTCAATTAGTAGCAATGCTAATGCAATGATCTTTGATTTCGGCGTTATTCTCTCCAGAGGCTTGGCAGCTCTATAGATGGATTGTTGGTAGAGAGAGAGAGAGAAATACGCGACAACCATAATCAAAATTTTATTTTTCGATTGGAATGCCATGTAATTAAATACTTTAACCACTTCACTACACTACCACCGCATGTAGACTCCAAACAATGCTTTTAAAATAGGGAATACTGGGTAGATCCATCGACATAAGTTCTATCCGATGCGTCCAGCTTTAAAGTGGATTATTTTAGATTTTATATGCAGACAAATAGTTTTCCAATAAGGAGTAGAAAAAGTCGTACAGTTTCGGTTCAGTAAAAGTCTGTAACAATTACACTACAAACAATTCCAGTGCATATTAAAGCACTTTTTGTCTGCCATCGGCCAAATTTCTTAATTATTGCAGTTAAAATGAACATCCCTAACAAACCAGAATGCAAATATTCCTTCTATTGTGTATTGTGCACCATAGAGTACCATTTAGCAAGAAAGGCTTGCCCTTCTGATAGTAGCTCTCTTACTTGCCTGCGTTTAAAACTACAAAACAGGAGAGATTATTTTATCTAAACATAAGTACCTAACTAACCAATAGTGCAGGTATGTATGTATGTGTATACGAATATCCTTTATCATATAGTATGTACTTATGCATGTGTTAGTGTATGTGGTATGTACGTGTAAATACAAGTTATTTGTTTATGAAAAAAAAGGAAAAATTGTTTTTAATTTTTTTGTGGCTCTCCTTTGTTTTCTACTCTTGTTTACAGGTGCCATAATGTATTTCAATATAAAAACTTATTTTTAATTTTTTTATGGCAGTATTTTTGTTGTTGTTTTTTAATCTATTTTTTAAAATCTTCAAATTTAACAAAATTGTTTAAAATATTCTCAATTTTCATAGAGTATGGCTTGGTTGGCATGGTATGGCTTGTTATGAAATAAAACTCAGCAGACGAAAATAGAATTGTTAAAAATTATTGAGCCAAGGCAAAAGAGGTTTTTTTATTAAAAAAAAATAATGAAAAATGAAAAAAGAAGAAGAGTATGAAAATATTTTTATTTTAAACAATAAAAATGTTTTGCTTTTACAAAAATCAACATGAAATTGTTAACAAGTACGAGTAGATTGAAAAAGGTTTTTATGGGTCATATTACCAACAACAAAAAAAAATTTTTTTTATAAAACCTTTATGATGATGATGTAAGAAAACCGTAAACGAAAATAAAGCCTTTTTATTTGGGTCTTAATGTTACAATGTATTGTAGTAACAACAAACAGTTGCAGTTGGCAGTACTTAACAAAATAAGTTCAAGGAGAATTATTTTTAAATGGTTTTAATTTATTTAAAAATGATAAAAAATTTGCGGAGAAAAATGGTAGTTATGGTGTACATATATAAAATGAGTTATGAAGTCTAAATATTGGTTACGTCTTTCAATAAGATGACGCAGTGGTACATCATTCTTATTATAAACATACCATGACATTATCGTGCTTTAGCAAAGTGGATATATTAGCCAGACAACCGTCAAATGCTCTGGTGAGTTTTCTACATTGAAAAGCCTTTTCAAACCCTGCGAGCTTATAATTAACAAAGCAGTAATAAATTATACCAACGTCACTTGGACAGCTTCAGATTCGGGAAAGATAATCTAACCAAGTCTGGATGAAGGAGACACGGATAGTAATAGCGAGAAGGCTTATGATGGTGGTTGGTGTCCTTACTGATCATACATTCGAGATGCATTTTTCTGCTCCAGCATCCATAAAAACAACAGAGAAGAGAATACAGTTCTTCACCTATTGGACTTCTTCAGAAGCTCTGGATGGTCTGATAATTACGGGAAATGCATGACCATTGGAAGCTAATAAAATAAAGCGTTTTAGCTCTCTTGCACTGTTCATTTTTACCACTTTACTACTAGTTATAGGAAAACACTGTATATTACCGACCTGCTTCGTGGTTCATACAGAAAAACTCCATCGAACAATATAAAATCCTTGAATGAGCTCGAACGTAACTTTAAGACACCGCTCTCAAGATGGCCTAACGATTTCGATTGACCACCGTTGGCTTCCATAACATATCCCAATAATTTGCGTCTTTTGTTGACCAGGGGTCTTCTATGTTCAGCCACTAATTTTCACCAATTTTTTAATTCATCTGCTTAACAGAGATTTTGCTGATGGTAGCTGTTTACCTTAGGTCTCCTTTAGGCTATCTTTTCGTGCAACAGTAGTTTTCCCAGTTAAAGCTGTTTTTTCTTCATATCAGTATTCATCCACAGGGAATCCACAGGGATTCAAAATAGAACCTGTCTTAAGTGTACCTAGATCGGGTTAGGATTAATTACAGTTCAGTAGGAAACACTTTTTCTTCCATCTCAGACGTCTAGATATCAATATCCTACTAGATTCTCTCTTCGGGTTTTGGGTCCCGTTCCGTTTTAGTTTTTAGTTCAACCTCTTTTAGGTTTACGCCTTTAACCTGATGGAGCGTTTGGTTATGCCTCCTCTAAATCAGATGATGAGATGGAAAGTAGCCTCTACATAACGCAACAAGGAAGATTGCAGAATTTTTGTGATTATATGGTCCGGGTTGAACCGTTCTAAAACGGTGCTAAAGTTGCATCCTCCTTATCATGCTTGCTTAAAGGACGCTAACTTTTATCCCAGGTATCAAGGATTTAGTCCAAGTAACTTCACTACTTCGTTTACATATTTTGTAACCCTTTTTAATATACGACCGATACCCACAGAATGGTGTTTACTAACGTAATGCATTTTATTGGAATTTCTTTCAGAGATGGACTGTAAGCCAATCTCCAATGGTTTGGTTTGAAGTCAAAGGAATATGAATAACAAATATTACTGTCGTCTGCAAAGCATAGACAAGATTTCAAATAAAAAAGACCCAATCATTTAAGAAAATTAGGGAATATGAATGGAAATATAACACAACCTTGTGCCTTGATTAAGACAAAATCCAAATAAAAATTTGTTTTAATCTTCGTTTAACTCATTACCATAATTCCTATCATTAACATGATTTCTTCATTTTTATTTGCCAAAATAAATAAAACTGAACACAAACTTTAATTACAAACTACAATTGGTAGTAGCAACAACTACTGGTAAACAACAAAATAACACTAATAACAGAAACAACAACAATATCAAATGTAATTTTTGCAAAAATAGCAATTATTATCATAATTATACCAGACACAAATAAGCAAACAACACAAACAACTGAAAAAAAGTAATACAAACAACGCAAACAAACAACAAGAGACTCATCAACATAGTCGGTTGTCATTATCATACAACAAAAGCAATTTACATCATGACACTGCAATTAACAACTCGTGCCAAAATGACAACAACAACAACAGCAACAAAAACAATGGCAATAGAACGAAAGTTAGAAAAAAAAGCGAGAAAGGGCAAGAAAACAAAAATGGACAGATAATTTAGGAAATAGAAAGAGAATAACAAAACTACATAGTAAGGACAGTTAGGGATGGCCTGGAACGACCATATGTTGCACTTCACAAAGGCTGGTTTTGTAATCTAAAGTCTCACTACAGCAGTCACCTGAATGCCAGTCGTTTAAAGCTGTCAACTAGAAACTTTCGAAACCAAAATGCTGCACATGCTTGCCTTTTTTGAGGATGTGGAAGAGATAATAAGGGTACTGTCCCAAAATTTCGAAACAAATGCAGGAGTGACTCCAGATAATATTGTTACCAAAATAAAAAAAATTTAGATACTGGTGTTTTGCTTTTACATCGTTTAACATTAAAATTATAAACAAAAACTACAAAAACAAAACAAAGAACTTGTTTACAATTTATCGCACTGCGTAATATAACAACAAACACCAGCATAAAAAAATGGTAAACATGTAAACAAAAATATGCCAACAACACTACATTAATAAACGTAAACAACGATGTTTTTTTACGTTTTTACCTTATAAAAACTTTTAAAATATGAGTTCGTAGATTGCAAATAAAATAAAAATAAATTGGTATTTAGTTTTAATTAAAATTCTTTATTATTCGCACAATTCTGTGTGCCACTCTTCACAACTTTATGTAAACAACAACAATTGCCTTGTTTGTTATTCCTCTATTTACACCCTTTGCATAAACAATAACAATTACTAGACAATTGTTCAACTGATCTTTGTAACGGAGATCTTCAAACCACGATTACTCTCTTCAAACACTCCGCGTTTTCACACAAGACTGACGGAATTTTTAATGGCTCCGTTGCCTGTTTTGCCTTGCCTTTTATACGGCAAAGTAAACAGTCTTAGAAGTCGCCGTAGTCTAGTAGGTAGTGTGTTGGCTTATTAGACGTAAAGCCGGGGTTCGTATCCCAGGTCAGGCATAAAAACGAAATATGAAAAAAAATATTTCTTCGGCGATTTCCTCTCAGCAGATTTCTGGCAAAAACTCCGACAGTAAATAAACCTGCCATGAAAAATTTCTCAAAAATCTGTCGTTCGGAGTCGACTGTAAACTGTAAGTCCCGCCAATCACGTATAAAATTAATGCACACAACATGAGTGGTGTGAAAAGCCAGGTCGTTACCCTGACTTAAGGGTTGTAATGGCCAATTAAGTATGTATGTATGCATGTAAACAGTCTGATGAATGTTCTTGAAGGCGAAAGTTCATGACTTCGCCTTCTCGCAATCTCTATGTCCATTCGACATCAACAAAACCCCAGGAATTTGATTGGAATAATCCTCAAAACCCACTAAAAATCAGACCGAATATCAGCTGCGATGGTCTATTTGATTTCTAACACTTCCCCAGTGAACTACTACTGTGTCTGTTTAATTCCAAGAGCTGTATATTTTCGTAAGAAGTCTTGGATATTACTTAACCATCTAATAGGCTACCAGTGTAGGGTATAAAAATCAAACCCAATAGAATGGAATAAAAGAGTATGAAAGAGAATTAAAGAAAGAAAAATCATCTTTAATTGCCCTTTTTTCCATTATGGTTTCCACATAAATACTCTAGTCTTTATTATTATTGTTGTTGTTTCTTCACTCTCTCTTTCTCACTCTCTTTCTCTACTTCTTTTACATGCTGAACTTCAAAAATGTCAACAACATAATGATGATTGTCAGTCAGTTCAGCAGCAATTATCATAGAGAATAAGTTCATTATAGACGAACTGTTTTGAATATGAAAGCAAATTGGATACGATGATACAGCAACTGTTGTTTGTGGTTGTCATTGCCGTTGCTGTTGTTGTTGCTGCTACTGCTACTCTTTTGTATTATTGTGCAAATTGAAACCCTCAATTATGGAATAAAAAAAATTTCAATTTATTTATAAAGCGATTGATAAGGTTATTGAGAGCGTATGAATTTCTAAAAATAGTTGACAGTACGATGGTATTTTTGGATATTCATTAAGCGTAAGAGTAGCTGGGTTTAGCGAGTTAGAATGATGGAATGGAGGCAGAGATTGCAGTTAAAATATGAATGATTAAATATGTGACGTATCTGGCATCAAAGAAAAGCATGGCTTACTGGAGTAGCATTTAGTGGAAAACAAAAACTAATTCAATCAAATACGGCTTGTCGGTACGCATTGTGTACACGAAATATTATGATGAGAATCCAATAAGGGAAAAATTTTGGGTGTTGTGCGGTTTCTATTTCGTTTCTAATATATTATAACGTTTTTTACTTTTTAAAACGTTTAAAATCTGACCTCGTAGATTACAAATAAAATAAAAATAAATTGATGTTTAGTTCTAGTTAAAATTCTTTATGATTCGCACAATTCTGTGTGCCACTGTTCACAACTTTATGTAAACAACAACAATTGCCTTTTTTGTAATTCCTCTGTTTACACCCTTTGGATAAACAATAACAATTACTAGATAATTATTCGACAGATCTTTGTAACGGAGATCTTCAAACCACGATTACTCTCTTCAAACACACCGCGCCTCCACACAAGACCGACTAAACTTTACTAAGTCACTCGCCTGCTTAGCCTTGCCTTTTATATGGCTGGGCAAATGTTCTGATGAATGTTTGTGACTTCGCCTTCTCAAAATCTCTATAAATGTAAACATCATTATTTACATTCATCATTGTTGTTTGTTTTTTTTTTTTGTTTACATTTATTCTTGTAGTGTTGTTTATCGATTTTTGTTTACTTGTTTGCCATTCTTTTTATGCTGGTGTTTGTTGTTATATCAAGCAATACGATAATTTGTAAACAGGTTTGTTTACTGCATTGTTTTGTTTTTGTAGCTTTTGTTTATAATATCAATGTTAAGCGATGTAAAAGCAAAACACCAAAGGTAACGGTAATCAAAGATGCGTTGATTTAAATAAAAACACACACAGATATCGACAGCAATCTAGTCAAAATACCATTGGTTGAGCATTATTGTTGTCGAGATAGTATCCTGGAGGGGATGTTTGATCCCCGACTTGAATATTAATTTCTGGCAACACAACAGACCTAACTTCCGGCCCAAGCTGGACCTTACCCTTTATGGTAGATCTACAAGCAGAACAACTACAATCTACTCCAACTCCAGACGAAATAGGAGAGGTAAGAGCGTTACATACTGATATTGTTTTGGATATGATAAAGATGAAATTGTGCTCTGGCTTAAGAAACGAACATAACGAGTGAAAATGAAATGCCTGATTAATGAGATACTAAGGATCCGCAAGGAATTAGAAGTACAACTGCTGTCCAAAACGTATGTAAACTTGGTAAGGAGTTATAATCCCTGCAAAAAGATCGAAAAAATTCGATAATAACGCTTTTCTAGTGGAAAAGCAGTCTGCAGAGACCAACCACCCCTCGAAACTTGTTTTTATCGGCAATGTTAGCTCCGCGAACAATGATGTTAAAGACGTCGGTAAATTCCAGCATATCCAATGCAGAGGTTTGATCTCCCACAAAAACACCCTGAGTGAGCCAAACTTCGGGTATCTTTTGAAATAAACAGCAGTGTATTGTTTTCCCTTTTAAGTTAATTACAGCATCCAGAAATCACCGTAGTCTAGTAGATAATGTGTTGGATTATTAGACTAGAGTCCATGGTTCCAAAAATATTTCTTACGAGAATTTTCTCTTAGCAGTCTTCTAGCAAAAGCTCTGAGAGTAATTAAAATTGCCATGAAAAGTTTCTCAAATCAGTTGTTTTGAATCGGAGTTAAACTGTAGAAGCCGTCACTCGTAGATAAAATTAACACACACAACATGGGTGGTGTGAAAAGTTAGATTGTAATCCTCACTAAAGGGTTGTGATGATCCATTTAGTATGTAAGTATGTTACGAAACAAGGGATGGGCGTTAATTATCTTTAACAGAAATGTTGAGTTTACATAGGAGAACAGGTCTACAAATGGTTTTGGCATTGGTCCACGTCAGTTATTGCCATGACCACAATGACTTTTCTCTTCCTTTTCTTTCTAACATAGTGGCAACTGTAATTGAACCCAAGCAGTAAGCAGTTTTCTTGTAGAATAGTTGGCCAATTCAATCCGTCATACTTAGCTGACTTCAGGCTATAGAGGTTTCCATTTATTTTTTAAAATTTGTCCGTATTTTTAATAGAAAACCATTTTAATTACTTCCATTACATTAAAACTGATTTTTGCTGCATTGCATGTAAACAGAATAATTTATCAATTACACCCGCAATAAAACATGTAAAGAATTTTAAAATCTCTCCTTCCAAAACACAAAGACAACCACTTTAAAACTCTTAAACAGAATCCAAGCAAAATAATTTTTCTGCTGGATGTGTAATTGGCCTTAACAAACAAAACTGATTGCAGGCAAATGAAATGCCGAATACTCTGTGCAATGCAATGCCATAACCATACTCATCAATTTTGCTGTAAAATTTTGGCAGAAAAATAGAAACAAAAACTCCATATTTTATAGAATAAAACAGAGAAAATTCTACGCCACTTTGAATACGACAACAGAAATCATGAATTTGGGTTAAATGAAACGGGGCTTATGTGTGCGTTATTTTTCAAAATTTCTTTCTTCTTTTACGGAATTGCTTTCATTTCATTTTAAAGTATTTAAAACAGAACAACCAAACGAGGTTAAAAGCAAAAAAAAAAATAGCAGAAGAAGAAGACAGAGTAGAAAAATAAACTTTTTTTTGTCGACTTTTTTTCTATTCTTTTTTAAACAATCCAAAAAATGAACATTTTGGCGCTAAAATGTCACTTCGCGTATCTTGCCATAGGAGTAG
Organism: Sarcophaga caerulescens; assembly: GCA_927399465.1. Taxonomy (NCBI): domain Eukaryota; kingdom Metazoa; phylum Arthropoda; class Insecta; order Diptera; family Sarcophagidae; genus Sarcophaga; species Sarcophaga caerulescens. The sequence continues at coordinate 16,195,741 of OV656866.1, read as the reverse complement.
AACAAAAGTAAAAAATATTTGAAAACAGGAAGAGAAGGAAAGAATTGAAAAACCAACAATCCAATGGAAAAATTTACAAAAATGAAAAAAAAAACCAGAAAAAATTAGAGAAAAAGCAAATGTATAATACGGTTATAAAACAAACATGTACGGGAATAAGGCAATAATACAATGGTAGGCAAAAGTGTACGTACTCTTTGATTTTATTTCAGTCGAATTGAATCATTGGAAGTTGATTTCATTTAATAAAAAAAATTAGCATAAAATTACATTCAAAAATTCCAATAAAAATAATAAAAAAAAATTTTTTTTTTGCAAATCCCATTACTTTTGCTCTGCACTGTTTGATAGTACACATTACATTTTACATTTAATGGTTATAATGGCGCCACAAGCATTAGTTTTACACAACTCTGTGTCAGTGGCTAGGTGGTGAGCATAAACACGTGTGTGTATGTATGTGTATAAATGTATGTGCAGATAAGAGTAACAAACTGCATTATATTGAGTTGAAAGAGAGAAAACTGTAAAAAGTAACAAAACAGTGCATGATAGGGAAATTCAATGTGTAACACACTGATATTTGCAAATGCGTTTGTGTGTATGTGTATTAATGTGTGCGAATCATTTCAAGTTGTAGTTCGTTTGTTGTTATTTGTTTATTTGCTTAGCCATTATTGCGTATATGAGAAGAGAGACAGAGAGAGAGAGAGAGTAAATATACTACCAATACACTTACAATCCAACTCCTACTTAATAGTATTTAGTGTTGTTATCATGCGAATGAGAGAACATTTTCTTGCTGGATTTTTCTGTTATCCCATCAAGAGTGTCCATAATCTCTCAGAGTGTATGTGTACGTGTGTTTACATGTATTGGTTGCAATATTACTCAATACATTTGTGTTTGTTCTATAAGCTTTTAGCAAAACATTTTAAATAACATTGCTTATGTGTGTATTTTGTTCGGCTTTTTTTATGAGAAGACAGTGGGCCACAGTGAATGTGTTGCCTCTCTACTTCAGTGGTACAAAGTTGGTGATGGTTGGCCATGTTGCGTGTGTCAGTTTAATCCATGAGTGACCTACCCATTCCGAACGACAGATTTTTGAGAAGCTTTTCATGGAATTTGATTTTATTCTCAGGGGTTTTGTCAGAAAATTTCTGAGGAGAAGTCAGCGAAGGAAATATGTTTTCATATCTCGTTTTGTTCGAGATGACTGAGCTGGGGTTTGAACCATGGGCTCTCGTCTAATAGGTCAAGGCACTACCTACTAGACTGTAGCATACCTACTGCAAAAGGCGTTAAAACTTGCAGCAAAATTTTTCAAATTTTTCTTCACATTTCGTCCACAATTCATACACCTTCAGCCCACTGTTTGAATAACAACAGAAAGACTAAATAATATCGTGTATATTTGTAATGTCATAAGCATATGATTGTATGCGTATGTATGTGTACGTGCAAATGAAGAGAGATTTAAACGCATTTTGTGTGTGTGTCTCTCTCTCTCCGTATTTCTCTTTACAAAAGATTTGTTTTTATAGTCTCCTCTATTATTTCCATTTCATTTTCTGCTCAACAGTAATTGTGTAAGGGTGTCTATGTATATGTGGAATGTATGCTATATGTGTGTTTGAACAGGATTTGTTTGAATTACATTTTTTTCTTGTTCTTCTTCTTGCATTTGTTGCTGTTTCTGTACATTATTTTTTCTTCTGGTTGTCTGTCTGTGTTTAATACAGTGTTTGTTTTTGTGTTCTTCCTCTTTTCTTTTTTTTTCTTTCATTTTTATTTCCTGTGCTATTTTTTAAGTGCATGGGTATTAGTGTGTTTGTGTAAAAGTACAACTAACAGCGTATGTGTAAAGTGTGTAGTTGCGTGTGTATCTGATTGTTTTCGAACATTGAAAACCATACACCATGTGGTTCATTCATTATAATCTATTCATACAAATATTTACAAAAAGATATTGTGGAAATCAGTGTATTCGTATGAGTGCATGCATGTGCGTATATTTCTGCTTAAGCTTGTGCGTGTATAAGGGAGTCACAGCTTACCCAGTGCTTATAGATACTTCAATATTTAACGTATGCATGTCTGTGCTCTACACAAAGTTTCATATTTTGTTTCACATACGAAAAACCAATGGAAATCTCTTTTGATTTTTGTATGAAATTTTCAAAAATTTAAAAATTATTTTTCATGTGATACAAAATTATGGCTTTTTTTATATTTCAAATAAATATCAGAAAATATTTTTTTTCCAACATATTTTGTGGATTCTATTTACTTGCATCCCCCTATTACTGCCGTTTGCTTAACAGCTGGACTCATGTTTTTGAAAATGTTGAATGTTCTCTTTTTTTTCATCTTCTTGTTCCGGTATTCTGAAGTGTTCTCGTTCGTTGGACATTGTTTACTTTCTCGTGATTTTTCTTCAATTTTATTTCTTTACTTTCTTTTCTTTTCATCTCATGATCGTTATGGTTTTACTTTAACAACTGTCCAGAGTTTGTTAAATTGTCTGTTGTAAGTTAACTTTATGAACAGATGACGCTAACATTTATTTCAAATAGATTGTATGAAATAAAAATACAGGCAACAAAACAGATGGCATATCTTAAGCACATGATTTGTGTTTATAAGAACTTGTAGGGAATTTTAAAAGGCAAACATTTTCAATTTGTTACCTTCTAATCATTGAAAATGTAAAATTTTGTGCCGATTTATAAGAGTTAGTTTCTGAGTTTCCGATGTCACGATTTGAAATGGGAGACATAACCTTCCAAAACAATTAGCAAGATGCAGAGAAGATAAATTGGATACATTATTCCGGGAGAATTGTTGCAAACTAATGAAAAATATTAAAAGTATTACAGACCAGCCAGCAGCAGAATTGATCAAAGAAAAACTCTTCAATAAGTCAACACTTACACATTGTCAACGCCCTACAAATACCGGGGACTACGGTAGACGACGTGTATTGCTGCAATAGTCAATAGAAAAATAGATGATCCATTGAGTTCGTCATAGAAGTGGAAAATTAGAAATAAAGGTGAAAGTAAAGAAGTGGGCATGAGGAAGTGAAATATACAAAAAGAACAAAAAAACTGAAAAATTGACGCACATCCTTCAGCCAGTACAAGCCCAATAAACATCAACCGACAGACAGTTGAGGGACTAAACATTATTATTTTAATAAACAGGTTACTAACGAGGTAACGATCTGACGCTTCCTACTTCCCTTTATCTGTACATAACCCATAGAAATCTGGCGGAGATATATACCGTTAGCACATCAGCGACATGGCACTACAATTTCCCATGTGAACCAAATCTACCGCTATTAATATATGGCCAAAGATTCCTAACTACATAAAAATCCAATATTTCTCTCACTGCCTCTGTCTCTTCAAAAGAACCCATTCTATGGCAAGTCCATAAGTGCAGCAGAGTGGAAGATTGCGATCAAAAGTCGTCTCATTTACCGAATGAGAGCATAATTCAGCAAGAACGTCAGATTTTTCATTCTCAAGAATATTTTTGTGTCCCTAAACCCAACAGAAACTAACTTGATCCGATCTAAAGATTCTTATGAAATTCTTATTGTAGTAAATCATTTGCAATATACACCACAATGAACTATTGGTTTTCATACATACATAATTGGTCATTACAACCCTTCAGTCAGGCTTTCGACCTAGCTTCTCACACCATTTATATTGTGTGCGTTAATTTTATACATGAGTGGCGGGACCTACAGTTTAAAGTCGACTCCGAACGACAGGTGTTTGAGAAACTGCTCACGGCAATTTTATTAGCTCTCAGAGTTTTTGCCAGCTATCTGCTGAGAGGCAGTCGCCGAAGAAATATTTTTTTTTCATATTTCGTTTTGATCCTGACCTGGGATACGAACCCGGGCTTTACGTCTAATAAGGCAACATACTACCTACTAGACTACGGCAACTACTATTGGTTTTAGGGTCCCTTAACTAAATTACATAACATTACATTACAAAATTACATAAGGACCCACATTAGGAGAAGCACAGCAGCAACTGCCATCTGAAAAACCATTGCAGTTGTCAACCAGGCTATAAATGAAGATACGTTTCGAGATTCTCTTTAAAGACCTTTAGAGATATTCTTAAAGATCCTCTATAAAGATCTATTCATGAAAATGCATGTGCCTACCTTAAGAGCCTTCCACGCAGTAACGATTTCCGTGTAAAAAACATTGCAGTTGTTATCGAGTCCATAATAAAGACTATCACAAAAAAACCTCAGTTCCAGTGTCCCATCTAGTTTCAATCTATCCATGAAAATGCGTATACCAATGCCAGAAAGTTTTCTTTTTTTATTAAAAAGTGCTCAGAGTACTGCGTATGATTAATATTTATTAAGCCTTCAAACTTATAATGCTCATACGCCACCTGCAAACATTATTGATTTTAAGGTATGGATGGACTTTTTTGACAATCCAGTTAAAAAAATTAAATTTTTCTCTTTTGCATTCAACATTTAAATTTAAATTTTCAATCAATTTTGTTGATTTTTTTTTTCTGCTATAAAATTCAAGCAAAGAAAGAAAAACCTGACCACTTTTGCTATTTTAAACAGACAATGTCAAACATTTGAACTGATTTTTTGCAACAACAAAAAACCAACAAAAAAATGGAAAAGCTATACAACAACAAGAACTATAATATTGTACAATAAAAGCTCTTATTTCAAAAAGAGCAGGAAAAAAAACAAATGTTTACACAGTTCATTCAGCTTCTGTCGTTTATTTATTTTATTGTGATTTTTTTGTTTTTTCTTCTTCATTTTTATTATTCCGATTTTCAGTTTATCAAACGTTGTGTTTGTTAAAGATAACACAGTAGATCTCAACGAAATACGTTCAAAATGTTAAAGATTTGTGATAAGAGTGAACTGAAAAACAAAAATGACTGGGTCAAAAACATTTTCGCATTTTTTTGTTTATAAAACAAAATACATAAAAAGATAGGGGAGGAGAGGGAATTGCAAGTGATAAGAGTTGGTTATGTGATGCCCTACAGGGCCAAAAATAATGCCCATTGACTCTTCCTCTTTACATGAAAACAATCAAAATTAAAAGGCGTTTAAAACACTGTTTGAGAGATTATGTCTTTGACTAAGGAATTAATATAAAACTTTTCGTCTTTAATAAGCTTATAATAAATAATAAAATTCATGGACTGATTATATCCTAAGAACATAAATGAATAAGCGTTAAATAAGGCATCTCAATAAGGACCCTACACTCAGTGAATATTATGTGAAATGTCTTGCTTTTGTTAGGAAATAAGTCACGAGGAGTTCTAGATTTAAGATCTGAATCTGTTCATATTGTAGCAAAAGCGGAATCAAAAGCGATTGTTTAACTTAGAAAATGAAAAACAGTAACAATAACAAATCAACAGTAGATTTCTAGAAGTTGCCAGATTGAAAATGATTTAAGTATACATAGAGCGAAAAGTAACTTTAATAAGCAGTAGCAGTAAAAAGCACGAAATATTCCGCCATCTGAAACTTAGTAACGAATATCTTCAGAGCGCCAACGAAATAATGAAGTATAGATAGTGCAAGTATCTACCTTGGTACCGCCGTAAATAATACTAATAACCTCTGTTTGGAGACAGCACAGTGGCTGTAATGACTGAACTAGAAAAGTGTTTTCAAAGCGGAAACTTTAATGGAAGGAGTTTGAAGATGGTCTTTCCTAGCTTAATGAGGGAAGTTGAAGAAGAGTTCATACTATTGAAAAACTTGGAACTACAAACGGTCGTACTATAACCACGTAAGCAAAATAATTAGTTGGTCCGTTTGCTATGCATTGCCTACAAGCAAATCAATTGGTGAATTTCGCTTAGCTGTAGATCAAATGGGAAAGATATGAGATGAAAAAAAATATTTAAAAAAAATTTGTACATCTTCAAAAATTACGGATATTAAGTTGCATTGCAGTCACTGTAGCCTAGACAAATCCGTATTTAAAAACTTGGCTAAGGTATCTCAAACACAACGAAAAGTGCAAAAATTTTATTTTCGGCAACTTTCTCTCAGCAGTCTTCTCAAAACTTTGAAAGTAAAATAAAATTGCCATGAAAGGTACCTCAAATCTGTTGTTCGGAGTTGACATTATCCACTCGTGGAATAAAATTAACAGATTTTGTACTCGCTTAGTCAATATGTTCTCTTTTAATGGGGGTAATAGACAAAGTTTTTGTATTCTAACCAAAACATGCCTCTTTGACATCAAAAAGAACAATCTAGGAATTAAACAAAACGCTGAACAATCTCAACTATGTAGGCGGCATGTGTCTTAAGGCAGAACACATTGCTCGCTCTCGAAAGAGTGGGTTTTGTACAGACTGAGGTCAAATGACTAGAATTGTGCAGAAATATCAACAAAACGATAATTATACGAATCAAAAAAAATAATTCAGGACACACTTCAGAACAGACTGGATTTAGTCAACCAAGGTTTCGGGTGATTGACTATTATACTGAGATATTCATATATTTCCCTTCTTCTATGTAAATAGTTTACTTTTATATGATGTCTGTAATGTCAAATATTTTGCAAGCTGAGATTATATTGTCCAGAAACAAAGGAAATATTAATGGATTAATCTCACCCTTAGGAAACCATTTCCTAAAGAGCAAGCTTTCTTTGTATTTTATTTGATTAAAAATTCATCAATTTTAATTTCCTATTCAAAAATGAAATGCAATAAAATTTAATTAACATGAAACTATTGAATAAAATACATTCAAAATATATTCATTTCGGGAAGGCTACCCAAAGCAAGCAAAAAAGTCTAAAATCTCCATACAAATTCCAAATGAAATTCCTAATGTATACCACAAAGACAAACAGACAGGATAGTCTATCTTTTACATTTAAAATTACAAAATATTTAAAATATTTCTGTATTTCTAAACAGAAATTCATTATTAAATGGCCTCAACAGATAAATTATCCAACGAATACTGCACTAGCATACCATCATAGAGGATTTATTGTAAAATATTATTTGCATTCGCATACAAAACCTATACAATTACAATAAAATCTCTTTGAAGAAAAAAAAGATTGAAATCTTATGAAATTGAATACAATAGAATACAAGAAGAAGAAAAACAAGAAGATATGCGGCCATGAAATTAACCCACTCTAAGATACTCTCTCTCTCTCTCACTCACAACAGATGCTTCTGCTTAAATATGTACTTGGATTTCGTTGTGTGATGTTCTTAAAGAAAGTATTATTTATTGTATATGAGAGAGACAGAAACATACAGAGAGTGAGAGACAGAGACTGAAGGAAAGGAAAGTTTCTTTGTGCCTAAAATGTTTATCGTGATTCCATCATCTCTATGGAAAATTCCCACAAGTTCGTTTATGTATTCTTGTAAACCAATTGCAAGATTCTTCTTCCTTTTGAAATTTAGTTTCAATAGAACAGCCAAAGAGCAAGAAAGAGAGAGAGAGAGTTAGAGTGAGATGGAGATAGAAAATATTTGTGTCTGTATCGATTTATTGGCATTATTAAGTATCTTTAGCTAATACAATAATGTCTACTACTACTATTCTATGGTAGAAATGTATGTGAGGTTTTTTGCATGTAAATAAAATATAAATTAAATTCTAAATATATACGAGGTTAGATTTAAAAGTCATTGATTTGTAAGAATTATATTTTCGCCATATGCTCTACTCTCTTTGATGCACAATAATAGTAATTCATCTACAGGCAGCTCTCAGTCCTAACGCTAAAATTGGTATGACGAAGACAGTACATTGGAACCACTTGAACTTCGAGTTAAGAAGCAAGCTGTAAACAGTTGCCAAAAATTTCTTTATAAGTTTTTCCCATCAAAATAGAATACAAACATACATACATAATTGGTCATTACAACCCTTTAGCCAGGATTACAACCTAGCTTCTCACACAACCTATGTTTAGTATGTTAATTTTATCCATGAGTGATGGGTCTTATAGTTTGAAGTCAACTCCGAACAACAGATTTTGAGTAACTTTTCATTTTTTATTTTAATTTCATTTACTCTCACCAGAAAACTGCTGAGAGAAAGTTGTCGAAAGAAATATTCCTTCATATTTCGTTTTATTCGAGATTTTTGAGCTAAAGTTTGAACCATGGACTCTCTTCTAATAAGCCAACATAATACATACTAAACTACGATCTAAAGTTTAGTCTGCGAGCAATTGAAAAAGATTTCCTTATGACCTGTCTGTAAGACCTTGATCTTTAATATGTAATAACTCATAACGAGAAGAGTATGTAGCGCTTTCAAAACTCATCTCTACTATTTTCTCATTAGAATTAGAAAAGGGATGCATAACAAAAGAAAAGTTAAGCCACGTTTCTAGTGTATAAAGAAAACTGTTTATACGGCAACGACATCTTTTGTTCTATTTAAACTTCATTAGTCTGGTAACTTCGAGAATCGTCTTATTTCTATGTAGTTTTGTTATTGTAAATTGGATTTTATTTTTCTTTACTCTCGTTATTGTAATCCTTTATTGCAATAATTTCTTCGTCGTTTTTGTGTTTGTTTTCTTTTATTCCAGCTTAAATTTTTCAGGACGAGAAAACAAGGAAGACTACAAAATTTTTCTCACAAAATAAGATTTGTTGGCCAGGAAAAAACCAGTAGTCTTTGCTTGGAACTAAGCCCCTATAATTTAATATTGGTACACATTTTTATAGACAGGATGACGTAACACTTTGTTTTCTATGCTCAAAAATTCAATAATTTCTTGCCTTAATTCCCTTTATAGACTTTAAGAAATGCCTGTGCCCTGCTACTTATTCCATAATACTTCAGGTTATATGATAAGCAATGATTTGCACAAAATTCTGATGAACATATTCCACAATAAACATACACATACGCGCACAACTTTGCCAATATTATTATCATTGTCGTCATCGTCATCATCAACATATTCTGAGATATCACATATCGTTGTTGTTTTTGTTGTAAATATTTTTCCATTAAGTCAACCTGTAGTTCGTTTCTCAAGCAATTGAAATATTCCGTGCAAAAATGCAGATGATAAGATTTTAATTTCGTTAGATTGGGAATGAAGACTTGAAACAAAAATTGAAAGCTTTTAAAAAAATTTTTATAAAATTAAAAAAATTTTCCCAAATATTTAAAAGTACCAAATTAATGCTGGGCCACCAGGAATAAAAAAAATTCACTCGCAATATAAGAACTCAAGCAGCTGTTAGGAAGTCAGATTATTACCCCCTAGCAGTGTAGAGTACTCTATGACCTTACTAGACTGTTTTATACTAACTTGTTTACTTCTCATAGTGCAAAAGAAAACATTACCTGTTATTGTAGTTATGATAGTTGTATTACCAACACTCACACACTATCTGCATAGATAATTTGCTTCAGAAACTTAATCAATATGATGGAAATGGAAGCGTGTATAATTAAATCACTTACCGTATGCAGTTGCATACTAACGCGTACCTTAACCTTCGAACCCTTGATGCTACACTTATTAAGAGTAGGCGATGATGAGTATAAAACCGCAGGCAAAAATAATTGAAAAGAAAAACAAACTTTAAATTAATCACTTCACTAGAACTTCACTTCATAATAACAACGAAATATTATTTTAATTAAGACGGGACTACTGCCACATTGCATATGGAAATGCAAAATTAATGAATAAATATTTGTAGTGCAGTGTGTGTGCATATATGTTGCATATTGTATAAGATACACATGCCAAGAAAAGTTTCCTAAAAATCTGCTATTCATAGTCGAGTCATGGATGAAATTAACACACACACAACATCATGGGTAATGTGAGAAGCTAGGTTGTGGTCCTGACTAAAGTTTTGTAATGGCCAATCAGAAATTTTATACGTCTTCAGTTGAAATAATCTATAACAGAGCCAGGCAACACTTGCTATTGGTCAGTTGTTGCGAGAGCGAAAAATAAGAAAAGAGAAAAATTTATACTCTCACATTCACTGCAATACAGGCATGGAAAATTTAAATTTTTAAATGGTGGTATTTTAATTAAAAATATTAGTTTATTAAATTAAAATTTGTAAAATTCGTTTAGACTTCTTTGATTATATCGATTTAAGAAAGCATTTTAGATTAAAAAAATTAAAAGAATTTTCTTTTTTATAGAATATTTTTAAAAAAATTTTCGTTTTTATATGTAGTTTTTATGAATAGTTAAATATAAGTTGTTTTTGTTTTATTAAATTTATTTTAATAAATTAGAATAATTTATTTTGAAAAAGATTATAATTCTAAAAACGTACACCATACGCTGATGTTAAAAACATTAAGTTTTCCATCCCTGCATTAGCGACAACAGAACCTCTTTCAATGAATGCTCAAACGAGACTGAGTGTGTTTTTAATACGTGTGAATACGTTGTTGTAAATGTAGTAGTGGCTGATATGCACGCGTGCATAGGAAATGCCGGGCTCTGATCTATAAGGATCATGAGAACTCCTTGAAAAGATATTGAATGGGTTAAGATGTTTGATAATAATTTATAATTTATCTCCAATATAGGTTTTTTGACCTTTAACCTTTTGAATATGAATTTATTATTGGTTTATTTTCTATTTTATATCCTATTTGTTTTCAATTTCCCTGTAATTTTCTGTTAATTGAATTAGTTTTACCCACAATAGCATCAGTATCATCAACATCAATACCAATATGTTGTATAGACAGCTTTATTTGTGAATAAAAGTTAGAAATTAAAACTATGCTGCAGCAAGCATCATGTCCTAGTTTAAGGATATTTATTCAATATGGTTTAATTCAAATTCAAATCATACGTACACATACACACATACTTACACTGTAAATGTGTGATAATGAATGAGTGATGAACGAGTGTATGACTAAATTCCAATAAACAAGTACTTCTCTACAATTCATCCATTTAACTAACTTAAGGTAGAAAAAAAGTAGAGAGAAAGGAAGAGAGAAAAAACTTTTCCTTTTTAACCAACTATTGCACCACAAATAAGCAGGAACACATATACACGCTGCACACACACACACACACACTGAAAGATTTCTGTTCAATTCAGTTCAGTTGGCAGTTGTACAATAATGCAACGTCATGTTAAACTTTTCAATTAAAATTACAACAACTACTACTACTCGTACTACTTAGTAGTAGTTCAACAACTGTAAATCAACAACAACAATAATAATATTCCAAACTAATAGTATAAATATAACGGTAAAATGTAAAAATCAGTTTAAATTTCTTCTTACCTCAATATCACCGCTATCTGGATGACGCATTACAAATGCTGATGGCACAACACCCGGTATTTCCTGTTGTGGTATGAACAGCAACGAATGATGGAAGATGGCATTCAATAGAAGACTCATAACCACAACGGGTTTATATTTACCAAACTTGTCAACAAGGAAACCTACAAATTACATACAAACATAGAAAGAGAGAAAAAAATAAAGAGAATGAGATTTCTGTTAAACAATTTGAAAATAAAAAAATTTATTCGTTTTACAATAAATCCTTATGCAGTGCTAGACAGCGTTTACATTTAATTCTGCTCTCGGTTTTGTATAAAATTTAAACCACATGTAGGTTTGTTTTTTAAATAAAATTAATAATTTATTGTTTATTATGTATTAAAAGATTAACCACAACTGAATTATTATTGTTATTACCATAAGGTAGGTTTATGTCAACATTAAAAATGTGTTAACGATACACGATAGGAATATGGCAGGTAAATAAAATGAATCAAAAATTATTATGGATTCAATATGCAGTCTGGCAAACAGGGGAAATTCGATAAGTACGACTATGTAAGTACCCATACGTAGTTCATTTAATTTTGTTCCTCAAAATTAATTTCAATTACAGATAAAATCATGTGTAAGTCACGGTAGTCTAGTATGTAGCAGTTGGCTTAATAGACGAGAGCTGGTGATTCAAACCACAGCTGAGACATTTCGGATAATACGAAATATGAAAAACAAATTCAAAAAACTTAAGATCAAATTAGGTAAAGTCTATTGGATTAGTTTTCTAACCAACAAACTTTACTTTTTGGAAAAAGGCAATATTTTTCAATTGCTCGCAGACTAAAGTTTAGACCGTAGTCTACTATGGCTTATTCGAAGAGAGTCCTTGGTTCAAACCCCAGCTCAAAAATCTCAAACAAAACGAAATATAAAGGAATATTCCCTTCTATGACTTCCTCTCAGCAGTCTTCTGGTAAGACTAAATGAAATTGAAATGAAAAGTTTCGCAAAATCTATCGTTTAGAGTCGCCACTCATGTCCGAACGACAGACTTTTGAGAAACTTTTTATGACAATATTATTTACCCTGAGAGCAAGTCAACGAAAGAAGTATGTTTTCATATTTCGAACCGAGGTTTTTTGTCTAATAATCCAACACATTAGACTACGGTGACTGCACAATCTATAGATTGCTTTAGTTAAAGACGCCATAGCCTAATAGGTAGGGTGTTGGCTTATTAGACGTGAGGGCACGGTTTAAACCACAGGCCAGACATCTCGATTAAAACGAAATCTGAAACAAATATTTCTTCAGCGACTTCCTCTCAGCAGATTTCTGACAAAAATTGCCATGAAAAGCTTCTCAAAAATCGATCGTTTGGAGTCAACTTTAAACTGTAGGTCCCTCCACTCATTGTATAAAATTAACACACACATAATAAGTAGTATGAAAAGCTAGGTCGTAATCCTGACTAAAGGGTTGCAATGATATATCTTATGTATGTACATATGTAAATTTGATTGACCACATGAGGTTACTTGCAATTCTTTTACGGCCATAGCACTTTAAATTTTGAGGTTCATTTACGAAGACAAATGGCTTCAGAGCATATTGCGCACCAAACAATCACATTTTCAGATTCAATACCTTTCGCACAATCACTTCTGTGTTCTCCGAGCCCCAAATGCCTTAATTATGTTCTTTAACGTAACCAACGAATAAAAAAGAATGAAAATTTCATTTAAGGGATCAGCATGAAACGTCTGTTGCCATAGCACTCCAGTGAGCATATTAACAGCGTTTTAAGTAGTCAGCCGGCTTCACTGGACTCTATATGACTGGAAGTGCAAATCCAATTACAAAGTATGCCATAAAGTGCCGCAAGGGGGACAAATTTCTGAGAATGCCGTTGTAATCTAAAAATTCTGATTATTCACAGCACTGTCACTAAAACGAGAGATATTTTCAGTGGTTCCTACATTTGAAATGTGCACAAGCCAGACTACATCTGTAGCACTTTCTGTCTCTTCAAATTTCCTCATAGTCTTGACACAATCCCTTGCTCATTACATCGATGCAAGTGTCAACTACGTCTCTAGGATTATAGAACATCCCAACCGTCTTGTAAGAGACTTATTTGTATTCGAGGGTCACAGACGTCTCGAGAGGGTTCAAACAAATAATCTGATCACATAAATTTCCTTTTGATGAGCACTCTTAGTTGTACGTTGCAGTGGCAATAACAACTTTTATTTTTGTATTATTCTAGGTTAAGATTTGAATACTTATTGTAAATTCCGAAAGGAAAGATTCAATAAATAATATATGAAAAAAAAAATTAGGTCGATGATAGCTGCCATAGTCACTCGGTAATATTGGAAGACGGATCACATTTGAGCTACTACTTCTATATGCAGTTTGTACTATTCTTAAGTGTTCTTTGTTAAGCTTTTATGCCTATAAATGGATGATCCAATATCAAATAGAATCTTATCAGTAGAGCATGAAAACTCGTTATTGATTAACAAAAAACTGGCAATCCCGTGATTATAAAACATTTTTTCCTGCAACCATGCAGAAATTATAACTTCTTAGAATCAATATAAATTTATTGTTTATGAGCATAAATACCGAACATAGTTCTCCTATAAAACAAAATCTTCATTAAGAAAATATTTTCCAAACAATTATTCCTTTTATGGCACAGATTTAATGCTGTGTGGAGTAATTAAGGCTTCCAAAATATTGAGGCCATTAGTGTGAGTGTTAACCAATCTCGGATTGCTTTTGGAAATGCAATTTTGTTTATTCAATAAAATATTGTGTAATTAATTAAATTATAAATTTATAATGTACATACACATTACATATACACATTAGAAGTGGGTTATTCCTTTAGTTTTAAGGAATGTAGCACAATTGTTAAGACAGACGAATAGTAAGAATATGAAGGAGTCAAAAGCTCTTAATTCTTAAGACCTAAAAGACGCATGCAAACCCCTGAAAGCTCAGCAATGCATTCATGAAGCAGTCAAGTATTTTTGAAAGCCTTTAATGTAAATTGGGGCACATTGCCCCACTCTTAGTATCCTAACAGCTAGAAACTTATGCTTAAATGTATCCACAAGGCTTATGGAATACATAATATTTGAATAAATTTTTAACAACAGGTTTAAGCCACTTCAGCAGAATATTAAAAAATCTTATAAATTTTGCAATAAAATACCTAAACATGTAGCCAATGAACTGTAAGGTTTTGAAAACCCATTTAAAAGCACTTAATTAAATGCAATTTTAAGCCCCCTTACTTAAGACATTTAATGTTAAAGAGTTTGTGTGTCTTACCTTAATGTTAAGTATTGTAAGAAGACAAGAAGGATAATGATGATGATGATATTGAGGATTTTAATAAAATCAATACATTTCTCTTGAAAATCTTTTGATTGTCTTTTTGTAGAACCATTTTAATGTTCTTATTGACCCAAAAGAATGTAAAGCAAAAGATGAATGCTTTAAAATTGCACTCATTTTACTTAGTACACCCTACCATTGAATATAATTGGCTTGTGTTGTGGTTTGTTGCTTAGAGAGGTTGTGGTGTTATTGGCCATATGACAATACGGATTTCATGGTTGATTTTTTCGCTTGTATTAATTATTTCTGCAGATTTTAAAACAAGAGGAGTCTTAATTTCGATTTTAAATGCGAAAGATTATGAGGCAATTCATGGATTCTTGTCATGGATATCCCCTTTACTTCAAACTATAAAGTTGTTGAATGTATTCAATGTGGATTATATCGCGAGCAGCGCAAAAACCATTCACCCTGACTTAATTGCCTGACAAACCCATGATAATAACCTCAGGAGACGATAACATACATACCAGAGATCAGCAATGAATCGTATTTTCGCTACTCATACGTACTCATGAAATTTTGAGTATGAGTGAGTCAATAGTATTAAAATTCAACTACTCTGATTCATTCGTACTCGCTACAACATTGATTTATAAGTATAGGTTGCAATGAGTATGAGTACAACGTTGACATCAAACTCACAACATTCGATTCATTGTTTGATTCATACGCCTACTCATTCAGATTCATAAATTTGGAAAAATACTTATAATACTTACGAATGATTCGAGTCACTCGAATCATTCATCAAAATTTACAGTAGTAGTTATTGTTGCATTTACAAAAGAAGAGACAAGAAAAGACAAAGACATCAAGCAAAGCACACACACAACCTTCTAGCGAGTATTGTGGTGTTCGTACTCGAATCATACTTATTTTGTGCTTCGTGTATATGTTGAATCATGGAGAGTCGAAATCAACAACATCATGCGTATTGTTAAGTATGAGTACGATGAGTATTTCTAACTTTGAATATGAGTAGTATGAGTATGATATTAAAATAAGTATGAATGCGTATAAGTATCAGAAATTATAAGTATGACTCGAATCTACTCATCGTTTTGATGAGTACATACATACATACATAATTAGTCACTACATCCCTTCAGTCAGGATTACAACATATCGTCTCACACCGCTTATGTTGTGTGTGTTAATTTTATAGATGAACGGCAGGCAGTGCTGTCAGATGTGGCGATTTCTCGCCAAACATGGCGATTTTTCATTGCCTTTGGCGACAAAAATTTTCAATTGGCGACGTGGCGATTTTTTGGCGATTTACAGACTAGTTGGCGATTTATTTGGCTATTTTTAACAAATAAATAAATAAAACAAGAAAATCCACAATTATTACTTTTTCAAGTGAAATTCCCAAAAAGGCTGACTTTTTACTTAAGGAAATTTACAACTATATTAGCTATAGCCCACTTCGTACTTTACAATACAAAATTTTGATTTGGTTAACATTGGAGTTGATTCGAATAATTTTAGAAAACTTGTACAAATATCGGGGACTCGTTGGCTGTCTTATGGGGCCGCCATCAGAAGAGTTTTGGAGCAGTGGGTGGAGTTAAAATACCACTTTTCTTTAATCTCAACTGCTGAAAACAACAAGACTGCTTAACATATTTATAAAGAACTATCTGACGAAAAAAATAGACTTTTTTTTGATATTTAATTATTAACCCAATAGTTAATAAAATGAATCATTTAAATTTAGAACTTCAATCTGATTATATGGATGCAGATAGCATGTATGGTGAAATAGTTTTAACAATATTAATTATTTCTTCTAAAATGTTTTAGCTGTCATTTTAAAAAATAATGGAAATTTGGATAACTTAATATGTTCATTAAATTTGGCTATTGATTCGCCGGATTCTTTGCTGCCATTGGAATGGAATAGATTTTGGCACAGAATTTGAAATGAAATTAAAAAGTATAAAAATGAACTTAAAAAAACTATTAAAAGAAATGCTAAAACGGTTACCTGAAAATATAAATATTTTTAAAACAAATAATGAATTTTCAATATTAAAATGTGGAAACCTTTTATCACAAGTAAAATTTTCGGTAGTTCAAAATTCATTAACTTTATTTTTAATATCTGCAGGGGAATACGAATTGCAATGGTCAAAATTAGCATATATCAATTGGACTGCGATCTTTAAAGGTAAAATCCCAATTGCTATGCGGCTGGAACATTTCACTTTAAAGACTTAGCACTGGCCGTTCTAAATACGTTAATTTTACCAACCAGCAACGCTTGCGTAGAAAGGGTATTTTCTATTATGAATTACACTAAAATTCGCTTACGTAATAAAATTCAATATGACCGTTTATATTCATTGATAAGAATAATAAGTTATATGAATGTTAATAAAAATTGTCGCAATTCATTTGAGCCTTCAGATAAAATGTTAAAAAAGTTTAATTCTAATACAATGTATGATATACCAAGCAGTGAAAATGAATCTGCAGAGAATGAGGTTTATGATATAGATTTATGCAAATGATTTTTGTAAAAAATATTTTGACAACTAATAATTAATAAAATTATAATATTTTTTATTATAGACTTTTATTAGATTTATATTGACTTTATAATACATGAAATAAATAAATATAAATGATTTTTTAAACTTTTGGCGATCTTTATTTTGGAAAAAATGAAGAATATTTTATTTTGGCGATTTTTGGCGATTTTGCGTATAGCTTTTGTCGATGGAGGTAAAAAAAATCTGACAACACTGACGGCAGGACCTACAGAAACTTTTCAAGGTAATTTTGTTTTCTCTCAGAAATCTGCTGAGAGAAAGTCGCCAAAGAAATATTTTTCCGTATTTCATTTTGTTGCAAATGTTTGACCTGGGGTTTGAACTGAGTCCTCACGTCTAATAAGCCAACACACTACCTACTAGACTGCGGCGACTTCACAAAAACCGTTCACCATGATTTAATTGCCTCATTCTTAGGAGATGATAAACCAAAAGAAAATCACTGTTTTGATTGCTGTTTTGGATATAGTGAGTAGAGGTTAATCCACGTCCTGTCCATTGTTAAAAACCAAAACAAAGTCTCTTTAACATACAGACGTTTGTTGTCGTTAACAATGTCGGCACTGGATGACATTATCTGAAGAAGAGATTGAATATTTTCGTTAAATTTTCATTAACTTTCTAAAATAAACTCAGACTACTGCCAAAGCTATGTAATAAGAATTCCAGTGCAGTAGGGTTATATTCTAGACTTACTCTTGATGAAACAACATACAAGACATTTGATCATCATATTCATACGGTGAACAACCCACATATCGTTAAGAAAATGTTATACTTCGTTGCTGGTTGTAAAGTCGCTGTAGTCTAGTAGTAGTGTGTTAGCTTATTAGACGTGAGGCTATGGTTCAAACACTAAGTCTTTAACAAAATGAAATAAAAAAAAATTTCTTTAACCGACAACCTCTTAACAGTCTCCTGCAAAAAACCCTCAAAAATCTGTCGTTCGGGGTTGACTTCAAAAAGGAAGGTGCCAGCACTCATGTAAAAAAATTAACACGAACAGCGTAAGTGATATGAGGAGCTAGGTCGTAATCCTGACTGAAGGATTGTATTAACTTTGTCTCGAGCTTGTCGATATATCGCTCATTCTCCCCGTGTTTCTTTATGGCGCAGAGGCATGGACCTTATTAACCAATGATGCAGCAGTCTTAAAAGTATTCGAGAGAAAAGTCCTTCGTAAGATCTTCGGTCCGCATCCGATCCAACAGTGACCTATATGAGCTCCTCAACGACATAGACGTTGTGCAGCGTATTAACATCCAGCGGCTACGCTTGCTCGGCTATGTCGTTCGAATGGAGGAATATGCTCCGGCGAGACGAGTATTTAATGCGGGGATCTGCGGAACCTTGTTTGCGTTGGAAGGACCAAATCAAGAAAACCCTGTCATCGATTGGTGTGACCAACTGGCGCAGGTGCGCAAGAAGCAGAGGCGCCTGGAAGAATGTGTTACGGTAGGCCGAAATCGGTTAATCGGGTTGTTAATGGCCAATTAAATAAGTAAGTAAGTCTATCGATATTAGACTTTATGTAAAGGGTATAATCATGCTTACTAAATACCTTTTTTCAATTCCTACTTGCGTAAAATAAATTTAATTTCGTTTTCGCCTCCCCTCTATACATCATTATACCATTATTAACCATCTGAAGTAGTAGAGGCAGTGGCAATGGCAGTAGCAGTGGCAATAGCAGCAACAATTGCAAATAAAATATTCAATTGTTCATGGTATCATGTACATTGCGATGAGCTAATTACATGAAACTAAATGAATGAATAACCGAATGAATGAGGGAATGAACGAATGAATGAATAAATGAATAAGGGAATGAATTAATTATTTAATTTAGTGTGTTAATTAAAATTGTATGCAAATACATATATTGGCTTATCTACGATACATACATCCATATTGCGTTAATGTTTGCATAAAATCAACCCCCTTTTTTCCACCCCATCAATATAATGATTATGTTAATTTAATTGTAACTGTAACGACATGTAAATTGCCAGTAACAAATGTCTTAAATATTGCTGGTTACTTGGGATAAGGGAAGGAACATTTATGACCAATTTTTCTTTCTTTTTTCTCGTGTTTCTCTCCTGTTTTATTTGATAGAATAGCATGTCTTTTGTATTCCCTTTATGTTGAAGTGTAAATGTATTCATATTTTCGAATAAAAAAAGAAAAGTGTATTCATAAAAGAAAATGTAGCAGAGCAAAAAAATAAAAAAGCAGAAGAAAATTCATTTAGAAAATATTAATTCATAAGCGGAAATTTAGCAAAAAAAAAAAACAAACTGTGTTATATGTAAAGGACAATAATTATTTAAAAAAAATGGGTAAATGTCGACTGTAGAACAGCCTTATAAGGATTAAAAAAATATATATAAAATTTAACTCTTAGGTTAGGTTATGCAGTTTTAAAATAGATAGCCTACTTGTGACCCATAAGGTCCTATAGTCATACCGATAGTACGTATTCCGTCATTCAATTATAGATCCTGACATTTAGGAAGTTATGGTTGACAGAGAAGTTTTTGGTTACACAGATTTTGTCAATATTGTTAAGTTTTAACCTTTCAAAAACGTTTAAAATATGAGCTCATAGATTGCAAATAAAATAAAAATAAATTTGTGTTTAGTTTTAATTAAAACTCTTTATTATTCGCACAATTCTGTGCGCCACTGTTCACAACTTTATGTAAACAACAACAATTGCCTTTTTTGTTATTTCTCTATTTATACCCTTTGCATAAACAATAACAATTACTAGACAATTATACGACCGATCTTTGTAACGGAGATCTTCAAACCACAATTACTCTCTTCAAACGCACCGCGTCTTCACACAAGACTGATTGAAGTTCACTAACTCCGCCGCCTGCTTTGTCTTGCCTTTTATATGGCAAAATAAACAGTTTGATGAATGTTCTTGAAGGCGAACGTTCATGACTACGCTTTCTCGAAATCTCTATGTAAACAACGACGTTTACATTTATTATTCTTTATTGTTGGTGTATTTTTTTGTTAACTTATTCACCATTTTTTATGCTTGTGTTTGTTGTTATATTAAGCAATACGATAATTTGCAAACAGGTTTGTTTACTGCATTGTTTTGTCTTTGTAGCTTTTGTTTATAATTTTAATGTTAAGCGATGTAAAAGCAAAACACCAGTATCTAAAATTTTCATTTTCGCAGCAATATATTCTGTTTTTTTTTTTTTTTTTTTTTTTTTCGATAGTTTCTTATTGTATCTTCATTTTTATGAACTAACAATAAGTGTTCAAATCTTAAGTTAAGTTAATATATATTGATGTCCAGCCAGTGCCAGACAAAAATTCTAATTTTCAAATGTTAATAAATGATTTGTGAAGAAATCATCTGAGTTCGATGGTGTCCCTCCTTCTCAAGCGGGTATGTCCACGATGTTGAAGGATGTTTCGAGCGAGAGGATTTGGATGTATTTCCAGCTTCTTTAAATATTTCGTCACATATTTTGAGATTTCGCTTTTGACCAGTGGGACGTCAAGGTCTTTATGAATATTGCTGTTTTTAATATACCAAGGAGCGGCAGTTATCATTCGTAGGATTTTATTTTGACGACGTTGTATTTTTTCAATATTAGAAGCAGAAGCCGTGCCCCATAACTGGATACCATACTCCATATTGGCTTCAATATAGATTTGTAGAGCAAGAGTTTACAATCGAGGCTAAGAACGGAATTTCTACCGATAAGCCAATTGATTTGGACTGCTTTCAGTTTCATTTGGGTCAATTTTGCATCGATGTGATATTTCCATGTGAGACGTCTATCCAAGTGAATACCGAGATATTTAACATGAGTATGTTGCGGCACCCTCTGGTTGTTAATACTGATGGGCGGACATGTTTCTTTCCGTAGGGTAAAGGTGATGTGGACACATTTTTGTTCATTGATTTTAATTCCCCACTGATTAGCCCATTTCTCCACCTGGGTAGCATGGTGCTGTAATTGACTTGAGGCATCTTTTGGATTTTTGTGGGAGCAAAGGAAAGCCGTATCATCAGCAAAAGTTGATGTGTGTGTAGTACTGCTTGTTGGCATATCTGCGGTGTATAGCAAATATAAAATTGGTCCTAGGATACTGCCTTGTGGAACACCAGCCTTTATAAGTTGAGGGCAATTTAAAAAATCTCCTTCTTTAATTATGAACTTTCGATCGATAACATATTTTTGGAATAGATTGAAAAAATTCAATGGTAACGACTGCTTCAATTTCGATAAAAGACCTTCATGCCATACTTTGTCGAATGCTTGAGAGACGTCAATAAAAAGCGCTGAACAATATTTTTTTTCTTCAAAGGCTTTTCTTATTTCTTGCACCAATCGGTGAGTTTGCTCAATAGTACTATGTTGTCGTCTAAAACCAAATTGATGATTGGGTATACAGTTGTTTCGGTCCAGAATAGGTGTCAGCTTGTTAATTAACAATTTTTCGAACAATTTTGACATGGTTGGTAATAGACTTATAGGTCTATAGGATTCCACTTTCGAAGGATTTTTTCCAGGCTTAGGAATCATTTTAACTAGAGCAACTTTCCATGCTGGCGGGTAGTATTCGAGACGCAATATGGCGTTAAAAATATAAAGAATAATTCTCTTTGCTATACGGGGCAACTCGTAAAGCATCTTGTTGCTGACTTCGTCGAATCCGGGAGCTTTCTTTGCATTCAAATTTTCAATAGCAATTATAATCTCTTTGATTTGTAATTTTATCTTTACTGGAGGT
Organism: Sarcophaga caerulescens; assembly: GCA_927399465.1. Taxonomy (NCBI): domain Eukaryota; kingdom Metazoa; phylum Arthropoda; class Insecta; order Diptera; family Sarcophagidae; genus Sarcophaga; species Sarcophaga caerulescens. The sequence continues at coordinate 16,173,656 of OV656866.1, read as the reverse complement.
CGAGCGACTATAGGTGGTAAATCACTCATGTCAATACATGAATGGGGAGTGAAAACTTTTTTTAAATGACTAACAAAAAGGTTACCTTTTTCAGCGTCATTTCTTGCCCAGCATCCTCTGGAATCCCGCAGTGGGGGAGATGCCGTTATAGGTCTTTTCAGGTTTTTAACTGATCGCCATAATGAATAACTGGATTGTTGAGTCGCATCTAGACTTTTCAAATATTCTCTCAGGGATGTTTCCCTTTGCGTTTGTAACACTTTTCTGAGCTGGTTTGTACAATTTTTTAATTTTGCTTTAAGTTGTGGTGATCTGTGCAATTGCCATTCTCTTCGAGCTTTCCTTTTTTCTGATAAAAGGTGTTCTATATCTGCCGAAAAAACTTTGGTGTATCTAGACTGACGATAGTAGGAAGAAGCATTTTGAGCAGCTCGCTTCATGTGTCCACTCAGACTACTAATAGCGGCATCAATATCTTCTGGTGTTCTTAGAAGTAGGTTTCCTGTACAATGAGAGCTAATATATTTTTTGTACTTTAGCCAATTTATTCGTTTTTTAAAAAATAAATGTCCTGCTTCAGTTTGCAGAGGATCGCAAATGGTAACGATTGAGGGGGAATGATCTGAAGATAGATCTAGTGAAGCTTCAACCTCGATTAGTTCAACAGGTATATTTTTTGTTATGCCAAAGTCAATGACGTCGGGTATTTTTTGCTGGTCAGATGGCCAATAAGTTGGTTTCCCAGTTGAAACGATATTTAGATCCATTTTGCAAATGGTATCGTATAAAGTACGACCTCTTGGGCTAATGAGACGTGAGCCCCAGAATGTATGTTTCGCATTATAATCGCCAGCCGCTATGAAACGAGGACCCAGTGATTTGAAAAAGTCTCTGCATTGATTTTCTGTTACTGAAAATCTAGGCGGAAAATATCCTGATGAAATAACAAGATTGTAATAAAATTTTTCAATACAGATATTTGTCGCTTGGAGATAATTTTCCGAAAGTCCACGCAGTAAATGGTGTTTAATTCTCGATTTGATTAATATTGCGGAGCCACCACATGATCTATCTCTAGGGTCATTAGTGTCATAAAAAATGTATCCATGTATTTTAAAAAAGCTTCTAGATGTCATATGGGTCTCAGAAATCAACATGACATCTATTTTTTGATTAATTAGAAAACATTCCAACTCGTCTTTATGTTGGCGAATGCCGTTTGCGTTCCAGAAACAAATTCGTAAAGAGTTCATGGCCTACTTAATATGGCTTGCAGAAGCGAAGTCTGCATTTTTTGCATTTCCTGCATCATACTAGTCATGCTCGTCATGAATTGATTCATGGTTTGTAAAAGGTTTTCCATCATCCCTTCAAGACGGCTGAAATTGGAGTTAGATTTTTCATTAGTTGGTAACTCTTTTTGCGCTGTTGGTTGATTAGACTTTAAAATGTTGGCGTATGAAAACTGGCTTTGACTGCCTGTGCTTGTGGCGGATTAATTAGCGTAGGTATTTTTGCTGGCTGGGCAGTTACAGTTTTGTGTACCGAGTAGCGTTTGACGATATCATAAACAGGGCAACCCCTATAGTTGGCAGTGTGGTTGCCTCCGCAATTGCTGCATTTCTTAACTGTGGAGTCGTTCTTTGGTTCATCACATTTTGACGTGTTGTGAAGATCGCCACAAACAACACAAACAGGAGGTAACTTGCAATAAGTTTTGGTGTGTCCAAATTCTTGGCAGTTTAAACACTGTACGGGTCCGGATCGCTTGTGAGGTTCTTCGACAGTGACTCTTCGATGCATAAAAAATTGCAGGCCATATATTGGATGTGTTTCGTTTTTCTTAAGTTTAACATCACCAGGCTCTAATTATACTCGGAATAAAGGCTGAGAGATCCTTTCTTTATTTTTAATATTTGAAACAGCTTTTACTTTAAAGCCTTTGTTGATCAGACTAGATTTTATTTCTTCAGGGTCGACATACGAATCGATGCCCTTTATAACAACTTGGAGGCCTTTTGCGCTTTTCAGCTGGTAGGTATAAAATTTTTTTTTGAGTTTTTCAAACTCTGAAACGATTTTACGATATTCGTTCTCGTGGTTTACTTGTATTTTCGTTTCATCAATTTGACCACGTTTAATTGGGGAAACGAAAAACGAATTTTCTCCAATTAGTGCTATTAACAATTTAATTAAATTGGAGGAGGCTTATGAGACCTGGTTGCAGAATTTGGGGCATCTTTCGATTCTTGTAGAAGGGCGAAACGATTTTGCGAATTTGGTATTTCTGCATCTTTCGATAATTTTGCAGCTGGTGCAATGTTCGCAGATTTAGGACTTCTGCCTCTTTTAAGTACTTGAATATATCGATCCATACCTACTTGGACTTTCAATTTCTCAATTTCTCACTATATATTCTGTGTGCCTTTATTGCAGTTATTTAAGTGCCGGAGAATGACAGAAAAAATGTTGCGTGGTCTTCTCTTTTTACTCGTCATTATAACCTCTACACAAATCATTTTAAAATATTTCCAGCCTCTTGACCTATAGTACTCGGAGACCAATGTGTGCTTATGCCGGCTATGAAGTTACTAAGATTTAGTCTGGTTAGGTTAACGCAAATTTTGTTCAGCATATACTTATGCATGGAATTTGTTTGGCCTTTGTACAGGTGGGTTTTCATTATACCATCTTTCCTTTGCAAATGAGCAAAATTTGTATTAGTTCCTCTGTTTGCTTCTCTTCAAAGGACCTGCTAACATAATCACCACCATCCTAATTATACGCTCAAACAGGGTAATATAAATTTCTGATAAATTTCTTTTCTCTCATGTTAACCACTAAATCGTGACCTCGTAGAATAAATTTGGTTTGATTACAAAGTCATCCAGTCAGTATAAATTTTAAGGGTTGATACCCTAGTTCAGCTCAATTGCTTTTTTTTGCAATGGAGACAGTTTACAGCCTCTTAAAATTAAAATATTACGCTTTGAAGAATACAAAATTATACTTCAGGCTAAAACTAATGCTCCACCTTTTTCTATTATTTTAGTTGACATCCTAGTGGTCGATTTACATGCCATTTTTTGGAACAAATTTATCAGTTTTTCGTGACAAGGTTAGAGGACGTGTACTTGTCCGTTAAGACAAGTACAATACCCGGAGGTCGAAATTGACCCCTTGACAAACATTGGAATGTTTTTACACCCCAGACAAGAATTGCCTTTCCGTACCAATTTTCAAACCAAGGTAATAAACTGTTGATGGTATAGGTGATATGGCAACGAAACAATGGACTGAAAACAGAATATGTTGGTATGTATAAGGACTGGAGCTCATATTAATTCCAAAAATCCGAAAAACATTATGAGAATCCCAATTGCAAATGCCCATTTGCTACCATAATGTTCGAGATAATTTCCACGAAAAGTAAAATATATCAAGCAATTGAGAGCCGTTAACAAAACCAAGGCAATGTCATGATTTCCCAATAATTACTGCATTCCTAGCTGAAACAAATTTGGCCACAAATGCAAACGAGGCTACAGACAGTGTCAGTAAAATTTTGTACAAGAATAGCAAAACTAACAATTGATTACAACCGATAAGGCCAGGTAACCTTGTATTCTTATAATCCTGGTTTTTACAAATCCATTTAAATCCTTAAAATGTGGTCATACTTTTGAAACATGGCAAAAATAAAAGGGTTCTACTGTGAAGGGTTATATATGTGACAGGGTGTCTAACTTAAAAACATCTAAAAATGCATTTTATTATGGGATTTTCCAAAGAAATTTCGTTAATCGTGCAGGCGAATCTCTGGAAAGATATTGAGTTATAAGGAAAATTAACCATTAAGGCGATTAAAATCTATCAGCAGGTAAACAATGTAATTCTCTTACCAACTGGAAGCAATACAGAGAAATGCTTAGGACTCCGAATTTATAAAAACAACATAAATAAACTTCACGTAGTTGCTCAAATAACTGAACTTAATAAATGTAATCCAGAAAGAAGTGGCCTTTTTAAATTGATGTAATGCCGTTAGAAGTTGTGTGATTAGAAAAACAAATCCATACCTCTGTGTTAACAGATCAGGTAACTACTCATTGCTTTCCTGCGAAATTAATTCTCTAGTCAAATAAAACAACAACAAAACAAAATATCGTATATCTCTTGTGTAAAATAATGAAGAGAAGCTTGTTTATAAATGTTTCATGACAGACAACAGCAACAACAAAAACAAGAAGAAAAAAAGTGGAAAAAAACTACAAGAAAAGAAAAATTAACTGGCAGGTAAACACGAAATATGACAGATGTGAAGAGAAAACAACGACAACGAAAAAAAAGGAATTATTTTTACAACAACGAATTAAACAAGAACATTTACTCACTCTCTCTCTCTCTGTGACTGGCAACTAAGACTAAGACTTGTGACTGAGAGTGAGTGACAGTCGTACTTATTTAATACAAACATTTCTACTAGATTAGATAAAGAACACACGAAACAAACAGACACAGATGGATAAGCAAACAGACAGACAGACAGGCGGATTTGCTTAAAGCAGAGAGAGAGAGAGAGAGAGAGACACGGGCAAAGTGAATATATTTTTTACGTGTGATTTATTATTCATTGCAGAGTAAAAATTATGACAAGGATGCGTATTTACTTTAATTTATGCGTTGAACTTGTCGTGTTTTTTCTTTTTTTTTTTGTAAAATTTTTCTTTTCTCATAATTTTTCTCTTTTCGTAAAGAATACCTTCCCTAGGGAAAAGGTAAGTTCATATTTTTTCTTTAGAATTTTTGAAATGAATTTAATTAAGTTTTGAAAGTGTGAATTTGTTGATTGTTGGGTTTTCTTAAAATTTAAGAGAAAATAAAATTTAATTTAATTTAAAGAGAAAATTTCAAACAAATTTCAAATTTATCAACAAAAAGAGTAAAAATATTAAACAAAAATATTGTCCATTGGCTTATAAACTCTGCCAAATCCCAGATAATTTTTAAAATTCTGTTCTATTTAGTTCTGTGATACTAACTTGTAACAATTTTTAATAAAATTATCACTGTAAACATGGTATTGAAAAAACATATTTTCCTTCACTAACAATACACACATATGTATGTACCGGGTTAATGATTTAATTTACTAGAACAACAACAACAACAATTTCGGTAATAAATCTTAACTTACCTGTAATAGGTGGACTTAAGAATGTCGTAAATGGCAAAGCCAAATAAATGATGGCAATTTCCTCAACCGTTAAACCAATCGACTGCATGTGAATCGTTAAATATGGCAACAGAGACGATGTGGCTGAAAATAAAACATAAAAAATAAAAATAAAAATTTTAATTGAATAATTTTAAAAGAATATAATTCTTTTTAAGTTTAATAAACATACTCTTGCAAATACCCTACATTGGTTACGATGAAGCTAAGTTTCTTTAACCCTTCTGCACTCCTTGCAATTTTGATTTTCAAACGCAAAATTTTTCCTTTTAATTATAAGATATGATCGTGAAACTTTAATTTATCCATCACAGGCACAAAAACTATGCTTTTAAAAGAAAACAATAAAATTTGATTTTTTCCTCCCCACTCCACATTTCAAAACACGATTTACACACATTAAATATAAGCCTGGACCTACCAAAAGAGCAACATCTATGGTAACAGATATAAAGTCTTCGTTCGATTTGTTTATATCATAAAATATAAGAAATATAGTGATTCAAATGGCAAATCAAAAAGGAGTAGAATTATATGAAAATAATTGGCAAAACATTGATATGATAGAGCTTGATGCATATATTGGATTACAAATAATGGCAGGGGTTTATAGATCTCATGGATAAAATCTCACTAGCTTGTGGAATGAAAAAAACGGAAGACCTGTTTTTCGAGCAACAATGAGTCTCAAGCGATTTGCGGGCATATCAAAGTGTCTTTGGTTTGACAGCTCTGAAGATAGAGAAGAAAGAAAACTTCGTGACAAACTAGAACCGATAAGAAATATTTGGGATAAGTGGAGTAATCAGCTCAAAGTTTTTTACAGTCCTCATGAAAATGTTACTGTAGATGAACAACTGGTTCCATTTCGAGGTCGGTGCAGTTTTAGGCAATATATTCCATCAGAGCGCGCCATATATGGCTTACTTATTTTAGTTATCATTATTTTCTGTTATACTAAATAAAAAAAACCAACAAAACAAATGAATTTCTTATATTAAATATGAAATTTTGTTTACATTTTAATGATGGGTCATATTGACCCAAAGGATCACAGGAAGGGCACATATCCAAGGGATGCAGAAGGGTTAAGTTTACATAGGCTTTATGAAACATATTCCTTGTTAAGCTATCACATCGTTGCAGTACAGATAACCTCTACAGACAATGCAAGTATGACATATAAATGTGTAATTAGAAGGACAAAGTTGCCTTAGTCTAGTAGGTAGTGTATTGGCTTATTAGATGCGAAACCGTGGTTCAACCCCTGGCTCAGACATTTCAAACAAAACGAAGAATTGAAAAAAATATTTCTTCGGCGACTTCCTCTTATCAGACTTCTTAGTTGGTTCGAAGTCAACTTAAAATGTAGTTCCCACCACTCATGGAGAAAATTAACACACGCATCAAAAGTGGTGTGAGAATCAGGGTCGCAATCCTGACTAAAGAGTTGTAATGACCAATTAAGAAGATAAGTAAGATCCCCATAAGACCAAGTGCTCTTCGATTTCGCAGTTCCTGCAGGTCAGTCATTAAGCTCAGACTGCACCGTAATAGTCTAATTCATGACTCAAATCGTCTTCTATTACACTGTGTAATAGTCCACGTTGTTCATTTAGTTGAGTAGAACTCAAAAATACCTTTTTTATATTTCTCGAACGCTCCAAACTTGTTTTATTTGACAAAAACTGTTTTTTTGGACTTTACGCACAAATTTCTGGATTACTCAAACATTTCTAATCCGATTTCCAAAATTTAAATCTTGTTGGAGATGGACCTTCAAAACGGTATATATAGATCTATTATTCGACTTAATATGCTATGAGTTTTGATGAGGTAAACTTGAAAAATTCCAATTTTTTTAATATTTTTTCAAGTTTGTCCATTCATAGTAGCAAACTTTAATAAAAAAATATAGGATAAGTGATAATATTCTTAAAGTCTGTTCTCTTGTGAATAGATTGAGTCATCATTTGATAAAATTGGATAAAAATGACCGTAGTTATTATTTAAATAGTATAACAGTCGTGTTATATTTTTTATATATGTCACCTCATCAAATGAACTTTTAGTTTAAAAATTTTCAGAATTTTTGATTGATCTTGATTGTTTATCACAAAATGTGTGAATTTCACGTTTGCTCGACTTCCAAAAGTCGGCTAATATTTGTGTTTTTTGCAAATATTATTATTTCTCTTTGCACAAAAATTGGCCAACTTCTGGTGGTCGCTCAAACGTGAAATTGACTCATTTTCCGATAAACAATCAAGATCAATCAAAAATTCTTAAAATTTTTGAACTAAAAGTTCATTTGAAAAAATATATATATGAAAAATATAACTCGACTGTTACACTTTTTGAATAATAACTACGTTAATTTTTATCCGATTTGATCAAACGAAGTGCCAATCTCTTCACAAGATAATGGGCTTTCAGAATGTCATCACTTATTTCATATTTTTTAAGTAAAGTTTGCTACTATGAACGGACAAACTTGAAAAAATATGAAAAAAATTTAAATTTTCCAAGTTTATATCATCAAATCTCATGGCATATTAAGTCAAATAACAGACGTAAGTATACCGTTTTAACCATCTCTCCCCTTTCCAACAAGATTTAAATTTTGGAAATCGTGTCAGAAATGTCTGAGTAATCCAAAAATTTTGTGCGTAAAGTAAAAAAAAGCAGTTTTGGTCAAATAAAAAAAGTTTGGAGGGTTCGAGAAATATAAAAAAAATATTTTTGGGATCTACTCAACAAAACTCACAACCTACACTATGTCATTAGCCGGGTGTATTTAATTTTTTTTATTTTGTCGCATAGTGTTATTATTACTTAACAAACTTTTAAATTTTTAACAAAACCAAAAGTAGTTTTCAGAAGATTCTCCCTCTCTCTATTTTCTTCTTGCTGATTCTGACCTTTCAAACATGTTTTAACATGGAAAGGTTTTGGCCACATTGGCTGTATAATATCTTCACTTACATGACCGGACGGAGTTGAGTTGATTATATTTCTCCAGATAGTTAAATACCATTTTTGAATTAACCTAACAAGAACCGAGTCCTCGAATGGCGGTGTGAAGAAGACAGCTGAAAGGGGTTCGTTGCAAGAAAATTTGTTTTTAAGATGTCACAGCTGAGGCTTAAAATATCTAGACCTTACTTCTTACTAGACCGCGATGAGCACTGTAGCTTCACTATCATCTGTGATTTTGCATCGTCTCGAAATAATCTACACCCTAGTAAGAGAATAATCCCTATCCTAACCCTCCGGAGAGAATAACATCGGTAAAGGGCACCACAGAAGGCTCAAACGGCACCAACTCTTGAGAAAGATAAGGACTCATGTAGCGAAGTTATTCTTTTATGATAACGTCAGTGTAGAATAGCAAATGATTCGTTTATTATTCGACATAATTTTATTGCTTTATTTGTATATCCTTTGGCCTTGTACCAGCAATTATGTCGCATTTATTTTCTCTTTTTCATAATGCCAACTGCAGTCAGCATTCCAACTCATTTGCATAAAAATTTAAGTGAGTATGTGTTAAATTCTTATTTTTCCTCGCTCTCTCACTCTTTCCTTCTCTCTGTCTCTTTCTACCGTTTTCTTATTCTATTTTGCTCGATTTGTTGGCAATAACAACGCATGTATTGGTATGTCTGAGAGTGCATAAGTAAAACAGCCTTAAGTATTTTGTTTGTATACGTACATATATAATAATAAAATAAATTAATGAATTTTACAAAAACAAATACAGAAAGAGAGAGGGAAGAGAGAGCTAGCGTAAGAGAAAGAGAGAGAGAGAGTTTTAATAAAATTATTCCTCCCGCTTGTTTTAAAATTGTTGTCATTTATAATTATTTTTTAACAACACATTTATTTAAACACAAACACATACATACACACATATTACCATAAACAAACGGTTTATTATTCAAACAGCAACTCTCCTAGTTGTTGCCCACCAATACCAACAACATAGTCATCATCATCATCATCATCGTTATGGCATTTCTGCCATTGAATGCATTTACTTGTGTGCTCTGTTGTGTGTCTGAGTTTGTTTAACGAAAATTATGTTGTATGTGTGTTCTCTCTCTCTCTCTCTCTGTGTATGTGAAAGGCTAAAATGGTTGTTATGGATCCTCAAAATGTATTACATTATACTCGTACGTACATACATGCATAATTGCATGACAGGACTAAGGACACGACTTAAATAATAACTTAAATTCCATAATTGAAGTTGTCCTGTAAAAAAAAACGGCGTACAAAAATAATTGTTTGCTTCTATTAAAGCGATGCTATGTGTTGAGATTTACTGAAACTGAGCACCCTAATAAAGGAAGAGTTGAAGTCGCCGTAGTCCAGTAAGCTATTATCCGGTGTTGGCTTATTAGACGTGAGGCCATGGTTCGAATGGTTAATGGTGGTTAATGGACAAATATTTCTTCGACAGCTTACACACAGAAATCTTCTGGCAAAAACCTTAAAAATGAAATAAAATTTGCCATGAAAAGTTTCCCAAAAATCAATCATTAAAAGCCAACTTTAAACTGTAGATCCCGCCAATGATACATAAAATTAACACACACAACATAGGTGATGAGAAAAGCTAGTTTATATTCCTGACTAAAAGGTTATAGATGGCCAGTTGGGTGCTTTATATTCGTAAGACTTTGAAAATTGACCAGACTTTGATGACAAATCGGCTATTGATAGGCTAAAGGATTGTGGAGGTCATAGATGTCTCATATGGCTCAATAGTTTCAACATTCAATGAATACTTGGGCATGAAAACACTTTCTCCATGAAGTATGCCGCATTTGTCAATAATTGTCCTACAATTGCCTTACATTTCGTAAATGTTGAAGTCGCCGTGGTCTAGTAGGTAGTGAGTTAGCTTATTAGACTGAAGGCCCGAGTTCGAATCCCAGGTCAGACATCAAAACGAAAATATTTCTTCGGCGACTTCCTCTCAGCAGATTTCTGGAAAAAACTCTGAGGGTAAATAAAATTGCCATGAAAAGCTTCTCAATAAATTTGTCGTTCGGAGTCGACTTTAAACTGTAGGTCCCGCCACTCATGTATAAAATTAACACACACAACATGAGTAGTGTGAGAAGCTAGGACTGAAGGGTGTGGGCTTCTTGGGGACGATTGCTGTAGACTGCCTAATGGCCATTTTATAGTCACCTAGCAGCAACTCGTTTCCTTGCCGTTCGCATCTTGAGATGTCCACAAACACTACTCCCTCTCTTCCACCTTCCTATAACCCATTTTCCTAAAACCTGCACAATGCACTGCATGAGTAGGGGCCATCCCCTGAGTGCTGGTTTCACAAAAAACAAAAAAAAAAAAAAAAAACAAAAAAAAAATGTGGAGGATATATGGGTACACCATAGTACTCCAGAAACGAAAAAGGACTCAAAATTGTGAATTTCTCAGGGTAAACCAGCGCTAGAAAAGATCACAGTGGATTTTTTAGTCAGTAAATTTATGACATCAGTTTATAAGGCTACTTCACCTTGACTATTTTCAAAAGAGTAACACACTACAAGGAAAATATTATGTCAACTTGATTTTTATTTCTTAGTATCAAATGAAGTAAAAGAGATTATAATGAATAATTTAGTTCGTTTAAATATTTATTTTAACACAATATTTGAATTAAAATTTCCTTTTACAGCATCTGATCATCAGTATGAATCATCATCATTAGTAAACATGCATAAATATGTATGCCAGCAGCAATAACTTTTGTTTCAATTTGAAATTGTTTATCCAAAGAAAACAAATAAAATTATTGCCTGATTAATCAGCAGCAAAACAAGAACATGAAAAAAATCAGCAGTAATTATAGACTACGACTACAACTACAGATATAGTTACAGTGGTGGTGATAACAACAATAATAATCATGTAAATAAATTAATTAACAATTATGCACACACTCAAACATGAATCAGCAAGCGAGCACACATGCATACTCAGACACATCAAATAATTTACACACACAAAGGTCGTTTTTTAACACGAGAGAGATATAGCGAGAGAGAGAGAGAGAGAATGGGGAAATATATTTTTAAAAATGTTTCGAATTACAAAAACCAACGCATTATAATTTCCCAACATTGATTACAGCATACACTACAACACAAGCATACATAACCTCGCTTATAACTTTGTTAAAATATTTAAAATAATCCAGCGTGTTAAAGAATATTAAAGGAGAAGGCAAAAAAGAATTACAGACAACAACAACACCAACAAATATTATAAAATAAAAAAACAAACATATTTCGTTGGAGCATAATTTTATATCCGTTTCCGTTTGTTTGATTAAACTCAAAAACGCCTATATGTATGCCTCTCTGCCTGTATGTATGTGTATGTATTAAAACCCTTATTATTGCTGTTGCTTTAATTAAATATAAATTTTTATTTAACAACAACAACAATACCTCCAATCTTTAATCATAATTATGATCATTGCTGTTCGGCCTCATTATTAATTTGGTTGCTAATTATCTGCATCAGTTATTGTTTAAATTTATGAGAAGCCTAGGCATACCTACAACAACAATAACAACATGACCACAAAAATAAAGAAAGAAAAAATATTTAATTTAATTGCTTGCATATGGCGTTTACACAAGGCAATATTGCAAGCTCTTCTCAGAATAAATTTCCTGATATTTTAATTTTAAAACTTTTTATTAAAAAAGATACAAAATTATTAAAAAAAAAAATTCCATGAAAAATTGCTTTATGTAAACACCTATAGCATATAAAAACTCCTTTGCGGATCCATGTTAGTTTATCCATTTGCATAAGCACTTCCCATATTGCACTACTAACCGTATGGCATTGAATACGAAGGCTGTGTAAGAAAACAAAGTTAAATTAAACGCACATAAATCGATGGAATTTTTAATTCATTACAAAGCTTGGACCATGCCATTATTACATCAATCGATAACTGAGTGATATCTCGGCAACAGCTTTTCACAAAGTATTGTTCGAAAAATCAACATTGAGGGACGTTATGAACGCCATAATCAGCCATGAAATAGACCCAATTGCTAAGAACCTGGTGGAATCAATAAATTTGGCGAAATTCTGAGCACATTACTTACAAATTTGTTGACTGACTAACCGCAGCAAACAAAAGGTTTGCTTAGGAGGAGGTCTGTCGACAGATATCGTGGCCGTATAGCAATCACAGTATTGCTTCACAATACTGGGATCCGAAACGTTGCAGCACTTGTTAAAACGTGGAGAGGGTTGTAACAGCGAACTATTCTCATAATGTTGTCCGACTAACATCTCATAATAGAGTCTGTTATAAAAGTATGGTTCGAAGCTTGACTACACTGGGAGTTAACGACCATGATCCTCGATTAAAAATCTATTAGGGCTGATGAGGCATACTATAGTTTTTTGGTGCCAGCGAGAAATTTGGAAGATGCGGAACTAAATGCAAGCATGGCCCATTTGAAGGAATAAAAGTCAAAAGCTGAAAACAGAAGAGATAAACTGAAAGGCTAGAAGTCAGTGGCAGCAATATAAACTCCTCAAAGCCTATTAAATATTCAAACATAATAATTGACACATGCCCTAACTGCAAGCAAAGAGGATCATGTAAACATTTCTAGAACAAACCTGTTGGAGGAATGTAGAGCATGAAGGACTATATCCTTGGAAATGTCCACAATACTCCAATGAAAGCGAAACTACTAAAAAAATTGTGTTAAATATTTAAAAAAAAAAAAACATCGAGTATGTTTAAGAAGTGATGCAGCTATCTAACTAGACCAGAAACACAGGCAGCGGATCTATTGAATTGGTTCTTACCTAAAAAAGCATGAAAAAAAGGACACTGTCCACCCTACAAAGTTTGACCATAAGGCTGTTGCGTGTAGTTAATGCTCATATTTTTGGTAACTTAAATCAAATTAAAGACCTATGCCAGGAAGCTATAGCTTGGAAAATAATTCAATAATTTCCAAAGAAATGTACGGAAATTTATCATCCAATCCTTTTGCCATTATTATTTCATGTATTTTTTTATTGTTTCCTTTTTTTTTTTTTGCATTGTACACAATGTGCCACATGATAATGTTTGTGATGGCAAAATATTGATAAAATATAAAGTGGTCAATATGCCACAAATACGCCTACATTATGAATATTGGTCAAGGCTATTCAATTCAGTTACACCTCTTCTTTTTTATTATTATTTTTTTTATATTTAAAAATGTTAAATAATAATGCAGAATTAAAACGTAAATATAGAGATGAAATATTGGATAATAAAAGTTGGTTAAATTATTTTTTTTTTTGAAAAAACATACATGGGCGTAACCAAGCAATTAGCCAAGTAAAGCCTGACCTTGTACAATTGTTGTCTGTAGACAGTACGGTTGTTAGGAAACTATAGTGGCTTCGCAGGATAAGACTGCAATTAGTATGGGGAAGCTCACAAATTTCCCTATTAACCAAGCTTATAATTTTCATCAAGTGTATAAAGTATACTCAGGTGTACGGAAATGAAACCTCGCTAGTATCGAATGTAATTTCTCATAAGCTGCAGGCATTATTCAGCAATTTCAGAAGAGTCATATGTAGTATCGTCTATCACAACGCCATCAGCAACATGAGTCTGTAAGACTCTAAGAAGGAAAAACCCATGTTGAAATAAATTAACGAAAAAAAATAAAAGTAGATCAAGATAGATAGTATATCACAGTAAAGCTGAGCTTAAAAAGCCGTAACCAACCAACAAACTCCTGTACGATACAAGAAGAGTTTTATGCAGTCTAGTCCTACATGGTAAATGGTGGTAGACTTGAGGCCATAGTTCAAAGCCCAGTGTAGACATCTCGAACAAGACGAAATATGAAAAAATATTTCTTCGGTAATTGCCTCTTAGCAGATTTCTGGCAAAATCTGTGAGAGTGAAATAAAATTGCCATGAAAAAGTTTCTCAAAAATCTGTCATTCGGAGTCGTCTTTAAACTGTAGAACCCGGCAGTCATGTATAGGAATTTACACACACAACATAGGTGGTTTTTTTTTTGTCTTGAGCCGGAGGTGGTAATCTTCGAAAGATACTTTTGTTCCAACAAAAGCATGCATGATTCTCCATCACTGGTGCCTACGTACTAAACCTACCCCCTACACACTTCAACCACTCTCCCCCCGCGGGACTGCCGTAATGTATTACTTCGCGGAGGGCTGGTTAGCTCGAAAGCTTTATCACATTATGTCAAATTTCGCCTACGTTCCTCCAGTCTTCGGAGTTCTAGCATTACTTCAGCCATTTTCTGGCTGTATTGGCTCCATAGCGTCCTAGAATTCAACAGCTCCTCCATGAGCCGGTTTGGTCCTAATCTAGTTTCTCCGGGCCATCTAAATCTGGGGCAGCATGTCAGAATATGCTCCGCATCTTCCTCTTCATCTACACAGTTTGGACATATAGGGGAAGTATCATGCCCAAATCTGTGCAGGTACTTCCTAAAACATCCATGACCAGTTAGGAACTGGGTCACGTAGTAATTCAGCTCGCAATGTTTGTTCTCCATCCAAGGGGTTATAGAAGGAACAAGGTGAAATGTCCATCTTCCCTTTAAACTGCTCTCCCATCGTGACTGTCATTTGTGCATGGAAGTCCTTCTTTCCTCCGCTTTTATAGCTGCTGTCCGTCCTGGACACTCGAGACGGCGAAAGTATATCCGCCTCATCTCATCCGCCAATATGTCTATTGGTATTGTCTTTGCCAATACCAATACCGCTTCATCAGACACTGTCCTAAAGCCACTTATCCGTCTAATCGCGCTTAGACGATACACCGAGGACAAGGAGAACCTTGTCGTACCCACGGAGAGTGCCTCCGATCATATTGGGCAAGCATATAGCATTATCGACGTTACTACCGCTGAAATTATCCTCCTCTTGAATGGACCTGGTCCTCCAATATTTGGCATCATCTTCGCCAGTGCTCCCTGCGATGTAGGTAAGTATGTATATATGTAAGTATGTATGTATGTAAGTATGTATGTATGTAAGATGAAGATGCTTTTGCAGAATCCACATGCTTGCAAGAGAGTTAAGAATTTTTAAATGAAATAAATTTACTTCCGCAAAAATGCATTTTCATATTTTTGTAATCTGTATACAAATACTCGTGGAGACAATACCATAAACAACCCATTCTAAATCATTCAAGATAAGAAACGTCTGAAACGTAAGCTATTGACGTAGACAAGCCTTTTGTTAGACAAACCTAACGTTATTATCTACTCACAACACAACAATTTTCGAATTGAAGATGTTTTATCAGAAACGAATGTCTCTGAACTACAATGTTGTACAGAAGCAATGGGCAATGTGATACAAGGTTTATCCATTTTACCAAAAAAAATTCTGTTAGTTTACCTATTTTGCTTTATTCTTTACCTACACACATCAACCTGTTGATAGTCCATATGCAAGGAAAAAATAAGAAGTTGAAGAACAGGTCCGTTCAACAAACCTAAAGAGGGCTGTTCATGCAAAATAATCAAATATGGTTGAATAACTTCACTACTGGACGTTGCTTATATTAAATAATTCCAAATACAGAGATATCCTAGAGATAGGTTATCGACCTTCTGATTTAGTTTCTAACGAGAGGATACAGGAGATATTTTTATAGATACGGACACGATGACTCGCCGATGTGTTAGAAGAAAATCTTGTAGACGCTATAATCACATCTGAGGAAGACTAGAACCATAGAGAAGGATTCATAATATACGGGAACGAGAAAAGGAAATAGCTGATAAGGAAACTTAGAGTAGCACAATTGCGAAGTCAGTGAAAAATGTTAAAATTTGAGATTATACGGCTCAAACGAAATTTATTAGCAGAAAATATTGTGGATATGATGCTGATATATGAAGAAGATAGGAAGATAAAAAAAGCTTAATAATATACCTAAAGGAAGTACTACGAAAAGGGAGGAAAAGTACCTAAAGGAAGTACTACGAAAAGGGCCTCGAGCTACACAATTTGATTACACAGCCCTGCAAATTTGGACTTTTTTTGTGCAAATAAGATGGCTCTAGGTGTTTCCGAAGGCATTTTGCGCGCTGAACACTAATCTGTTCAAAAACTTTCCATCACGTCAGGTTTTCGAGAAAAAGGGGGTTGAAACCCCTAAAAATAGAGCTAAACACCAACGTGCTAGAACCATTTATTGCATGCACCCTTAAGGTAGGTGGGTGGATGCAAATCTGCTTAAGTAAATCTGATTAATTTTTAAGGACCTCCGTAATGTGTTTCTTTTTCTCGAAAACCTGACGTGTTTGAACCCAGATTCGAGTTCAGCGCGCAAAATTCCTTCGGAAACACCTAGAGCCATCTTATTTGCAAAACCCATGCAGGGCTGTGTTATGTTACTTATGCTGATCACTCCTTTGAAGTAATGCCATATGGTAGTTCCGGGGAATGATATGTTGACATTGGAGGTGACAATAATACAACAAACTCTGTGACTCTATGCAAGATTTCCTGCCCAAACACATAGAGTTCTTGATAGATTCAGATGGGGGAGTGTATGGAGTTTCAGTATCTCAACGGATTTTCCGGCCTTCAGTAGGACTGAGTATAACTGATGAATCTGTAACTGATTGACAAACAGTCAGCCAATAAAGCAAATTTTTTTAAAATATTTTTAAAATGTTTTTACCTTTTAAAAACGTTTAAAATATGAGCTCATAGATTGCAAATAAAATAAAAATAAATTGGTGTTTAGTTTTAATTAAAATTCTTTATTATTCAAACAATTCTGTGTGCCACTGTACACAACTTGATGTAACAACAACAATTGCTTTGTTTGTTATTCCTCTGTTTACACCCTTTGCATAAACAATAACAATTACTAGGCAATTGTTCGACAGATCTTTGCAACGGAGATCTTCAAACCACGATTACTATGTTCAAACGCACAGCGTTTTCACACAAGACTGACTGAACTTTACTAACTCACACGCCTGCTTTGCCTTGCCTTTTATATGGCAGGGTAAACAGTCTAATTAATGTTCTTGAAGGCGAATGTTCGTGGCTTCGCCTTCTCGAGATCTCTATAAATGTAAACATACATACATACATAATTGGTCATTACAACCCTTCAGTCAGGATTACGACCTAGCTTCTCACACCACTTATGTATGTTGTGTGCGTTAATTTGTATACATGAGTGGCGGGACCTACAGTTTAAAGTCGATTCCGAACGACAGTTTTTTGAGAAGCTTTTCATGGCAATTTTAATACTCTCAGAGTTTTTGCCAGAAATCTGCTCAGAGGAAGTCGCCGAAGAAATATTTTCATAATTTCGTTTTGATGTCTGACCTGGGATTCGAACTCGGGCCTTCAGTCCAATAAGCCAACATAATACCTACTAGACTACGGCGACTTCAATAAATGTAAACATCGTTGTTTTATTATTGTTGTTTGTGTATTTTATTTACATTTATTCTTGTAGCGTTTGTTGTTATGGTGTTGTTTACTTGTTTACCATTTGTTTTATGCTGGTGTTTGTTGTTATATTACTCAGTGTGATAATTTGTAAACAAGTTCATTGTTTTGTTTTTGTAGCTTTTGTTTATAATTTTAATGTTAAACGATGTAAAAGCAAAACTCTAGATTTTTTTATTTTCGTAACAATATTTATTGACACACATTGAGTCGACAAAACAAATTGTTTATTTATCGTGCAAAATATCTTTGCACCTGAAATAATTAATTTTTTATGCGTCAGGGATTTAAAAGCCATTTAAACTAGGTTTTAGTAAAGAAGAAAAAAATATAATTTTTGTAAAAATATTTAAAAAAAGAGAATTATTAAATAAATTGCAACTTAATGACCCCAAAGGTAAATAAATTTATTGATAAACGAAACGATAAAAACGGAAGAGTGTATGTATAATACAATATTTTTGATTACAATACTATTCGTCACAAAAAAAAAAAGAAAAAAATTTTTTTTAATATTTTTACAAGCTTTTAAATAAATAAATAATTCTGTAGAAAAATTTTTACGAAATGCAAATAAAAAATAAATTAATCTGCTCTCTCTCTCTCGCTCAGTTTATTTGCCTCGCATTTTGTTCTTATTTTTATGAAAATACAAATACACCCTGAACACAGAAAACAACAACAATAAAAGAAAGAAAGAAAATAATTTTTTAAAAATATATATTTAAGCCATGATAAAAATGATAACGAAAATAATAAATAAAAAAAATATGAAAACCCCACCAACACCATCACCACCACCACCATTGTGGTGTGTTAGTCGAGACAGTGGCAGCGGATGCTTGTGAAGAGGTGCTTGAATAGTGCTGGCGCTGGCTGTCGCCGTTGTGAATTGCAACAGATAGACAGACGTAAAGCTTCCATAAACAAGTGACGCAATTCCCACAGAATTTATATCGTGTTTTATTTCGCGTTCACTATTTATACGAGTGCTCTTATCTAAAACTATAATAAAATATTTAGAATTTTTCATCATGATTTACTGTGTTTAATCCTCGTAAATAATAGTCGAAAGAAAGAAAGAAAGAAAAAAGTAAAATCGGTTGTATTTGGTTACTCAAAACACAAGTCCGTAAACAAAATGTCAAAGAAAAAAAAAATAAATTTTTTAAAAAATATTTTTCAGCATAAATTCATTGAAATTTTTTGTTAATAAACGAATTTGGCATACATAGAAAGAAGCCTTCATTAGATATATGGCGGCATATTTGAAATTTCGAAAAATATCTTCATACTTACATAATTGGTCATTACAACCCTGCAGTCAGGATTACGTCCCAGATTCTCACACCACTTATGTTGTGTGTGTTAATTTTATACATGAGTGGCGGGACTTACAGTTTAAAGTCGACTCCGAACGACAGATTTTCGAGAAACTTTTCATGGGAATTTTTATTTACTCTCAGAGTTTTTGCCAGAAATCTGCTGAGAGGAAGTCGCCGAAGAAATATTTTTTCAGAATTTCGTTTCTAGGTCAGACCTGGAGTTTAAACCGTGGCCTTACGTCTAATAATCCAACATATTACCTACTAGACTACGGCGCCTTCAAATGATGATGAAAAATTTCTAAAATTTTTAAATCGAAATTTTCTAAATTTTGTCACCTCTAAAGGATACTATAAGGTGACTGAAACCCCCAGCGTCCCAGGAGAATATAATCGATTTTCTATCACAAGATTTTAAATTAAAATTAAATTAAATTAAAGTACTCATTCCTCTAAGACGATAATATTAATAATGAACGCCATAGGTTAGATAGCGGACCCTCCGCATAGGGTAAGACCTTACTTAGTCCAAAGATTAGAACCATTGTGATACCACAAGTTCGTCAATATCCAAACCGGTGATTAAACATTCCATGTTGAGACCTACACCAAAATAAATCTTTCTGTTGCATTAGTTTTTATTTAGGAAGACTCAGTCAAAGATTATAGAAAATTAGGAGACAAAAACTTCCATCTGTAAGAATTGTGTACAGATATATAAGATACATCTTTCACCTAAGCTCAACTACTCCTATAGAAGCCATTCGAGGTCAAACCAAGTCTATTAATATGTCTTCCAATTGGGCAGTAGCCTATGAGAACTTCATACGATTTAAATAAAGGAGAAGAAAGAATCAGTCTTCAGTAAACAGAGATCAAATTACAATAATAAAACTTCATCAGAAAAAAATCACAAAAGAAAAGAAATATAAAAGAAATGAATTACAATAACAAATCAACATTAAAATTCCAGAAGTTGCCAAACTTCAATATAAATGAAGTGCAAATAGAGCAAACGGTAACATTGCTAGTGAGTAATAATATAAAACCGTGAGTAAACTTAGTTATTATTATACAAAGGACAAGTTCAATTTTTGTATTAAAAGTTAGCGGGGAGCAGTAAGAACTTTTTAGCTTCCTGAAATAGCTGTCATCAGCAGAGTTTGACTCTTTGTTGTTGACAAATCTTTCGATACTGAAAAACGAAGTGAATTGAATTGAAGTTTCATTCAATGAACCATTGTACCACCGCAATTAAGTGACCGGGTGCATCGTTTCTATGAAACAACTCTTATTTTACTGTCAAATGTAGCCCTTTTTCCTAACGTTGTAGCAAAACTATGAAAGCCCTATATAATCTCTGTGGCATTTTGTATGACTCCTCAGTTGAACGAACACAATGGTGTTGGTTTAGGCAGCTCGTGCGGCCTTATTTGGACTCTGTCACTAAATATTTTATAATCGTAAGAGAGTGAGCGAACTAACCTAGGGTAGAATAGAATGAAAGTGTTGAATTGCATAAGGGTGACTAATTTTGTACGTGAATAAAAGTTCTCTAAAATCGTTTATTTTTCTTGAATCTCAAGACCAAAATTTAATTGCCCTAGTAAAGGGTCATTTTTTAGCTATTATCTTTTTGGCAACACTGGTTTAAACAGCTCACGCACGTTTCGTGTTTTGTTTCACTGTCAAACATCTTCAGTTTGGTCTATAATTTAACAATGAATCGTCTTACAAACGATCAACGCTTGCAAATCATTGAATTTGGCATCATTGGACCGTACTTCTTCAAAAATGCTGCGAATCGTAACGTAACTGTGAATGGTGAGCGCTACCGTGAGATGATATACAACTTTTTTTGTCCAAAATGCAAGAGCTTGACTTGCATGACATGTGGTTTCAACAAGACGGTGCCACATGCTACACAGCACGCGTAACAATGGACTTATTGAGAGGCGAGTTAAGTGAACATTTTATTTCATGTTCGGGAACGGTCAATTGGCCGCCTAGATAGTGCGATTTAACGCCTTTAGACTATTTTTTGTGGGGCTATGTTAAAGCTCATGTCTATACAGACAAGCCCGCTTCAATTGACGCATTGGAAGACAACGTTGAAGCATTTATTCGTGAGATACCGGCCGAAATGTTGGAAAGAGTATGCCAAAATTGGACTAAGCGGATGGACCATTTGAGGCGCAGTCGCGGTCAACATTTGCATGAAATAATCTTCAAACATTAAATTATATGGACCGTACTATCGATTCAAATAAAGATTTCATGCATTTTTCTGAATTTTATGTGTTTTTTTTTTTTGAAAAATTTTCCTATAGCTCTTAAAAAATCACCCCTTATAAGTAAAATGAAAACAATTTGCAAATTCTTTATTGATGCTAAAATAACAACCTTTTACCCTCATTTAAAATAATCTCTTGAAAATTATCAGAATCTCTTTACCCAGATGACTAGCACATGTGAAAACCCAAATATGCTTAAAAATGTTCGGGGTTTTACGAAATGTTTATGATGAAACGTTTTTAAGATTAAGAGCTATTGCGGGGATGTGTTATAAAATTTATAAGCCGGCAATAAAGTATAAATGCGTCAACAGATCACGTTTTCTTAGTACCAAAAAAATTGTTATCATTTGGTAGGAATTGTTATGTTTTAATTACGAACATAAAGAAATTAAAACGAAAAGACCAAAAATAAATGCCGTACCCAGCAAACTAAGCGGCTAAAAAGTATTTGAACCTGTGATACTTGGGCTTGACCACTACAACACGCATTTTTGTTTCTATTTTATGTGATTATTTTTTATTTTCTCTTAAAGTCACATTAATTTTCATTACAAATACAATGGCAATGAAATTTTCTTAGAGTTTACTTAATCAGCTTAAAAGAAAGCCATTATTTACTATAATATAGTTATACATACATGCACACATACATACAAACATACAATATATGGACACTAATGATATGATATGCCTTCATACCTCCCTATCTACATGCATAGATAGTGGATGGTGGACAAAGACAAAAGCTAAACGATTTAAAATTAGATTCGGGGGTATACAGTATTTGAATGCTATCAACTAATGAATATAAATTCAGAGTCACTGTCAAATTCATTGGACAGACAGGCGCTCTGTACAATACAATCAAATGTTTTTTACGAGTACGAAAGACGCTGATGCGATATAGTGATGGAGATATATTGAGATAATGATGATGATGAGACAATATTAAACAGAGAATCAAAGAATATTTTAGTCACAGCAGTGGTTAGATTAGGAAAGTACACAAGATACACAAAAAGAAATTCTGTTTTAAGTTCACTAAACGATTTATTTTATTAAGAGAAACGAGAAAGAATATTGTAGTGAAGAAGTTATCACCACTTCCAAAGCTGTGATAAAAAATATTTAAGAATTTTTTTGGAATTTAATTTTTTCAGTGTTTTTGACTCTCTGTTTAAGTGAAATTATATACAAATATACGAATAATTTTCATATAATAAACAGAACATTTGGTTTTGATTTAAAAAAAAAAAAAATTACGAAAAAATCACAAGACAAAAACGCCATCAACGCCATGAACATACAAAAAAAAACCAACAGAAACTCATATGAGCTTAAAGAAAAAAAATATATAAGAATTGTTTAATAAAGATGCGACAGATTAGATTTGTTTTAGTTTTTCAATGTTAGAGATACACATCAAGTAAATATGATACTAAATCACCAATTTGCAAAAGGGAAGATATGCCACAAAAACAGATTTAAAAAGTGATGTAAGAAACACTAAAATTTTTTACTTTCGCTGGTATCAATTGCATACAATTGCTTTCACAAAGTATATCCCATTAAAGAATCTAGAAAATGTCGAAAACCAAGTGCGATTATCGATCACAAGCTACTAAATAAACTTAAAAGCAATTGATTTAATCCAATGGTTCAATAAAATTGGATCAATCGAATCCACTTCATATGGAATTTTCATATCTAAAAATACCCCTAGACACAGAGGTCTTAGCAGCAATCTTTCACAATCACAAGCAACAATCGCAAGCTGCCAGATCTCACTAGCTTTTATACGCAATAAAGTAGATTGTGTTCGTGCGACTTCCATTCCATCTCATAATACAACTTATAACCCAAATAATCAAATGGAAGACGAGAAGCGGTGTTGTTAAAGTGCTTAATCACTAACGTGACTGCTTGGAATTTGGTAGAAGATTACCTAGTCTCCATGGATGCTTCAAATTTTATAAAAATAAACCATCCAAAGGCCTCTTAAGTCCTCAGAAAGGATATAACCCTCAATAAACATCATAGTAGTAGTCGCCGTAGTCTAGTAGATAGTGTGTTGACTTATTAGATGTAAAGCCCGGGTTCGTATCCCAGGTCAGGCATCAAAACGAAATTTGAAAAAAAATATTTCTTCGGCGACTGCCTCTCAGCAGATTTCTGGCAAAAGCTCTGAGAGTAAATAAAATTGCCATGAAGAGCTTCTCAAAAAAATCTGTCGTTCGGAGTCGACTTTAAACTGTAGGTCCCGCCACTCATGTATAAAATTAACGCACACAACATAAGTGGTGTGAGAAGCTAGGTCGAAATCCTGACTGAAGGGATGTAATGACCAATGATGTATGAACATCATTGTAAGGACAGGCATTGTGTCCTTTTGGAAATGGATGTCGAAGCATCCATGAAGTCGCCGTAGTCTAGTAGATAATGTGTTGGCTTATTAGACGTAAGGCCACGGTTCTAGCACCAGGCCAGACTAACATCTATCTAATCTATCGATTTCCTCGCAGCAGATTTCTGACAAAATCTCTGAGAGTAAAAAAAGTTTGATAAAAATTTGTCGTTCGGAGTCAACTTTAAACTGTATGTGCCTCCACTCATGAATAAAATTAACACACATAATATGGGTGGTGTCAGAAGCTAGGTTGTAGTCCTGACTGAAGGGTTGTAATAACCAATTAAAACTAGAATTAGACGAACGTTCACGGAACGTAAGTTACATTGCATGAACGTTTGGCTAATTCTACCTTACCTTGTCGGGTTTATTCGGCATCATATGTATGTAAGCCGAAGCTGCCCAGTCACTATTTTCTTAATCGATCGATATTTAGTCATGATGTTAATTGGACAGACTTCACCTTTTCAACGCCAATTGTAATTCAATCAACAACAATTCTTTTCATGGCATTCAGAAAGCGTTTCGGACGTACGAAATTATTTTTTGCTTTTGAATGAATCATGCTGATTGCAAGCCTTTACAATTTTTGCTTGTGTGTCACCGCGTAAATTTGAAAGTTTCTTCTTAAATTTGTCGACAATAGCCCTTAAGGAAGTAGAAGTCATCGTAGTCTAGTAGGTAGTGTGTTGGCTTATTAGACGTAAGGCCCGGGTTTAAACCATAGGTCAAACATCAAAACGAAAATATGAAGGAATATTTCTTCGGCGACTTACTCTCAGCAGATTTCTGACAAAAACTCTGAAAGTAAATGAAACTGCCATGAAAAGTTTCTCAAAAATCTGTCTTTTGGAATTGACTTTAAAACTGTAGATCCCACCGCTCACGTATAAAATTAACACACACGACATGAGTAGTGTGAGAAACTAGGTCGTAATCATGGCTGAAGGGTTGTAATGATCAATTATGTATGTACATATGTAATTGTAATTCAACCAACAACAATTATTTTCATGCCATTCAGAGAGCATTTCAGACAATTGCAATTATTTTTTGCTTTTGAAAGAATCATGCTGCTTGCAAGCCTTTAAAATTTCTGCTCATGTGGCACCGTGTAAGCTTGAAAGTTCTTCTTGAGTTTGCCGACAATAACCCTCAAGCAATAATGGCTCCAAAATACTATCTTCGAACATTTTTATCTAAACTGAACGATCTTTGTCTTCGTGCCAAAAATATCAACGCATTGGCAGCACAATTTGTGGCATTTTCGAAACAGAAAAATGCTTTGCTGTAGAACCATATTAGGTTTAATTTGTTTTCCCTCCAAAATGCCACCGTTTGTGAACTACTTATTCTTTGAGTTTAGGTTGGGAACCTTTCCCATTCAAAATTAAATCAAAGAAAACTGATGGGAATGTCCCATTTCTATTATATTAAAGAACAATTTTTTCTCTAACACATACCATCATACATTACACATACATATACTTACATACAAAACTATGCTATTAAATTTCACATACTCATAGAGATACACGACTATATCATATTACAAATATAAAGTGTATCCATTTAGTAGAGTATATCGTGTATCAAATTTCGTGTATTAAATTAAACAGAATGACCGTCATTTGTCTTAAAATTTTATTCATCTTTTGCTTTTTCTGTTACTGTTCTTATTCTTCTTCTTCTCTTTTTCTTTTTTTCGATTTCTTTTAAGTTGAAATAAATAAATATTCTACAGAACTATCTAATCTTTCCTCTCTCCTGTTGTCGCCAACTACGTACCATACCATCCTGAGATACTACAGTTACGTTCGTTACATTTTTTTTCTATTTTTATTACTACGCCGCATATGTGTGTGTCTGTGTGTGTTTCAATGATGGCTGCTTTTTCTGTGGAGGGTAAATTTCAACCCAGTTACATATATTTATTATAGCACAACAACAAAAACATCAACAACAACAATAATAATATTAAATAAAAGGAAATGAATGACATTAAAAACGAAACGAAACGATAGACAAAACAAAAAAAAAAAAAAATGGGATCGTTTAAACTCTACCGCCAAATAAACTGCCTTGACGGTCAATGGCAATTAAAAAACACAAAATAGAAACGAGGAAAATAAATGCAAAAGAACTGTAAACGAAGAAATAAAAATTTAATTTTTCTTGATTTGTTTGTTTATTTTCTAAAAATGTTCTCAAATTTACGTTTACCAAGTAGTTAAGCGTTTTACAACAACAACAATAACAACAACGAGAATAGTAAGCTTTCGAATTAATTAAGAAATCCCAACCAGTAGTAGTAGTAAGTAATTGTAACGAAATTAAATCATACACGCTCATTCACACTCTTCTATGACTAATGAACTAAACACACGCTTTTGTTCATGCAACATTTAAGAACGAGGGTTGTCTTGCATGTAAAATAGTAACTTTTGGAAAAAGGTTACAAACAAGCATAAATCAAGCTTTGATTCGCTAATACTATGTTCAAATATGCACTCTTATTGAGTCAATATTCGATTAATTGAGTACAATATTTTAAGTGTTCAGGCATAATAATATACGTAATTCAGCTTACTCAATATTCATATGATCGCTGGTAAACAACAACATTGTTTTTATTTTGGGCGCGAAAATTAGTGTTGTTTGTTAGTATATTAGTGTTTGTTCGTCGTTGTTCGGTAAATTGTAATATGCTCACTAAACACACATATGACAGTGCTGCATTTTAAGTTTTACTCAATATTTTAACAATTTGCATATTAAAATGAATAATTAAATGAAACTTTATATGGAATGCTGATAAAGGTGTATATCTGAACACCGTATAAGGCGTAATACAATAAATACCACCAATAATACGATATCGATTGGAAAAATTTTCCTTAATTGGGCCTAGAAATCAATGTTTCGAAAACAAAATTATTACTTTTAAAGTCGAACAATACTTCCCCTATATTGGTGGGAGTGAGTACATATTTCCGATTTGCTTTGGGATTTCCACCTCCCTTCACATACATAGTACATAATTGGTCCTTACAACAGTTCAGTCAGGATTGCGACCTAGCTTCTCACTCCGCTTATATTACAAACGTACATAATTGGTCATTACAACCCTTCAGTCAGGATTATTGACCTAGTTTCTCACACCACTTATGTTGTGTGTGTTAATTTTATACAATGAGTGGTGGGACCTACAGTTTAAAGTCGACTCCGAACGATAGATTTTGAAGAAACTTTTCATGGCAATTTTATTTACTCTCAGAGTTTTTGCTAAAAATCTGCTGAGAGGAAGTCGCCGAAGAAATATTCTTTCATATTTCGTTTTTGTGGAGATGTCTGACCTGGGGATTGAAACGTGGCCTCATGTCTAATAAGCCAACACACTACTTACTAGGTTCCCTTCACATAAACTTTAACTTACGCTACAAATGATGCCGATTGACTGATTGATTGATGCCGTTTATATACTAATTGGGTGTTACAGCATAGGTTTTCAATCCTGCTTTTTCGATCAACACTTTCCTCATTATGAACCCAATGTATGAGAATTATTCAGAAAGTCGCTATAATTGGCCACTAAGATTAGGAGACGTTAAAGACTAATAGTCTTCTAACATTTAATCACCTTGAAACCACACTTCATCAAGTTATGGCCATGAGATGCCACCCGTAATATGCAAAGAAGGGGGTTCCAAAACTATCTCTAAACGATCGACTGCTGGAAGGCAAGACCAAAGCATTGTTAGGAAGTGCAAGTTCCAATGAAACCTTACTTGAAGTGTATGTTTTATTTAGCTTTGCTTTTGAAATCGATTAATTGATAACTAGTTACATGGAACCATAGACGTGATGGCTTAAACGGGCCACGGTTTAAACCCCAGATCAGACATCTCCAACAAAACGAAAGTGGAAATGGTGTTATTAAAATTAAAAAAAAAACTCCAAAAACAACACAATGGACTTGATCACGTTATCAACGAATAAGTAAACATATAGCAACAAAAACAACGGGCTTGTTTACAAGATCGATGAATAAACAAAAATATAGCAACAACGTCCGTGTATAAAAAAATATAGCGGAAAGACAAACAAACAAACAAGAACAAGATACACGAACAACAAAAATGAAAACAAGTTGTTTATATTTTTGGATTGTTCCCAAACGCCGTCATCATCCTTCAAGGGCATTCATCACACTGTTGATCCAGTGATATAAAAGGCAAGATAAAGCGAACAACGGGGATTCAGTTAGAATTCTGTCAGTCGTGTATGAAGACTAGTGATTCTCGGAGATCGAGTTTGAATTTAATCGTGTGAGACGACGTCACGTTGGTTTCAGTGAGAATTAAATCTATCGAGCTATAATTCAGTCAGACTTGTGTGCAGACAAGTTGCGTTTGAAGAAAACAGTTGTTAGTGTTGTACTTACAAAAAAGGTTGTGAGCAAAGAAGAATAACTAACAAGTGTTGTTGCTTACAAAAAGGTGTAAGCAGAGAAATATCACGAACAAGCACATATTGTGAAGGTTATCATTGTATACGTGGAATAAGTTCGAACAGTGGCACAAAAAAAAGTTGTGCAGATAATAAAGAATTGACTTTAAATTAAACACATATTTATTTTTATTTTATTTGCAATCTACGAACTCATATTTTTAACGATTTTAAAAGGTAAAAACGTAACAATATGAATAAATATTTCTCCGGGAATTCCTCTCGTCAGATTTCTGGCCAAAACTCGGAGAGTAAATAAAATTGCCATGAAAAGTTTCGTAAAAATCTGTTCTTCGGATTCGACTTTAAACTGTAGATCCCGCCACTTATGAATAACATTAACACACACAACATAAGTGATGTGAGAAGCTATGTTGTAATACTGACTGAAGGCTTGTGATGACCAATTATGTATGTATGAATGCCGCTACCGTTTTGTTATATGATGTTGAACTGAGCAGACAAATTGGTCAGATATGGTACACTGGCCGAACTTGCTGCTAA
Source organism: Sarcophaga caerulescens (assembly GCA_927399465.1). Lineage (NCBI taxonomy): Eukaryota > Metazoa > Arthropoda > Insecta > Diptera > Sarcophagidae > Sarcophaga > Sarcophaga caerulescens. Next base: position 16,144,850 of record OV656866.1, on the reverse strand, counting down.
ATTTTCTTACATTTGGAATCTCATTAAGAAACTGAAAGCTTACGTTTGGCTGTCTGGTAATAGATTGCGTTAACGCTGTCTGTTCTGCTTTAGATACGGATAGAGTAACCCAGTAAATGTGGCCAAAGCTAGATAATGGGTGCGCATTACAGAGCACTTATGCGAAACTTATTCAATGAAGTGTTTTGGCCAACAACTTCTGTAAAAGCTGCCAAAATGGAGAACACCTGTCAAGCGTTATATCGCTAACGAAAGTAATACCTGTACTTCTGCCATTCAGTTGAACTTACTGTTCTGTCTATGGCTGTTTCGTTATTAAATAATTATTTTTGTTTCAAATTCTAATTTATTTAAATAGAATAATTATAAAGTGTTTTTTAACTTACCACCATACATTACGAACAGAGTAATTTTCAACATGATCAAATTCGGATTAATACCACGACGTATACAAAATTCATCAAATCTTGAAGGTCGCGGCATGTAAACCGTTTCCGTAGCAACTTCTTCGCCACCCATCTTTAGTATTTTATTTTTTTTAATTAAAAATTTGTAAAATTATTGAAATTTTTTTGGTTTAAATTTTTAATAATTTTCTTTAACTTGCTTTTAAGGTTTTAAATTTTTTTGAAAAATTTTTTTTTTTCAAAACACTTCTTGCCATACACACTTCTATGTACACCGAGCGAAATTATTTAAGTTGACACAAATGAAAATTAATAGTGATTTAATTTGTATAAGGCATTTGCTGTTTTATTTTTTTTTGTACAATAATAGCAACAATATTTATTTTTCTTTATTTTTTTTTTTTTGGCTTTTTATTTAACACAATGAATAAGTTTTAAGAGCTGATCGTTTCGTTGTTCGTTTAAGGTTAGTTTGCCGTGGCTGGCTAGGCGATGACGTTAAAAATTTAAATTTTTTTTTAGCAAAAAAAACAATTTTTTTTTCGTTTTACTTGAACACACTTGAAATTAAATGTCTGTTGTGTTTGATTTTTTTTTATTTTTTTATTTTTTCTTAATTTAATTCAATTTATATTGTGTTAATTTCTGGGATTTATTAGAGATCTGCTTCAAATGCTTCTACTTCTTCTTTCGTTTCTTTTATTTTATTTTTTTTTTTTTGCTACGTTTTATTTGTAGAAAATAATTTTTACATCATTTGTCAGTTTTTTTTTTTCTTAAAATTTCTTTTCTATTTCTTTTATAGATATTAAAGGTTGGTTTTTTTTATTGTTATCGTCGTATCGTATTATTCAAAAGTTAGTTTTTTGTAAAACTGTGACACAATAGCTTAATTAATGCGATGTTTTCTTTCCAAATCTTTACAATTCCCCAAAGGAACGCCGTGGAAATGAAACATTTCTTTTGTTAAAAACCAATTGTAAATCACACACAGACTCACAGCATTGAAATTTTCTTGAATTTCAAAAGGAAAATATTTTTTGCGAAAATTTATTTTTAGGAATAACCTTTTATTTTCTTTTGAATTCTCAACTGTTTTAATTGCACAATTTTACATTTTTCTTCAATACGGAAATTTTTAAATTTTCTTTTTTAATTTAATTTATTTGCCATAAAATTTTCACCATTTTTTTTTTCATTCCAATTTTGAATTTTTCAAACCGATTTTTTTAAGTTTCTTTTTCGTTTTCGGCTATTCCAAGTATTGACTGCTCCGTAGTCTGAAGAATGACTAAAAATTCTTGATCATTTATCCTCAAGTTTTGAATATGAAATTAAAAAAAATTAAATTCCATACAACCATACCATCGTACAAGAAAGAGCGTATAACACAATCATATTTTCTTTAACTTGTCACTTGAGTTAGTCAGTTGATCTTAATCGGTGTGTAAATGCTGTTTTACTCTCCATAATAATATTTACATACAAATACACACACAAAACAATAACAATAACAACAACAACGGTAATAATAATAATAACTAAAATAAGAAAATTATAATCAACACAATAAAAATACAAACAATTGCATATACATACATACATACTCAAGCAATAATAACAATAACAACTAATAATAATAATACAGTTATTTATTTATTATCTATGCATGTATGGATTTAGTACACCTTCACACTACCACAATTACAAACAGTATCATCTCTCTCTCTCTCTCTCTCTTATTCAGAGTCTTTTTGACATATTTACGGAGATGGGATTTCATATCGCATTCCATCCCATATTTGCAAAAGGACTCTAAATGGTACTTTTTTTGGTTTTCACTGTACCAAACCTACCTACTTGTAGGTATTAGGCATTACAACCCTTTAGTCGGGATTACAACCTAGCTTCTCACACCGCTTATTTTGTGGGTGTTAATTTTAACTATGAGTGAAGGGACCTACAGTTTAAAGTTGACTTCGAACCACAGATTTTTGAGAAACTTTTCCTTAGGAATTTTATTTTATTTTCAGAGTTTTTGCCAGAAGACTGCTAAGAGGAAGGATTTTTTTTATTTCATCTCGTAGAAGATGTCTGAGACACACGCTTTCGTCTAATAAGCTAACACACTACCTACTAGACTAAGACGACTTTTAGGAGATCTTCGATCGCCTATGTATTCGAATTTTATACTTTCGTGTAAAGAGTACCAGTAGATACTGTGTATAAAACCATAAACTATCTTCTGAGTTAGTTGGACGAACTGATTATGATCAGTTGACTGACTATCAGTTCAGGTCATGTCTGATAAAAAACTATGTAGCTCTTCACCCTTCATAGACGCTGGGCCAGCCAAACTGTCGAGATATATGTATCTTTTCCTGTTTACAGTCAACACTGATGTACGGAACAGAGATCAGCAACGAGTATTCAAAACGATGAGTAGATTCGAGTCATACTTATTATTTCTGATACTTATACGCATTCATACTTATTTTAATATCATACTCATACTACTCATTTTCAAAGTTAGAAATACTCATCGTACTCATACTTAACAATACGCACGATGTTGTTGACTTCGACTCGTCTCTACTTAACATTTACACGAAGCACAAAATAAGTATGATTCGCGTACGAACACTACTATACTCACAAGAAGATTGTGTGTATGCTTTGCTTGTTGTCTTTGTCTTTCCTTTCTTCTTTGTTTGTATATGCAACAATAACAAAGGCTGTAAATTTTGATGAATGATTCGAGCCACTCGAATCACTTATAAGTATTTTTCTAAATTTATGAATCAGAATGAGTAGGCGTATGAATCAAACAATGAATCGAATGTTGTGAGTTTGATGTCAACGTTGTACTCATACTCATTGTAACCTATACTTATAAATCAATGCTGTAGTAAGTACGAATGAATCAGAGTAGTTGAATTTCAATTCTGTTGATTCACTCATACTCAAAATTGCATGAGTGCTTATGAGTAGCGGAAAAACGATTCATTGTTGATCTCTGGTATGGAACCTATTAAGAACTGATGCAGCAGCCTTGAGAGTATTCGAGAGAAAAGTCCTACGTAAGATCTTCGGTCCAGTGCGAGTTGGCGATGATTTCCGCATCCGAACCAACAATGAGCTGTATGAGCTCCTCAACGACATAGACGTTGTACAGCGTATTAATATCCAGCGGCTGCGCTGGCTCGGCCATGTCGTTCGAATGGAGGAGGATGCTCCGGCGAGACGGGTATTTGATGCGGGGATCTGCGGAAGTCGGCGAAGAGGACGACCTTGTATCCGTTGGAAGGACCAAATCGAGGAAGCCCTATCATCGATTGGTGTGACTAACTGGCGTAGGCGCGCAAGAAGCAAAGGCGCCTGGAAGGATGTGTTGCGGCAGGCCGAAATCCGTTAATCGGGTTGTTAATGGCCAATTAAGTAAGTAAGTAAGTAAGTAATATAACAATAAACACCAGCATAAAAAAAATGGTAAAAAAGTAAACAAAAATACAACAACAAACACTACAAAAATAAATGTAAACAAAATATACAAACAACAATAATGAAACAACGATGTTTACATTTATAGAGATCTCGAGAAAGCGAAGCCACGAAAATTCGTCTTCAAGAACATTCATCAGACTGTTTACTCTGCCATATAAAAGGCAAGGCAAAGCAGGCGAGTGGGTTAGTGAAGTTCAGTCAGTCTTGTGTGAACAAGCGGTGTGTTTGAAGAGAGTAATCGTGGTTTGAAGATCTGCGTTACAAAGATTTGTCGAATAATTGTCTTGCAATTGTTATTTTTTATGCAAAGAGTATAAACAGAGGAATAACAAAGAATAGCAATTGTTGTTGTGTACATCAAGTTGTGAACAGTGGCATACAGAATTGTGCAAATGATAAAGAATTTTAATTAAAACTAAACACACATTTTTTTTTTTATTTTATTTGAAATTTACGAGTTCATATTTAAAATATTTTTAAAAGGTAAAAACATAACAATATTGTAGACCCAACTTGCACTTATGAACACCAATGAGGAAGTGATCAGTAATGAATACAACCACAATGGAAAACCCTCATTCAGGTCGGAGTAAAAGATCTACCAGATCTGCTTCTTTCATTTCGTCGGCAAAACACATCACAACGTGTAAACAATTTCAGTTCTCAGTGTAATGAATGGAATATTGATTTCAGCTATGTTCCGATATGTTTCTTCTCTATGTAGTCCTTCAGCATTCATACTCTGCGTTACCAGTAAGGCAAGAGTTACGTTAGAAAGTCTGATCATTTTTTTTTTTTAAGATTTCCAGCATTTTCTAATCAGAATGGGTGTCGTGTAAACGCCAACCACCACCTTCTGGGCTGCTTGACTATAAGTCAGTTTACTGTTCAGTAAATACTTCATACTTCGCCCTCAGCCATAGTACATTCGTCTCTTAGCCTGGAGGTTTTTTTTCTTTTCCGTAATATGGAAACCCCTACCGACTCCCAACCTTGATTTACTTTCGTCCGTAAATTCCTCAATCTGCCTTCTGTCGTTATAAAGAGAACCGCTTATGCAATAATCATTATGGAGACCCACATTGAGAAAGAGGGAAAGGGAAGCCAGTAGGCAATACTGCTGGAGAACGAACTACGGTGTGCTAAAAGAGAGAGGTGGAAATATTTTCCACTAGATCACACTCAAGTACTTTTGGAGCCTAAAATATCTGATCATTGTGAAAACAGCGGAGCAATTGGCTCAATTAAAAACAACAAATCCCCAGGCCTGGACAATATTTCCCCAGAACTCCTTACAACCGACCGCGTTACCAGCGCTCACTTATTGCAACCCGTCATAAGGGCAATCTGGAATGACGAATCCATACCAGACGAAATCACCGCCGGCGCAATTATAAATCTTCCCAAAAAAGGCGATTTAACCGAGAGGAAAAATTGGAGAGGCATAACTTTGTTGAGCATGGTCAACAAAGTTATTGCGAATATAATAAACAAAAGACTGTCAAAGGCAATTCGTCTCAGAAGGGAACAAGCTGCCTTCCGCTCCAACAAATCTTGCGTCGACCAGGTCAATAGTCTCAGGATTATTGTGGAACAGTCAGCTGAATGGAGATCGCCTCTTTATGTCGTATTTGTTGACTTCGAAAAGGCTTTTGATACTCTCAGTCATACGGCCATATGGAGCGCACTGGCATGCAAGGGTGTCCCCACTAAAATAATCAACTTAATAAAGACACTGTACAACAATGCAACATGCCGTGTATTACATGAGAAACAACTGGGCAAGAGTATAAAAATAAAAACCGGAGTCCGTCAAGGATGTGTGCTGTCACCACTCCTCTTTAACTGTGTCCTCGATGTAGTAATGCAAAAGTCAACAAGTCATAGAAGAGGGATTACATGGGGTCTGCAAGATAGATTAGAATGATATGTGCTTGCTAAGTCATTCTTTCTCGGACATGCAATCAAAACTAAATCTAATTAGCGAAACCGCAAAGATAGCTGGACTGAAGATTAATATCCACAAAACCAATACACTCAGGTTAAATGCTAATGTAGAACGTAAATTCCTAATATACGGCAAGGAAATTGATGATGTAGAGTCCTTTTGCTACCTGGGCAGTATAATTGATAAATCCGGCGATTCAGCAGCGGATGTTGCCAGTCGCATTAATAAGGCGCGCAATGCTTTTACCCAACTTAACCCTGTCTGGAAATCATCGAACATATCGAGGCGCACCAAAATTAAAATCTTCAATTCTAACGTTAAATCTACATTACTATACGGTTGCGAAACGTGAAATATGGCACAGCGCGATTCCCAGTCTCTTCAGGTATTCGTTAACAAATGCCTGCGTAGAATCATGCGTGTGTACTGGCCTTCCGTAATATCCAATGTCCAACTCTGGTCAGATACAGACCAGCAACCAATTGTGAAAGAAATAAGGCTTCGAAAGCCATTAGACGACATAACAAGGAATGCCAGAGACTGGAACCCCCAGGGAAGCAGGCGCATCGGACGACCATCGCACACTTGGAAACGCCAAATCATAACCGAAATATCCAAACTACGTACACAATGGAACGAAGTCAAACATCGCGCTGATGAACGAGCTCATTGGAAACAACTTGTTGAGGCCCTATGCTTCCTAGAGGAGTAAAAGGAACATATATATTGCGAACTTTTTGGCCATCATATCAAGTGGTAGCCAGTTTAAGAATATCGCCAGTATTTTAATCACAGTCAACAGATGTACATCAGGAAAACATAAGGAAACCAAGGATTTTAAAACTTATTCTAGAACTCTCCTTATCTATGCATAGATCGGGTTACCATGTTAAAAACCCACTAAGAGCACCTGTGGTTTAGAAAAATAGCCGCAGTCTTTAAGAATTAATAATAAAATTCCAGTAACGCTGGAGTTCTGTAGGTGTATGCATATCATCATATCCATCACTGTTTTACCGCAACAAGCCGACTGGTTTCTACTGGAAAATATTAACGAATGGACCTATTAAAGCATACTGGTTTGTATTCAACATGAATTTGTATAAGTGTACAAGTATAGGTGTGTGTGTGCGGGTGTATGTCATGTTTTTCTTCATTTATTTTTATCATTATTTGTTGTAGTTGTTGCTATTGTTGTTGCTATTGTTGTTGTTGTTGATTTTCTCTCATTATCATCATGATTATTGAAAATCTCAGTATTTACGTTTTTCAGTTTCAAATTTGTTTTCTCGGTATTTTCTGTTCTCTACTCTTCTCTTTTTAGATAAGAACTGAAAAAAAATAAATAAATTTCCTTACATGCCAGGTAATTGTTGTTGTTGCTGTTCGTGCTGTTCTAAAGAAGATCTATCACGAGCATTTTTCTTTTTTTTTTCTTTTTTTTCTTCCTATTCTTGATTGTATAAGAATTTTTCTTCGCGATGATAATAAATTTTCTTCTCTTAACAGTGAAATATTATCGGTTCAGGACTGTAACTAACATTGTACTGTCAGTCAAATTAAATGAAGACTAACTGTCAGGGTTCCTATATAGATAAGAATAATAATAATACAGGGTGTGTAAGCACCGCACTGATAGTAACTACAGTTTATCTGCCAGAAACCGCTTTGAAGGTAGTTGAATTCTATACGAAATCTTTGGTGATTACAACACCCTTTAGTTAGGATTGCAACCTAGCTTCTCACACTACCCATCATGCAGACCAACAGAGTGTGTTAATTTTAAAGAGAGTGTGTTAAAGTTTAAAGTCGACTCCGAACGACAGATTTTTGAGGAATTTTTTTGCCATAAGGCCCGAAAGCCTAATCAAACTGATCGAAGTGTGTGATCCTTAGATTATTCACTTCATTTCCTTCTATCCGATATTTAAACTGATCTCATTTTGTACGAGTACTTGACTATTGCAAACAGTAAGTCTTAATAAAAATCTTGTCTTCATGAATTAATTTTCACTGAATTTCTCTTCAACCACAGAAATGTCAATTGTACAATTGTTGACGTTGTACAATGGGTCAATTCGACCTCCGGGTACTGTACTTGTCACAGTTGACATGTACACCTCCTCTAACCTAACCTAAAAATGAAATACGAATTTTCTACAACTTTACCGAGCTTTTTTTAAATTGTAAGCAAACGCACTCTAGAAATCAACTCGTAGTCTTTTAGAAACTCCACATGTAACAGAGTAGAGCATAACACTTGAGTCCATATATTCAAAATTATCAAAATACGTTTTCAAATTCTCTATACCACGGACTTAAAAGCTTTTCTCTGCGCACACTGTTATCAGCCGCAATCAAATTCATTTGCAAAATTCAATTCGTTTAGAACTCTTAAGATAGGAATCCTTAAATTGCCACACGGATATGTTACAGACACGATTATATTTCGCATAAAACGTTCATGCATCGTTCTGTAGAACTACACGTTTATATTCAAAATTTCCGACAAACTAAACCAATTGCAGCGATAAACTTACGCCAACTGACATAAAGAATTCCGGCCAAATCATTAAAAGTCTAAATTTGTAACGAAAAATATAAAAATAGAAAAATTAATTACAAATTGAAGCCTATGGGAAACACAACATGCCTGCTGGATTAACATACAAATGATAACGAATATTTGATGGCAACTGATTTATTAAAATAACGAGATAGGTTAGGGAAAATTTTTGGTCTATGTGTTTAGCTGCCTCTAAAGATATGTAAATTGTAAATTGATATAAAAAAATGTATATCTGTAATTTTATATCCAGCCCTCGTATTCAATATTGAAAAGAAATTAATGACTTAAAGCTCTTTAATGTCAGTGTCTTCATTATTGGCAACTTAATTGCAAAAATGATTTTTGTTATCAGGTTAATTGATTATTATTGCGATTGACTGATTAGAACAGCTATGGACGACTGTTTATAACCCTACACTAAGAATGAAATGGACTATACCAAGTCTCAACCTAGGCCTGATACAATAAGTCAATCTAAAATAGATCCTTAAGACCCATATGAATACCCATACACAGAGGCTTTGCTTATCTTCAAATGAATTTTGTATATATTGATGAGCGGTTGAAAAGAAAGAGGGTATTGCTCACCTTATTTGTCAATACCCTCTAGCTCGGTTCAGACTTTTCTAATCTGGGGCCAAATCGCCGCAGTCGTTATCGAATGACGTAATTTGATTATTCGATACGAAACGAAATTTTACTCGATACAGATACTCATTCGATCACGAGTGCCGCGATTTGGGCCCTGACCTTTCTCGATAATCTAATGGACATATCGTTATTATATCGATCATTAAATACATTAAACTTTTAGACTGGTTTTCAGTATAAGTCGTACTCTAAATGCTAATTGTCAAGGCTATTTAATCAAAACTTATGAGCTGATGTCTGAAACACCTCCCTTGTTACGGACCTCTATAGGTGCTCTGGTGAGCTTTGATTCCACTCCCTCCTATTCTGTCTTTGTGGAAACTAGATTTTAGGAATTTGATGGTTGATGATTTAACATACTTTCCATGACCTTGAAAGTACGAAACGTATTACTGATGGGGCTTAGTTTTCAGAGTAATAAGCCTGCAATAATAGCAAAACGATAGCAATCTTCCAACTGGATAGAAGAGTACCGGCAAAATATTAAAAATTAAGCTATTTTGTTTAAGACAAGCAAGCATTGAAGAGTTTCAGATAGAGTACCACCAGGCTTAAAGACTCGCTTGTGTTGAGATCGTTTAAAAGCGTTTTAAGTGCAGGACCTTGAATGAATATTGTTACGTTTTTACCCTTTTAAAAACGTTAAAAATATGAGTTCAAAAATAAAAATAAATTTGTGTTAAGTTTCAAATCAATTCTTTATTGTTCGCAAAATTCCGTGTGCCAGCTTTCACGATTTGACTTAAACAACAACAATTTGCTTTAATTGTTATTATTCTTTACACACTTCCGCGTACACAATTACAATTGTTCAATAGATCTTTATAACAGAGATCTTCAAACCACAATTATTCTCTTCACACTCAACGTGTCTTCACAAAAGACTGACTGAATTCTTTCTGAATTGCCGTTGCCTGCTCTGTCTTACCTTTTATATCGCAGGGTATGCAGTCTGATGAATGCACTTGAAGGAGAATGTCTTAGCCTTCGCGAAATCTCTATAAACGTAAACAAGTTGTTTACGTTGTTGTTGTTTGTGTATTTTGTTTACGTTTGTCCTTGCAGAGTTGTTGTTGCCTGTTTACTTGTTTATCCCCTTTTTTATACTGCACTGTTGTTGTTGCCTGTCTACTTCTTTATCCTCTTTCTTATACTGATGTTGTTGCTATATTTTTGTTTATTCATTGATTATGTAAACAAGTCCATTGTTTTTGTTTTTGGAGCTTTTGTCTTATCGTTTTAATAACACCATTTCCATTTTCGTAACAATATATTGGGCAAAATAAGTTGTACTGTTTCGAATTCGGAAGTAGTTTAATTTCTATCAGGGATGTTAGAATTTTTTGATAATAATTCAACTAGAATGGTGAATCCACGATCATTGATCGGAAGAGTAGGTATTGAATAATTATGTCCTCTACCCATCCAATGCCTTTTTCGTCACATTCATAGTATACTGGATTTTGTCAATGGTGGACTTTGCTTTCGAAAGCTTCGCCGTTTACGTGAAATTCCCTCATGGATAGAATTCTTGAATCAGTTTTAAACTGTTCATGCGTAGTGTTACAAAATTTTATCGTCCCCTAACTAATAAATAAAATTAATAGGAAAAAATGTTGTTATCTCTACTTAACTTGTCATCAGAGAAGTTTAAAAATAGAATTTCAATCTGGAAAAAAAATTTAAATGCAGTAGAGAATAGACTGAAACGCAACAATTTGTCAGGTGCGGCTATAAATCTTGTTGCCACTGCAGTGACGAAAAGTCAACAAAAATAATCTTTTAAAAAATTGTAAATAATTTTGTAATAATTTTCAACAAAAGAAAAAATTATTTACGCTTTACAAGATAATTGTAAACGGCTAAGCAATAGTTAATAAAATGTAATAAAATCTAAATAATTTTAAAATAAAATTAATAAATGCATTACTTGTTCTGTTTTTAAATTCATTAATAATATTTGAATTTAAAACATTAGCAAATTTAAAAAAAAAAAAAAAAACAAAAAAAAAAAAAAAAAAAAAAAAAAAAAACCTACAGCGCCATCTATTATTGAGTAGCTTCAAAACTAAGAATAGTTTAATAACTGTCAGTAACTGTACATATAATACCCTTAAAAGGTTTTTTTTTTGTAAATAGAGTTTCATAACTGTTAGATTTCGTATATATAACACAGACAATCTTAACACTGCTGCCGCTTTTATGGATTACACCCAAAATTGATAAACATTTGATTTGCTTAAATCCCTTAAGAAAGTTTCTTTTAATTAAATGGTAACTATAATATACTTACGTCAGCTTGCGAAATTCTACGAATACTATGGAAAATTAAATCTTAATATAATTCGCAATGAAGTAGCCGCATTAAACCACAGTCTGGCAATATTAAATCTAATTTTCTCTTAGTATGGAAGTGCCATCTGGCGGATATTAATTTAATAACAAATTTCATTTACGCCTTAAACCACTTACATGCCTACGTTATTAACAAATAATGAAAATCAAGTTTCAGAGAATACAGCTTACATATATGAATGTGTAGAGCAGGGATTACCATTTCATAGCACAATTGTATAGAGAGAACTCACACCAGTGTTGCAAAATTGAAAGTTTGAAATAGTATTAATTAAATAAATTAAATAAATCAGCATCAAATGGTACTTTTATAAAAAAAATATTTATTTATACTCTTAATACTCGTACGGTATGTTTCTCATATACAAAACAAAACAGTTGATTCGAAATGTAAAAGTCCCGTTTAGTCAAATGTTGACGGAACGTAACGGAATGTACGCATTTTCATTGCATTTCGTAATCTAAAAACGAACGAACCCCATTAGTGTTGAAAAGCGCAAACCATAAAATCTGTAATAATAAAAAAGTACTGAAAGTGTAAGCAATTATTCAAAAATTCATTTACAAAATAATTTAAATGTAATAATTATTTTTTGTATGAGTTTTCTTTCTAATTTTAATTTTTTAGTATTTTAAATAGAATGACACAATGGCAACACTTCGTTCGTTGAGTTCCTTCCACTAATTGAGATTAATGCCTCCACTAACAGAGGTGAAAAATACTTATTCTAGACACGCACCATCCAAATCACGATATAGTACATGGATCTATGATAATACAGTATCATTTCGAATAACGGCACTTTGGTGAGTTTTGATTTTATTCACGACACCGGATAAATTCACCACAGTTTGTAAAAACTCACTACACTAGAAACTCACCACAACTACAAAATTCACCACTCTTCAAAAAAAAATTAAATTTTTGCCGTACTTTGAAAGCAGAACTCGAGACGAAGCAGCGAGCAACAAACATCCCACCCACACAACCAACAACAACACAACAAACAAACCCACACCCAAAAACCCGTTATGTTTTTGTTTTCGTTTTGTCTGACCTGGGGTTGGACGTCTAAATAAAGGCTACTTACTAACTATCCATTAGACAGACGGATCGCATAGTTAAATCATTAAACAAACGGGGCTTAATTTTTACTTAATAAACCCGGAAAAGGAAAAAAGAACGTGCGAATTATTAAGTAAAAAAACGTTTATTTTTTGAAAGAACAAAAACGAATTTTGAACGTGTTGCTAATGATTGAAATGAAAAAAAGTATTGCAAAAAATACAAAAGTACTGAATTTTTCAACACTAATACACAACCAAAAAGGTTTTGGTAACCCTGGTGTAGAGAGAAATTTAATTGCTTGCAGTGAATTAATTAATTTTGTTTATACCCCATTTACACTACAGCGAAATTTAGTACTTATGAGATTTCGAGCCAAATCTAGTTGTTTTTAACCAGATTTCCCATACAAAAAAAAATCTACTTATTTAGTAGATTTCGGCAAAATCGACTAAAAATCTAGTAAAAATAGAAATGTAACTATGTGTTTTGCCAAATAGTACTTAAAAATACAACGCTGCGCAGGAAAAAAATGACAGTTAAATTTAAAAACATGTACCCATTCCATTCTGCTAAAGGGTCCGCCAAATAACTTTTTTTTTTGAAAATTCTTTAAAAAAAAACTACTGAATATTTTCTCAAATTCTTTTTTTATTTGAAAGTACAATCTTTCCGGTTAATAATGGAAAATAAAAGATTATGCATTTTCGCTTCGCTAAGTGGGCCTGCGATCGACTTACAGAAGATGCCGATTTTGGCAAAAAAAATCATCTTTTCAGATGAAGCTCATTTTGATCTTGGCGGGTATGTAAACAAGCAAAATTGTCGCATTTGGGGCACAGAAAACCCGCACGCATACATTGAAAAGTCGACGCACCCAAAACGAGTCACTGTTTGGTGCGGATTTTGATCCAGAGGCATAATTGGGCAACCTCGCAGCTGTGATTTGACACCGTTGTGTCAAAGCCATTGTTGAAATACAGCTGCACACAATCGATAATATGCTTAAAAATTGGACCGATCGTGTAGGCTACTGCATGGCCAGCCGAGGCGCAGCCTTTTGAATGAAATTATTTTCCATTATTAAGCGGAAGGATTGTACTTTCAAATAAAAAAAGAAATTTGACAAAATATTCAATAGTTTTTTTTAAAGCATTTTCAAAAAAAAAAAAGTTATTTGGCAGACCCTTTATTTAGCAATTGTATGTAGTAACACATTGGCATTATTTTTTAAATCTTATATTCTACAAATGCTGACGTTTTTTTTTTGCACCAACATTATTTCTGATTGGATCTTATTTGGTCTTGATGAAAACGATACTAAATGTCGTATATTTTTCATTTTTGTTTGGTATTAAACTAAATTTAGAAATATTATTTTCTTTTAAATTTCACAGTCAGCTGTTTTTGTTATTAAAATGAAATCTTGCTACTGTCAAATAAATCCAGTGTAAACGATCTAGATTTTGAGCAAGATTTGAAATCTAATCAACTAGATTTCGCTGTAGTGTAAATGGGCTATTAATATAAAACGAATTGAAATTTAAGCAATCGTACACAGAGGAACTTTTCTTCTTGTGTATTCCAATACCTATTCAACACAACCCTGCTTGCAAGAGCCACGACAATACAACACTGAGCGGTTACTTTAAAACAACAAAAAATATTTAAGAAAAATTGCGGACCATACTTGAGAAACAAAGAAAACACAAAATTTAGTAACAAGAAAAGGGGAAAAAGACGACTATTTTTCGCTCTTTTCAAGCAGTTTATTTAAAGACGGATTGAAAAACAATTGATACGCGCGTGTTAAATAACTAAAAATTATGCAGATTTCTAGAAAACAATGCTAAAGAATCCGAAAATAAATTCAATTAGTAAAAGAAAAAAAAGGTAAATCAAAACGAATTTCATAGCAAAATAAGTGACAAAATATTAAACGAAAAGAAGTGAAGACAAAACGAATGGAAAAAAAGAAAAAATTAATAAAAAAGAAAAAAAGAGCAGCAAACACCATTGGATGGATGGATGAGTGAATATATTGAATGCAAGCAGCATATAAATGTATGAGAGTGTGTGTGTGTGTGTGAATGTGTTTTTAGTTTAGTGAGTGTAGTGTTGTGTGGTGGTATATGGGAAAATTTTCGAGTAGAATTGTAGAAGAAGAAGAATATGTACAAAGGAAAATACACATAAAGTGACGAAACATACGATAAAAATCAATTGAAGACCAAATAAAAACGACAAGAAATCTCAAGAAAAACGGGTGGAAATCAAACGTAACAACAACGTAAAAAAATGCATAAAAAACTATACAAGAAATTATGAAAAATACAAAAAAAAAATGAAGAAAAATGTTTTGTTTTTAAGAACCTACATACGGTAGGTAAGAGCAAAAGTAATTTATTTAAATAAAATGCTCTGAAATGTAGTCTCTAGAAGTGAAAAAAAGAGCATAAAATTTCAATTATCAAAAGAGAAGAGTGAGTAGTAGTGGAGTGAGCGAGCGAGTTAACTAACATATGAGCAACACTAGCATTTAAATTTAGAAAATCAAAAGTGCAGTGTATTTATTTTAAAATATTAAACATTTTAAGCGTATAAACGTTAATAGAATTTACAAATTAATTAAACAAAAAACAATAATTAAAACGTTGATTGCATTTTACAAAACAACAAAAAAAAAAAACGGGAAAAGAAAATAGAAAAGAAAAAAAATCACTAAAAACGAGTATTTTTTTATAGTCGCGGAATTTTGCCATTTCTACTCCTGCCATTACAGTTTTGATTGTATTGTGATTTCTTCTTACCGAACCGATGCAAAGAGCATAAGCAAGCGAGAGTGCACATACGATTTAAAAACTCTTTAGTTTTTCAATTTCGTGTGCTCTTATTTTTCATTTTCTACTTTTTTTTTGTGTAGCTCCTCTTTGCTTTCTTTTTTGTTGTTTCCATAATTTGTTTTATCGTGACTTTTCTCTTGTGGTACCTTGTGGTGTTCGTACATTTTTCTTCGACTTCTTCTTTATGTTGCGAATTCGCTCGGGTCTGCGAAAATTTTTGCCAGTTTGAAAAACGGCGAAGAGGCATAAAGACCTAATAAAACTTGTAGAAAAAAACGCGATAGTGTTGTGTGTTAACAAAAATTCAAGGTGAAAAATAAATAAAATCCACTATTAAACAACGTATTTAACAAATAAAATACCCAAGCAATACCCCACAATAAATAAATACTCCTTAATTAGTTATTATCCCCGTTTAAATTCTTTTAAAATATCTGTGCAAACGTAGAAAAAGTGTTATAGAAAAATTTTTATTAAAAAAAATCAATGCTTATAAAAAAAAAAGAAGAAAAAGAGCGAATCTGAAGTGAAAAGGAAAGAAAGAAGAAAAAAATGTGTTGCGGAAAAAATGTGGAGTGACGTTAACTATACAAAAAAAAAAAAAAGAAAAAAAAAGCTAAAAGCAGCGTATGAAAACATATGAGCAAAGAATATAAACGAAACGAAATCAAAATAAGCTACTGAGAGAGAGAGAGAGAGAGCGTACGAGTATAATAAAAGCGTTGATTCCTCTCTATCTCCATTATAAAGAAGAAACTACACAAAAAAATCTCTGTTCAAAGAAACGAATCGCCATTGAGGAGTGCTTTTTTTATGTGTCTTTTAATTGTTTAAAAGTATTTAATTGTTTAAATGAATTGAATTAAAATTTTCTATTTGAAATTCTACCCATTTTAATGCAACCGAAAGAAAAAATATAAAGAAACTTCTTAAAACAAAAATAACAACAACATTTTGACAACTATTCACATATTTCCAGAGTTGCTAACAAATCAGTGTATACAAAAGCGCCAAAAATGTTATGAATCGCTTATTTAGCTAAGCGGCGATTATAATCAATGGAAAGGAACAAAATTACTGGATTATTATAAATTTTTTTTCCCAGAAAGTAGTTGGTAAAATCATAACAATTAATTAAGTGTTTCTGAATGGTTTACGTGCAAATTTGAACGTTTTTAATCATAAGTCCTTTAGAAACAGGGACAAGAGATGTGTTCAAATATGTTTGTCGACTGTATTTATTTTTTCTCTGCCACCTTTGTCATAATTTTGATGCTAAGCGCCAGTTTTTGTAAGTCAAAAGATTACAGACAATCTCAGATTAGTGTAAAACCAACCCAAAAATAATTGGGCGATTTCGATACAATATTCTCGTTGATCTGGAAAAGCTTATTATACCATATCAGGGGGTCAGTGACGTCAAAAATTGACTGCACATTATTCGTTTTTTTTTTGTAAGTTTTTTTACGAAATAAGAAAACTTGTGCCTAAATTGAAAGAGTTTTTGACTGCCCTGTAATAGGATTATATTTTTCTAAAGTATAATATTCTGTACAGGCACTTCTCAGCCTGTTTACATTTGATATACAGCCATGGACATTAAATTAGCACAAAAATTTGTCATAAAAACAATCAAATTTTTTTATAGTATTTTAAGTCTATTTACAAAAAAAAAATTAAACATAAAAACATAAAAGGTATATTCTTCTTTAAAGCAAAAACAAAAATTTTGACTAAATTGCCGATCGTATGCTCATTAAGGCCTGCAACATATCAAATGCTAGATTTTAGCTAGACAGTAAAATAGCACAAAAATAAAATTTTTGAAATAAAAATAATATATTTTAATAAATAGTAAAAATATTATTGTTTTTCGTTTACTTGGTCAATATTTGATAGAATAGCCTTTATTTTGAAGCACCGCGTGGCATCTAAAGGACATGCTTTCAATCAAATTCTGGCAACATTCTTTGGGAATCGAGTACCAAGCGTTCCGTATTCCAAGCCACAAATCGTCCAAATTTTTGTACTTTTGTTGAGCAATTACACATTTCACATCGTGCCAGACGTTTTCAATCGGGTTTAAGTCAGGACTTTGCGCCGGCCAGTCTAAAACGCGAATTTGCTCTTTGTAAAACCAATTCTTTACCAGCTTAGACGTGTGTTTGGGATCATTATCTTGCATAAATATGAATGAAACTGGCATGTTTTCAAAAGAATATGGTTCCATTTTGTTCTTCATAATGTCCAAATACTTGTAACAGTTCATTTTTCCCATTAATTTTGACGATTGGACCCACACCGTGCCATAAAAATGATCCCCACACCATGATGCTTCCCCCACCATGCTTTATGGCCTTTAGAGTGTAACGTATATTAAATGCCTGACATTTTGGCCGATGAACAAAGACTCTACCGGTCCCAAACGATTTATCTTTGTTTCATCACTCCAAAGTAATTTTTTTCCAGAATGAGAGGTCTTTATCCTTGTAGGAAAAAAAAATCATAATCAAACTATAAATGGATTTTGTGCTAATTTAATGTCCATAGCTGTATATAAACGTCTATAGTGTTTACATGACATTTCTTAACACATAGCGAAACTTCGTTTTCATAACATAAACAATTTTTCACGTTGTTTTTTATTTTTATGTGAAATTTCAATTTCCTTTATACAGAGACGTATTTTTAGTCGAAAAAAAGTATGTATGACATCTGTTAGTATTAGTTCAGATATAAACAGGCTTTCAGTGGAATTATTAATTTAGTTCGCTTGGAAACAATGTTCTCTTTATTTATTTCATAGTTAAAACTTTCTATTTTTCTCTAACTATAATCAAACAGAAGTTTATTTTCTCTATTTGTTCATAATATTTCCGCGAAATAATGTTTACACTTGTGAAATCGACACTTTCTTAGATGGATTACACAAAACTAAAGGAAGAAATTATGGCAGATAATATTTAAGTAACTTCGAACTACTTCTGCATCAGCACTTTTATATTTTTTTATATCTTGCTGTTATCGATTATTACAAAATTATATTGTATCGATATTTTTGCTAATAAAATTCCATACAACAAAGAACAATAGATGAAAATCATTGAGATCCAGGCCTAAACTATAATATAAATATATAAGAAACTCTCAAGAAACTTCGCGAAAATATAGACGAGGCACAATTGGTATCCATATGTACCAAGACGTTCTGATTGTACATAATTTCTTTTCTAGTTTTCAAATTTGACACCTGGTTAGCGATTCTTATTTGGATAAGTGCAAGGTTAAATGCAGTTTATTGCATTTTCCCAACTTTTTGACGAGGGAATAGAAAAAAAGTCTATAGTTTCAAGTAACGAGTAGTGCGGCGGTTTCAAGTTAGTATCAACAGAAAGCGTAATTTTGGTAAACGTTGCAGTTAAAGTTTAAGAACAAAATTTGTAACATTAAAGTATATCGCGAGCTAATTGTCAAATGTAATTCCTACCTCCAATTTATCATTCTCATTGCAAAACAAAAAAAAACACGCTTGAATCTTCTACTTCATTTTCATACATCTTGGATAACACTGTTCTCAACTTCGGCATTTTTTTATCTAAAAATATCGAGAGAGCAAGTTATTCTTACTCTCTTCGGTCTTGTGTTTTTGTATTCATTTCAACAACAAACCAGCTGTAAAATATTGTTACGAAGTTTTCTTCAATACATTTGGACTTTGGATTCAACTAAATTAGTAAATTACAGTGAATTAAATAAAATGCTATGGTTTTTTAATTCTTTTTTTGTATTTAATAATAAAACAATAACAATAAATGTTGCTGCTAATTAAAGTTTGCCAAGAAGAATCCTTTAGTAAAAATACTTTTTTTTTATCGTTCAAACGACAGTCGGCTAATTTTTTTCCCTTTTTATTGTCATTCGTGAATTCGCCTTAATTATTTGCTCTTCTCTCTTCTTTCATTATGTTTCTTTATTAATCTCTTTTTTTCTGTGGATATTTCGTATCAATTGTTTGTATGTTTTTATTTTTTGTTTTTGTTATTATTTTTATTTAAACTAATAGCGGTTACTGCTCTGCCTGAAATGTCAATTTAGTTTTTATACCCTTGTTTTCCTCTCTCTCTCGCACTCTCTTTTTTTACATTTTTTTTAGCCGAAAACTTTTTATTCTTCTTTTTTCTTTTCTTTATTTCCTAGAAAAGTTTTGATTTTAATTTTTATTTAATTAAACAAAATGCAAACGTTTAACGTATATTTTATTGTAATTTATTGCTGTTGTTGTTGTTGTCATTGTTTTAATATTTTAAATACTATTTTTAATTAATCACTGTGTTTATTTTAGGAATTATCAATCATTTTATAGGAATTTTTTTCTTTCACTTTTTTAAAGTTTTTTCCCCTTCAATAAAAAAAAGCAAAAAAAAATGTTGATTCATTCTTTTCATTTTATTCCTGTTAAAATTATTGTAGTTGTAGTTGTTGTCGTAGTTAGTTATTATTGTTGTTGTTGCTGCTGGCTTTTTACTTTCCCTTCATTTTCATTTTCTTTCTTTTTCTCCTTGCAATCGTATTTTCTTTCCTTTCCTCCCATTGTCATCTTAGTTTTCTTGTTTTCTTTTTTTTCACTCTCTCTCCATCTCGCTCTCACACTATCTCGCCCGCTGCCTCTGCTCGAGCCTCTCTCTCTTACAGTTGTTGTCATTTTCCTTCCTTTTATTTCTTTCATGTTGCTGCTGCTGCTTGCGTGCGTGAGTCGTTTATTGAAAATTGCATAAAAATTTTTCATATGTTGTGTTGTTGTAGGGAAGCACAAAATTTTTATGAATCGTTAAATATTCTTCTTCATTTTTTTTTCCTGTGAGTGTATCATTTCTCCACTTATTTTAAGGAATTTTCTTTAATGTGAACCTAATTTTTCGTTTGAAAAATGTTCCCTAAGCGTATAGATTTACTGTCCAAAGAAAGAAAGAAACTGAAACTGCATTTTTGTTGTTATTTTAGTTTCAATTATCATCGTTAGCAGCAGATTTATCGATTAATCTTTTAGTTGAAAATAAATATCAGTCATACAGCAGTGATGAGCTAAATAGAAAAGGATATGAATTTAGTACTGAATAGAATAAAATGTTGGGAAACTGTTTTAAATTAAAGCCAACTGTTGCCATATATTTTATCCAAAAAAAAAAACAGGGATCTTGTAATCAGGTTACGAAGGTCTTTACACCAGAATATTTATATAGAGAAACGTGGGAAGGAAGATCATTTATTTTCTTTAGATACGACCCTTTATACCTACATATGTATGTTTATTTAGAGCCCATAAAGCTCTAATTAATTTGCTACACACGAACAATACACCTAAAGTACGTATTTTGTATAAAAGTCTCTGCCAAGTTCTGAAGTATCCAGCCTACAGTCCACACTTGGCATTAAGTCATTACTCTTCGTATTCTTTCAATATAAGCTGAAGAAAATCGAATTTGCCTAAATTCATAAGGGTTTCTATAAGGGAACCATAATATCTGGAAGTTATCGAATATATCGATAAATATTTGAACTGGACTATGGAGTAATTTCTTTTCTTCTTTACTTGCTTCATTTTCGTCTTAATGCTTCATTTTCATTTATCAAATTTTTTAAGCTAAGAGACTGATGTACATATGTATGTATATCAGGTTCTAGGATGGTAGGGTTGCCATATGTTGTTCCCTAAAAACAACGGGCTTTTCGAAAATGTGTTGGGCCATACATTCAGCCAACAAGTGTCTGTGTTTGAATTTCCCATTGTGTCCGTTGCTGATGTTATTCATTCTGAAGACGTCAGTGATCAAAGGCAACTTGGATGGATCATTAAGAGGGGAATTGACGGCTATTTTGGCGCCTCATTGTTGAGCGAAATACTATCAGAAACAATGCAGCAATATTCATGAAGCTTTTAGAACATCTCAATTGTTGGATCTTTAACCATAACAAAGCTAAGCCTGTCCTGCATAGAAATAGTTCAGTACGGCTGCCTTCCAAAATGTTAGTTGCTTTGTGTTTGAACAAAGTATCGTGTTTCATAATGCCGCTGTACTAAATATATAAAGGGCTATCCATTTCGTGGTTTCAAAAGCATGCGACTGGAATTCGACATCTGTCAAACTAAGTTGTGAAACCAATTTTTTTCTTTTCAGTTGAAAGTCTGACATTGACGAAAATGGATCGCTTAACTATCACACAACGCATAAAAATTATCAAAACCTACTACAAAAATGGTGATTCTGCCACAGCCACGTATCGAACAAAATTTTCTTCAGCGATGAAGCACATTTCACACTCGGTGGGTATGTTAATAAAGAAAATTGTCGTATTTGGGGTTCTGAGAATCCTCAAGTAATTGAAGAGAGGCCATTACATCCAGAAAAAGTCACTGTTTGGTGCGCTCTTTGGTCCGAAGGTGTGATTGGATCTTACTTCTTCGAAAACGACGATGGAACGACTGTCACCGTCAATTCGGAGCGTTATGGTCATATGATAACCGACTTTTTTTTTGCCTGCTATTGAAGAATACGACTTGGAGAATATGTGGTTTCAACAAGACGATGCCAAATGCCACACTACTCGAGCGAATATGACTTTATTGCAAGAGACATTTCCTGGCCGCGTAATTTCTTGTCGTGGCGATATCAACTGGACGGCCAAGACCAAGATCATGCGGTTTGACACCATTAGACTTTTTTGTGGGGCTACGCGAAAGACCGTGTTTATGCAGATAAACCTTCAACTCTTGAACACTTAAAAACCAACATTCGTCAAGTTATGGCTGAGATACCGCCCAATATGTGTCAAAAAGTGGTCGAAAATTACCTCAAAAGAACCAATGCTTGCAACACTTCACGTGGAGGTCATTTAAATGATGTAGTGTTTCACATATATAATGTCAACGTTCAAACTTTACAATAAAAAAGAAATATCATGAAAAAAATATTTTATATGTGTTTTATTTACGTTTACTTTTGAAACCACGAAATGGATAACCCGGTACAATGTATTCTATTTCAAACGTCGTCAATGTGTATTTTTAACGCAGTCAAAAAGCAATCAGGCATCGGATTTATAGTTGATGCATTGTTTGGTTACTTTGCATATCTACATAGTTTATATACAGTAGTAGAACTGCATACAAACTTTGTATTGATACATTTTGGAAGGCAGCCTACATTTTACAATCTGAGCCGAGTCTAATATGTTTATATTGCTCCACTTCTAACATTTTTCTGAGCTAAGCGTATTGGTCGTTTAACTTTCCTTTGTCTTTCCTAAAGTCGATAATTGAGGGCAGAGTGAGCGATATCATCTTTCGCCTTTCGAAGAATGTCAGTAATCCTCCAACACTTGAGACGTCAAATTTGCCGTTTGAATTTGGAGATCTTGTTGGGCCAAGATTGTTTACTGCGGCCCGCCGCTATTTACGACAGCTTGTAACGCTTGTGTCTCTCCTCGGGCAGTTCCGCGTATTAGATTAAGGTAATCGCGAAAGTTACGAACAGATTTTGAATTGAAAGTTGTATTCCAAAGAGATGTGTAAGGTTGGCTGGCTTGAAGAGGATTGAGAGCAGCCTTTCTTAATAATCGACTTTTAATTGTATGAAATACATATGTTTGGCTTTAAAATTAATGAAACGAATTTAACGAAACCAGAATTTATTGTGTTTTAAGCTAGGATATTAAGTATTTCCTCTCTCTACTCTCCCTCCCACTCTCTCTCTCTCTTTTCACTGGATGTCGTAGATTAGATATACAATACATATATTCGGTCTTCTGAACCTATTGTCGTGAAGGTCAAAATTAATTCATAAATTGATGCTTCTTATTATAATTTAATTGAAGTATTCTAAGCTATTTATTATATGCTGCTATTATTTTGCTTTCCAGTGTTGCTGGTGGTAGGCATTTAATGAAATTATATTTTCACATCGTTTTAAAAGCAATAAAAATTCTTGCAAACGATAAAGGAAATTAAACTGTTTCCATAAATAATTAAATTTTTTCTGCTTTTAAATTCAAAAAGTATCAACAGCGTGGAAACCAAAAACATGGAAAGAGAAAAACTGAAACCAACCACATATGAAACAAAGTGCACTGCGAACAGAGTATTGAAAAAGAAATGACAAATGAGTGGGGGAGAGGGCGTAGAAGAGAAAAAAAAAAAATGAA
The DNA here is from genome assembly GCA_927399465.1 of Sarcophaga caerulescens. NCBI lineage: Eukaryota > Metazoa > Arthropoda > Insecta > Diptera > Sarcophagidae > Sarcophaga > Sarcophaga caerulescens. Next base: position 16,121,308 of record OV656866.1, on the reverse strand, counting down.
ACAAGCAACAGCAACATTTAATTCGGCAATGAGTCATTTTATTGCTTCCATAGATAATATCTTTTTTCCATTTTCATTTATTTTTCGGCGGAGTTCACAACTGACAACCAAGAAGAAAAAGAAACGAATGCACGAATGAGTTGACAATTGGTCTATTTGTCACACTGACAGACAGTATGACTTCTTGTCTGCCTAAATGTTTGTTGTGTACGCTGGAACTGTGTTGATCAAACACAATGTTTTTCTTCTTTTTTTTCTCAAACTCTTGGTACCTTTGGTTGTTGGCATAGCACCCATGCTGATGCTGAATGCTGGTCTTGCAGCTGATATTCTAGATGCCTGTTAGCTGATAAACATTTTTTCAAATTTTTCTTTTTTTTTTTTCATTTTAAATAAATTTTTTTATTCATTTCTACAATACATATGCGAATGTACTGTTTTAATGAAAGTGAAATAATTTTATGAATTTATGAATTATTTTTGCGAAAATTTATTTTAAACACAATTTAAGCCTTATGATGTTAAGTAAACTTCAAATATTAGAAGCTTATAAACAATTAGTGCCGAATAAATTAGAAGACGAGTAACAAAATGAATCTTTTATACAATGATTCAGTTTAAATCTAACAATTCATAATTAGAGTCTGGGCATTAAACTAATAGATGACTAATAGAGATCGTAAATGGCTTTTAAAATATGTACACTGAGCGCCAAAAGTGAGTAAACACCACTGAAATAATTCATTTTCTTAGGATAGCGAGAAAAGTAAATGAGAATAGTCGAATAAATTTCCAAAAATAAAAACGTTTATTTATTACTTATAAAATGTTCAAACAAAAACAACAATTCAATTATTGTTGTGCTACAAGTATATTTTTTATAATAGAAAATTTAAAATTATAGTGGGTGTTGACTCACTTATGGCGCTCAGTGTATTTCATCTTCAAAAATTGTTTTATAAAGCGTTGGTTAGATTTAGCAATACAATTTTGATTCCATAGTACCTTATGCCCTAGGCGGATGCTGTGACGTATGAACTGGTACGAGATAATAAAAACAGCTTCCAACAGAGTTCACTAAAATATGGAGAAAAGTGTAACATATAAAAATACGTGGGCCTTCCACACATGCCAATTATTAGTCCCATTGTGTTGCCATTAAAATTTAAAAAATCAGAATTGTATGCCATTTGTTCGTTCCATACTCATTTACAATATACCAAGTGATATTCCCGATCCTAAAATCGGATTAGATCTCCAGATGTTATTTCTCTCGGATATTTTTCCTCTTTAGATTCACAACTTCTGCAGAAATTACGTGAGCAGTGCATGATCGATGAAGATGTTTTCCTATTAGACAAAGGCCTGTGAAGACAGAGACCACATAATGAATGTTAATTCAGGATAGAAAAATTAATTCATTCGGCCAATACAACCTGATGGGCGAACAGGTCCTCTCCTCTGCACAGGAGGCTTTAGCCAAGGGTTGGAATTTTTCCATAATTTTGCCTTATCCGTGGTACCATTACAGATTCCGAGTATGTCCCTCCAAAATCGTGGAGACCTTAGGACAATTCGCCATTCTTGAGAGAAATATGCGATATTCGTGGACAATCTTGGACCACGATATGATATTCCAAGGGTTTTATGGGAGCGTGGCTGTTTGTCTGTATATTTGCAGGAAATATTCCGCTACTGAGCAGCCACTTCATACCTATAAGTATAGCAATGTGTACCATTTGGAAAACAATGCAGTCATCTGGGAGTTGGTATGAATTTCTGGTATCCAAGTTCTTTGTACAGACATCACACACTCTGTGTTTGGCCTTAGTCTAGTAGGTAGTGTGTTGGCTTATTATTGCCCGAGATCAAATCCCAGGTCAGACATCAAAACGAAAATATGAAAATATTTCTTCGGCGACTTTCTCTCAGCAGATTTCTGGCAAAAACTCTGAAAGTAAATAAAATTGCCGTAAAGAGCTTCTCAAAAATCTGTCGTTCGAAGTTGACTTTAAACTGTAGGTCCCACCACTCATTTATAAAAATTAACGCACACAACATAAGTGGTGTGAGAAGTTAGATCTTAATCCTGACTGAAGGGTTGTAGTGACCAATTATGTATGTGTGTATGTAAATTCGGATAGTTCTGTCAGGGGTTTCAAGAATAGGTTTCGAAATGTTCTCGTCCGCGTTCTGTTTCTTCTCCTTGGATTCACAACTTTTGCAGAAATTACGTTAACAGGAGCTGGACTAGAATTTTTCCCTATCATATCCGTAGAATATAAAAAAGGGTTTACCAGTGTGTCTTATGCGTTCACATCACAGATTCCGGGTATTGCCCACCAAAATCATGGAGACCAAAGAACCACATTGGGAAAAATCTACGTTATTCGTTAAGAATCGTGGACATCGATATGATATTTCAAGGGTGTTCTGGCAGCCTGTATGTTCATCAGTTTATTCGCAGGGAAACATCCGCTTCATCTGTAACCGAGTTCCTGGTATCCAAGTTCTCTGTATAGACGCCACACATTCTGTTCTTGGAATAATCAATTTGCAGAAGGATGTGGCTTGCATTCTAAGCACTTGTTTAGGCAGATAAGTAGGAATTCGGTTTAGCATTACATAAAGTGGTCTGGGTCGTATTGACTTACACTGATTGATTTTCTGGGGAGCAGAAAATCAAACGCTGAACTACAAGCGGACGGCTTGCATTGCTAACAAAAATATTTTCAAGAGTTAGAGATTCTTGCCAATTAAAAAAATTGTTAATTATGCTATTCACTTGATCTCTGCTGTAGGTTATTGACCTTAAAACTTATAACATAATGGCCCTATAAGACTAATTTCCCTATAAAATAAAACTGCAGTGCATTACTCATTATATTGTAATGCAATTGACAGCGGTGGTTGGCTAAGCATTACTCATTTTATTCATATAATTTTTTTTTAATCAGAATTCGATATTTATTTGCTTTAGACTTCTTCCTGGAAGTAAAAATATACGAAAATGTGCATGAAAAAATAATAAAAATACAAAAAAACAACAACAACAACAAATAATTGAATTGTAATTCTAAAATAAAATAAAATACTACTCGACACAATAAAAATGTATTTTTGGAAGAACGCAACAACTGTCAGCTACACGTGACAGTATGCGTAGGAGTATGCGTATGCGTTTGCGTTTTGCAAGCAATTAAGACCGAAAACAGTCAAGAGTTAACGTGACAACAACGACGATGACGATGTTTGACAAAAACTCCCTAAAGATACGTCAAAAGTAAGGCATTAGTATGGCAAAGGCTTTTTTATTTATATTTTTAAACAATTAAATAATTTTTTTTTTTTTTCATTGAAATTAATTTCTCTAAAAATTTTTAATTATAATTTCTTTGAGCAAATATTTGTTTTTGTAATCTGTGTGTCTAGTACTTTTTTCCACAGAATTTCTTTTTTTCAATTTTTTTCTTTTTTCTTTATAAACTGATAAGATTTGCCAAAAAAAGCGCCGGTTGTGTTTAATTTAAATTTTTTTTTTTGCAATAAAAGACAAAAGCGGAAATTTTTAACTTTCAACGTCAGCAAACATTTCTGGTATACAGTGATCAAGAAAAATGGATACATGACATGCAATTGTTTAAGAATTTCTTTTTATTTATTTATGGTTGTCATTAAACTACTCCCTTACGTTTTAGTATTTCCTTTGTCTTGTTTAGGTTTAATTTCTCAAGTTTTTCCAGGTTTTTAGCAGGTTCGAAAATGATAGGGTTGCCATATGATTACAAACAAAGTTTTCTGTGAAAGCAAACGTCAAATATTTATTGTTATAACGAACTAGTTATCCTATCAAAATCAATTATTTCTGACTATTGAAATTGTTCTGGTTCATGAGCACTCATGTGTAGTGCCGCTCAGTTTTTCTACCTTAAAAGCAAGCTTAACATCCTACAACAGTAGTATAAGCCCAGATATTTCTACAGAGTTGTGCCTCTCGAATAAAGTTTCGGTTTTATTCTTTTTGTTTGGGGTGTAAAATTAATCATATTCAGCTCAAATAAAAACGTTACTCTTCTCAAAGGTTACGAAACGCCTGAATAATACATGCAGAGATATGCAGAATATCCAAGTTTTTGGAAATCATGGCCCCTATGAACGTTGGGTATCTTTTTGCCAACGGTTATATTCAATAACAGGCTATGGAATGATCTCACCAACCAATAGTGTAGAATCATCAAATCCAATGGAAATCCAACGTCACTTGATTTAAGCTTATGTCAGGGTTTGCTGGAATACAACACAGTGTAACCTCCTTTTGGTTTAAATTCTTCTAAGTCAGGCCATCTTATTTCGCACAGCCAAATGAAAAATAATTTGTAGTATCGCCTTCCCTTACATATTGAGTTTAATGTTGCTGATTCTGAAAGCTGAAGTTTGTCACTAAATTTATCGGCTTGTTCTTAAGCGTAGTTATTTCAATACACGTTGATTTAGAATGCGTGAGGGGCTAGGCTTCCGCATTCAACGTTCTTAGAGTTGAGATAGCTAGTGCACTTCCAGTAAAGCGAGATGAGTATTTGTTCTACATCTCTGTACATAATTTCATTGTTCAAAGTCTTGTCAATCAACAACACAGTATGCTTCATGAATACGAGGTTAATAGTTGATTAAAAGCGGATATATTTGATGCGTTTAGAAAATTTTTCGTCTTAAAAAGTACATTTTATCACACGTTCTTTCTTGAAACTTAAAAGTTAAAATGCGTCCACATTTTAAGTGCGCCATTCTTTATATACAAATACTCATACGTACAGCTGGCAGCCACAGCGCTACTGCTGGCTGCTGTAGACACACACACACACACACACGCTCTCACGCACATGCTTTAATGGTTAAGTGTGAAATGTTTCACACAAATATTCCGCCATCACCGATGATGATGGATTTATTGATTCAACTAAAAGTGATATTCAAATATTTGCACAACTAATACAACAAACACAGGAACAAAAACAAAAACTACAAGAACATTTAAAATTCGGAAATAATATTTAAACAACAAAAACAATAACAAATGTAAATAATATACAGATTATGATTTGAAATTAAAAATAATTTATTAGTTTACCTAACCATTTAAGAAGCGAGCAAATTAAGGTAACAGGCAAAGCCAAGAAAGCAAATTAATACAGGCGTTCAAGTCACGGCTATGGGATAGCCTACACTACAGGGAGATTTTTGGCGTGATGCGTTACTTGTAATTTACTTTCATTTGAGATGGATTGTAGAAGACCTAGTTTTCTTAGTAAATAATTCTGTTACACTTGGATTTAATTTAGTACCGTTGTATCACCAATTTTGGCACAGCAGTTAACGGTTTAAGCTGAAGGTCCACACCATGCGTTTTCGCGTCAAAGCGTTCAAGTTACATGCAACGCTTTTTACGCGCCAATGTTTAAACAAATTAAAACAAAACAACTTGTCAAAATCAGCTGTTTTGTACGCTCGCCGCTTGTGATGCTTACAAAAGTAGAAAGTATATCTACTTTTCGCGTTCTATGCGTCAAGGCATCATGTGCGTGTAACTACCACCAAATAAATACATTAATTGTACTTTTTTGACAGCCGCGTAGAATGCGAAAACGCGTAGAACGCTTGGTATGGACCTCCAGCTTTAGGAAGATCTTAAGGAATGCTTAAGGTTGCTTGCACAGATTCTACTGGATTTTAAAAATATTGATATAAGGTTAGGAAAAACTGAAGTCATCGTAGTCAAGTAGGCAGTGTGTTGGCTTATTAGGTTTAAGTCCGTGCTTAAAAAGCTAACTCAAACATCTCTAAGAACATATGAAAACATACATATTTCTTTGGAGCTTCCTTTACAGCAGCCTTCTGATAAAATTGTCATGCAAAGATTCTAAAAAATCTATCGTTCAGAGTCGCCAATAAGCAGTAGGTGCCGCCATTCTTGAATAAAATTAACACATAACGCGTGGGTGGTGTGAAGAGTTGTAATCCTGACTAAAAGGTTGTAATGACCAATTAAGTAAGTCTGCAGTCTATCCCGTAAATATTCTATGAAAGATATGTTTAAAAACCGATTATAAATAAATAAAAGTACACATTCAACGAAAATCCATTACAATTAAATCTGTGTTGCAAACGGTAAAACCCCTACTATACCACCATTCATGGTAGAGTAGGGTATTGAAAGATTAACATAAAAAAGCACTCTTTTCAAATGGCAACACAATTATTATACAATATTTGCAAATAAAGTTTATTAAACAAACATTTTATTTTTTTGCAATTATTTTTTTATATTTTTGCAAATTCTATTTAAGATCGATTTTATTAATATTTTCTTTCTTTTTTTTCTATTATTTCGTTACAGTTACAACTTAATGCAAAATCCAACGGAATCTTTATAAAATTTTCACTTTTTCAAACTCTCTAACCCCCTCTGCAACATTACAACATTATTTAATAAAAAAAAGAAAAACAAAAAAAATTAAAAATAATAATTTGTTTTTGTAAAATCTAGTGAATTTTTTTTTAATATTTAAAAAAAATTAATTTAATCATCTAGAAAGTTAAAAATTTATAATTTATTAATGAAAAGTTAATGAAGATAAAGCAAGAACAGCTAAAGTGTTAAACAATTTGGCTTAAAGAAAAAGAAGAAATAAAATATGAAAGAAATGATTTTTTTAAGTGCGTATTGTTAAGAGTGATATTTAAAATAAAATTAAAGAAGAAATTCATTTCAAAGTTTTCTAATTTAAAAGTTCTTTTTTTTTTTTGAAATTTAAATAAAATTTTAAAACTAAAAAAAAATAGTTTTTGTTTATAAATTAAGAATTTAAAATTAATACACGCTGCTAACATCGGGTTTTTTTTTGCAAGACTCAAGTGAAATTTATTATTTACCGGAAATTTAATATCATAAAAACATATTAAATTGACAAAAACAAAAGTCAACATAACAAAGTCATTTCAGTTAAATAAAATTAAAAAAAAATTAAATTCTAAATTCTAACGAGCAGAGAATTTATAAAAAGAAAATTTACACCCCCTAAAACCTCAACTCATACTACGAATAATGCAATTTAAATAAAATAATAAAAAAAAATGTGGCTTTGATAAAGGTTAAAACGCAGTAGTTAATATATTTAAAAGAAAAAAAAAAATATTAAATAAATAAATATCTTTATACCTATATAATCTAAACAACAACAAAAGAAGAGAGAGAAAAGAAAATTTAGAAAAAATTTTATTTTTATGGTGTCATCATCGTATACAAATTATTCTCATCATCTCATTATAATTCTTCTAAATTCAACACAATTCAACTCATCACAACAACGTTAAAATCAACCAAACCAACCAACCAACCAACCAAACCCATTCAACGCCATCTCTTCAACACCAGCATCAGCCTAAGGTGAACATATTTATACACACCTTAGTAGCAACACAAGCCATAGAATTACAACATCTCTCTGTGCTATTACTAGTATTTGTGTAAGAGAGAGAGAGAGAGAGAGCAGCATAACAGCAACCTTATTAAAGGTGGATAAATTTCTACATACCTTCAGTATCATAACAAATTTCTCTCCCTGTTGTTACTATCACTGATGAAAAGAGAGTGAAAGGCAGTGTTAAAAGCTTTATTAAGAAAGATCATCGTCGTTTGTGTGTGTGTGTGTGTGCGAAAAACAGTAAAACGCCAAGAAACAGCTGTAGTTGAATACAAACATTTATTTGTGTTGTATTTTTATTTTATTATGTTGCTTTCCTTACATTTCAATTTCAATTCAACATAAGCGTCGTCTCGCGATATTAAACGGTAATGCAGTCGTTAAGCTTACGTTTTATCTACGTCGTCGTCGTTAATAAACGTTATCTTTTAAACGCGTTCACCGCAATATGTATCAGAAATATTGTTGCGTAGTTGATTGTTATCAAAGAAATCTTAACGTCGAGTCGTCGTCTCTAAGCGTAAAACATTGGTTTGCAGTATTAACGCTTAGGTTTCTGTTAAGACTTCAACTAGCGAAACTTCAACGTAACGTCGTGTTAAGTGTACAATATCGTAACACAAACGTAACACAAACACAAATCGTAAACGAAACCGTAACAGAAACAGAAACTTTAAACAATTCATACTCTTCGTCGTCGTTGTCGCCGTTATTATTAACGTTACCGTTAGCGTTCTTTAATTTAAATTTAAACTGTGTGGCTTTATGATCATAATGGTTTTATTTTGTGATAATCAAAACAACAACAATAACAAGAACAGCTACAGCTATAATAGAATTTAAACATTGCAAATAAGTGTATTATGATCTATACAGTGCTGATCAAATTCAATTAAATCTAATTTATTTATACGATTTATTTATTTATTTTGTTTTTTTTATTATTATTATTATTATTTTGATTTCGTCCTCATCTCTATTATAATAATAACTACTACTACGATCTGAAAACGTAAGCAAAGCAAGCAAGTGGTGATCATCATCAACCCAGGCCAGCTCAAAAACATCAAAAACTCATTGTTATTGTCGTTGTCGCATATTTGCGAAAAACTCGTAGTGCAGTGATCATTATTTATTCGTATTATTCTTATTCAAATAAATAATAATTTAGTTAAATTTACAAAATATACAAAAACAACAACAACAACAACAAGATATAACAAAAGAAAAAGAAAAAATAAATTAAATTGTCCTTAAAGAAAACCTCATTTAATTTTCCTCATTTAACTTTCAAACTTTACGTAAATCGCTGTGTTAAAAACCTCAACAAAAAAAAAAAAAAAAAAAAATTAAACAAAACCCTGCATTATTATTCCGTTTAAAAAAATTCAAGAAAAGAAAAATAAACCAAAACAAAAAAAACTTTTGTAATAAAGCCAACGTTTTGTTAGAACGTTGCAGGCTTACAATTTACAATTACAATTCTTTGTTCAGGGTTAAAGTTATTTAAAGAAACAACGACCCTGGATTTGCTGCTAAAAACGTTGCGCACGCTTAAAAACCCGATTATGGCCGAGAATCAAACCGCCACAGAAGATTCCGGTCAACAATCTACACAACATCAAACGCATCCCCATCATCAACAGCAGCAGCAGGAGCAACAGCAGCAACAGCAACATTCTCAGCATTCTCACCTTAACAACGATACAGACACACAGACATTAACGCTACAAAATTCCGAAGAATTATCATCGGCTTTGACATCGCCTACCACGCCACCCAACGAAAATAATTCAGCTTCATCACCGGACGAACCGCAAACAATTGTTATTGCCAATCCGTCACATCATCAGCATCAACAGCATCAGAGTAATAATCAACAGCAGGCACGCAGCATGATTGATCGTCAGGTAACGGCCAAAATAAAGGCAATGCGACGTAATACCATACAAACCACTACTGTGCCCGTGCCCGTTAGAGCCGCCAGTACTACGTCCATTAAAAAGCCGACTCTAACAAAAATGAACTCATTGACCGGCAGCACTGGTTCGGGTACAGCAAATACTACCAACACCAACACCACCACCTCGGGCAATGGCGATAAGAATTCCATGGATAAACATCACTTGCAACATCATCACCATCAACACAACAGTTTGACGAATCATCATCATCACCACCACCATCATCATAATAATACTTCATCCACATCGACCAATACCAACACTAACACTAATTCAACAGCCATACATCGTACTACAAGTGAGAGTCTTCGTCTAAATGCTATACCCAGCAGTGCCGCAAATGTTGGCGGCGGTGATACCCTTTCGAATGCTACCAGCAATAGTAGCCTTCATTCGAGCGTGACTAATAACAGCTCAAGTTCAGCTTCAGTTGTACCCAAGTCGACTAGCACTAATGCTACTCACAGCAAGTCCACTACGTCCAAGTCTTCGACCGCCTCGTCGAAGGCTTCTTCACCCAACAACAATAATAGCATTGCTTCGACTGCTGCTACGGCAGCCAGTAGCTCTCATGCTTCACGTAGTCATCACAGTCATGGTCATATACAGCAGGGACATGGCCATGGTCATGGCGCGGGTGGCACGCGTAAACCAAAGACTACATCATCGTTTCAAATAACTTCCGTAACTGTGGGCCATCCCAAGGCTCCGGTCGCCACCGATAATGGCGAAGAAGAGTCGGCTGATGATCTCGATGAATCTCATACCGATGACAATAGTCGCATCACAGACTTGGAGAATGAAACGCCCTCCATGTCGGAGGACACATACTCCAAAGAAGAGATTTACTATCATCAAGATGATGCTTTGAGCAGTACTGCTCCAGTCATCCCAACCAGTTCTCAGTATGGTCTGGTTGTAGCCACTTTGGGTGCCCAAGATATTTCGAATGTTCAAGTGAATGTGGGTGACAATTTCATAAACGTTGTGCCCAGCGCCACTGGTATTAAGAAGGAGGATCTTAAAGACTCGGCCCAGCATCGTAGTGAACGTTTCAAGGTGGTTAAAATCGAATCCACAGAACCATTTCGGCGTGGTCGTTGGGTTTGCATGGATTATCTCGATCACACTAGTGTTTCGGGTAAAGAGGATGGCGGTGCTGGCAATAACAATGAAAAGACTGAAGGCGGAGCCGGTGTTGATAATACTGAACACACTCCAAAAGCCACGCAAAGTATGATATTGGGACCAGGCACCGCTGCTGCCTTGGAAAACCATTTGGATACAGCTTCGGCTCCAACAGCAGATGGTAATTGGAATTTTCCAGAGACCACCGGCAATGGTGGTGGCATCGCTACTGCTCCGGCTACAGTGGTGCATGGTATTCAGCAATTCGTTGAAACTGCGGAAGGTGGCGGTGGTGGCAGTGGTGATCAACCAGCGCAGCTTATACAACAAGAACAGCAATACCATACACCACCACAGGAGGTAAATGCAAATGCCACACCTCAGATGACAATGAGTGGTCAAGCTCCGCCAGAGGTTGTGCAAACGGCTGTGCCCATGGACTACGCTACTGTAGCCGCGCAAAAACTAAAGAAATCCCTAGAGGAACTGAAGAAACAAGAAGAAGCCATTGCAGCATCGGAGAAAGCTGCTGCAGCCGCTGGTGGTGTTTATATACCGGGTCAATCGCAACCGGTAAATTTCGATGCGTTGCAACAACAACAGCAACAACAGATACCCATGCAAGCTCAACAGGTATCTATGCAACAGCAGCAGCAGCATGCTTCTACCTTGCCGGGAAATCTAAACGTACAGAATGGTAACATATCCATAGCCACGGATAATAATAATGTGGCTGCTGCCGCACAACAGCAGCAGCAGCAGATGATGGTCGAGCCACAACAACAGGCACAAAGTCTGGGTTACAATGTGGAGTCTCAACAACAGCAGCAACAACAGCCCATGTCGCCAGCTCCACAACAAGTACAGGCGCCACCCAATTTCGTAACTGCTAGTTTTCAGGGTACGCCACAGCAAACACCACCACAGCAATCGCCACAAATGCAGGATCCTGCTCAAACTATGCAGCAGCAGATGAATCAACAGCAACAGCCAATGCAGCAAGCTGCACAACAGCAACAAATACCACAAGCTGCTCAACAACAGCAACAGCAAGCACCACCACAGCAGTTGCAACAACAAAACTCACAAACTGATGGCATTGCTAATTTGGCTAATGTGGGCAACATACAACAGCAAATGCAGCAACAAGCAGCACAGCAAACAACACCACCACAGCAGCAGCAGCAACAACAACAGCAACCACAACTTCCACAACAATTCCAGCAGTTGCAACAACAGCAACAGCCTTTAGCTCCAGGACAAACAATGCCCATTCTAACTCAAATGACTAGTTATGATATGCAGCAGCAGCAACAACAACAGCATCCAAATCAATTGCAACAACAACAAAGTGCACCGGCTACTATGTTGGATAATTCAGCCATCTTGGCTACATTGCAAGCCCAACAACAGCAACAGCAGCAGCAGCAACATCAACAGCAAACAACTGCAACGGCTGGTCCCAATAATATCATGATGCAACAACCTTCAACTGTTAATGCTACGACTCAATATCAACAACAGCAGCCACAGCAACAGCAGCAGCAACAACCACAATTACCTATTGATAGTGCTCCTCCTCCAACAACAACAACAAGTGTTAGTGCCAATGTTAGTAGCAATAGTACTGTTAATTTAAATCCCATAACGACAGCTACAATTTTACCAATAAATACGTCTACATCAGCCACATCAAATAATTCATTGCCAACTGCTGCAGCAACTACTGGTGGCAGTAGCGGCGGCAGCAGCAGCACTACAGTTAATATCGATCAACAAACAGTTTTACAAAATCAACAACAACAACAACAGCAACAAATGCAACCACCGCAGCAACAGCAGCAACCATCCACATCATCACAACAACTACAAGCCACGCAGCAACAGCAGCAAATACAACAAAATACGGAAACAGAGACTGAAAGGTAAGTTTCTTGATCATTTTCTTCGTTTTTTTTTTTTCATTTTTCTTTCTTCCATTTTGATTTGATTTTCGAATTTTTTACATTAAAAAAGTCTGGCATTTTGTGACTTGAAGTGGAGAAGTTTTTTTCTGTTTCTGTTTCTTCTTCTATGTCTCCGCTTCTTGATTTATATTTGAATTGTTCATTTGAATTGCTACTGCCTGCTGCACGATATGATTTAATAGAAGAAAATTTTTCTACGAGTCTAATTAAACAAAAAAAAATTAAAAAAACGAGAGAAAAAATAGAAAATAAGTTCACTGCAAAGAAAATTAAATTATTCAAGAGCTAGAAATGCAAACCAAAACGACAGAACAGATTATTTCGTTTTTCAAATGCGCATTTTCATATTTTCCTTAAGCGTGCATACGTACTCAATGGGTGGGGTTAGTCAATTACATTCGTGTTTAATATTTTTAACCCTTTGACGGACACCAAAATTTTAGGAGGCCTTCCCGTGGGACACTTGCTTTATAATGATTTTATGAAGGAAACAATTTATGACGTGTATACACGTCATGTCCCCTCAGAAACCCTTGTTATGACGTCTATAGACGTCAGTGTCCGTCAAAGGGTTAACCCGTTAATGCCTTGCAGCGGTGTCCAGTCCTTTACAGTCAAGTCTCCTAGATACCCATAACTTGGTTGCGTTCCAACTTTTGTTGGTAACGTGAAGGAAAATTCTATGTTCGTTTTGCTAAAATTCAAATTCAAAATTTCAAGTCACATCACGCGAAACTGCATATTATTAGTAATGCTTATCTGCTGTATTTACGTTGTCAGACAAACATTTTACATCGCAGTTTTAAACTTTAAAAGACTTTAAATCCCCTGCTAATAATCAATTCAAAAAGCAAGATATGATAACATCAACAACGAACATCCTAGATAGTTTAGAAAACGCCAGAATTTTGATTTAAAATGGCACGTAATCAGCAAAAAGTTCCACCATATTACATTCAATGCACGTCACAGCGTGATTTATTTCTAGACAATGACCAGTGGCAACCCTATCATTCCAGAACTTCAACCATCATCTATTTAGCTGAAAAAACTTGATTAATGAAAGTGAAAAAAAAAACAAACAAATGAAAAGAAAATGAAGGGAGAAATTACTTTGCAACAGCCTCCTTTAAAAACCAAAGAGCAACTTCCTAACTTTCCTTTGAAATTCCCTCCCAGTGTTATTCGTCTTTTCTCGGATTCGAACCTGAAGTGCTAGGGTTTGTAATCAAGAATCATCATATCACCTTTCAAGATTATTTAGTGAACAGAACTGTTCTCAAATACTAACTTCACAAATGACTTCAAATCCTGAATTGCCTGTGCAAACAAGATTGTGTTGAGTTCTCTGGGCTATGAGTTGGTGGAACTGGGAGAAATGTACAATTCTCATCTCTGGTGCTTTAAACGCGACTCTTTGGAATGAAACAATTAAGAAAGGTCGACCATATTTGACCACCAGAAGTATAATGGTTTTTCATCATGACAACTTTTTTTTTTTTTTTTTTGGTAAAACCAGCACTCAGGGGATGGCCCCTACTCATGCAGTGCATTGTGCAGGTTTAGGAAAATAGGTTATAGAAAGGTGGAAAGAGGGGAGTAGTGTTTGTGGACATTTGATTTAAACTTACCAATATCGTAACTGACGGGAAAAACTTCAGCAGGAAGATCATTCCACAAGCGAGCAGTGCGGGCAAAAAATGAATTTTCCCTGTAATGCATTGTGCGGTTCACTGGACAATCAACCACAAAAGTATGTGCTCTGCGAGAAGTACGAGTACCACGTAAAAATATGTCATTATCGGGAACCAAGCCCCCTATCTCTCGAGAACACCTCCCATTATAGTACCGATAGAACAATGAAACGCACGCCATATTGCGACGATGGTCCAACGAATCAATAGAGTTGGATACCCTACTGTCGTTAATAAGCACCTTCACCCTCTCCTTGACGCGGTCGAGAAGCTTCAAAATAGACTTTGAAGCACCGGCCCATACATGAGGTCGGATAAAGGTCCTGTAAATAGTAAGAAGGTCGGATGGAGTGAAGTATTTTCTGCACCGTTTTAAAAAACCAAGGCACTTGAATGCTTCCTTCGACACTCGAAAAATGTGATCGTTCCAACGAGCATCACAACAAATTCTCATGCCCAGAACATCAAGAGCATCCGCCTCCTCTATATTTACATTACCCATAGACACAGATGACAGAACACCAGCACCAGCATCACGCCGGTGTGTCAAAAAACAACATTCGGTCTTGTGCGCATTAAAATTTTTTTTGCTATCGACCCAGACTTGTGGCTTTGAAAGCATTACATGCATCACCCTATATTAAGGCTTAGAGTGTTAATTCAAGTTCTGCTGCAAACTTAACTTTGAAATTGTGTTTATTTTCCAATTTCCTCTAATGTTTGCAGCCATTTAAGTGATCTCTCTGATCCATTATCAAAGTAAACAGAATAAAAAAAAAAAACCACCTCCGCCTTGCTTAAACATATGGTCTCAAAAATCAATTAAAACCTAAGTGTACACAATTGTTGGAAGAAAAACAAATTTTTAATCAAATATTAAAAAAAAAAAAAAATTCAATCTAGCCAGCAGCAGGCAGCGGGCAACAAATGTCGACAGATGATGATTAGAGCAGACAAGGTGACTGATGGATGATGTCTTCTTCCATTAAGAAAACAGCACAGCCAAAGACCTTCTGATATAATAATAAGTGTGTGATGAAATTTAAACAAAAACGTTTTAAAACGTTATTTATTTACACGCTACTCACTCAAGACTTTATAGAATTTCAAATTTAATTAAAAATAAAAAAAGGAAATATAAACTCTAAGCTAAGACGCAAAAAACACAAAAAAAAAAATTGTATTTTGCGTGCAAATATTTGCTGTTTGTGAATATTTTTTCTTTTTTTAATTTTTTTTTTTTTTCAAATGTAACGTATAGCCCAGACCACTAACACGTTCCATAGCCTTCTTATTCTTAAACAGCTGGAGGTTATTATACTCGTATCGTATTTGTCTAATTGATTTGGTCAAAACAAAACTTCTAGCACAATGAAAATATTTTCTGATGGTCTTCCTTCCCTTAGCCCTTGGCTTACCTTCTTTCCTCTCTCTGACGGTTTTTTTTTGGAATGCATTTCAATGGTGGTGGTTATTTATTAATTGCAAATGGTTTTCATTATTATTTCCATTATTATTACTGTTGTTGTTTTATAAACATGCTTCAAAACAGACCAAAAAATAATAAAAACAACAACAAAAAAGAGAGAGAATAGAAACCAGTTAATAAAGCTTGTCTTGCCATATTGAAAACCATATTTTCACATTGTCTGTGATGGCTGTTTGACTAGCTGGCTGCCTAACTGGCTTACTCACGTACTAACAGACTTCTTGCATTGCCACATTGCCGTTAACGTCGTTGTCGTCGTCGTCATCGTCGTCGTCGTCGTCATTGTCTTATGATTCATCATCAACACCTACTTTTGTTTTATGAATACGAGTATCTCTTAAACATGGCTTTGTTTGGCTTGCTGGCTAGCTGCTTGTTGGCAGGCTGGCTGTCTGAGCCGGTGTCTGTTTTTAACTGGTGGCGGTATAATTTCCACAAAAAGATCGGCGGCGGTCGGCACAAAATTGCCAAACAAACATGGAAAGAAAAAAACATCATTAAACATCATTTTTAAATAACTTTTCTTTGTTTCTCTCTCTCTCTCTCTCTCTCTCTCTCTCTTTATGTTTGTGTCTGGAGATCAATGATGTTAATTTTCTTTCTTCGTTTTTTTTTCAATTTCTTCTCTAGTGTTTCTAGATCGTAGAAAGTTTTCAATTGTAAAATTTTCTTCTTCGTTCATATCGTTTTAGTTTTTTTTTTTTTTTGTCTTTTGGCGAGGAAAAAGCAAACATTTTATCTTTCTCTTGGTCCCATGAAAATATTTTGTTTGAAACAAAGAAAGAAAAAAAGAAAGAAAGAAAACTTTTCTTTTTAATGATTCATTCAAACAAACATGATTTAATGATTTTTACTTTGTTTCATGATTTCAAACTTTGGGGCAAACATTTATTATCATAAACTCTGTGTATTAGGGGCGTTCATATTGGAATTGACAAATTATTTGCCAGGGAAATGGGTTTCAGGTCTTCACTCTTTGTCTAGACTTGAGATATTGTTTTAAGTCTTGTTGTGCCAACGATACAGTTTTTCTCTTTACATATCTTTAAACAAATATTATTTTCTAATGTTTTTATTTGGTCTTGGTATTCTTCTTTGTATATACACTCAGTCCTTTTTTTACGCGATCTCTTTTTACGCGATTTCACTTTAACGCGTTTATTTTTGCAGCGCAAATTCCTTTTTTTACGCGAATTTCTCACTTTAACGCGATTGCTTTTTTTCGTTGCTTGTTTACCATAGATGGGAAATTGTGGCACATTGTGCCATTTTTGGCACAATTTCGTCGTCTCTGGCCCGGCGGTACACTCAAGTCGATTTTGGCCCTGAAGATGTTCATTTTCCATCACTGTTGTTTACATATTTTTGCGCGTAATAATTTTCGAATACATACATATAATACGGGGAAGTCCCAACAAATTACTATTGATTCTGATAAAAATTCTAGTGATATCAGTGCTGGTCATCAAAATAAGCGGCTAAGAATAATTTCCACTACGGATAATGACAGTGATTAAACAGCATTCAACGGTTTTTTCAATAAATCTACCTATTTTCTATTTTCTTCTCTTTTATATATGGTTTTTGTTTTGTATTTTTTATTTTGTTATGAATGAATAAATCATAAGTCTGAAATTTGAAACTTATTGTATTGTTTTTGAATATTTTTTTGCGCGTATATTTTGTTATACGCGATATTTTTTATATTCGAAACCAATTCGTCAAGGATAGGCTCCTATAAGTAGGACCCGTATAGCGTATTAAGACTAGGTTGAAGTCGTCATAGTCTAGTAGGTAGTGTGTTGGCTTATTAGACATAAAGCCCGTGTTCGTATCCCAGGTCAGACATCAAAACGAAAATATGAAAAAAAATATTTCTTCGGCGACTTTCTCTCAGCAGATTTCTGGCAAAAACTCTGAGAGTAAATAAAATTGCCATGAAAAGCTTCTCAAAAAACTGTCGTTCGGAGTCCACTTTAAACTGTAGGTCCCACCACTCATGTATAAAAATTAACGCACACAACATAAGTGGTGTGAGAAGCTAGATCGTAATCCTGACTGAAGGGTTGTAATGACCAATTATGTATGTATGTAGGTTGTACAATGACAGACACTGTGACGTAAAATATCTTTTGTATTCCACTTTATTAACGAATGATGATCACTACCACACAATTAACAGTGCAACCACTTCAACAGGTCATCTCCAGTCTCGCTCTCATGAGTCTCTCTTCACTCATTTGTGCCCATAATAAAAGGGAAGAGCAACTTCTTCGCTCTCTCAATGAACTCTACTAAATCCCACGATATGAAAAGATATAACCTTCTCTGGATGCAATTAACACCGGTTGAATATAATCTGGTGCTAGTCGGTGTAATACAATTGTACAAAATGTGCCTTTTAGTTTCGTCTTTTGCGAGACGTTTACTCTCAAACAATTTCTTATTCAACCTTCTCACAATCCCACTAAATTGTATATCCAATAGAAAGACACAGGCGGTAAGCCACGCTCTAACAAAAATTTCTCCAATCTTCGAATGAAGTTTGGTAAATTTCAGATAGTAGCAGACGTGCAATCTGTACTCTAAGCTTTTGCCCTGCTCTAGGTACAGCCGGCATTCTGTGTCATCTAAGAGATGTAACCTACTAAATTGATATCTCAGATAGTAGTAGTAAACATAAACTCTTTCGAATGTTTTTAATTTCTCTTCAAATAATCCATTCAGTTACACACACATAGCGTGTGTGGTGTGAGAAGCTTGGTCGTAATCTCACTGAAGGGTCGTAATGGTGTTTTCTTTTCTACCAAAAAATGTGCATTTTATTTTAAAAAATGCAATTTTGTGTTTGTTTCTTAAAAATTTTTCGCCCTCTAAAAGGGTGGTATGTTTTATTCTAAATAATTTGCACTTGCCAATGGTGGAGGGCATTGCATTTTATGCCCTGTATAAATCGAGAGTGCTGATAATGCCCTGTAAAGCAGATGACTTTTGTTTATTTAAAAAAGTCGCTTGCTATCGTTATCCAATTTTGAAGTTGAAACATTACATTATTAAAGCTATGTACATGGTCAGTAATATAAAAAAAAAATTGTATTCAGTGTTAGAACAGTGTAAAAATTTTTTTTGGTTATAAAAAAAGTGCTCAAAAAATTAAGTCGAAAAATTAGCGATCTGGCAACACCTTTTTCATATTTACATATTTTATTGAAAACAAATCAAAAAATACAACATATTTTTAAATTAAATTTTTAAATATGGATATTGCTGCATCTATTTTATTTGCGAAAATTGAAATAAATTCGTTATTAGATTCATCTACGGCATCTTTTGAACAAATAGGCATTTCCTAATTCATTTTCTTAATAAGTGGTAAACACAGGGCATACCCTTTTTTAAAATTTGTGTTTTGTTCTCAAATAAAAATTACATTACAACAGGGTTGGTCAGCAATTTTTTTAATGTACCTTGTAAGAGGGTGACATTTTCTTTGTAGAAAAGAAAACACCATAAGTAAGTAAGCCCCACTACTATGCCAAGAGGATAACATCAACAGGGAACGTTATGAGAAGATTAGATAACTGCCTCTTTTTGGGGGAAAGAAATTGGAATCAGAAAGCAAAATTTCTCACCATTACAGCAAATATAACAAACTTACACATGTTCACAAAACAGGTTGTTTCTAGACAACGACCGATGGCAACTCTGTCATACTAGAACTTGTTACAGAAGATTAAAATCACACCAGTTTAGATTGAAAAACTTGATTAATAAACTGCAACCAGTCCAAAAAAAAAAATTAGAAAATAGAAGAGCTGTTTTGTTCTGTACAGAAATACAAAGGGATTTAGAAAATGGGATTCAAAATCGAGCTTAAAGTTCACCTTAAAATTTCATCTTTAGAAAATGTTTCTATTTTTTTTTTGGTTATGAAACCTCCCTTTTGCTGTTTTTGCTTTGCTACTAGACCACGATCTACCAACTTTGATATTCAATTATAACCATTTTCATATTGTAATCTTTTTCCGCTCCTCCTCCTCCTCCTCTCTTTGCCAAAGACTCCGATACAACAAGATTTCATAAAAAAAAAACCACACACTTGCACACGAACATTAAACATGTTACCACTGATCATAAGCAACCAACTTTTGGTTTTTTTTTTAATTTTTCTCTTTTCACATTGTGTTTTAAGAAAGAAAGAAAAAAATACAACGAACTACAGTTAAAAGTAATAATCAACCCAACAACTGCTAAATGGTTTGATAGTAGTGTGACCAACTAACTGCTAGTACGTCTGACAGTCTGACGTTCGGTCGATCGGTGTGTTAGTGTACTTTTGTTTTAAGTACCAACACGCGCAAATTTTATTTTTTGCGACATCAAACAAATTTTTTTTTGTTTTTCTTTCTTTTATTTTGCTTTCTTGTATTTTTTGTTGGCAATTTTTTTTTGTTTTTTTTTTTTTGTTTTTTTTTTTGTTAATTTCAAACACAGGCTTTAAAAATAATTCGCATGTGCAATTTTTAAGCTGTGCTGCTGACGAAAGTCTACCCGTCTACTCTACTGCTGCTATGTACGAGTACGTATGTATGTGTGTGGCTAGCAATGTTTGCTGCTGAAGTTGATTGGCTTGCCAACACTTTTTATATTTTTTTTTTTTGCAAAAATTTTTGATGATCTGTTTTAGCGCCACATTCATAGCTGCCAGATTTGACGATTTATCGTCATTTTGACGATTTTGAGCTCCAAAAATATCATATTGACGATTTGACGATTTATGCCCTTATTTTGACGACTTTTAGAATTTAAAATTTTGCACCATACTCTTTACTTTAGAACATTAAAAGCCACTTTAAGCTTTGTACTTGTGTTGCAATTGTTACTATTGGAAATGTATGTATGTTAGTAATAAGAAGGAATAAAGTATTCACCCTTATTCTGGTTGTCGTCGTCGTTACCAAAAATGATGTCGATAAAATCAGAGTCGACACAACACAATATCGACGGCGTATTGACTCACAGAATACGAAATGTGTGTCGACAGTCATCTATAACTGTCAATAACGACAAACAGAATACCAATTTTAAATTGTCGACGCAAGACGACGTCGACGCCGACGACGACAACCAGAATAAGGGTGATTATATTTTTAAGTTATTTTCGAATACCTTTGATGATTTTTCTTTTTAATCCCTTAAAAGCCAAAAAATTACAACTCCTAAATAGCCTCGTAGTTGCGCATAATTTATCATTTGCAGTTGCAAACAATTTTAAAAATTCGATTATAGCCTCTAATATTCACCCTTATTCTGGTTGTCGTCGTCGACGTCGTCTTGCGTCGACAGTTTAAAATTGGTATTCTGTTTGTCGTTATTGACAGTTATAGATGACTGTCGACACACATTTGGTATTCTGTGAGTCAATACGCCGTCGATATTGTGTTGTGTCGATTCTGATTTTATCGACATCATTTTTGGTAACGACGACGACGACGACGTCGACGACGACGACGACAACCAGAATAAGGGTGATTACCATCGGAAGAACAAAGGCAAGTGCCATTATACATTTTTTCGTACGACCAACATTCAGGGAATGGATGGCATTGTGTTTGGAACTATGAAAATATGTTATGGGAAGGAGGAATGAGAGCGCAGTGTTTATGGCCACTAGGTTTAAATATTTTTATACCATAAGTAAAAAAAGACTTCTGCAGGAATTAAATTTCACATACGAATTGTCCATCTAACAACAAACGAACTTTGTCTGTAATGCAGAATGCGATCCACTGGCCAATCGACCACATACGGATATGCTGGCAGAGAAAGACGAGTGTTACATAGGAATATATGTATGATTCTCGGGAACAAGTCACCTTATTTCGCTCGAGCAAAATCCATTGTAGTAGCGATAGAATCCATATTGCAACGATACTCCAATAATTCAATGGAGTTGGATACACTACCGACATTAATGAAAAATGTGTCGGTTCCAGCCAGCATTACACCGAATATTCATGCTCAGAACGTCAAAAGCTTCTGATTCTCTAGTATTTATACCGCCCATAGATATAGATGATGCAATATTATTGCTGCGGATATGTGTCAATACACAACGCTGGGATAGATTAAAGAATTTATTCCTAAAAATGATATAAAATTTCTTAATTTTTTGGAAAACAAATTAATAAATGAGAGTGAGGGATGCTGGCTTTTAATTTCCAACAAACTTTTTGTTAAACGTTTTATTTTTGAACTCAGATATGTACATGTAGTGGACTAAAGTGGATACATAATTGAATATTTTTAAAAATGTGAAGGCTCGGCTTAAATTTTGTAAAATCCACAAAAACTGGACTATTGATGACTGGAAACGAGTGATATGGTCCGATGAAACAAAAGTTAATCGTTTCCAGTCTGATGGGATTCAGTATTGTTGGAAGAGGCCCACTGACACCATTCAACGACATCATGTCAAGCAAACAGTAAAGCACGGTAGTGGAAATTTAATGGTGTGGGGATGTTTTACCTGGTGGGGTGTTGGTCCCCTAGTTAAAATAGATGCTATAATGAATAAGGAGCAGTATTTAAGTATTTTGGAGAACAATTTGCCCATATTTATTGAGGAGAGCGCTTATCCGGCGAAGGAAATAACTTTTCAGCAAGATGGGGACCCGAAGCACACCGCCAAGATTGTGCAAAAATGGCTTTCCGAACAAGAATTCAAAACAATAAAATGGCCTGCACAAAGCCCCGATTTAAACCCCATCGAAAATTTGTGGGCGATTATAAAAAGAAGACTTTCCCAATATGAACGAGCACCGACCAATATGGATGAACTTTGGTCAAGAGTTTCCACGGAATGGGCCAATCTTCCACTCGAAACCATTAAAAATCTCGTGGAAAGTATGCCTAATCGAATAAAATCTGTAATAAAGAACAAAGTCCTTTGGACAAAGTACTAACAACAAAAATTGCAGAAAATTCAAAAATGGACAAAACCGGATAAAAGTTAAATCAATTTGTAATTCCTTTTATTTAATTTTTTAAGATATGTTATACTGAATTAAAGCCATTTTTATTGAAGAAATATGCTTAAGTTTAATGCTATAATTTTTCTTTTTAAGTTTTTTTTTTATTAAAAGATAAATATATAACAAATTTAAAAAAAATTTAATTTTATGTATCCACTTTAGTCCACTACTGTACATTGACTTTAAACGTCTTTGACGATTTTTTCTCAAATATTTGACGATTTGATGCTTCATTTATCTGGCAGCTATGGCCACATTGCCTGTTTTTTTTTTTTTTTTTTTTTTTTTTTTTTTTTGTGATTGGTTTGAGTGGATGGATTTAAATCGTAATCGAAATCTGTTGATCATCCATTAGCTTGGTAATCTGCTTTCTACCGCCTGTTTTCTAACTAAACACAAAAAGTGTGAAAATGTTTTCATTGTTTGTCATTCTTTAAAGGCGTTTCATATGTGGCATGCATTTTTTGTATTT
This sequence comes from Sarcophaga caerulescens, assembly GCA_927399465.1. NCBI lineage: Eukaryota > Metazoa > Arthropoda > Insecta > Diptera > Sarcophagidae > Sarcophaga > Sarcophaga caerulescens. The sequence goes on along the minus strand of OV656866.1, from coordinate 16,098,079 downwards.
TATTTTTATTTTATTTTTTTGTGTCAATTTAATTGCAATTATTTTTTATTTTTTAATTAAATTTAACATTGAAATATTATTTCTGTGTGTCGGTGTCGGTGTCTGTTTCTATTTCAAATTCTATTTTTGTTTTTAATTTCATTTCATTACGCGTTTATTTTTTGTCTATTTCTTAAAGTCAATGGCAAACATTTATAATTATTTTATTTACAAAGGTTTTTTTTTTTTTTTTTTGTTTTTTTTTTTTCAATTATTTTATAATTTTTAATTGATAAAGTCAATCAGGTTCAAAAACTTTGACTTGAAGGCTTTTTCTTTTCTTTATTATTTATTTTTTATATTCGTTTTCACTTTCATTAAAACAAACAAAAAAAACGCTTAAAGGCACGATCAAAATTTTTTATAAAACAATTTATAGCGGTAGGTTTACAAGGGCGGAAGAGACTCTGATTATATCGTTATTGGCTTCAAATAGAAAAGACATCACTACCGTTTGCTATAAGGATTTGGGTTCACATTTAAATACAGTTTCTTTAGAAATTTAAGATTTTAGTTGCCGAAAGTGTATTTCTAGTCGCCTGCCTTTCGTACCTGCTCGTTCGTTAGCTACACTTTTCACAGTAATTTTTCATGTAATGCAGACCGATCTCCAAAAAGAACGAAATTTCTGTCCTATTACAACACGATCCACACTTACTGATACTATGGAGAGTATGATTAACCCACCTACTTATGATATCTGGTTGGCCGAAATATGCTAAAACGGATCCCAAGACTTAATCCGATTGTCTTGGGTTATTTTCGATAACATAGACAATCGGATTAAGTCTTGGGTTATTTTCGATAACATACTACACTTTTCACGCAGAAAGAATGCAGCTCCCATCCAACGACTTCTGCCGTGAGTGCAGATCCGATGAGGAAGAGGAGACAGTTATCCACTTTCTTTGTCAGATATATATTATTTGGCTCTCCAATCCTTGTCAGCTTGACTGAGCTATCATACATTGATATAGCTTCGTTTACCAGCGTAGGGTAGTCGTGCTTTACATGTGCAGCCCTTGTGCTGACCCACTTCTTCCCTGGTTTGGAGGAACTTGGTCAGTACAGGGAATGCGTTCACCTGTGGCGTCACAACGTGCCGCTATGCGTGCTCGAGTGAGCTTTTGGTATCAAAGCTACCACTCTAACCCACCTACCTTCTACACTTTTGGTGAAAAAAAAAAAAAAGATGAAGTCAAGGACAAGTTATTAAAGGCGTTACCACGTACAACGGGGAGTAAAAAGCAGGCTTTAATTGGCAGATCAATGATAAAGTATGCTCTCTCTGAGAAACGCAATAGAAAAGTCTCCTTACTTAATTAATTGGGATCATCCTTTAGTTAGGACTACAACCTATCTTCTCACACCACTCATGTGTGTGTTTTTGTTTATTTTTTAATGCATGAGTGCTGTGACCTGCAGTTTAAAGTCGCCTTCCGAACTACAGAATTGAGAAACTTTTCATAGAAACTTTGTTTTAAACAAAAAGTTTTTGTTAGAAGACTGATGACTTGTGCTTGTTATACTTATTGGTTGACAAAGATCACCCTGGCATCGAACCTATCAGCAATATATCTCAATGGAAGATTGCAAATATTGCTGATTGATAATGCACGTTGCCAAAAATACTTTATTCCGCTCTGGTCTCCTTTCAAATTAATTTTTATCGCATAAATCAGTATCTGACCTCACAGTATACATCAATTGCATGGCAAAAATTATGATGTCAGCAACAAAAACTCTGCAACTTTTGAGAACATTAAAGTCGTCGTCATCTCTTGAAATGAAATGAGAAAAAAAAAACAATTCGACTGACAAAATTTGTCAATTTACACTTTGTGTTTGGGTTTGTATTTGCATCTGGAAAATTAAAAAAAAAATATTTATTTAAATGCATTAAAAATGCCATGCTTTTAACGCGTTATACATAAATATGCAATAGGGTGGTACACATTTGCTAATGGAATATGAAAGTTTACCAACGTTAAGAACAAGAAAAGATTTCCGAAAGAACAAAAGGTTTTTTGATTGTTATTCATTACTCGCGGCGAATCTATTTGTAAATTTGTAAAAAGGGCTTTTAAATTTCAGAATATGATGAGTAGATCGAGAAAAAACGGAGAGTAAATGCAGAGCTACTGGAAATGGAGCTACTAGACATCTGTGGAAGCTTTGCGAAACTCGGTCATTTATTTTGGAAAATAAATTTGGCCGTCAATCAATACGAGGGTTGCCTTTTATATTTCGGGATTTGGCAATCCTAGTGTTGCAATTTGCCAACTGACAGCTCTATCGTAAAGCTTGACATTTTTGAGGTTATACGTACTCAGAACGTTTTGACATACGAGCGCTATTTGTGTTGTTTACAGTAACTTAAAAGATTCATCTCGCCCAAAAAATGGAATTAAATCGTGAACATTTTCGTGCGATTATTTTTTACAACTTTCGACGTGGATTAACTCAACAACAGTGCATCGATGAACTTAATTCAATTTTTGGCGATGAAGCTCCATCAAGGACCAGTGTTTATCGATGGTATGGTGAATTCAACCGAGGTCGTAGTTCACTCCAAGACGAATTTCGTGAAGGTCGTCAAAAATCAGTTGTTGTTCCGGAAACCATTGATGCTGTGCGCCAACTGATATTGCAAAATCGTCATGTGACCGACCTATCGTGAGATTGAGACAACCTGAGGCATTAGTGGGACCAGCATACATTCAATATTGCATGAACATTTGACTGTCAAAAAAATTTGTTCGCGTTGGATTCCACACAATTTATCAATCGCTTTGGGCGAGATGAATCTTTTTTTAAGTTACTGTAAACAACACAAATAGCGCTCGTATGTTAAAACGTTCTGAGTACGTATGACCTCAAAAATGTCAAGCTTTACTGACTGACTTTAACTGACAGCTCAGTTGGCAAATTGCAACCAGAGGTCAGCAATGAATCGTATTTTCGCTACTCATAGGTACTTATGAAATTTTGAGTATGAGTGAGTCAAGAGTATTAAAATTCAACTATTCTGATTCATTTGTACTCGCTACAACATTGATTTATAAGTATAGGTTGCAATGAGTATGAGTACAACGTTGACATCAAACTCACAACATTCGATTCATTGTTTGATTCATACGCCTACTCATTCAGATTCATAAGTTTAGAAAAATACTTATAATACTTACGAATGATTCGAGTCACTCGAATCATTCATCAAAATTTACAGTAATAGTTATTGTTGCATTTACAAAAGAAGAGAAAAGAAAAGACAAAGACAGCATGCAAAGCACACACACAACCTTCTAGCGAGTATTGTGGTGTTCGTACTCGAATCATACTTATTTTGTGCTTCGTGTATATGTTGAATCATGGAGAGTCGAAATCAACAACATCGTGCGTATTGTTAAGTATGAGTACGATGAGTATTTCTAACTTTGAATATGAGTAGTATGAGTATGATATTAAAATAAGTATGAATACGTATAAGTAGCTGAAATTATAAGTATGACTCGAATATACTCATCGTTTTGAATACTCGTTGCTGATCTTAGATTGCAACACTAGGGTTGCCAAATCCCGAAATATAAAAGGCAACCCTCGTACAAGTTGGTGTCTAAAATGTTAACCAAATAATAACCAGAAATGATTTGTCAGCACTCTTGTTAGAATTTCCGACTACAGATTATTGTATTCCTCACAGATGTTCTCTTAAGAATATTAAGCGTCTCAGGCTTGTTGAAATAGGCTCGTGAGAAACTCTACAATAACTAGTCTAGGAAGGTTAAATCACTTGATTTTCCTGATCAGTGCAAATCAATAAAATGAGTGAGTTTGCTAACCGTATGAATTTCTGTAGTATGCATCGAACCTCCAATTCCTAGTGCAATTTCAAGCGATTATGATAGCAGAAACTTGTTCAGCACGATTCTACAACGTTCGCCGTTCACAATAATGATCGTTGGATGATTTGGATAAAGTTTTTCATGTAATCATCACACCAAACAGCATCTTTAAACACATACAATAAATCTCCGCGTGTTATATGCACTGTTTTGGTGTTCTAGAAGCAATTATTCTCCTTATTATCGTATCCACAATTAGAGTTTCACTTCTTTAGTAGCCAACCACAAGCATCTCGCTGTTAGTATGCAATAAAATATTTCTCTTCTTTGTAAATGGTGATTACCACCCTAATGTTTGGCCATTCTTTAGTCACATCGTCAGACCAAATTGCTGCCTTTATTATTATTTCCAGAGTATAATTTATTTAGCATATGGCAGTCAGGCCCAAGCAGGCAGCAGGCAAATAAATGTCGTTTTTATAAGAAGAAAAAAATCTGTTTTGTTCTAGTTGTTGTTGTTTTGGTTTTTCTCATTTTATCTCTTCTTCTTCTGCAATAATGTCATACATTTTAAAATATGGAAACTTGTCATATTAATGAATACTAAGGATTAATATTTCTTATTTTTCTTTCATTCTTTCTTTCTTTCTTTATTTATTTATTTACTGGAAATTTATTTTTAAGGCGTATGACATGATCAATACATTAAAATTAATACCATTTCCCAAAGGAAGATTTTAATTGTGATAATTAAGGCCATTATTACAATTTGCCTTTAAAGTTGGGTTTAGTTAAAGGTACCTTTAGCTAAAGGGAACTGTAAAGTTACCTTTAACTGATTTTCGTTATTACAACTTACAGATAAAATAAAATTAAAATATGGCAGTGCCGGAGCAAAGTCGATAAAACTGCTCAATTAACAAGTTTTTTTTTTAACGCAGTGGCAACAGCGGACTTGGTTTTTTTTTTTTTTATTGTATATGCTCATTTTGTTTAAATTTGAAGTTGCCATATCGAAAATAGTATATGATATGGCAAGTTCAAACATAAAGTGACCTTTAAATGTTAGAGGTAGGATGATCTTCCCTTTAGCTTAACGATCACTTCTATCTTATTGTCCACTTATAATAATGAAAAACAATTTATCTGCCCGTTAAAATCCTCCCTTTAGTTAACGGCAAGTTGTAATAATGGCCCTTAGAATTATTGTTGTAACATTCAGTTAAATTTTCCAAAGCCGTTTAACATATTTTTTTTGGATTTAAAATTGAAAATTTCAAAGAATTTGGCGATTAAACTAGGAAATAGGCAGTCCATATGATTGGCTTCATATTGAAATTTCTTTACCCATATATTTCTATTCTTCTGGGAAACGGTGTAATTGCTCAATAAACTACTTAAAATTCAAATCTCCTGCCTGCCCGCCCGCCTGTTTGCATGCTTTAATGCTGAACCATAAATCATAGTTATTGTTATTGATGTTGTTGTAGTTGTTGTTGTTGTTGTTTTTGCTGTACGTATTTCATATCCAATAACTAGAAAAACATATTGTAACACCATCATCCTACAGTTTTACAAGATTATCTTTTGATTACTTTTTACAATATCCAAGAGTAGTATACAAGAGTAAATACTCACACACTTACACTCACACTCTATTTAACAAGAAAAAAACAAAAACCCCAAGAACAACAATAAAAAGTAATAACGCCTACACACCCTTTCCATTTTTTTCTTTCTCGATAAATTTATAATCGGAATTCGTATTTCATTTCATAAACACGAAGAGTGTGTAAGAAAATCCTTTAATTCCTACCGTTTTCTTAACTCTTCTCTTCCCCCTTTTTATTTCACAAATGAATACTAAACACATACATACGTTTGTTTCTCTCACTCTCTCTCTCTTTCTCTGTAAATTAAGTTACGTTTTCTGGTTTCATGTATAAATTAACAAGAACTACACGATTCATGTTTCCTACAACAACAACAACACGAACAACAAGAACACGAACAAGAACAATAGGGTAATATACAGTTTTATCAGAGGGTCATAACTTTTAATATCGCCTGTACATTGGAATGCTCACTTTGATTAAGAGAGAGAACGAGGATTTATGGTTTTACATACGTTAAGCAATTTGCCATACGCACCCATGTAACCCATGTCAAACAAAATAACCTTTTAAGATATGTTACTCATACGTTACTCATATGGGTTGAAGAAGAAACTAATGGTGTTTTCTTTTCTACCAAAAAATGTGCATTTTATTAACGCAAAATGCAATTTTGCGTTTGTTTCTTAAAAATGTTTCGCCCTCTAAAAGGGTGGTATGTTTTATTCTAAATAATTCGCACTTACCAATGGTGGAGGGCATTGCATTTTATGCTCTGTATAAATCGAGAGTGCTGATAATGCCCAGTAAAGCAGATGACTTTTGTTTATTTATAGGGCTACCAGATGAAATTTAAAAAAGTCGCCTGGTATCGTTATTCAATTTTGAAGTTAATTTTTTCATTGTTTTGTGGAGTAATCTTAAGGAAATATTACATTATTAAAGCTACATGGTCAGCAGTATAAACAATTGCATTCAATGTTAGAACAGTGTTAAAATATTTTTTTTTTTATAAAAAAAAGCGTGCAAAAAATGAAGTCGAAAAATTAGCGATCTGGCAATACCTTTGAACAAATTGGCATTTCCTCATTCATTTTCTTAATAAGTGGTAAACACAGGGCATACCCTTTTTTAATATTTGTGTTATGTTCTTCTCAAATAAAAAATGACATTACAACAGGGTTGGTCAAAAATTTTATTAATGTACCTTGTAAGAGGGTGACATTTTCTTTGTAGAAAAGAAAACACCATAAAAGTTGGTTTCTATGTAAGATCGGAACTCTTGTATGGCATGTTTCTAAATGCTGGCATTTTGTCTTCTCTTCTATGTAAATACTACAGAGGTTTATAGACGATATAGATTGCACGTAATGGATGATGATGGACTTACTTAATTGGTCATTACCACCCTTTAGTCAGGACTACAACCTAGCTTCTAACACCACCCATATTGAGTGTGTTAGTTTTTTCTGTCAGTAGCGGAACCTAGAGTTTGAAGCCGATTTTTGAGAAACTTTTCAGAGTTTTTGCCACAAGACAACTGCTGAGAGGAGATCGCAGAATATAGTTTTGTTTGAGATGCCTGAGATGAGATTTCAACCGCCGACTCTCGTCTAATGGTGTTTTCTTTTCTACAAAGAAAATGTCACCCTCTTACAAGGTGCCTTAAAAAATTTTTTACCAACCCTGTTGTAATGTCATTTTTTATTTGAGAAGAACATAACACAAATATTAAAAAAGGGTATGCCTGTGTTTACCACTTATTAAGAAAATGAATGAGGAAATGCCAATTTGTTCAAAGGTGTTGCCAGACCGCTAATTTTTCGACTTCCTTTTTTTGCACGCTTTTTTATAACAAAAAAAAAAAAAATATTTTAACACTGATCTAACATTGAATGCAATTTTTTATATTGCTGACCATGTAGCTTTAATAATGTAATATTTCCTTAAGATTACTCCACAAAACAATGAAAAAATTAACTTCAAAATTGGATAACAATACCAGGGGACTTTTTTTAAATTTCATCTGGTAGCGCTATAAATAAACAAACGTCATCTGCTTTACAGGCCATTTTCAGCACTCTCGATTTATACAGGGCATAAAATGCAATGCCCTCCACCATTGGCAAGTGCGAATTATTTAGAATAAAACATACCACCCTTTTAGAGGGCGAAACATTTTTAAGAAACAAACGCAAAATTGTATTTTGCGTTAATAAAATGCACATTTTTTGGTAGAAAAGAAAACACCATAATAAGCCAACTCACTGCCTACTAGACTATTTTAACCTCTCTGAAATTATAGCCTGGGGTTTTTATGAAATTGAAGTCGCCGTAGTCTAGTAGGTAGTGTGTGTGTTGGCTAATCAGACGTAAGGCTGCGGTTCAAAACGGAATATGAAAAAATATTTCTTCGGCGACTTCCTCTCAGCAGATTTCTGGCAAAAGCTCTGAGAGTAAATGAAATTGCCATGAAAAGTTTCTCAAAAAAAAACTGTCGTTCGGAGTCGACTTTAAACTGTAGGTCCCGGCATACAATTAACATACACAACATAAGTGCTGTGAGAAGCTAGGCCGTAATCCTGACTGAAGGATTGTAATGACCAATTATGTATGTATGTATATGTACGTATGTTTTTATGAAATCTGGACATATTCTTTGTGATTGTTCTGAAGCGTTTCTACCTTGGCAGTAACGATTACTAGGTTCTTGTAGCTATGAAAATTGGTTCAAGGTTTAAGTACCCAGAGATGCCGTTCAGGAGTTTTAAACTGTCAACTGTTAGTTCTGATAGGCCATGAAGCCTACCACACTATATTTATTTTGTGCGGTAATCAATCGCTACCTAAAATAGGCGCTCCCACGTCATAGGGTTCTATGCTCCAGAACTACATGGTTTTTACAGAGGTTTTTCAACACAATAAAAGCAGTATCTACCTAAAACAGGCCTATAATTTCTCTATAGATTCGGTTTTGGTTTGATAAAATCCGATTGCCTCGTTGTAAGGGTCAGAATTTACCTAAGTTCTACGAGGCTTTAGATTTTAACTCACTAGACTAGAGTTCTGAGTTCAATCCTCAGCTCGGACTTCTTAGAAACATGAATTATTCTCTGAGAAATGAACAACTCTGATATGAATAAGAGGAGGAGTGATTGTTTTCTTTCTTTTATTCAGATAGCCATCGTCCGTACCATCACGGTTCTCACAGGCAACTGCCCTAGTGGAAGTCATGGCTTGGGCATTCCCTCGATTGATTTAACACATTGACTGCCAAGCGGTTTTGACGAAAACCTTCCCAGGAGGCCAAACATTTTTTTTTTGTTTTGTCGTACGGAAACGTACGACGTGGCACCCCACGACGGGATATGTGTCGTACGGAAACGTACGACTTGGCAGTCAATGTGTTAAACAGAAGTTAAGGATTAGTGTCTGGATCTTGCTATTACGTGGTAGAGGTTCCTTACCTCCTATCTCTGTTTTCAAAATAAAGTTTGTGCAAAAGCAAGATTTGTTTTAAAAACGTGATGGTTTCCTATAGGGATGGTGCTGCCTACTAGGACTGTGCTCCATCTTACCTTCCTTCTCTCTTTCTTCTTTCTAATATTATCCGACTTTCAAATACATTACCGCTCTAAGCGATTGCATGCAATTTTTCTGTCCCACAAAATATTTTCATTTTTCAACAAATTGTTCCTGGTCGGTCGTTCATAATCATCGAACAGGTAGGTAGACTTGCCTGCCAGCTTGCTTGCTGGCTGGATTGAATGTTGGTTTAGTCGTAAATTTTAACATGCCGCCGCCGGTCCCGATAAAAGCGTTCGTGAGTTAGGTCTGTGCTGTATGTATGAGACATTTATGAGTTGAGTTGAGTATAGTTGACCAGTGTTGCTGTAAATTTTTCATTGATAAATAAGAAGAAGAAGAAAAGAAAACAACAACAACAACAAAAACAACTGAAAATGAAATGAAAAATATTTATAAATGCGGCCAATGGCCATTGACCGACCGACCGCCGTTTTGCTGTAGTTTTGTTGTTGTTTCCATTATGATTATGTGAGTGATGATGATGATGATGATGACGGCGATGACGATGATGTTGATGTTGATGTTGAGAGTGTGACTTGTGTTGTGGTGGTGTTGCTTGCAAGTTGATTGAGTTTTTTTTTTCTTCTGCTGCGGTTTGCTTACTGCCTGGCTGTCAGTTAGTCAAACGGTCATAATGTTTATTTGTCTGCTTATCTATCTGTAAATGACTGTTGATGTGTCATGCCTTTGGTTTTGTACGTCTATGTGTGTGTGTGTATGTGTGTGCATATGTGTGTTTAGTTGGTCGTTCATTATATTTAGTGGGTAACACACCCATCTCTCATCGATTAGTTTGAAATGATAAGATTGTTTCGTTACTTTTATTTTTTTTTTCTGTTGTTTTACTACCGTTTTACACAGTGTCTCAATGTATGGAAGTGTGTGTCTGTCCATTTGTTGTCTATCTGTCTGTTTGTCTATTTCTATTTCTTACCCTCAGTTGATAGTCAGTGTTTTTTCTATCCCTCTATTCACAGCCATTCATCCGTGGCATTATTGTGTTATTAATTAATGCCGTTTCAACTAAGTATTCCTCTTCAATTTGTTGCTGTAATTTTTAGTGTGGCAGTAGTAGTAATCGAAGTATGTAGTTGTAGTTACAGTTTCTTTCCCTAGTCTCTCCATAGATAATCTATTTTTAGTTTTAATTTTTCTCCTTCTTGTTTTTGTTGCAAGTCTTTATAACTTTTACTTGTTGGAATTTGTTGTATGCAGGGCAAATTCATTGATTAATTCCTAATTATTAATGGAATTACTGATGAAATAATATGAGGCACAATATTAAATCTCTCTCTCTCTCTCACTCTTCTCATTTGGTTTGCATCATAATCTTCTATTTTTTTTCTTCTTTCTAAAGGGCAATGCTTTCTTCTTGATGATAAGAAAAGTAGTTTTTGTTGTTGTTGTTTGTTTCTATTAAAAGATTTGAATGAAATTGTTAAAAAGGGTTGAGCTTATGGCGATTTCTTTTCTGGCATAAATGTTGCCTTTATTCTGCCTTTTGTCATTTTTTTGTTCTTTTCGGAAAAAAATGCAATTTTGTAAATTAATAACATGTTCTTTTCTAAAAATTTTGCCATAAAACCCAAAAAATATGCTGCATGTTTGACCCTCAATTTAATAAGCGACTTCTTCTCAGTAGATTTCTGGCAAAAACTCTGAGAGTAAATAAAATTGCCATCTGTCGTTCGGAGTCGACTTTAAACTGTAGGTCCCGCCACTCATGTATAAAATTAACGCACACAATATAAGTGGTGTGAGAAGCTAGATCGTAATCCTGACTGAAGGGTTGTAATGACCAATTATGTATGTGTGTATTAAAGACGTGTTTCAGCATCACAATGATCTTAAATACTGACCTAAGTGGGAGGTCTTCCTTTTAGGAGGGGGGGGGGGGGTGGTCCGTTGTGTATCTATTCTTTCTGATAGTCAAGTGACAATCTTCATATGAATTGTGTGAAGCTGATGAACTACATTAGACACATTCCTATCTATTACTTATGCCTCTAACCTTTGTTGCACTGTCCATTTGGCAAAGGCATTGGCCGCCAACAAATCCTGGGCTGATAAAGAATTTTCCTTTGCTTGCCCAACTTGCCTATATACAAGAGGAAGCTCTCAACTTAAATCTCATGGTTCGTTGTGCAAAGGGTAGGCATTGTAGATCAGTTGAAGAGGAAAAATGTGATCATTTTATTTGTCAATATTCGTCTCTGGTTCGATGGAGACATCTCTTCCATTTCCCAATAATCTAACGAAGCTAACGTTTATGAAATTCATTGAAATTTTAGATTTAATTTAAGGGTTTTAATATCCTTTCTAAATAATCCATCCAAAAGTCGCCCTGTAGACTAATAACTCAAGAAAGACCAGACAGAAACTTTCTTGGGAAAGATTAGAAATCAATAAGCAAAGTTACATCACAACCTTCAAAACAGTAACCCAATACCTTTTTGTGAAGAGCGTTTTTCGCAGTAACAACACATGGCAACCCTACCATTCTAGAACTTACTACAACAGTAAACCAAACACCTATTCAGATGGTGAAACTTTATAAATAAACTTGAAACAAGCCAACCGATAGAACACTGCAGCTGACACATGGATGGATGACAGATGAATTTGCTCTGCTTCTTTAATCGAACTGAATGAATAGGAAAAATTATTGTCTGAATTTAAGCTTGGTGTTGGTTGTCATATGACCTTAAGACGAATGAGCGTCTCCAACACAATTTTCTTCAAAGATGATGTTGTTGAATAAACCAAAATAAACTGAAAACAGTTAGCCTCTGTTCCTGTACAACAGGCGTTTTCCTCCGATTGTAAATTTGTATGAAAATCACTTAATTTCTCAAATATTTTTGTGTTATTGCTCATTTTACGAAAACCCAGGAGGAAAATGCAATCATCCATGCTCGTTAAGGCGAGAAAATTTCACTTTTTATCAACAGAGAAAAACAAGACATTTTTCGAATTCATTTGTAAAATTACTTGGGTTTGTGATTGTATTTGTATTTGTTTGCATTCGTCCTATCGTTCATTGAATACATTTCCAGTCCATTTCATTTCCGTTGCAATTATGCGTGTATGTTTCTCTATCATCAGCTGTCATTATTACAGCAACAAAGTAAAGAGCTGAAGAGAACTGAACAGAAACTAATCGTTTGTATCGAATAAGACCATTTAATTCACACACACACACACACACGTAATATTGAAAAAGAAAAAGAAATTTTCTTAAATTGTAAACGAAAAATAAAAGAAAATCTTTTTCTTGTGAATTTTTCTTATTTTATTGGCTTTTAAAGATCATGGGCGCATATAAAACAACTGCCATGGCTTGTTATTACAATACATGGCGGCGGGGTGGCATGAAGAAGAAGCATTCTCTACTCATCCCTTTTCCTCTGGCAGTTCAGTTTGCTCTCACAAATAAAATCATTTTACATTCTCGTTATTAAACAAAACACAAGTGATTACATGACTAAAACTAAATCAAATAAAAACACTGTCAGTCAGACAAACGATTCGTCGTCAAAGCAATAGCAAAACAGACTCCGGGACTAACAAACGTTTGGGAATGACTGACGCTAACGGACTGTGCAAATGCATGACAAAATATTTTTAAAGTGTTTGGCATTGTTTGGTCGTCGGGCTCGTTCGTTTAGTTTATTGCTGCAAGAGATGGCGTTTCTATTCTGTGTTCTATTCGTCGTAGGAAGAAAATCGTGTTTTAGGCAATGTAAAGGAGTGAATTCTTTAACATGAATAATTTTATGTTCGCACCATATTCGCTTTGTCACAATTTAAGACAATTAATTGATGCTAAATCATTAATGAAAGACCAAAGGAAGACATGGATATTGACATGAATTTAGATAGCATGGATATTCCCAGTACACAGCAGGTGTAGAATTTTAGTAGGGCTTTAGAGGACGATCAGACAATTTAATAAAATTTTTAGAAGCAAAAGAACAAGACGTTATCCTTTTCCTTTGAAATACCTCTGGTTGTTTTGTCTTGTTGGTGATGTCTTATCTTTGCGCCCTCTTGGCCTTGATGGGCATAAGGGGTGTTCTTGTCATTGTTGTATTGCCTAGTGTTTCTTGTTGCTGCTGTATCGCATAGTTGCTTGTTTAACACCAGTTCAGAGCCATTTGGAACTCAACTGGAAGTAGTATTTATAAAGGGTCCGCCAAATAACTTTTTTTTGTTTGAAAATGCTTTAAAAAAAACTACTGAATATTTTCTCAAATTTCTTTTTTTATTTGAAAGTACAATCCTTCCGGTTAATAATGGAAAATAATTTCATTCAAATGGCTGCCTCGGCTGGCCATGCAGTAGCCTACACGATCGGTCCAATTTTTAAGCACATTATCGATTGTGTGCAGCTGTAATTAATTTCATTCAAATGGCTGCCTCAGCTGGCCATGCAGTAGCCTACACGATCGGTTCAATTTTTAAGCACATTATCGATTGTGTGCAGCTGTATTTCACCAATGGCTTCACGAATATTGTCCTTTAAAGCGTCAATTGTCTCTGGCTTGTCGGCGTAACACTTATCTTTGACGGCACCCCACAGATAATAGTTAAACGGTGTCAAATCGCAGCTCCGGAGTGGCCAAACGACATCAGCTATGCGGCTGATAATGCGATCTTCAAAAACAGGGCGCAAAACATCGAGTGTAGCTTCGGCTGTGTGGCACGTAGCGCCGTCCTGTTGAAACCAAATGTTGCCAATATCCTCCTCTTCAATTTTTGTGAACAAAAATTCATTCAACATGGCCCGATAACGATCGCTATTGACTGTAACGGCCACTCCTTGCTCATTTTCGAAAAAAAAAATGGCCCAATTATGCCTCTGGACCAAAATCCGCACCAAACAGTGACTCGTTTTGGGTGCGTCGGCTTTTCAATGTATGTGTGCGGGTTTTCTGTGCCCCAAATGCGACAATTTTGCTGGTTTACATACCCGCCAAGATCAAAATGAGCTTCATCTGAAAAGATGATTTTTTTTTTTTTGCCAAAATCGACATCTTCTGTAAGTCGATCGCAGGCCCACTTAGCGAAGCGAAAACGCATAATCATTTATTTTCCATTATTAACCGGAAGGATTGTACTTTCAAATAAAAAAAAGAAATTTGAGAAAATATTCAGTAGTTTTTTTTAAAGCATTTTCAAAAAAAAAAAAGTTATTTGGCTGACCCTTTACTACGATGTCTGACCGGAAGCTTATTTCTATTATCTCGGGTATCGGGACCTCGGAGACTTTTTTTTTCCATTAGGCAGTAATTAAAGTACAGTAGTTTTCCGATTTAACGAACCTATATGTTGTCAGGCCTGTTCGTAAAATCGAAAAGTTCGTTATATGCAGTACTAACTTAAATATGGGTTTTGGTATGAGAATAAGTTGAAAGTACATAAAATATTTTTTTAAATGTATTTTATAAAAATTAATTATTTTTTATAAAAATAATACAAAAAAAGGAAAATTGTTATTTTATAAAAATAATAAAAAATAATAATTTATATTACATTAGTACACATAAAGAACAAACACGTGTCAAAAAAATTCTTTGAAACAAATCTATTTAAATTTATTATACAATGGGTCAGTTCGACCTCCGGGTACTGTACTTGTCACAGTTGACAAGTACACGTCCTCTAACCTAATCTATTTAAAAAATTGATTTAGCAATGTTTGTTTTTTTGGTTTTGTAGTCGCCGTAGTCTAGTAGGTAGTGTGTTGGCTTATTAGACGTAAAGCCAGGGTTCGAGCCCCAGGCCAGACATCAAAACAAAATACAAAAAGTATTTCTACGGCGATTACCTCTCAGCAGATTTCTGGCAAAAATTCTGAGAGTAAATAAAATTGCCATGAAAAGTTTCTCAAAAAAATCTGTCTTGCGGAGTCGACTTTAAACTGTAGGTCCCGCCACTTATGTATAAAATTAACACACACAACATAAGTGGTGTGAGAAACTAGGTCAATAATCCTGGCTGAAGGGTTGCAATGACCAATTATGTATGTATGTGTTTTTTTGGTGAAGAAATTTTCATTTTTATTGCTTCTTCTTGAAGCTCTCTTAAAATCATTGATTTTGAAAAATCAATATTATTTTGCTGTGTCCATTTAATGCAGCTTTCGAAATATTTGACTGCATACTCGTGTCTTATTTTGGGATCCATGTTTTCGACAACATCCTCCTCATCATTATGCTCAATTTCTTCTTCATCAAAAACAAAAACATCAAAAGAAAACAAAAAACACCGCTTAAAACAACAGTATATTTTTTTACTACACATTAGGTTTTTTGTTATATTTGTCAAATGTCATTTTATCTTCATTCAAATAATATTTTTATTTGTTCGTTAAACTGAGTACAAAAAATAATTTTTGTTCGCTATTTAAGGTACTCAATAGGAAAAATTTGCCTGTTCGTTAAATGCGATGTTCGTAGAAACGAATGGTCGTTAAATCGGAAAACTACTGTAATTAAAGCCAGCTTTTCAGTTGGTCATACTTTTCCAACGAAACAATTCTTTTAATTCCCTTGCAATTGCCAATAAAACACCACAACAACTAGTACATCCAAGTGCTCTCTCTCTCTCTCTCTTTATTATGGCGTATCCCTATTGATTTTGTTGTTGGCTATTGTTATCATAGTCAAATAAAAAGCAGCAACAGCACTGGCAACAGAACACTGGTAGCGAGGAATATTGAACAAAAAAAAAATGTCTGCTTAAACAACAACATCAACAGCAACAACAACAAACAAGACACACTGTCTGTTGTACATCAAGAAGAAACGAAAAACGAACCAAAAATATTTGTGGGGCATTGATGATGAATTGCAGCAACAGCAGCATGAGCTGCAAATAGCAAACGACCAATCATTTGCATCAGCAACCACAAAAAAAAAACAAAAACTGTTGTTGCCATAAAATTAATCCCCCCACTAAAGTATGAAAAACTGACACAGACTATCGATGTTAACATAAGGAATCTTTGTTGTATCAAAAATGTTTTACATGCTGCGATAGTGATGCAGTTTGTTTCTCCATTTTCGAGGATACAAAGTCTGTTTAAGTTGATAATTCTTGAACAGAAAGAAAAAATCCTCGCACAGAACAAAGTCAAGATATTGTTGGTTTTCTTCCTTCCTTCCTGCGTTTGCCCCTTTTCCAAATGAAAGATATTTCTTGTAGGGTCTCTTATATTATATGAGTATCGCATAGAGAGCTCCCTTAGTTCCAAAGTTTACTTGTGATCTGCAGTGCATGAAAATGAAGAAGAAGATGAAGGCGTCGTCGTTTGTCTATCTTTTGCTTGCTTGTGGCAGGGAGTTTAAAAATAATCCAACCAGATTAGTCAACCAACTTCCACTTGGCAACACTTTTATTTTTAGATTCTCTGCTCTCCCTATTTGTGTGTGTGTGTGTACGTGTTTTGTCTTCTCCTTGCTTTAGCGGGCGCATGTAATCTTTGTTTTATTTTTATGCAACGTATGAAGGGAATTTGGATGCAGTCTTTAGCACTCTGCTACTTTTTTATTTTTTTATTTTTTTTTTATTTTTTTATTTTTTTTTTATTTTTTTTTTTTTTTATTAACTGAGACAGACAGACATTCTTTTGTCCTTGTGTCATGTGTAATAATAATAACGGATAAGTACTCGTAGTTTTGCAAAACAACAACAACGACAAGAACAGTGTGGTCAATTAAGTTGTAGGCCTGGAGTTGAATCGATTACGTGCGCAAAGTAAAATATGAAAATGAAAATATGATAGAGCTTCAATAGATCAGAAAATCCTAACGAGATTTTTCTGTAGCTTTTTTTCTGTAACAATCTAAACTTATGTTGAATAATCGTTGTAGGAAGATATTTCAGGCGTGCATTGAGACTATCAGGTTTGTCCGGAGGGCATTGCAGTCTCACAGTACACTTGTTCAGAATGGATATCGTCTCGAACCCAATATTTAGATTCTATGATGATGAGAATTAATCAGCAGAACATGTACTAGGAACTTAAAATGCATTAATGCATTCCGGAAGGAAATACTTGGGCAAAGTCAATAGGGATACGTTGGAATGAAGAGAACGAGCACTTGGATGTACTATTTGGAACGTTATAAGGGGTGATTTTTTAAGAGCTATAGGAAAATTAAAAAAAAAACACATAAAATTCAGAAAAATGCATAAAATCTTTATTTGAATCGATAGTACGGTCCATATAATTTAATGTTTGAAGATTATTTCATGCAAATGTTGACCGCGATTGCGCCTCAAATGGTCCGTCCGCTTAGTCCAATTTTGGCATACTCATTTCGGCCGGTATCTCACGAATAAATACTTCAATGTTGTCTTCCAATGCGTCAATTGAAGCGGGCTTGTCTGTATAGACATGAGCTTTAACATAGCCCCACAAAAAATAGTCTAAAGGCGTTAAATCGCACGATCTAGGCGGCCAATTGACCGGTCCCGAACGTGAAATAAAATGTTCACCGAACTCGCCTCTCAATAAGTCCATTGTTACGCGTGCTGTGTGGCATGTGGCACCGTCTTGTTGAAACCACATGTCATGCAAGTCAAGCTCTTGCATTTTGGGCAAAAAAAAGTTGGATATCATCTCACGGTAGCGCTCACCATTCACAGTTACGTTACAATTCGCAGCATCTTTGAAGAAGTACGGTCCAATGATGCCAAATTCAATGATTTGCAAGCGTTGTTCGTTTGTAAGACAATTCATGTTTAAATTATAGACCAAACTGAAGATGTTTGACAGTGAAACAAAACATGAAACGTGCGTGAGCTGCTTAAACCAGTGTTGCCAAAAAAATAATAGCTAAAAAATCACCCTTTATTAGCAATTTCCAGAGAATTAAAATAATGATTTCGTTGGAAAAGTATGATGGAAAAAAATCAAAAATGCAAAGGCTCGAAAAAGGTCAGGAGGGGGTCAAAGAAAGGCTTTAATTACTGCTTTTAAGTGACAAAGAGTATTAGCAGAAGCTAATCTAGAGTTAAAACTTAAACTAAAGCATATGAGATGTTGACGTCGAGCAGCAACATGAAGTTTGTCAAGACAATAGGTTTGGAGGTGACATTAAAGGGATAAACTATACATTAAGTAATCGCCGTAGTCTAGTAGGTAGTGTGTAGGCTTATTAGACGTAAGACCACGGTTCAAACCACAGGTCAGACATCAAAACGAAATAATAAAAAAAAAAAATATTTCTTCGGCGACTGCCTTTCAGCAGATTTCTGACAAAAACTCTGAGAGTAAATAAAATTGCCATGAAGAGCTTCTCAAAAATCTGTCGTTCGGAGTCGACTTTAAAAACTGTAGGTCCCGCCACTCATGTATAAAATTAACACACACAACATAAGTGGTGGTAAGATAGGCCGTAATCCTGACTGAAGCGTTGTAATGACCAATTATGTATGTATGTATGTATGCACCCGGCTGGCATTTGTGGCATGCTTTGAAACTATCAGGTATGACCGGAGAACCCTTGTTCAGAATGAACAATATTTAGTTTCTGTTGATGATGAGAACAAATCAGCAGAATATGAACTAGAAACCTTTCATGCCTAAAGGAATTTACAATTGCCAGCGAATGGTATGGTTTCGTTGGAAAAGTATGATGGAAAAAAATCAGATATACAAAGGCTGGAAAAAGGTCAGGAGGGGTCAAAAAAGGCTTTAATTACTGGCTTTAAATGACAAAGAGTATTAGCAAAAGATAATCTAGAATTGAAACTTGAGCTAAAGCATATGAAATGATAATGTCGAGCAGCAACATGAAGTTTGTCAAGACAATAGGTTTGGAGGTGACATTAAAGGGATAAACTATAAATTAAGAGCAGTAGAATACAGAGTTCAGTCGCAGTACTATGTTTAAAATACGATTAATTAGTTACACATACAGTATTGGCCAAAACTAAAGCATCCCCTCAGTACATTTTTTTTAAATGATAATTTTTTTAAGAAAACAAAGCTATTAAAATTTTAATTTTATTTTTTTTATTTATTTATATCCTTATTATTGAAAAACACAAACTTAAGGATTTCAGAATTTAAAAAAAAAGTTAAAATTCAAAAAACATTTTAAGACGCAAATATAAGCGGACAAAACTAAAGCACCCCCCAATTAAGGTGCACATCTTTTAGGCATAGGGGACATTAAATTATTAATTATTTCAGGAGATATTGCTTCCCAGGCTATTTTTGCGGCTTCAAATAAATCTTCTTTGGTTTTTTGCAATTTTGTCGGTTGATTTTTAAGTTAATGATTGGATTGGAGAGCTGGCTTATCAAGGCATCAATTGAGTTCAAAATATTCAATCAACAGATCAATTATTTCTAGGCTAATTTAAAAGTTTTTACAGACTGGTCGCACATCTCCTACTCATTCTGGAGGCGGGTCACGTGAAACCTTGCGACATGAAGACTCCTTAATTAAAAGGACAATCCAAAATGATCCTACAGCATCTTCTAGTCACGTACGAAAGCGCTTAGATTTAAAAATAACCGAAAGAACGATTCCCAGAAGGGCGGTAGAGGCCGGATTATTCAGTCGACGACCAGCAAAAAACCTTTGATATCGCCAAACTTGAATTCGCCAAGGTCCATCTCAACTGGAGTGTCCAAAAATGGATGAATGTGCTGTTTTCTGACGAATCTAAGTTTAAATTAAAGGATTCAGATGGCATAAGGCATCCAGAGGCAGGCCAAACGGACAATGTACTGAGGGGGTGCTTTAGTTTTGGCCAATACTGTACGTTAGCAATACAATGAAAGAATTTGGAGAATTTGTTTCTGAATTCTCTATGCGGCCCTATCAATAATTAATTCCAGTGAAGGGAAAATAATGCAGCTATCGTGTACAGTGAGAAAAACTGTCAAATTTAACAGAAGAAATATTCGATCCTGTAGCCATTATCGGTTCTAAAGATTCTGTTCTTTTACGGAATGTAGTGTTGTCTTTTACTACTGCAATTGAGTGAGTTTTTTTTGCCAACAGGTAAATGCAATCTTGGGTTATTTCATCCAAAAGTAATACAATCTTTACGTTGATTTGCATACTTTTTTCAATTGCCAACCTACGAATGATGGATGCTTTGTTTGATTACGTATTTTTCTTAGGATTTATTTCTCTTGCCTCGAGACTACTGTCAAAAATGTGCCAAATTTTTTTTTATTTTCAATTTATTTTTATAAAATTTGTAAACATTTTAAAAACAAAAATGAGATAAAATTCACAATAAAAATAAAGAAAATAATGAGAAAACGTAAGAAAGAAAAAAATAGAACACAATTGCCATTAAAACTGAATTTCTGTGTCAATGTCGTGTGTGAACTACTTTCGAAATGCCAACAACAGCAACAAAAATAATAATAAAAATAATAAATCATTAAAACTAATATGTATGTCTGTCTGTCTGTCTATAGATTCGTTTTTACTGCGTTTCATTCATTCTTAAGATATGTACTTACCTACTGAACCACTAACAGAATAGCCAGAAAAATCATTAGGAACTGTATTGTTTTCGTTTTTTTTTTTTTTGACAAACGATAATGACAACTTTTTGTGCCCCAGCAACCTACTCTCCTTCTCCTCCCTCTTTCAAAAAAAAAAAAAAAAAAAATCCCAAACCCAATACAATCGATATTCACTCACTTGTTATACATATACACGTACCGTCAGACAGACAACTCTTTTCACTTTTCACACACAACGCCTAAAATGCCAAAAACGATAATGACCATTTAGCGTTTATTTGCTTTGAGAGAGGGAGTCTCTTTCCAATTTGCCAACATTTTCGTATTTTTCACATTTAAATGGACTGGTTAAGGAGTTAGCAAGCAGCTTATTTACTTTCACTTGGTTTGTGAAAAAAAAGAAGAAAAAAAAATGCTTTTGACAGTATCAGTAGCTGATGGTTGTAATACCCTACAATACCACCACAACTATTGAAGTTATAGGAGGGAATTGCGCTGGTGTTTGTCAAACTCTTGCTTACAATGAGCGAATCATTAAACACTTTATGGACTACGAAGAGAAAGACAGCTTTTGTTCGATTTTATAATTCAATCATCGAATTTAATGACAATTTGCTGTAGTTTGTGGTCGTCGTAGTTGATATAGAAGCTATGTTGGCTTATCAGCTAAGAGCTCCGAGTACAGAAACTATGTTGACTTACCAGATCAGAGCTTCGAGTTCAAACCTCTGCTCTTAGATCATTAGAAAGCGTATTTATTTTCGGAAACTGTCTCCAATTAGCGCTTTTGCAAAAGCCTTGGGGTAGAGATGGTGTTCCAGAAGCATTGGATTTCAAATTTTGACTGAAGTCTCTTGACACAAGCTGTGTAATTCGAAACTCCTGATATTATTGCCGCATTCTCATAAATGTTTGTGCCGGAATTGATAAATTTTGAGAAGAAGTAGAGAGCTATGTAGAGTAGAGATGAGCGATATTTTCAAACCTGTGATTTAATCACGGTGATTGATAATTCACTGGTAACTACAGTGATTGAAATTGCCAAATAACAGGTACTAATGATGTCGTTCTTTCAAAATTGTTACATACTCAAATTTATTTCATTTTGTTTTGATTATTTACTTTTGTCTTTTATACATGAACTTTCTGTGAAACTTAATTGTCAAACTTCATATAAAAAAAAATTGCATTGAAAATAATAACATTGATGACACCACCAGTGTTGCCACGAAAAAAAAAATATTGTAACCAACATTTGTGAAAAAAATCACCAAATAAGAAAAAATATAACCAAAACTAAATTCGCAGTTTTTTATTTTATTTTTTTCAAATTTAAATTACAATTAATACAACAGAGTAAGAAAAGAAACAAAAAATAACAAAATAAAATTTTAGTCTTACTAATTAATACATTTCTACAAACAAAACAAAAGCTCTTTTTATAAGAAAAATAAATAACCAAAACCGGAAAAATCTACACGTCTACACATTGAACAAAAAAATAACCAATTTTGGTTAGAAATAACCAAAAACGGCAACACTGGACACCACTTTGGTTTTGTTTAGTAGTCTTTTCGTAGTATGTATCTAGTTGTCTCTTTCTTACGACTTAATAAAATACGTTATTGTCATTATTGTATTATTGGAATACTGTGATCACAATCACTGTTTTAAAGAACAGTGATTAACAAATCACGTTCACTGAGAACAACGTTCTTCAAAAATCACTGGATCGCTCATCTCTAATGTAGAGTGTAAAGGTTGACATATTGTCGTACTAGACTGATCATGTTTGTCCACAGATTCTGTATGAAATGAGTAAAAAGTAACTGATCACAGAGGCAGCAGCACCAGCTAGCAGGCAGAGTACATCACTAAATTATGGACAAGACTCTAGATCTACCAGAATTTATATAAAGTGTGTATGTACATATACATATGTATGTTTATTGGTTTGTGAATTTGCAAATTAAAAATTAATATTTTTATGCAAGGTCAGCCAGCGGCGGCGTTTATTTAATGCCAAAAAATGTTTTTATTTTCTTTTATTTGCGTAGTTTATTGTTTATTTTTCTTTTTTTTTTCTATCCTGGTTTTTTCTATATTTTAAAATATAAAATTTTAAAAAAATTTATTTTAAAATATAAAATTAAAAAATAAAAAACAAAACAGTTCTAAAAAACCGCAAAAAAATTTAACTTTGCACCAAAACCTAACATTGCTCTTTTTGGGAATTTCTCATAAGCTGCAATAAAGCCAACATTGGTCGACATGCTGCTTAGTTCATAATCTTCAATTGAATGCTTTTCCACAAACACTTCTGGCTTCAAAGAATAAAATGTCGCCATAATTTCAAATATTAGCATTTCATCGTTTCAAGCAAACTTTCGATTTGTCTCGATGCCACCAACATATGAAAATAAGCATGATTTTGTTTACAAAATGCATTCAATTTCATGATAGTATGGCAACATCATTCGGAAATTATGGAGTACTCGAATGAGAGAACAAAAAAAAAAAAAAAAATGCTACCAAAATGAAACAGAATCTCAAACATGGCGTCATTTTCTGGATTTTCTGTAACGGTTTAAAAAACATGGATGAAATCGTCACAGCCATAATCTGTAATTTGATTTCATTGTGAGGCAGGGAGAGTGAAAGAGAGCGTTCTCTTTTTTATAAAGTCAAACAGTTGTGATCATCATTATAGAACTACTCTACTGGATAAACAGAAACAGTTGTTTTCTTTAATTAAATTTTAAAATTAATATGGAACTGTGTTAGTCAAATTAATTGAAAGTAAATAAAAAAAAAAGTATTGTGTTCTCTTCTGTTTAAACATGCACTGGGGTTTCTCTTTTTTCCTTAAATAGTTTGAATTTTTCTTTCCCTCTCTCTCTCTCTCGCGCGCGCTCTCTTCCTCTTGTTTACAAAGATTTTATAGATCGTAGGTATACTCGTCTTAAATTTCATTGAGTACGCTATTGTTTTTCTAAAATATTTAATTGTTATTGTAAGCAAAAGAGGGAAGGGTTAGGGTAATTCCCTTTAGGTACTGATATATACAGTGCCGGACTATATTCTTGGCACAGTAAGCATTTTGAAATAAAAAAGTGAAAATCTACTCGAAATAAATTTTATAAAATTTTATTATTTCAATATAAATATTATTAACACATTCGTACTTTCTCCGGTAGTTATAACAAAATAAAAATTTCTTCCATTAATTTTAAGAAAATCAGTTAAATTAAATTTTTAATTCAAATTTACAGGGACAATATTATTGGCACAAATTCAAAAAATTAATACATGTAAGATTAAAATAAATCTCTGGTATTTTGTAGCGTTTCTTTTTGCTTAATTATTGTATCCAATCTCCTTGGCATTGAATTAACCAAATTTTTTTGTAACATTTGCGCCGATATTTTTCCATTCTTGGGGGAGAATCCTTTTTAGCTGAGTTTTATTTGAAATGGTGTGTTTCTTATGCGTTTTTCCAATTCTTCCCACAGATGCTCGATTGGATTTAAGTCAGGGGATTGTAGTGGGTGGTTCAAAATATGGTGGATGTTATAGACTATCCACATACGCACATCATGAGCCGTATGCTTGGGATTATTACCATGCTGGAAAAAATAATTTTCCGACAAACATAATTTCTCCACACTTTTTTGACATTTTCTTTTAAAATATTAAGATATAACGATTTATCCATAATTTGATCGATAAATACAAGCTCTCCAAATTCCGATGAAGCCATGCAGTCACATACCATTATCCCCCACCACTATGTTTAACTGAACACAATGTGTTGTTCTTATCATAAGCAGTATTTGGTTTTCGTCAAACTAATCTTTTCCATCAGATTGAGAAATATTTAATTTACTTTCATCAGAGAACAACACATTGTTCCAGAAGTCTTCGCCCTTGTTTTTGTATTCCTGAGCATAGGCTAATCTTTTTTTCTGTTCACTTCACTTACAAGTGGTTTTCTTTTAGCTACTCTAGCTTTATACCCAGCACGGTGTAATGCGTGTAATGGTTATGCGTACTATCTTTGAGTGAATTTCCTTTCCAAAATCTTCTTTAACTTCTGCAGCAAGTCGAGTGGACTTAAATTTTGGGTTATTTTTAATTTTTCTGACAATTTGTGCCTCTTCCCTCTTACTAAGAGCTCGCGGACGACCAGTACGTTTTTTGCTAGACAATTTTGTTGAACCAACAAAACGTTTTATAATACTTCTTATAGTAAAACGGCTCCGATTCATAATTTTTTCGATTTCTGCATAAGTTTTTTCTTGACTGCAGATACAAAATAATTTTTCGCTCGGCTACTGTTATCTTTTTTTGTTTTGGGCCCATATTTAATTATTTAGCACAACTTCACAGTTTAAGGCTCGGACAATCTTCTTTAAATTTTTACAATAGCATTACTTAGATCATAACGGAATTTTCCAGCTATTTGCTTGTTTAAATTTTGCATTATTTTAATAATTTATAGTACATTTTCTAATTGTGTGCCAATAATTTTGTCCGCCAAATTAATTAAAATCAGAATTTTTCCATTAACCGTCTAAGAAACTTTAAAACTGTAAGTTACCATTTATTTAAAGTTACCATTGTTTAAATTCTCTAAAATTATCAAATTTTCTAGCAGAAATTTAAAGTTTTATATAAAATAACTTATTGTGCCAATAATTTAGTCCGTCACTGTACTCATTTCGTAATAAACGAATTTACATACATATGATTAATTGCTCTTCCATTAATACTCGTACTGGCAACTGTTTCTCCCACTCTATATCTCTCTATTTCTGTCTTGACTCAATTCTCTGTGATGACTCAATTGATAAAAATTTTTTTGATTTTACATATTTAAAAGGAAACAAATTTGTCATTCCAAAGTATCTTGTATTGTTGTTAAATATACATATACATAAATACGAATAAAAAAATTTTACAATAAAAAAAAATGAGAAATCCAATTAATTAATATTCCTCCGCCTTGTTCAAATTAATAATAATAAAAACTGAAATTTGTTAAATTTGTTTGACAAGGTGTTAATTTGTATTAAAAAAATATTTTTTTTTTTTTTTTCTATTTTTGCACTCATCATTATGCCATTTGCTCTTTAATTATTTATTTATGGGAGTTTGTTCTGTCGTTATTATTGTTACCGCTAAGTTAGCTCTTAGTAACAGAATAAAAAAAACGTAGTGGTGGACGAAGATGTTGTCATTTATACTGTGGTTCGTTGCACTTTTTATGTATTTACAGCCAAAAAGAGTAAACTTTTGTGTTACGGATTACGCAAGTAAGAGAGTTTTGCTGTAACCGCATTAGAAGCACCAAATGCTGCGCAGCAACCAATCAAAAATTAACAAAGTCGAAGACTAATGTACTTATTGCCGCTGTTAAATAGGTTACACTGCTCTGTTAACATCAAAATTTGTACTGTTCAAATTATTGGTTTGTGTCTTGGGTTTTTAAATTCGAATTTAACTTCACACAGATGCGTGTTGAAGTCGCAGTGGTCTAGTAGGTAGTGTGTTGGCTTATTAGACATAAGGCCACGGTTCAAACCACAGGTCAGACATCAAAACGAATATACGAAACAAATATGTATTTCTTCGGTGACTTCCTCTCAGCAGATTTCTGGCAAAAACTCATGTATAAAATTAACACACACAACATAAGTGGTGTGAGAAACTAAGTCCATAATCCTAACTGTAATGACCAATTATGTATGTTTTTTTTTTTTTTTGCCTTGGGCCGGAGGTGGTAATCTTCGGAAGATACTTTTGTTCCAACAAAAGCATGCACGATTTACCATCACTGGTGCCTACGTACTAAACCCACCCCCTACACACTTCAACCACTCTCCCCCCCGTGGGACTGCCGTAAGGTATTACTTCGCGGAGGGATGGTTAGCTTTATCACGTTATATCGAATTTTGTCTTCGTTCCTCCAACCTTCGGAGTTCCATCATTACTTCGGCCATTTTCTGGCTGTATTGGCTCCATAGAATCCTAGAATTCAACAGCTCCTCCATGAGCCGGTTTGGTCCTAAACTCGTTTCTCCGGGCCATCTAAACCTGGGGCAGCATGTTAGAATATGCTCCGCATCTTTCTCCTCATCTACACAGTTTGGGCATATAGGGGAAGTATCATTCCCAAATCTGTGCAGGTACTTCATAAAACATCCATAACCAGTTAGGAACTGGGTCACATAGTAATTCAGCTCGCAATGTTTGTTCTCCATCCAAGGGGTTATAGGAGGGACAAGGTGAAATGTCCATCTCCCATCGTGACTGCCATTTGTGCATGGAAGTCCTTCTTTCCTCCGCTCTTAAAGCACCAATTATGTATGTATGTATGCACGTGCGTGAACATATATGAAAATGATGATTTTAATGACAGAGCGCCGATAATTCTGCGCATTTAGGTTATTTTTGCTCGCGACAATACCAGAATTAATATCCCCAATACAATAAGATGCTTGAAATGCATGCAATACAACTATTAAATACGCGAAAAAACATTTTTGGTGGCATCATTGATTAAGTATTAATGACCTGTTCACTCTTTTTTGTTTGACTTATAATTTGGCGTTGACGCCTTTGAAAAAAGGCTCTGCTTGGCTAAGGGAACAATTGCACAGCATTTGGTTCATCTACTAGGTTTACAGCGTTGTAGGGTTGCCATTTGCCAAGTTTTCCCTTCTTTTTCAAGTTTTTGGAGATGCGAAAAAGTTTTCATTAAATTTGTTTTCTAACAAAACAAGTTTTTTCGACAAAATTAAATTTAAAATTTTTTTCAATAAATTCAGTATTAAAACAGGAAATATTTACATTTTTAAGTAAAATATTGTGTATTTTATTAGACCCGGACAAAAAACGCAAAAAAACACCAACAGAGGGAACCGGGCTCCGGAATTTCCTTTAAAAATGTTGGTACTTTTGTAGAAAACAAGTTTTTTTTTGTAAAAAAAAGTTTTTTTTTTTTTTTAAAAAAATCTGGCAAAGCTGCTGCGTTGTTTTGTTTACATGACATCCCTGTTTTTTCTAACTCAAACTGATTTCATCTTCTTTTCTCTGGATCACACACAAATTGTTTTTAATCCCGAATGCATCAGTTGTATAAGAGAGAGCAGTAAAACACACACACACTCGCACACATCACGATGTGAATGTAACAAACTCTCTGTTGCTGTGTTGTGGTATGCACTCTTGCACTCTCCATGCCATTATCATTATTGTAGAATACATTGTGCTGCTGCAGTCTATTGCTGCTATTATTGTAAATATTTATTTATAACAACAACAACAATTACACAAATGTACTACAACGAGATGTTGTTGTTATTCTTGTTGTAGATAGCGATGAAAAATTAACGAAAACATTTTTGTGGCTATTTATAGAAAATAAAAATACAAAAACAAATACAATAACAACAACAACAGCAACAACAAGAAGAAAAAAAATTCATAAATAAATTTACACGATTGCTGCGACTACGTTTTGATGGTGTCTGCAGCAACAATAATAACAACAACAATTACCAATAATAAGCAAATGAACGTATCTAGAAACGAAACGAAAAAAAAGAAACGAAAACGAAACGTAACGAAATTCATAAAACGAGTATAACAGCAACGGCGCTATATTAACAGAACAAAAAAAAAAAAACGAGTATTGCTTTGTATTATTTTTGGTCGGTCGCGTGAACAGAGCAACTGACCGACGTACATATGTATGTTCATGTAGACAGACAACACAACGAACGTACGTACGTACTATCAGACAGTCACACAGTGAAACAGAAAAACCCACTTAGAAATATTTCTCTTCTATTATTATGGATTGTTGTAGTTGCTCTAAAGCAACTAGACACTAGCGCGTGTTATAAAACGTCAACAAAAAAAAAAAAAAAGAAAAAAAGACAGAACATAAACTATGTCTGTGTGCATGTGTGTGTATGCATAAGCTTATGTTTATGTATGGTACCTACAGCATATTGTATTAAAAATTTTAATTGAGACCGGCAGATCAGTACTAACAATAAAGGCAGCTCTCTTGTAAATAAGAGTACAAAAAGAAAAAACTTCTCCTCTATGCTCTTTAAAGAGAGGGACTTACAATTGAGTTAAGTGGAGTTATAAATACAGAAACAAAGTAAGAGAGTTTATTTAGTAATTAATTTACATGGCATTGCTTATTTATGTACGGCGGGACCATTGATTAGTTACTGTATTAGTAGAGTTTAGAACGTCCGAAGAAGGATTCGTTTTTATTCGTGTGTCTCTGTGTGTGTTTTATTTTAATCAATACAATGACATGGAGTTGCCTAACATCGCATTATCATTACTGTTGGTTTTATTTGCATTAACGATGTTAAATTGTGTAGGTTTTTCTTGTTATTTTTTTCATGTATTCCCCGTTTGATGGTTACCCTGCCCTTCAAACACAGTGGTTTGTATTTGTAATGTATTTATGGCTTGTGAAGTCGTAAGTAAATGAGTTTTTTTTTTGCTCTGTAGGGCATTTTAAAGTCTGGTTGTGTCGATATTACAGTTGTTTCTTATTTTCTTTGTTTTTGTCTTTACTATTCTTTTTTTTTCTTTGATTACATTGCAATGACAGAGATTGTTGTGATCACTGCATTCCTGTTATTGTCGATATTGGTATTTTCTCAATGCTGCTGCTGTTGTTGTTATATTTACGCATGCCATTCCATTGCAATGTAATATGGAAAGATAAACAGGCAGAAATAGGCGCATTCATGCAAGGCTGCTGTAAACTAATATTCCATCATCATTACAATTATAAAGTGACTTCGATTGATTGATTGATAACAACAAAACTTCAGAAGAAGAAGGTTGTAGGAAAGTGTGATAGAGAGCGAGATCTTAAAGTAAACAAGTTTTTTTTATTTTGATTGTTATTTTCTCTTTATTGAGAAGGTCTTTCAGATGAGATGTAACAACTAAGAAGAGCAAAAAGTAGTTGCAGCACTTCAATGGAATGTATTGTTTTAGGCGCATGCTTAACAGCCTATGTTTTACAGTGGAGGTGGTAATTAAAAGTACGGGTTTTAAAAAATCATTTAAAAGGTTAAGGAAAAGGGGTTTTGGTTTCGTAATAAGGTGCTATTTATTAAACATTTCTTATTTTTCTTCTATTTTTTATTTTTTTTAATATTTTTTTGTTTTTATTTTTTCTTTTATCTTATTTAACTAATGATATGTTTTTCCTTCTTTTTAGGTAAGTGCACTGCATTTCAATCGTATAATAAATAATTTGTAAGTAAAAAAATAATTTGAAGAGTTAATATTCCTTTTGACCTAAAAGTACTAATTAAAGTACCAAAAATAGAGACACTAATTTAATAACTAATATTCCTTTTGACCTAAAAGTACTAATTAAAGTACCAAAAATAGAGACACTAATTTAAGCCTTAAACCCTTTAGCAAAGTCAACTTTTTGTAATGAAACGAAGTTCATCGTTTTATTGCTAGTGTTTCGTATTTATATAAAATTTTTATACATTTATGTCTGTGCTTATATATCTTACCATCACTGTATTTTATTCCATTAGTTTTCCTTTTTTTAATTTTTATGTGAAAATATTTAATTGTTCCGCTACATATGCGGTGATACAAGTTGCCATATTTTTTAATACCAATAAGTGCTCAATGATAATTAAGAAACACTAAAGGCCTTAAAAAGGGGAGAAGAAAGCTCGGAAGAAAGTATTTTTTAAGGTGGAATGTTAACTATACTGAAGTAAAGTTCTGTTAGAAATTTAAATCTTCCGCTTTAATTATTAAAAAAAAAAGAATTATTTTCAAAAGGCCAGTTCCAAAAGCATGTGAAGTCATGCTTTAAGAAACTTTAAAATCTTGCATTTGTAAATTTCTAACAAAAACCTTGAAAACTTTTAAGAAATATTTAAAAAATTATTTTTTACGTAGAATTTTCTGTGACTCTATTAACAATTCTAAGGAATTTTTGGTTTTGGTTGGTAATAATAAATCATATTCAAACACTTAATACCATTACGAAAAGCTGCATAATCGTTTGCAAATGTTTAAGCATTAAAAAAAAAAGTACAAATTTTATCTTAAACAAGTTATCACACGCCATTTAAAAACAAGCCGCGTGAGTACTTAACGTTCTTACAAATCATTCGAGTGTGTATTGAAATGAAATGGAAACGTCATGACGCCCTCACACATGAATGAATTTGTCAACAAAAACAACAGGAAAAAAAGAAATTTTTTTAAATAAATTAACAAAAAATTTCTTTAAACAAAACAATACAAGTCATAAGAAATAATTTTTACAATTGGAGAGTAAAAAACAAAATATGTTGTGCAGTTTTCTGAAACCCTTACAAAATAGAATCCTTCACACATGGCAACACTTCACTTATACAGCCAAATAAAATGCGTGACACCTAGCGAACAATTAGAGTTCTAACAGAATGATGCATGCTTTACGAATGCAAAATGTACAGAGTATTTGCAGAGGCTTACAAGAGATACTGCTTGCTAATCTCTGTACAATTATACACCATAATTATACTCTCTTTAGTTATTGTTTTGGTTGTAATTGAAAATCTATAAAGAGAAAGAAAACAAACAAACGAATTTTGCTGCTCTTTATCCACAATCACCTGACGTTGATTTACGCATATATGCACACGCATGCATTGGTTTGACAACAAACATACATATGTACGTACATATGTAAGTAGGCGCCTTGATTAGCATTTTTGTTCTGCCTTTGTCTCTTTCTCTGTTTTCTTTTGATGTTTTGCAAATTAAATACAGTATGTGTGTGTACGTAGTATGTACTGTTATTCAATTGGAAAAAAGTCTTTGAATTTATTGTAGCATGTAATTCGTTTTATGCAATTAACAACAAAACAAATATAAAAATTAAACGGTGTTTTGGTTATCGTAGTCTCTTCTCTCACTTACTCTCATACATTGCTTGCTTGGGTTGTTATAACAAGAACAATTGCAATGTGAGTGTGTAGGTGAAGTATGGAAAATAAAGAAATATCAGGACACTGGGCATCTGCTCTCCATAGTTTGTGATGTGAAATGAACAAAGCACTAACACCTACAAGGTTGTGTATGTGTATACGCCAGAAGTTATTTTTCATCTTTTGTTGTTGTTGTTCTACGGTTTTTTTTTTCTCGCAAAGTTGTTGCAACTCGCTATTAAAACAGCTGATGGATAATGTATTATTTCTAGAATATTTAAAAATAATATTTGAATGTTTTTCTTTTATTTCTTTGGTTTTATTATCATCATATTGTTTTACACAAATAACAACAACAACAACAACATGAAATAAAAAAAAAATCACTTGAATTACGTTAAATTACTGACTGATTATCGATCCTGTTAATGTACATCATGGTACTGTACTGTTAAAATTGTTTTCTTTTTCTCTCTTTTTATTTTGTTTATATTGCCGTTACGATAATCAATATTAGGTATTATTTTTGTATTTGTTTGTGTTTGTTTTATTGTTTAATTTCTTTGTCAAGGTCATGCTTCTCCTCTCTTACATTGTTATTTAACCATATAACTATAACAAGAACAGCAACAACAAATAATACAATACTTACACTCTCTACCTCTTGTAAAGTTCTGCTCTTCTCTAAATAATGTACCGTTAACACATTATTTTTATTTGGTATGGGTATACATACATATGTAATGCTGCTCTTCCACCAAACTTTCATAAACAACGTTCAATATGCCAACCACACACACATACGCACACGCATGAACGAATACAACCAATAATGTAAACAATTGTAAACAATTTTTGTTTTTATTTTTATTTTTTTTTTTTATTTTTCTATTTGTTCTTGCAATAAACAACAGTGATGGTGAAGAGGGGGACTTCAACACTTCTGTTGTTTGTTTACATTTACTTGCGACAGTCTAGAACAAAAACTAAAATGTATGGAATTTATAGGAGGTGAAGATAGGCTATAAGGGGGCACCCTATGCAGATTATATTTCTCAATGCAATGGGTATACGTTGTATGAGTGGTCATATGTATTGTAAAATGTTTTCACTTTTTCTGTTTCAAAAGTAAAGTTAAATAAATACCCATGATTAAGTTTTGTTTTCAATGTAACTTTTATTTCGTTATCATGCCTGCACCTTGTCATTATGTACGGAAAACAATGTCACTTAAATGACCTCGTGGTTGCAATCAGTCAATCCATTTGAATCCTATTTTGAACACCTTTTCGTCCATTTCGGTCCGTAGTTTGGTATTAACTTGACGAATAAGGGTTTCCAATTAGTTTAACATTAACGGTTATCTGTTTAGAGATGGTCTTTGACGTAGCCCGACAAAAAAGAACTCTGAAGACGTTAAAATCGCCATAACCAAAACGTCAAATCATACTTTCTGGAAAGTTTTCACGCAATAAAGCAAAAATCAATGGTGTGATATGTGGCCAGTGGAAAAGTCATGTTGAAACTGTAATCTTCAATTGAGGCTAAAGAAATCAATTATCATCTGGCAATAGTGCGGTCGTTTGAAGACCCAATAACTCTTCCACGCCATAATGCCAACCAAAAGGTCACACTTTTTGCATGCAATTGCCTTTCCACAAACCCTCTTGGCTTCTTCAAAAATTATGTAAAGGGTGATTTTTTAGCTATTATCTTTTTGGCAACACTGGTTTAAACAGCACACACACGTTTCGTGTTTTGTTTCACTGTCAAACATCTACAGTTTGGTCTATAATTTAACCATGAATCGTCTTACAAACGAACAACGCTTGCAAATCATTGAATTTGGCATCATTGGACCGTACTTCTTCAAAGATGCTACGAATCGTAACGTAACTGTGAGTGGTGAGCGCTACCGTGAAATGATATCCAACTTTTTTTTGCTCAAAATGTAAGAGCTTGACTTGCATGACATGTGGTTTCAACAAGACGGTGCCACATGCCATACAGCACGCGTAACAATGGACTTATTGAGAGGCGAGTTCGGTGAACATTTTATTCCACGTTCGGGACCGGTCAATTGGCCGCCTAGATCGTGCGATTTAACGCCTTTAGACTATTTTGTTGTGGGGCTATGTTAAAGCTCAAAGACGCATTGGAAAGACAACATTGAACTATTTATTCGTGAGATACCGGCCGAAATGTTGGAAAGAGTATGCCAAAATTGGACTAAGCGGGTGGACCATTTGAGGCGCAGTCGCGGTGAATATTTGCATGAAATAATCTTTAAACATTAAATTATATGGACCGTACTATCGATTCAAATAAAGATTTCATGCAGTTTTCTGAATTTTATGTTTTTTTTTTTTTGAAAAATTTTCCTATAGCTCTTAAAAAATCACCCCTTATACGCTAAAAGAAGAAATAAGCGAGAAATAAGCTTCAGCGCTGAAGAAAAATGTGTTCGAAAAATTAGAGCTGAAAGGCTATTGCTCTAGCACTCAATCAGATGAAAGATTGCCAGACCATGTGTCTTGAAAGCATTAAATGTATACCAGATGGTTCATCCCAACACTTTATGGTTGCTATAATTTAAAATAGGTGTTGTAGGGCGCAAAAAAAAATTTTTAATTATTATTTTAAGTTTTCTTGAATAAACTTGCTTATTGCATGTTTTAAAATTTCATTTTTTTTCCTTTTACAAAAAAAAAAAAAAAAAAGTTAAAGGAATTATAATTACTTTGTTGTTATAATTTAAAGAAATTTGTTTTCATGACAGGCAGCATGTCTTGTTAAGAAATGTTTAATCGATTAATAAAACTAAAAACAAAACAATTCTTTTCTTACAGTCAATTATCGTTCTTAAATAACGATTCCGTTTATTTTCTAGTCCTCGAAAGTGTGTTCAATGCATAAAAATGTAAAATTGGACTTCATAAGCGCTAAATTGGCATTTTTGTGCTTTCAATACTAAATTTTGCATCCAATTTTTACGCACTCCACCATTCACTCATTTCATTTGTTTGTTTGACCACACATACATATTTATGTTTTCCAGTTTGTTGTTGTTTTTTTTTTTTTTTTTAATAATTTCGCAATCTCTTCGTAAATGTAACATCAATCGTGTGTTATTGTTTGATAACAATTGTCAAGTTGTGGGGCATTTTGTATAAATACGGGTGCGAGTGTGTTTGCATGTGTGTATGGTTGCTTAAGTGTGTTTAAGCATGTTTGTTTTTGTTTGCTTTCCTGTATTGTTGCTACGGGTTCATTAGCCTTATCTTTTTTTGTTTTTTTTTTTTGCTCACTCTCACTCACTAAATAAATGAAATTCATTCTCTTCGTATTAATAAAGTGAACTTCGTGTAACAAAAAATGAGTTTAAAAAAAAAACAACAAAAATTAGCGAAAATAAAAAAGTCATTGAAAATACGAGTGTGTGTGTGTGTGTTTCTGCATGCTTTAATTATTTAATGTTGTTATTGCCGCCTTTTTTCTTTTTTGTTCTTGTTGTTATTGTTGAAAGGCATTTTTATGCCTTTGTTTTTTTAAATGCTGCACTACGATTAGAGATGGGAAAGTGAAAAGAAGTCGTCGTCGTCGTCTGCTGCCTAATTGTCTTGTGTTTACGGTGCTTAATTTTTTAATTTGTTTTTCGCACATTTAACTTGAGTACCGTTTTTCTTTGCAAAGGGAACGCTACTAACTGGAGGTGTAAAAAATGTTTGTGTATAATGTCACCTGAAAAATTAAACGGCAAGAGGCAAAAAAGGACCTATATCATTTTGTAGACAAAAATTATATGTATATACAGTTGTGTTCAAAAAAATAGCAACGAAATCTCAAATGTATTTTTTAATTTAATTTTTGTTTTCGGGTTTAATCCTTAACCTTCAACAAAATTGTAGCATGAAAAAAAAAATACAATATTTCATTTGAAATTTTATTTGTATGTATAATTTTATTTGTATCGGGTCCGCCATCTAACGTTTTTTTTTTTTTTTTTTCAACTAGTGCTTATTTCGTGAATGGTAACACTTAGCTTATGTCTGATTTGACAGATAATTATTTTTATCCTTCCGCTGAACGAATGTGGTTGTGTATTCGTGTTTTCGCTTCGCTAAGTGGGCCTGCGATCGACTTACAGAAGATGCCGATTTTGGCAAAAAAAATCATCTTTTCAGATGAAGCTCATTTTGATCTTGGCGGGTATGTAAACAAGCAAAATTGTCACATTTGGGGCACAGAAAACCCGCACGCATACATTGAAAAGCCGATGCACCCAAAACGAGTCACTGTTTGGTGCGGATTTTGGTCCAGAGGCATAATTGGGCCATTTTTCTTCGAAAATGAGCAAGGAGTGGCCGTTACAGTCAATGGCGATCGTTATCGAGCCATGTTGAACGAATTTTTGTTCACAAAAATTGAAGAGGAGGATATTGGCAACATTTGGTTTCAACAGGACGGCGCTACGTGCCACACAGCCGAAGCTACACTCAATGTTTTGCGCCCTGTTTTTGAAGATTGCATTATCAGCCGCAGAGCTGATGTCGTTTGGCCACCTCGGAGCTGCGATTTGACACCGTTGGACTATTATTTGTGGGGTGCCGTCAAAGATAAGTGTTACGCCGACAAGCCAGAGACAATTGACGCTTTAAAGGACAATATTCGTGAAGCCATTGGTGAAATACAGCTGCACACAATCGCTAATGTGCTTAAAAATTGGACCGATCGTATAGGCTACTGCATGGCCAGCAGAGGCAGCCATTTGAATGAAATTATTTTCCATTATTAACCGGAAGGATTGTACTTTCAAATAAAAAAAAGAAATTTGAGAAAATATTCAGTAATTTTTTTTAAAAGCATTTTCAAACAAAAAAAAGTTATTTGGCAGACCCTTTATATCATGTTATTTTCGTTTTCCTAAACACTACTTCACAATCCAAAGATTGTCATATGAATTCTTTATAGTTTATCAATCAAAAATTTATAAGGAAATTAACAAATTAATGAAAAGAACAAAAAAAAAAAAAAAAAAATATGAATAAAATAATCATTAATCACCCTATTAAAGCCAATTAAGACACCACAAATTAAACAATTTTTGTCGCGCTATTGATTTAATTAATCGTCGTCGTCTCGTTCACTTTTCAACACTTTACGGGAGCATCACAGTGTACGTTTTAAAATAAATTATAATGAAAAAAAAAAAAAAAAACACAGGGTGGGGAGGGAGGTGTGTACATACACACGTATGGCTTGCTAAGTTCTTTTTTTAAATCGAATGAATATCGTATTTTAAAATAAAATTTAAAAAAAGTTTTTTTTTTTTTTCTGTGGGGTTTAAAATATGCATTTTTAATTATTGCCAATTTCAGTGTACGGCATGTTTTTAATTAATTTCTTATTTTTACAGAGTATTTGTCGTTGTTGGATTTGTTTTTACATTTTTAGAATTTTTTTTTTAAATTTATTTTTATTTCTATAGAAGTTTTTTTTTTTTCATTTTTTTCTGGATATTAAAACTTAAAAGTTGTGCGTCTCTTTATGTGAAATATTATTAATGCCGTGTGACAAGAACATGCGAAGATTTTTCTTTATGAAATCTTTGCAACAATGTTGCATGTAACATGGTTTTTCATTCTTTTTTTTTCTCGCCTTAATAAAATGTGAGAAATATTTTTAGAAACTCTCATAAACAAGAAGGAATATTAAGTGAAAAAAGTGGCCATCAACGCACTTGTGGCTCACTGTGTTACCACAGTCTTTCATTTCCTCTAACACTGTAACCATTTACAGCTTTAATTGAGGCAATTCAGACTGTCAGTGATTATAAAGGGCTATCCATTTCGTGGTTTCAAAAGTATGGGACTGGAATTCGACATCTGTCAAACTAAGTTGTGAAACCAATTTTTTTTCTTTTCAGCTGAAAGTCTGACATTGATGAAAATAGATCGCTTAACTATCACACAACGCATAAAAATTATCAAAACCTACTACAAAAATGGTGATTCTGGCCACAGCCACGTATCGAACAAAATTTTCTTCAGCGATGAAGCACATTTCACACTCGGTGGGTATGTTAATAAACACAATTGTCGTATTTGGGGTTCTGAGAATCCTCAAGTAATTGAAGAGAGGCCATTACATCCAGAAAAAGTCACTGTTTGGTGCGCTCTTTGGTCCGAAGGTGTGATTGGACCTTACTTCTTCGAATTTATTTAATAGGTTAGTGTGATTATCGGCCCATGTGCTGGCTTCTCCTACGACATATCGGGGTGGACATTCAGTCGAGAGTAGAAAAATAGTTTTCTTATCTTCCACATTTCTGCATCCCATTGGCCAAGTCCAATGCGTCTTACGTGAGCATCCAGAATGCTATATCTAGTAAGAACTCAGACAACTACATCAATCGTGCCTCTTTAAAGTTTCAGCAGAGTTTCTGTGTATCTTTAATCTAATTTAGGGCAGATTTACTGGCGTTCACAATATAAAAAAAGTCACCCAAAAATTCACTGGTTGTACCATATCTATTCAGTTTTGCAAATTGCCACTATATCTCGTTGATAAAGTTGGGGTAACTGTAGACGTCCCAGAGGTCATATCTTCGAACACGTTAAGAAGTTCTTATAGTCCATTGTTGGTTATGGTGCAGAAATCATCGTCAACTTCAGTAAGATAGAGGTTCTTGCTTAGTTCTCTTAGTTGTAGGACAGATGCATCGGTGCGTAACAGCGCTTATGTTTCTCCACCATATTCAATTTCATTAATCAAGTTCTTTCCATACTTGGTAATGATTGGCCGGTATATTGTGGCATATCACAGAGTTGACATCTGAAATTGTATTGGGCTGTTGTATTGGATTAGGAACCTTGTCAATTTCTTTGCTGCCGTTTTTTTAACTAGAAACAGGTTCTAGGTCGTCGTAGTCTAGTAGGTAGTGTGTTGGCTTATTAGACTGAAGGCCCGAGTTCGAATCCCAGGTCAGACATCAAAACGAAATTATGAAAAGATTTCTTCGGCGACTTCCTCTCAGAAGATTTCTGGCAAAAACTCTGAGAGTAAATAAAATTGCCATGAAAAGCTTCTCAAAATACTGTCGTTCGGAGTCGACTTTAAACTGTAGGACCCGCCACTCATGTATAAAATTAACGCACACAACATAAGTGGTGTGAGAAGCTAGGTCGTAATCCTGACTGAAGGGTTGTAATGACCAATTATGTATGTATGTAGGTTCTAGGATGATAGAGTTGCCATCTATCGTTGCCTAAAAACAGCGTCCTCTATAAAAATTTATTGACTCATTGTATTGGCTGGAGGGCTAAAGAAGTTTTACTTACTGTGCTACTGTCGAGGTGGCTTTCGCTTACCTATCGCCCCATGCTTTAGTTATTAATTTTATCCTTTCGTGGCTAGTAAGTTAGTAGGATAGCTTCCGGAATGAACTATTTAAAGGGGAGTGAAGTTTCGTGATTTTTTTTTTTTTTTTTTTTTTTTTTTTGTGAAATGTGTGTACAGTGGACGTCCAGTAGTACGAACGCTCTTTATTACGAATTTCCAATAATATGAATGGCAAAATTTTTGCATTGACTACTCTATAGTACGAATAGATGGACATTTTTTCTATTCGATAGTACGAATGAATGGTGGTTTGTTATAAGAATTTTTGTTTTATTTACGTATGAATGAAGTTTTTATTATGTTTTTATGTATATCAATTCTCCACAGAGACTGAATATATTAATCGTCCACACTTACTTTTTTGACCTGCAATTAAAGATAATGAACTGAATGGTATGTGGTTTCAACAGGACGGTGCGACAAGCCACTCCAAGCAACCTATTTGGGCTTTGTTACATAAAAAGTTTCCAGTAAGAGTAAACTCACGTTTTGACTTCATGATATTTGTCTCTGTTGGACTTTTTTGTGGGCCTGTTTCAAATACTATGTCTACTCAGAAAACTCTGTTGAAACAAATAAAAACGCACATTCGTAAAATTACACGAAATACGGCCCGATATCTCGAAAACTATATTAACATGATCGAACGCTAGAACTAATATAGAGATGATCACTTAAATGAAATTATATTTCGTACTTAATGGCAAAGTTTGATCGAGTTCGTAGCTTTATGCGTGTTTTATTAAATTTTATCTTAGAATCCGAAAATGTCTAACCCGTTATATTTCGTTGTTGGTCAAAAGATTATTATTGACTACATCCGGTATTCTCCTCAGTAAACCTTCAAGGTATAATAGAGAATACCCCCCAGTTTTAAAGTTTTTTTTTGCTATTTCGCAAAAAAGGAATTCAATAACTTTTCTTTAGATACCTCCTCAGTGAAGTCGTCATGAAAAAATCCAAATGCCTATTTGGAATCTGTAATTGTTTAAATCGATGGATGTACCGATCTTATGCTAATTTGCAACATATGTATATCTATTAGGGGTCGCCGTGGTCTAGTAGGTAGTGTGCTGGCTTATTAGACGTAAAAGCCAGGGTTCGAGTCCCAGGCCAGACATCAAAAAATAAAAAAAAAATACAAAAAGGATTTTTTTGGCGATTTCCTCCCAGTTTCTCAAAAAATCTGTCGTTCGGAGTCGACTTTAAACTGTAGGTCCCGCCACTTATGTATAAAATTAACACACACAACATAAGTGGTGTGAGAAACTGCGGGCTTTTTGGGGACGATTGCCTGTAGACTGTCTAATGGTGAAGGTATAGCACTGGCCATTTTATAGTCACCTAGCAGCAACTCGTTTCCTTGCCGTTCGCATCTTCCCCCTTTCCACCTTTCCTAAAAAAAACCTGCACAATGCACTGCATGAGTAGGGGCCATCCCCTGAGTGCTGGTTTCATAAAAAAAAAAAAAAAAAAAAATCTAAATATTTTATGTTAATTATTTGAATTGGAACATAAAAATGCGTTGTTCAATAATACGGATTTGTCGGTACTACGAAAGGGCCTGACAATACATAATTCGTACTAGCGAACGTCCACTGTACGTACATCAGGTTGTATTATTACGTTGCAGTCGAAATCTTTTGTCGTTATACCAGGAGCACCCTTTATTGGTTCTTTACGACTTCAAATTGGTTTTACACGTGATTGAAGCCACTGACGCGAAACCTGGTTAGTTATTAAACAGAAAAAATTGAT
The DNA here is from genome assembly GCA_927399465.1 of Sarcophaga caerulescens. Lineage (NCBI taxonomy): Eukaryota > Metazoa > Arthropoda > Insecta > Diptera > Sarcophagidae > Sarcophaga > Sarcophaga caerulescens. Next base: position 16,057,335 of record OV656866.1, on the reverse strand, counting down.
GATTTAAATGATGATCTAAAGCATCGTTTACCATTTCATAGCACAATTGTGCTGAGAGAACTCACACGCATTCTTGTGTTTTTTGATTTAGTTGTCGATCAGACTGCGACAAGAACACATGTGCGGCGGATGCTTTACCATTTTTTTCAGAATGACACTCAAAAAATATTGTATGTTAAAAGATGCTTTTGATAATATTCAATGCCTTATATATTTTGTCGCATAGTATAATTTTTTTTAAATGCTTTAGAATGCTTGCTTTTTCTCTATTAATAAAAAATGGTTTATTATTTTTTTTATTTTTATTTATCTAAAAACATGGTCTAATTTTTAAGCCAAAGTTGGATACCTTTACGATCTTTTAATAAAAAATGGATTTTTTTATTTTATTTTTATTTATCTAAAATTATTAAGCCAAAGATAGATAGCTTTACATATGTAAGTTGATAAAATGAAAATCAAAATAACGTATATTACAAACACTTTTCTATGGCTGTAAATAAATCAATTCTCTCAATTTATTTTCTCTCTCTTACTCACTAATACATAACCAAAAAATTTTTGGTAAACCCTGATCTAAAGATTGATGATTAGGCTGTACAGTCTTCATTTGATGTTAGAATTTCTAAACAACGTGTATTTGCTTTGGAATAAACATGCATAACAATGAGTTGAGGAACATGAGAGTGCGATCACTGTATTATCCTAGAGTACTCGTACGATCAGTGTATTTCCAATTTCCGCTTCTATTCATTATTTCTATGTATGTTTTGTTAACACTTTTACTTTAGCGTTTTGTAGTTTGTTTTGTTTTGTTGCGTTTTTTTTTTTTTATTTATGAAACATTGTTTTTTATAAAATAATTTGTCAATAAATCATTGACTGACTTGACTCAATTAAAATTTCATTCATTTTCACTCATTTATTGCTGGTATGTATGCAAACAAGCCTGCAAGCAAGCACGTTGTCGCTATTCAATCACAAAAATTTATGGCTACGGCCATTTGAACAGCGCCATCATCGCATTGAATCATTCATTCATTGTCTGTTGTCCGTAAGTAGATAGTAAAACAATGAACAACGATTATCGTCACTTAGTCAGTCAGGCAGTCAGTTCAGTTCAGTTTAATTCAGTTTGCAATACAGTCCGTAAGTCAGAATCAAAATTTATGATTGAAAACAAATTCAAATGCAAAGGAAACGAATTAAATTTACGAGCATTATGACTTGTTTTACTAGGATTTTTATTACAAAAAATAATTCAAAAAAGCAAAATAAAATAAAAACACACAAACACACACACACACGAAAAACTAAGAGAGATAAATATTAAATTTTAAACGCCTTTTATGGTTTAAATACTAGAGACTTGTGTAGCATTAATAATGAACTCAACTTTTGTAAAAAAAAAAAAAAAAATTATTTCTAAATTTAGAAACGCAATGCAAACTTGGTTCTTTCTATTCACTGTACATTACTCAATAGAAGTTTTTGTTTTTCCTTTTGTCTTGTCTTCAGAGCTGGCGTGTGAGACATGAGGAAAATATTAATTGGAAAATGCCGCTTTAAATAGAAAAGGCGTTTAAAAGATCACTTGTGCCTATACTACAATCAAATCGTTTTTTCCCTCTCTTTGGAATTTAGTTTTTGGGCATGTAATTTACAAATCACTAAGCGCGACTTTAGGACACCCTTCCTAGTGGTAATATATTGTGTCACGGCCATAGCAACTCTATTTTCTTATTCAGTTGCTGGTTTTAATTTTTGTGGCCTTTTTTTCCACTTCATCTAGTCTAGTTCCAGCTTAGCAAGAGTTTAGAGAACTATTGTGGCAAGTTCTAGAATAATAGAGTTGCCAACTATCGATATTTTGAAATTAAGACTTCTTTAAAAAGCTTGTGAGATATTGTATTAGTTGTACCTTGTGCATTAAGTTCTACTCTTTCCCAATCCTCAGTTATTGTGAAACTTCCATCTACAAGTCCAACAGAGGGATACCTTCCTAGTAGTAATATATTGTGTCACGGCCATAGCAACTCTATTTTCTTATTTAGTTGCTGGTTTTTATTTTCGTGGCCTTTGTTCCCACTTGATCTAGTCTAGTTCCAGCTTAGCAAGAGATTAGGGACCTACTGTGTAGCAAGTTCTAGAATAATAGAATTGCCAAACATCGATGTTTTGCAATTAAGACTTCTTTAAAAAGCTTGTGAGGTTTTGTATTAATTGTAGGGTTGAATAACCTTGTACATTAAGTCCTACTCTTTCCCAATCGGGAAAGCTGTAGAAATTCTCAGTTATTGTGAAACTTCCACCTACAGAGAGATCCTCCCAAAACCAGTGATCAAGAAACTGTCTAGATTAGTGCTATGCTCAAACGTCATGTTCGTTACAGTTTGATTGTCCCTAAACCACAATCGTCTTTCAAAAACGTCGTGCACGTAGGGACATATCCAGAGACTGTGTTTCAGCGGAACTGTGTTGAACGGATGTCGTCCCTGACAATCTCTTATTCACACTTAGAGCCACGATTGATTTGGAAACTTGCTTTTGCGTATCCAACTAGAAATGGTTGATCACTGAGATGAATGCCTAATTCTTTAGCAATGATCGCGTTGCTTTATGTGTCGCACTTTTCTTAACATTTTTCCACGATAGTTAACAGTGCTGTGCAGTACTGTGATTCATTTATAATAAACGTACTCAACTGTTTGTTAACCTCGCCAGCCCTTTTATGGCCTTTTAATGTATAATCTCTGGGAATTTATTCAAAAGTTATTACTGAGAGTATGTGAATCATTAAAGCCATGGTTATTGGACTGTTTTTCACAAGCTATCCAGACCAAGTAGGGCATAAAAACGATGACTTCAATATTCAATTCAATAAAGTTTGAAAAAAAAAAATTAAAGAAATCACGACAGTTTTTATGATTATTTCAGTGGCTTGTGATGACTAATCCGAAATAATTCCCATATTTTTCGGCTCCAAAATACACAGAATTTAAGCCATTCATTCGGTCTACCTAGACCCCATATGCATACACTACACACACACTCACATACTCATACAAACATAAATATGATGGCTAAACAATTATCTGTACGGTGGAGCCGCCAAGCGTAGAGAGAAGTGTGCAATTGCTAAAGCATTTAAGCACTTCATGCCCACTTTACTTACTTACGTCCTGCTTCTTGTTCTCTCTTTTTTTCTCTTCAGTTAAGTTGTTTTCTTTATTTATACGCTGTCTTGCAAAGAGTTACCTTACCAAGTGTTGGTGTAAAGAAATTACAATAAAACAGTGTTGCATTCATTTTTTTTCTTTTTTTTTTTTTTTTTTTGTTCGTATTCTCTTAAGTCTCGTTAAGTTTTACAATAGTTTTGTTTGACTGTGCCATGTAAGCAGGCTGGTCTGGCTCTGCTTCCAAAGAAATCCGTTTTTTTCTTCTTTTACTTCTTCGTTTCTGTTCTTGCATGATTGCATGCCATCATGTAATCATGTGGTTATTTCTTGTTGTTGTTTTTATTGTATTTACTGTATTTTTGTTTTGTTGTTGCCTCTATATTTAGTACAACTAATTTTGTGAATTATTTTAAAAATGTTGTTGATACCTCTGTAATCATAGGATTTTTTTTCTTCTTCGTCTAAGCGTTTAAATTTTTGTTCAGAAATATTTTTCATAAACAGAATAAAAAAACTAAACAGAGTGTAGTCGTAATAATTTTTGGAATTTAGAGCAATTTTTTAATTGTCGAAGTTTATTTTTTTATTTTTTTTTTTGTACATGTTAAAATAAACTAAATTTTTTTAATACTTCTTCTACTTCATTTACAAAAGGAATGAATTTAAAATTCATATTAAAATACTATGAGGAGGCAGGCATTCAAGCATTTAAAGAAATATTATAAGAATTAGAAAAAAAAATAATCACATCAACTTTGTTGTGTGAGAAATTATTTGAAGTTCTTTAATATTATTTATTAGTACATGGTCTCTCAAGATTGAATTTTTTTTTTTTTTCAAAATTTAATTGAATTGAAAATGTTCATGTTTTGCTAAAGAGCTCGGCTTTAAAAGAAAAATTAAAACACACTTTAAGCTATGATTTCCATGACATTCTTAGTTTTGCTGGACCATTAAAAGGCCTTTGATACGGTTCACCATTCAATACTGTGCTTCAAGCTATCTAGAATGTTTAACTTCTCTACTACTGCCGTTAGATTGATGTCCACATATTTAACTGACAGATGGCAATGCGTCTCCAATAAGGGAATACTTTCTAACCCTCTTCGCGTGACAAGAGGTGTTCGCAGGGCTCCATATTGGGAGCCCTATTCTATTCTATTTATGCTAATGATATACCAAAGCAGCTCAAACATTCTAGAATTCAAATGTATGCTGATGGTATTCAGCTCTACCTTGATAGCTCTTTAGCTTCCATCAACACTGGTGTTAAAGATCTTAACACTGACCTTAATAATATTTCTCTTTGGGCGACTGCAAATGTTTTAAGGATTAACCCTAAAAATCAAAATGTATTGTAATATGCAAAAAATCCACAAAAATTAGATCTAGTGTTGATGTTTTCCTGTGTGGTAGTAAGATTGATAATGTTAATTCTGCCAGAAATCTTGGCGTGGTCTTCAACAGTACGCTAACCTGGTCGGATCACATAAACCAAACATGTGGAAGGGTGTATAGTATGCTAAGGTGCTTATGGGCTTCGCAGTATTTCACTCCACCAAGGATAAGACTGCTTCTGGCTAAAACTTATTTAATACCAACTCTGCTGTATTCATCTGAAGTCTTCTCCGGCTGTAATTCACAAGACACTGCTAAACTCAACAGTACTTTCTACAACATTGTACGTTACATATTCTGCCTAAGGAGATATGATCATGTCTCTCACTACTCGAACCGCATATTTAATGTTTCCTTTAATAACTATATAAAGTTAAAAAACTTGGTTTTTCTACACAAAATTATTACATCAGAGCACCCACAATATCTTCGCAAACGCTTAAGATTCATGAGGTCTTTAAGAGGAAATGGTATTTTGCAGATTCCTCATCGGGATGCAGCGTCTGAGAGACAATTTTTCATATTAAGCATTCGAATCTGGAACCAACTTCCTCCAAACGTTCAAATTATTAGCAACGCAAATAAATTTAAACATTTACTTTATCAATTTTATCAAACGTAATCTGCTGTAAATGTCACTTGTAAATATTCTATGTTTATTTTTTTATATTAATTTAATTATTTTTATTATTAATATTATGTTATATTACTGATTATTTTTTTTTTTTTTGTTTTCTTTCTTTCTTTTTTATACACATATATAATTTATAAGTCTTTAATATAACTTGTCAGATTCTGGTACTTTAAATTATAAGATATTATGTCTTGTTGTATCAGAAATTCAAATTTAATACAAAAATACAAATACAATACAAAATCCTACATACATACATACAGTGGACAGCAAAAGTCTTAGTACCCCAATATATTTTGACCAAAAAAAGTCCCCACTGGCTTAATACTTTTGCACAAAGTCCCGATATGACTTCAAGAGAGTATTTAGGAGATCATTTGAAATAACGGTTACGTAATCGCTGGACCTCAAACCAAAGTCAACCGAAAAACTTGCACTAAACAAAATTTGTACATTCAATTCCAAATGAATTAAATGGAGTGCTTGATCATAAGGTATATTCTACTAAATACAAGTGATAATATTTCCATATATTAGGCCTTTGAATTTTAAATTTACTCAGTCATCAGAAACTTTTCCTTATTTTTATTTATTTTTTTTAAATAAAACAGAAATAAGTTAATAAAATAAATATAAAAACCTTAATTTTTTATACAAACTGTTGGCTAAAATTCATGAAATTGTCAAAATATATTGGAGTACAAAGACTTTTGCTGTCCACTGTATATGTATAATTGGTCATTATAAACCTATAGTCATGGGTACAACCTAGCATCTCACACCACTTTTATTGTGTGTGTTAATTTTTTCCATAAGTGGCGGGACCTACAGGACGGGACTCCGAACGACAGATTTTTGAGAAACTTTTCATGGGAATTTTATTTACTCTCAGAGTTTTTGCCAGAAAACTACTGAGAGGAAGTCGCCGAAGAAATATTTTTTTCATATTTTGTTTTAATCGAGATGTCTGACCTGGGTTTTGAACCGTAGCCTCACGTGATCACACTGCCTACAACATTAGGGCGACTTCAACCAGTCTTAGACAAGATTAATAGGCTTTTATTTATGTACCATAAGTGGGCAGACTTTTGAAATAGACAAGTAAAGGAATAATATTGTAGTGAACGAAGCTTGGTTGGCATTTTTTATTATGATTGTTGATGTCCCGATTTGTATCAATTGTTGTCTTAGCAAAGTACTGCTTTACAACCCCAAAATAGTTCGGAAAAATTATTTTTTTCAAGCTTTGTAGAGGTCCATATTGTTACGAAAATGGAAATGGTGTTCTTAAAATGATAATTAAAAGCTCTAAAAATAAAAATAATAGACTTCTTTACATGATCGACGAATAAACAAAAATATAGCAACAACATCAGTATAAAAAATGGGGGACAAAGAAGTAAACAAGCAACAACAACAGTGCAGTATAAAAAAAGGGATAAACAAGCAAAAACAACTCTGCAAGGACCAACGTAAACAAAATACACAAATAACAATAAACAACTTGTTTACATTTATAGAGATTTCGCGAAGGCAAAGACATTCTCCTTCAAGTGCATTCATCAGACTGCTTACCCTGCGATATAAAAGGCAAGACAGAGCAGGCAACGGTAATTCAGAAAGAATTCAGTCAGTCTTGTGTGAAGACACTTTGAGTGTGAAGAGAATAATTGTGGTTTGAAGATCTCTGTTATAAAGATCTATTGAACAGTTGTTATTGTGTAAGCGGAAGAAGTGTAAAGAATAATAACGATTAAAGCAAATTGTTGTTGTTTAAGTCAAATCGTGAAAGGTGGCACACGGAATTGTGCGAAAAATAAAGAATTGATTTGAAACTAAACACAAATTTATTTTTATTTTATTTGCAATCTACGAACTTATATTTTTAAGGTTTTTAGAAGGGTAAAAACGTAACAATCACCCTTATTTTGGTTGTCGTCGTCGTCGTTACCAAAAATGATGTCGATAAAATCAGAGTCGACACAACACAATATCGACGGCGTATTGACTCACAGAATACCAAATGTGTGTCCGACAGTCATCTATAACTGTCAATAACGACAAACAGAATACCAATTTTAAACTGTCGACGCAAGACGACGTCGACGACGACAACCAGAATAAGGGTGAATATTTACATGTTCCTTTCATTTCTTGCATTAGGTAGGGAGCCAAGTCCAAAACATATTAGCTTGTCAGTTATTAAGCTTAGATTTAGTATTGAAAAAAGAAATCTTTCATATGAGATCTACAAAATTCACAACGTACATTCAATCCATGTTTATTTTTTAATAAATTTTTAATGGTTTAGTCATCTTTGTGGCTAATTTTCTTAATACATTCCTCTTCATTTTTTATTTTTTTTATGGGCTCACATATTCACGGAAGTGGCGTTTGTATCATTACCATATCGACTTTGCCCCCTTTTTAGTTTTCTTTTCGTTTTTTTGTTTCGTTCTGTTATTGCGTTGGCTATCGCAAAAATTCAAAAGAATTAAACAAAAAAAAAAAAGAATAAAGTCAAGTACTTTTCGCCATAAACAAAATAAAAAATCGTATTAATTTTTATTAAAAAACAAACATAAACTGACGTTTAAAAATAACAAAAGACAACTATCTACCAGACAGGCCTGTCTGTCTGTCACCTGTAGACCTCACTTCGTAACACTCTGTATTTTTAATTGTCTATTCGAGCGTCTAAGTCAGTGTCTGACCGTCACTATCCGTCACTAAAAAAAATATGCATTAAATTACCAATTCGCCATAAATTTTTGTTTTTTGTTTTTGTTTTCGTTGTAATTAAATTAAACTAATCTTTTCATCATATTCATTATTTATTGTTTATTTTATATTTATTTATAAATAATTTATAGTAACGTCGTAGTATTTTCTAAGAATAATAAAAAAAAACGTATTATTTTGGCGCCTGGATTTTCTTAATTTAGTTTACAACTGTTTACTACTATTTATTACAACCGCTTAATTACAGTTTTCGAAAGGCAAACTTACGGGTTAATTGCATGATTTATTGTTGTCAACTTGGAATATTTTAAAACTCTGTGGAATACATTTAAGAAGTCTTTATTTAATTTCACTAAAAATTGATGACAGCCAAGGCAAGACGGCAACTCTGCTATTCTAGAACGTGTTACAATATAACTTATCTGATAAGGTGTAAGTCGTATACTTTTAGTAATCACTTTTTGATGTTTTCTGTACAAAAGTGTTTCTTGAAAAGTTGATTTCATTCCCTTAATTGTTGCATAGGGTCTTTTTGTAACTGAGTAACATAAGAGTAACATAAAATTGCCATGAAAAGTTTCTCAAAAATCTGTCGTTCGGAGTCAACGTTAAACTGTAGGTCCCACCACTTACGTATAAAATTAACGCACACAACATGAGTGGTGTGAGAAGCTAGGCCGTAATCCTGACTGAAGGGTTGTAATGACCAATTATGTATGTATGTATGTACAGGGTGGCTGATATATAATGCAACAAAGTAAGGCGCTAAAATTTTTTTTTTTTTTTTTTAATTTTTGTTCAAAAGCAAAAAATGTTGGAAATAACATCAAATTTTAGAATCAGTTTAGATTTGTTCGAATTGGCCAACTTTGGTACGAATTATGGCCTTCAAACGGCCGACAAAGCCATTTTGGCCCATATTTTGGATGATCGACACTTTGGTATTTTTTAGTGAGAACCTTACTCTCCAAAATGCCCCAGGCGTAAAAGTCCAACGGATTGAGATTTTGGTGGCCATTGTGCGGTAGAAATGAAGCGAGGAACCTCCTTTTTAAGCCATTCTTGGTTGACGCGTGCTGAGTGCGATGGTGCTGAGGCCTGTTGGAATGTCTATGGTCTGCGGCCGAAATGTTTGTCTGCCCAGGGTTTCAATACTGTCTTTAAGACATTTTCCCGATAATATTCGGCATTTATTTTAACCCCACGGTCGATGAATACGAGCGGGGAGCGACCATCGGCCGTTACGGCGGCCCACACCATTACCATCGGCGGCGCTTGAGTTCTGGTGGGCAATCGCAGGTGTAAATTTTCAGCTGACCTCTTTGACAAGTAAACCCGATCATTTTGTTTGCTCACAAACTGCTGCTCGATTTGGAATGGCTTCTCATTGGAGAAAACCAAATTCGGTAACTGGCCACTTTCGTGCAAGCGAAGTAGCTCCTTGGCTCTTTCCAGTCTAACTTTTTTGTGTCCATCGGTGAGCTCTTGCACCTTTTGGAACTTCAATGGCTTTATTCCAAGCTCATTTTTCAATATGTGTTGCATCCGTTCTCGCGATATGTTCAGCTCACGAGCAATTTTTCTACCACTGCGGTGTGGATTTCGATCAAATCTGGCCTTGACTTTTCGGATCATTTCTGCTGTTGTTACCGTTTTTTTCGTCCACTTTTTGGACGCGATCCAACACTGCCAGTATCACGGTAACGAGCAATGGTACGAGAAACAAAAGATTTATTCACATTTAAATGCTGGAGGGCTCTAACGATAGCCACCTGTGGTTTTCCAGCCAAATATAAAGCAATCACACTATCACGCTTGAATTCCATCACGAATAACTTTTTTTCTGAATGCAATAGATCAAAATGCTTTTGTAAGATTGTAAATAATAAAATGAACTGTCACTGGAATAAATCTGTCAGCTGTCAAACGAGCGGTTTACAAATGATAACAACCTGAAGTTGGTTGCAATACATATCAGCCACCCTGTAGTATATAAGAAAAAGTCTAAAGTGGTCAAATGCCATGATCTCGATGTCCATTTCAAAACATCTCCAAGTGAGATGATCATGCCATCAAATCGTACGTGCAGAATATCCTATATGGCTTGTGCTATGTGTCATGCTGCGCCGCCCTGTTGAAATCACATGTCATTGGTGTGCAAATCATCCAATTCTGCTAAAAGAAGTTAGTAATCATTGACCTACAGTGATAGTCTTTACAGTGGTGACCTGGCCAATGTTGTTCTTAAAAAATATAAATCGATGACCATCCTAGAACCCACTCCAAATAGTGACTTTTTCCAATTGCATTGGACGATCTTGGATCTCATGTAGATTAGTGTAGCTTCATCAAGCAAGTCTCTGCTGGAAGACCCTATCTATGTATGTATATGAGTCGAAGTAGTCGAAAATAATTGTGTATTCATTCATTGCATTAGGAAAGAGTGACTGTTTGCTGCGCAATATGGACTGAAGTCTTTTTAATTTGATTTCATTTTTTATTTCAAAGCAAAACTGATTAATATTTTATTTATTTTATTATTTATAACGGATTATTGAACTTTTATTAATTGGTTTGCAAGACAAACTTTCTTCCTTCTTTCGTCTGCCCCTCTCTTTTTTTTTTGACGATTTTTTTTAATCACAGTCAGTCAGACTTTTTTTTGTATTGAATTGACTCATCCCAACAATATTTCTTTCATGAATAAAAAGAACAACAACAAGAAGAATTAAAAATTATTATTATGGTGATTCATTAGTAAATAAATTATTATAAATTCATTTATTTAAATATAAGATAACCATTAAAAATAATAAAAACAACTCATTAGAGTATTAATCGTATTAGTGATGAACTGTCTTTGTCTAGTACGTGATAAGCATCCAGGTATTTGTGTCTGAGATGCTTTGGCGCTAAAGAGGTTCAAAGTATGTTCTCTTACCCATTCACTCTCTACATCACAGAATCTATAAATTGGGCTTGAGGGGGCAATACCTATTCGAAATAAGATTTCACACACACGAAAATTACATTTTTTTTAAAGTAAATGTTAATTCAGTTAATAGAAACTGTTAAGTTAACAGAATTGAAAAGTTTGAAAAAGTATAAAAAGGAAATTGATTAAAAATCAGAAAAATTGAAAAAAGTTTCAGAAAAATTAAAAGAAAGACGAAGGAAACCCTTTGAATTTTATTACAAAACGCTGTGTCCTCATCAGAGATAATCAAGTTGAAAGAAAATCGTTTTTTCCAAATGTACCCGCCATTGATTGTACAAAATCGGATTAAAAAAAAATGGAATTGTGATTGAAATGGGCCTAGTGGGCTAGATAGTCATAGTATCAATGATTCCAAAACAGGTTGTCTTACGGTCTGACTTTACTGGCGACCGGAGATATAGGCGACGAAGCTATTTGTTTTCTTCAAATTCTCTAAATAAGTGTGGCAAAATGGCCGTTTTTTTTTTTTTTTTTTTTTTTTTTTTTTTTTTTTGTCTATGACTTGCGTGTGGCTGGCATTTTTGGCTTCAAGGACTTGCAGTTTTTTGGTGGATGAGTTGCATTTTTTTGGTGGATGACTTGCACTATTTGGGACTGTGATTTCCATTTTTTTGGTCGATGAGTTGCATTTTTTTTGGTGGATGACTTGCTTTTTTTGGTCGATTACTTGCATTTTCTTTGTCCATGGCTTTCATTCTGTTTGTGATATAAAGGGCGATTTTTTAGCTATTATCTTTTTGGCAACACTGGTTTAAACAGCTCACGCACATTTCGTGTTTTGTTTCACTGTCAAACATCTTCATTTTGGTCTATAATTTAACCATGAATCGTCTTACAAACGAACAACGCTTGGAAATCATTGAATTTGGACCGTACTTTTTCAAAGATGCTGCGAATCGTAACGTAACTGTGAATGGTGAGCGCTACCGTGATGTGATATCCAACTTTTTTTGTCCAAAATGCAAGAGCTTGACTTGCATGACATGTGGTTTCAACAAGACGGTGCCATATGCCACACAGCACGCGTAACAATGGACTTATTGAGAGGCGAGTTCGGTGAACATTTTATTTCACGTTCGGGACCGGTCAATTGGCTGCCTAGATCGTGCGATTTAACGCCTTTAGACTATTTTTTGTGGGGCTATGTTAAAGCTCATGTCTATACAGACAATCCCGCTTCAATTGACGCATTTGAAGACAACATTGAAGCATTTATTCGTGAGATACCGGCCGAAATGTTGGAAAGAGTATGCCAAAATTGGACTAAGCGGATGGACCATTTGAGGCGCAGTCGCGGTCAACATTTGCATGAAATAATCTTCAAACATTAAATTATATGGACCGTACTATCAATTCAAATAAATATTTCATGCATTTTTATGAATTTTATGTGTTTTTTTTTTTGAAAAATTTTAGTATAGCTCTTAAAAAATCACCCTATACAAGCTGGGGTTTGAACACGAGCTCTTGTCTAATAAGCCATCACACTATCTACTAGACTCTGGCCACTTTTAGTTATTCCGAATGCCTCAGTTACTCACTGTTCTGGATAAGTATGGATATGAAGAGGGCTGACTTACTTTTATCCTTAAATTGCATGACCATCCATTGCACAATAGCTATTCTCCTGGGCCAATATACTTTTACTAGGCATGCCGAAAAACTCGGCATTCCGACAAGAGCTATGGTTCTGAACAGGAGGAGAAGAGTGCTCTGCTGTTGTAATGAAAACGCCAACGTTTTTAACCTCCTACTTTCTGATATCCTTTACCGAGCTGTCTAATGTAAAGATTACTGCAATAACAAGATTTATTTTGGTCTTGGTTTGGTTTCTTCTAGGGAATGTACATATGATTCCCGGATTTAATAATGATTGTAGTATCACAATGGGCAAAAGACTCAACACAGCAAGCACAACAATTTTACAATTGCAGCTTCAGGTAGGCTGCGTTGCGTCTATTCTGTCTATTGTGTGACTGATGGCTCTGTCTTTAATTTTTCAATTTTATTGTGATTTGTTTTTTCTTTTCTTTTTAGAAAACTATTTGCAATTATTTTTTTTTTTAATATCTTCATTTAGATTTCCATTAAATAATTGATTATACAATAAATAATTCGTATATTATTTCTATTCTTTTTTTTTTCTTAATTTTTAAATTATTTTTCAATTCTAATTTTCGCATGTGTTTCATAAGAGCGGGAAGAATCCATTCGTCCGCTATGACATGCATGAGCCTTTGATTTCTGTTGTTGTTGTTCTTGTTGTTGTTGCCTCTTGTTATACTCGTATTATGAATGAGAAAATGAATGCGAATGTAGTGACTTTTTGGCGCCAGTTGGTGATTTTTTTTTCGCTCAATTTTTATTTGCTCGAATGCTTTTGTTATTGTAACTGTTGTTATCGTTGTTGTTCGCTTTTTTTGTTTTAAATTTTTTTTTTTTAAGAAATCTCTAAGAAGACATTAAATAGTGGGTGATTTTATTTTTTTTTTTTTCGAAATGAAGGGGTTTTATTTTTGTTGAAGAGAGAAGAGTAAGAGGATGTGTGTTACTGAAAGTATTTTAAAATTTTTTTCAGAACAATAACAACAATGACGACTAATAAATAGGCAAAGATAAGAAGATTTTTAAACTAATTAGTTTAAATTTAATGACAATTTGTTTACTTATGCATATGAACTGACGTATGTATGTATTCATGTACATATGTATAGGATCATTCATTAAGCGTTTTCTATCTTTAAATAAAACACAGGTTCTGTGAGATTAATTAATTTTATTATATGTGGAATATAACTTCGTTCAAATATCCACCACAGCTTCCCATGACTCTTACTTATGAATCAGACTGAATTTGACTGATGTCATGGGTTATGTTTTCTTTGCAAATCGCTGTTATTTGTGGCTTATTCGTAACTTAAGAAAACTCGACTAGAAAGAGTCTAACGGCATCAAATCGCATGATTCGCTGGCCAGTTCACATCAACTCTACGTGAGATGATCATTCCCTAAATTGCTCGTGCAAAATATCCAATGTGTGGCACGTAGTGCTGTCCTCTTGAATCCACATGCTGTTAGTGTCCAGATCTTTCAATTCAGGCCAAAAAAAGTTGGTAATCATCCATCTAAAGCTAAGCTCTGAGTGTGATGCAACTTTTGTTATGATAAAGTGCCTTAGTATTCCGACCATATGACCTATTGTACTACCCTCATATCTAATATGGCATTCCTGTTATGTCTCATCCAAGCCTATTGCCCTGACAAAAGTCAGGATGTTGCTCAGTGTCAAAATGATTGCATTTATGCCCCACAGGTTTCAAAATTGTTCCAATAATTAATTCCCAACGTCACAGAGTCTATATGTTGGGCTCGAGACAACCCCCATCCTGAATAACGGTACACTGAGTTTATAGCGCCATTGCATAAGACCGATTATAAACCTCAGGTTATTTCTTGATAGGCTTAGACATGACTCAGACGCATAGCTGCCAGATAGATAAAACAGCAAATCGTCGTATATTACAAAAAAAATCGTCAAAATCGTCAAAGACGTTCATTGAAATCGTCAGAAAAAATAAGTAAATAAATTAAAAGGTTTTTAAAAAAGTTCTGTGTGATGTTCGCTGGAACCGACACATTTTTTAGTGCCTTGGCTTCTTAAGACGGTGCAAGAAATATTTCACTTCATTTGATCTTCCTATTTACACCACTTACATCCGACCAAAAATAGAATACAACTCTGATGTATGGGCCGGTGCTTCAACGTCTATTTTGAGACTTCTCTATCACGTACTGGAGAGGGTAGGGTATCCAACTTCATTGATTTATTAGAGCATCGTTGTAATGTGGCTTGGCTTTCACTGTTCTATTGGCACTGCAAAGGATTTTGCTCGAGCGAAATAAAGGACTTGTTCCCGAGAATCATATAACACTCGTGTTTCTCGGCGAGCATCTCCGTTTGTGGCCGATTGGCCAGTGGATTGCACAATGCGTTACAGACAAAATTCGTTCTTCTTTCGTTCTCCCTTCTTGCAGAGGTCTTTCCTATCACTCGTGTCATAAAAGGTTTCAAATCTAGTGTCCAAAAACACTCCTCCCTCTTTCCTCCTTCCCATAAAATATTTTCCTAGTTCCAACACAATGCACTGCATGAGTAGCGGCTATTCGCTGTTGTTCGAAAAAAAAGGTAATAGCACTTGCCCTTGGTTTTCCTAGAGTGAGATTATGTAGATTATATTCGAAACTTTCCAAATGGTCTGCAACGGCAAATGGTAAATTATGCTCAACTACGAGTGTCAATCTTATTTAAAAATTCTTAGTATTGCCTATTATATGCTGGGTAATGTTAGGGTATTTGAAGATATTTGCAGAACTTACCATTTTTCTTTAAATATCTGACCATTTCTTTTTTAAATTTCTTTACTTATTGGCGCTTTTATTTATGTTATTTAGCATTTTTTTTTTTTTTTTGGTAAATAATTTAAAAATATAATATTTTACTTCTTGTTATTACTAAAATAAATTTGCAAAAGTAATAACTTCAAAGTAAATATAAAGCTTAAAGTGGCTTTTAATGTACTAAAGTAAGGAATATCATGTAAATTTTTAATTTCTAAAAATCGTCAAAATAAGGGCATAAATCGTCACATCGTCAATATGATATTTTTGGAGCACAAAATCGTCAAAATGACGATAAATCGTCAAATCTGTCAGCTATGCTCAGACGTCCTCTTATTGTAACTTTCCAATAAAAGTTGTGTTTGCCTCAACCACACTTAATTTCAGAAGAGTCCGCATCTCTTTATCTTCTCTTTCGTTGAGTTTCCCTTTCCAAACATCCCATCCAACTCTACAGAATGGTTTTAGCTCAATCAACGGACGTGGAAACCTCCCTTCCTATGAAGGAATATCCTTTCGGTGAGTTGCTCTCAGGAATAAAATTTCTACTAAAAGTTTCTCAAAAGTCTGTAGTTCGGTGTCGACTTTAAACTGTAGGCCCCCCTCCACTAATGGATGGGATTAACACACACAACATGGTTGTAATCCTGACCTGTAATTCTGTTGTCGGACACCAGAGTCAGTTTTTTTTTTGCTGTCAGCATACAAAGGTTTGTTTTAAACCCCGAATTAAACAAACTTCTGTGTGAGATACATACATACTGTCATCATACATTGCATATTTAATGTGTATTTAATTATTGTCTATTTAAAATAAATTAAAATTTAAATTCCATGCCTAATTCGCAATCATTAGTATTTGTATTCTCATATTATTAAAGTTAAAATAAAAATTAATTTCTCTCTTAAATCACAATTTTTTCTTTTTTTGTCTGTTTTTATCGTTTTGTTTTTATTTTTATTTTTTCTATTTTTTTTTAGTTATTTAATAGAAAACAAAAAACAAAAAAATCCGTTTAAAAATAGTGCGCAAAATAGTTTCTTGTCTTGTCTATTATTTTTCTACATTTTCTTTCTGTTTCTGTTTTTGTTTTGTTTTGTTCATTAAGCAAAAAATAAATTAAAAAAATAATTTTTGCAAATATTTTTTATTGTTTGTTTTGATTTATTTTTTGTTTACAATTTTTCTCAATCGAGAAAGAGTTGGAAAGAGACACAACAACGCCAGGGTGCTGCTGTTAATTGAATACGATCAAATTGCTCATTAATTTATAAGGTTGCCAGATTGTTAGCAATTGTTTTTGTTGACATCATTTCAGGGGGTTATTTGTTATTGTTTTTATTGACAAGCAATTAAGTTTTGGTTAAGGTTTAGTTAGCACGCGTAATTATGAGGTCGAATGTAATTAAACATTTGTAGGACCAGAAAAAAATAAACCAAAACAGAGAGAGAGAGACTTGGGGCCATTATTACAACTTGCTGTTAAACTTTGGTTTAGTTAAAGGTACCTTTAACTTATTTTCGTTATTACAACTTACATATAAAATAAAGTTAATTTTTTCGAAAATATGGCAGTGTCGGAGCAATGTCGATAACACTGCTCAATTAAACAATTTTTTTTTAACGCAGTGGCAACGACGGGCTTCGTTTTTTTGTTGTACACTCGGGTCTCGTTTTATGCGGATTTTTTTTATGCGAATTCGAATTTATGCGATTTTAAATGAAGTTTGTTTTTTAGATTTTTTATAGATTTTAAAATGTTATGATAATTTTTAAACTTTTGCATCATTTTTAAACCAAGTTTGCACCACTGATATAACCATTATTGTTAATCCTAACTGAAAGGTTGTAAAGACCTAAGATGTTGATTCAGAAAGCGGCAGTGATTTCCCTGCGGTTTGAAAAGCTTTTTTATTTGGGAATCTCTTGTGATTGTACGCTTTAGTTTGAGCCTGTCAGATCTCTATGCCGAATAGCTTGTGAAAATCAATCGTTCTAGTTTGTTTCCAATTGGAAAGGCGATTGATTAGCATGAGATTGCTCTAACAATGCCAATAAAAGCCTTCAAAAGTCAAATTTTACTTATGATTTAAAGAATCTTTTATTTAAAGAAGCAGCTCCTTTTTAATAACTGGCACTTTAATACTCTCATTCAAAAGAAACAACTAAACTTTCTAAAAATTCGTTGATCTAGTCCCCTTCATATGTATGCACTACCTGATAGATATGTAATGATAAACGTGACGTCGAACCAATTCCAAAACGATGCAGAATGACGTATATTCATAATTATAGACTTCAGTTTATTATTTATTTATTATTTTTTGAATTATTTTGTTTTTTTTTTTCTGTAAATAATGAATTAATATTTTATTTTTGTTGATTTTTTTTATGCGATTTTGCTTTGATTTTTCAATTAAAATTCAATTGAATTTATGCGGTTTTTCAGGATTTTGGAACGAATCATTCATTTTTATATGAAGCTAGAGTATCGTTTTATGCGAATTCAATTTATGCGATGTTTTTCGGAACGCATCTATCGCATAAAACGAGACGGGAGTGTATATGCTCATTTTGTTTATATTTGAAGTTGCCATATTGCAAATAATATATAATATGGCAAGTTCATACATAAACTTAACTTTAAAAGTTACCGGTAGGATGATCCCCCCTTAAGCTTAATGCTCAGTTCTACCCTATTGTCCACTTATAATAATGAAAACGGCAAGTTGTAATAATGGCCCTTAGAGTAGGAAATAATACCCCTTAAACGTGTCCAAGAAATCAAATGTTTTAAGTCTAATACAGTAATTTTATTGTTTAGATTAGTGCACAGTTTTTTTTTTTTATTTTTATTTTTTCTTAATTCCGCCAAATCATGGAAAACTCCATGATTTTGTTTACAAAATGTATCAAATTTCATGCAGCAAATATGGTAACATCGCTGGCAGTTTGAGAAAGCAAAATAAGAAATAAATGCTGACAAATTAAAATAGAGAATCTGTCCTCACAACTGCATTAGAAAAACAACGTCTTATCCGCCATATTCTGTTCTTACTTGCACTTACCCCCACAGGACAGTTATTATCATTCGTTTCCATTTTTAATTTTTTTGTTTGTTTTTGCACTCTATTTTCGCACTCAATCTAAATAAGCAAGTGAATGAAAGAGAGAGAGAGTGTGTAAGCAAGAGATCATTAATATCATCAGCCATTGTTGTGCTCTCTTATATCAATGGTGGTGGTTTCCTTTTGCTGCATTCTACGCTTTTGTTTTGTAATCTTGTTGTGCGGCCTTTATTCATAATCGCTGCTAAATTATTTGCTATTGTTGTTGATGTTATATTTGTTGTTGTTGTTCTTTTTAATATTTATTTTTCTGTTGTTTGTTTTGGTTTTCTCTTGTTTTTGTTTTGCTAATTTAAAAAAAAAACGCAGTTTTTTGTATTTTTTTTTTGTCTTATTTTTATTGCCATTTTGTTGTAGCATTTATTTATTACATTTTTGTATTGTTTTTTTATTTTATTATTATTTGTTTTTGTATTATATTTCTACGATATTTTGTTTTGTACACACACATAGACACAGATTCATTTGACAAGGGCATATGATTTGAGAGCGAAGAACAGTTAAAAAGAGCGTCATCATCTTTGTTAGAACAACGTCGTTAAAGACACACCACAGACATCACCACTCAGTATTTAAATCGCGCACATGATAATGACGATGATTTTGTTGTTTTTTTTTTTTTTTCAAACGTTTTGTTTTTGTTTTTATGAAAACAAAAAACAGGTGTTTCAATTTTTTGTTTTTTATTTCTATATGTGTGTGTGTGTGTGTTTGTAGTGTGTTGGCTACACTCAAGTCAAGTCAGTGGTGTAGTAGTGAGTGACATATTTGAATTGAACGCGAATATTTAAAGAATTTTTGTTATTTTTGGCAATGAATTTTGGCTGTTGTTTTTTTTCCTTTTTTATTTGCAGTTAATAACGGTAAAACTTTTTTTTGTATACACGATGCCTTTTTAAAGGTTGAAAACCATTTTGTTTGGCCACATAAGTTGCTTGTAATGTGGCAAGAATTTTGGAAAATTTTTTTTCAATATTTTTGGACCAATTAAGAATTTTTTATGCTGAATGGTTCTGTATGGAGTCAGTGGAGTCTCGAGTTGTTGCATCATTTTTTTAAAGGATGACAACTGCAGCGCTTTTTTGAATATATTTGCCGTTTTAAAGACTTTTTAAACCATGACACCCCCTTACTTGTTCTAATTCATATTTTTCTCTGATTTTTATTGACAGTCAAACTTTCCAAAGGGCAATATAGAATCGGTCTGGTGCAAGTTTGCTTGGCTTGCGATCATTCTCTCTTAGGTTCAGGCTTATAAAGCTAGTGCTGGAACACGTGAAAACTGACGCCGCTACGATATCAATATCTCTGTTTTGTGATATGTTGTTGGTACCATTTTTACAACCAGCACTCAGGGGATAGTCCCTACTTATGTATTGTGTATGTACAGTGTATTACGTTGGAACTAGAAATATAGGTTGTGAGAAGCAGGAAAGAGGAAGGGAGTTCCACATACGAATAGTCCAGCTAAAGAACGAATTCTGTCTGTAATGCCTGGTCCAATCTTATTTGCTTCCCCTGTGTACTTATGGAGAGATGGAGCAGAATTGCGGGGAGCATAGATTGAGGTACCAAAAGGCCAAAGGCTACTAGTTATGTACCTCTACGATGGCGGAGCTGACTCGCTAAGGGGTGATTTTTTAAGAGCTATAGGAAAAATTTTTCAAAAAAAAACGCATAAAATTCAGAAAAATTCATGAAATCTTTATTTGAATCGATAGTACGGTCCATATAATTTAATGTTTGAAGATTATTTCATGCAAATGTTGACCGCGACTGCGCCTCAAATGGTCCATCCGCTTAGTCCAATTTTGGCATACTCTTTCCAACATTTCGGCCGGTATCTCACGAATAAATGCTTCAATGTTGTCTTCCAATGCGTCAATTGAAGCGTGCTTGTCTGTATAGACATGAGCTTTAACATAAACATAGCCCCACAAAAAATAGTCTAAAGGCGTTAAATCGAACGATCTAGGCGACCAATTGACCGCTCCCGAACGTGAAATAAAATGTTCACCGAACTCGCCTCTCAATAAGTCCATTGTTACGCGTGCTGTGTGGCATGTGGCACCGTCTTGTTGAAACCACATGTCATGCAAGTCAAGCTCTTGCATTTTGGGCAAAAAAAAAGTTGGATATCATCTCACGGTAGCGCTCACCATTCACAGTTACGTTACGATTCGCAGCATCTTTGAAGAAGTACGGTCCAATGATGCCAAATTCAATGATTTGCAAGCGTTGTTCGTTTGTAAGACGATTCATGGTTAAATTATAGACCAAACTGAAGATGTTTGACAGTGAAACAAAACACGAAACGTGCGTGAGCTGTTTAAACCAGTGTTGCCAAAAAGATAATAGCTAAAAAATCACCCTTTAGCTTTGCCATTTAGCACGTGTAATCGTCCTCTTTATGCAATTCTCTTTCAGCAAACATCTCTTTTATAGTTAAGCCTTATCATGTGGTCTGTATTTTTGGAGGATTTCCTTGGTCATTTTTGTTGTAAAACGTGCTTTATGGAGTCATGTGTTTGAATATGCTGTAGAGCGTTAAAAAGCATTGCTTCAGAACGCTGTAGTTGCTTTGATATTCTTGTATTCGAATTTCTATCTTTCCGCAGTTTGAAAATCTACCTCAGGAAATTGATTTTACCGATCTTTTTATCAAACTAACACTCTTCAAAGCAATTTTTAAAATCTTATTACCCGTTACTTATGTTTCTATTTAAATTAACAGACCCTGTTAACACCACACAGGCTACTCATTTACAGTAGCATTCTACAGTTTTATTAGTGTTGTATTACAGTTTAAAATATTTTAGTTTGAGACGCTTTGGAAAATAATTACTTAGCCTATCTCACAACCAGTGATTCGTCAAGTTTGCTACGATGTTAATAGAATCAGTATAACGATATGGTTTGTTCTGCTACACAAGTGTCTGAGCTTTATGTTGCCTTTTAAAGGTACATGTCTTGACTAAATACTTTTATAAAAGTAGTACTGTTAATGTAACAGATTTTAATGGAAGTATAGTTCCTCTGATATATCATAGATGGTGCTGTTTAACAATAATTCATTTTATTATTATTGATATACATTTCTGTTAAATATTTGTGTTTTTCTTAATCAAATTAATAAATTCTTTATTTTCTCTCTCTTTTCAGGTAAGATTTAAAGAATTTTTTCTTCTATGATTTTAAAAGTAAGTTTTTTTATTATTTGATTTTCTTATTATAAAATACATTGAATTATTATTGTATTATTTTCAATTCATTCATATAAATTCATAACATTCTTTTAATATTTGTAAATATTAAAACAAGTAAATATTTGAGAGTATTAAAGTAAACTTTTTGAATTAGAAAACTGCCCTTTCACACAGTTAATATTCTTATGCAATTATTAGTTGCAGTTCCCTTTAGTAAAGACGTTTTAAATTTTACTTTACAGTGGACGTTCGCTAGTACGAATTATATATTGTCAGGCCCATTCGTAGTACCGAAAAATTCGTATTATTGAACAACGCATTTTTATGTTCCAATTCAAATAATTCACATAAAATTTATCAAAAAACCATTTTTTGAACAGAGCTGCAATCATCCAAGCAGATTTAGAGTTTCCATACTCAACAGGAAGAATTTTGTTCCGAAAAGATCTCGGTTTTTGAGCTTTTCCTATTACAAAATGTTTAATTTTCTTAGCTCCTGCAGCATTAGCATACATTAGAAATGTTAATCTCTCCTTTGATAATTTTCTAGCTGGAGCAGCTTTTTCTCCACTGTGAACATAAGTTTTGTTTGGCAACATTTTCCGGTAGAGACCGGATTCATCCGCATTAAAAATTGCCTCGTTTGATAGCCCATGCTCCATAATGGTAGACGCTAACTTATTAACGAATGGCGCAACAAGTTCTTTAGAAGAATTTAATTTCTCACCAGACTATTTGAACAATCGTATTCCATAATAACGCTTTTTACATTTTGTTAGCCAACCATCCATCACTGGCACAAAGCTGACCATTGTAGAATTTTTTGTGCAGCTCCACAGCTTTGCATTTTGATTGTTCTCCACCGACTGTGATATGGAATTTTCTTTGTGCTAAAAACCACTCGTAAACTGCATTCTCCATTGTTTTTTTAAATTCACCACTTGTAAGCCTATACCGATTTTTTAACGAACTCATGGAATTATCCAGCAGTTGCGTTTTCTGTTTAATGATTGTACATATAGTATAATCCAATAATCCATATTTATTTGAAATTTTTAATTTATCTTGCAAAGAAATTGTCATTTTTTTACATCGTTTTACTTGCAACATTTTGACAGTTAAAAACACAAAACACTTTTAAAAATAAAAACACTTCACAATAACTTCGCTAAACGTGGATGACCGCGAAAGAATAAAGTAAAAACATAATAAAAACTTCATTCATACGTAAATAAAATAAAAATTCTTATAACAAACACAATTCGTACTATGGAATAGAAAAAATGCCCATCTATTCGTACTATAGAGTAGTCAATGCAAAAATTTTGCCATTCGTATTATTGGAAATTCGTAATAAAGAGCGTTCGTACTACTGGACGTCCACTGTATTATGTTTTTGTTTTGTTTTTTCTTTCCTCTTAAAGAGAATTGAAAACTAGTATATAAAGTGTCTCCATTAGTGTGAAGTAGTTAGAGTAAATAC
Source organism: Sarcophaga caerulescens (assembly GCA_927399465.1). Taxonomy (NCBI): domain Eukaryota; kingdom Metazoa; phylum Arthropoda; class Insecta; order Diptera; family Sarcophagidae; genus Sarcophaga; species Sarcophaga caerulescens. Next base: position 16,034,168 of record OV656866.1, on the reverse strand, counting down.
AAATACAAATAGTTTGTAAATAGCTGTCATGTGTACACAAATATTATTTTCTTTTAGAAATTATTTTAGAAAAAAAAAAAAAAGTTTCAAAATGATTCATGCTTTCAAAAGTAAAGTTTAATAAAATCTACATGGGTTTTTAGGAAACTTATTTTCTCATTATAATGCCCGAACATTTTCATTTTGCATGAAATACAATGAGCCTCTCTCTGGATTAATTGCAACACGAGATCTTTTGGCGTAGTTTTTCGGCCTCTTTTTCGCATATTCCAGCAGTATTTCCTTCCAACAAAGTTCAATTTTTTTTTATCTTTCTACGACAAAACGCTGGATATTTAGCCGAAAGATGAAAAATTGTTTGTGTTTCTTTGTAGTTGAAACAGATTTTCGAAGCGCCCTTCATCTGTCGTTAGGTAGATTTGAGAGCGTGTAGCTTTATCACCCGATCACGCATATCTACGGCATTGTAAATAGTCGCCCCTATTTTTATTACATAACAAATAAACAAATGCAAAATAGGCCATGAGAAGCCGTTAAATAGGGTCAATTGCTGAGAACACTGTGGAATCGACAACTTCAGATTATGCACCAATCTTTCAGAAGCGATCCAGTCTCTTCAAATTTCTTTGTAATGGTTTGCACACAAAAGTTGTCATTTTTGAATCCCTACGATTAATATTCGTGAATTGACAAACATAACTGCCAGATTTGACGATTTTGAGCTCCAGAAATATCATTTTGACGACATGACGATTTATGTCCTTATTTTGACGATTTTTAGAAATTAAAAATTTTTAGAAAAAAAAAAAAATTATATTCCTTACTTTAGTATATTAAAAGAAAAATTTATGCTGGTAATAACAAGGAGTAAAGTATTACCTTTTTAAGTTATTTTCGAATACCTGTGATGATTTTTCTGTATTTTATGCCTTTTTAATCCTTCAATAGCCAAAAAATTACAACTCCTAAATAAAATCGTAGTTGAGCATAAATTATCATATGCCGTTGCAGACAATTTTAAAAATTCGATTACAGCTTCTAATATTACCATCGGAAAAACAAAGGCAAGTGCCATTATTTTTTTTCATTCGACCAACACTCAGTGGATGGATGGCATTGTGTTTGGAACTAGGATAATATATTATAGGAAGGAGGAAAGAGGGAGCAGTGTTTAAGGACACTAGGTTTATATATTTTTTATAACATTTTTATATCATAAGTAACAGGAAAGATCTCTGCAGGAAGGGAGTTCCACATACGAATAGTCCGTCTAACAAACGAACTTTGTCTGTGATGCAGTGTGCGATACACTAGCCAATCGACCACATACGGATGTGCAAGCCGAGAAAAACAAGCGTTATGTAGGAATACATCATTTCCATAAACTAGTCCCCTTATTTCGCTCGAGCAATATCCGTTGTAGAAGCGATAGAACAGTGAAATTCGAGCAACATTGCAACGATACTCCAATGAATCAATGTTGTTGGATACACTATCCTGATTAACGAGCTACTTCGGCCTCTCCTGTAAACGGTCGAAAATCCTCAAAATAGACGTTAAGGGCCAACCCATACATGAGAGTTATATTCCATTCTCGGTCGGTTTTAAATGGTGTAAATGGTAAGTAGATCAGATGAAGTGAAGTGAAGTACTGAAAAATGTGTCAGTTCTAGCGAACATCACACTGAATTTTCATGTCCATAACATCAAGATCTTCTGACTCCATAATATTTACACCACACATGGGTATAGATGATGCAATATTATTGCTACCCAACATTGACTTTTTATGTTTTTGTTTTTAAAAACCTTTCAATTTATTTATTTATCATTTCTGACGATTTCAATGAACGTCTTTGACGATTTTTTCTCAAATATTTGACGATTTGATGCATCATTTATCTGGCAGTTATTTTGACAAGCCTTTCTTTAAATGAACGTCTCTTCAGATGAAAAATAATCAACATCTGGGAGCCTAATAAGATCGACAGAAGATATGGTTTACCAAAGCCATTGATGTACAGGTCAGGCATCTCCAACTAAACGGAATATGAAAAAATATTTCTTTGGAGACTTCCTCTTAGCAGATTTCTGGGAAAAACTTTGAGAGTAAAAATAAAATTGCCATGAAAAAGTTTCTCAAAAAATCTGTTGCTCGTAGTCGACTTTAAACTGTAGGTCCCGCCACTCATATAGAAAAATTAACGCACACAGCATAAGTGGTGTGAGAAACTAGGTTGTAATCCTGACTAAAGGATTTTAATGACCAGTTATGTATGTATGTATTGATATGTAAAATACTGGATTTCTTTTTACTACACCTTATAATTTCTTTTTTTTTTAACTTTTAATATTTAAATTCACTGCAAAACTGTTTAAAACAATACCGGATTAAAGACATATTTTCTTCTTCTTTTAATCTTTTTTGTTAGTGTTTTCTAAAAACAATAACAACAACAACATCATGAAATTCTCTATAAAAGAAACAAAAATCAAGATGTTAATCACAGGCTTTTTGGTGTCATTTGTCAAAAATATAACAACAACAACAACAATGATAATAATAATAAGAACAAAAATAGTTCATATGAAAAGCATTGTAGCATGAATCATTATACACATACATACACGCACATACAATAGATGCAGTTGTTGTTGTTGGCCCAAGTTTGTTCGCCTAATACCAGTAGTTTTAGCTTTAAAGCAGCTCTGTCAGCTGCATGCACTGTAGAGTGTTTTTTTTTTCTCTCTCTCTTTTCTTTTGTTAGAAAAGTGATGCGTTTATTGCATGCAACCATGTTTATGGAGGGGGGTGCTGGTGTTGTGTGTAAATATAACACACATTTGTTGTTGTTATTATTATTACTGTTGTGCTGTAGTGTACTGGTTTAGACTTTTTGTTGTTGTTATTGTTTATGACGATGAGAGTGTGTCAGTTATGCATCCGCCATAAAATTATTTTGCCACAGATAAAATCCGTTAAAAAAAAATAAGAAAGAAAGACAAAGAAATTGAAACTGAAATGGAAATGGGAAAGCAAAAGAAAGGAAGAAAAAACAAAAAAAGTTAATGGCGGTCGCCAACGATCAATGCATTATACCCTATACTGCAAAGAGCTTTATATGAGTGAGAGTTTCATCTACCGATTCCCTCGATTCCACTTTATCTTAAAAGCAAAATTACGTAACGCAAGTACGACTTCAGTGCCTGTTTTGATCAGGCACTTGGCTTTCTCATGGTATGGTCGCACCACTGATTTATTTCTCGGCCTATTTGGTATCACTTTGCATCGATTTATGAAGCTTAGCAGATTATTTAACGCAATCAACGATATGTTCAGTCATAAAGAATTAAAGTGTTGACCCTCGAATTAAATTCGAAGCGACTTCTTCTTCCTCTCAAAAGTCTTCTGGCAAAAATTCTGAGAGTAAAATAAAATTGCAATGAAAATGTTCTCAAAAATTTGTCGTTCGGAGTCGGCTTTAAACTGAAGGGGTCCGTCCGTCCCCCCACTCTTGTGTAAAATTAGTACACACCTCATGAGTGATGTGAGAAACTGGGTTGTAATTAGGGTTGCCAGATTCCGATTCGCAAAAAGCTGGACAAAACAAAAAAAGCTGGCCAAACAAAAAAAGCTGGACATAAAAAAAGACAATTTTTGTCTCTGTTGGGACTACAAAATTCCAAATAGTTTGAGACAACTTCTGCGACATCTCCATTTTATTATGTTTTTTTGTTTTTATGCGTTTATCAAGCGAGCGGCTGCCTTCATATTTGATTATAATGTCTGTTTGGCATAATTTACACTCTGCCGTGTAATTACCTTTTTTTCTTATCCAATTAGCATATTTTGCAAACTCTTTCCATCTATCACAGAAAGTTGTGAGTCGTCTTTTTGATGGACCAGCTTCTTCATCAATATCCATTTCAAGATTTTCTGCAAATTATTTTTATTATTTTCATGTACAAAAAAATAAAAGCTGTACGTAAAGAAATTGACTATCGCTCGCAATAATATTTATTATGACATCAACTGTTCAAGTTTTGAGACATATTGTCAGTGATGATAGAAGAGGAAAATCCTAACTTAGTTGTATAACAAATGTACAATCAGTGTTGGCTAACATGATTTGACACAGATAACATGAAAATTATTGTCCAAGTTATTGCAGTGTACTAAAAAAAATTTCTATTTAGCTGGACAAATTAAATATTAGCTTGAAACTGGACAAGCATCAAAAAAGCTGGACAATCTAGCCAAGTCCAGCCAGGCTGCCAACCCTAGTTGTAATCCTGAGTAAAGGGTTGCAATGGCCAGTTAAGTAAGAAAGTAAGTCAGTTCGATGAAAAGGTTCAAATTTAATTTGATTCTTTGCAACGTTTTGCTTTCAGAAGAATAGTTTCTGAAGCGAAAGGACAAGCATTTACGATCAATTTTACTCAGAAAGTGATTCTAAGTCGGGCAAAACATTTAAACGATGGCGTAAAGCATGAAAAACATCACCATATGAGGAGCAGTCAAGCAGTATTACCTGCCTGAACTTTGTATTTCACATTCAACTACCGAAGGCAGTTCATGGCTTAATGCAGTCTCTATCCTTTTCTGTAGTTGTTCTTGCCAGAAAAAATCAAAACAAAACAAAATATTCCACATGTTTGTCTTACAAGATACATGTTGTCGTTGTTATTGTTGTTGTTGTCTTCTTTCCTCTATTTTAAAAATTTTTTTTGGCAATGACGTCTGTATGTTGCATTGCATCGTCTTAACTGGGATTTTGTTTACATTTTAAGAAAACAACAACCACAACAACAGAAGCAGTAGTTATAGAAGCAGCAGCAGCATCAATAAAAATAAAATTAAACGAAATGAACTGAACTGAACATTCATTTCCTTGAAATTTTATTTACAATTATTGTTAACCCATTATGTTGTTTTCATTGTTATTGTTGTTGTTATTGCTGGCTGTTGTTATTATTGTTTTGTCAGCATCCACATAAAAACGGTGGCAAGGCAAGAGAAAGTGAAACTTTTAGTTAGACAAGGCAATATTTGGCGCCCTACATAGTATGCTTTAAGCGGGGACACGTATTTAGTTTTCTGTTTAGTACTCGTTCAGTATTTTATGGCTGAGATTGTTAACTGGAAAACTTAATGGGGTTCTAAACACTAATGGTGTTTTCTTTTCTATCAAAAAATGTACATTTTATTTTAAAAAATGCAATTTTGTGTTTGTTTCTTAAAAATGTTTCGCCCTCTAAAAGGGTGGTATGTTTTATTCTAAATAATTTGCACTTGCCAATGGTGAAGGGCATTGCATTTTATGCCCTGTATAAATCGAGAGTGCTGATAATGCCCTGTAAAGCAGATGTCTTTTGTTTATTTATAGGGCTACCAGATGAAATTTAAAAAAAGTCGCCCTGGTATCGTTATCCAATTTTGAAGTTAATTTTTTCATTGTTTTGTGGAGTAACCTTAAGGAAACATTACATTATTAAAGCTACATGGTCAGTAATATAAAAAAAAAATTTATTCCGTGTTAGAAGAGTGTTAAAAATTTTTCTTTTTTGGTTATAAAAAAGTGCTCAAAAAATTAAATCGAAAAATTAGCAATCTGGCAACACCTTTTTCATATTTACATATTTTATTGAAAAGAAATCAAAAAAATACATACATATTTTTAAATTAAATTTTTAAATATGGATATTGCTGCATCTATTTTATTTGCGAAAATTGAAATAAATCAGTTATTAGATTCATCTTCGTCATCTCTTGAACAAATTGGCATTTCCTCATTCATTTTCTTAATAAGTGGTAAACACAGGGCATACATTTTTTTAAAATTTGTGTTTTGTTCTTCTCAAATAAAAAATTACATTACAACAGGGTTGGTCAGCAATTTTTTTTAATGTACCTTGTAAGAGGGTGACATTTTCTTTGTAGAAAAGAAAACACCATAAGATTCAGGGTGACTGACATTTAATATCACACGGATTGGGTTAGAGGATTTTCCTATTGTGAACAAGTGTTGCTTGCATTCACAAAACCCTATGAGAAGGCTGGGTACTATTCTCAGGCTCAAATCTATTCTCTTTTTGTAATTATCCAACAAAAGTTTGGAAAATCTTAAACTTATTTAGTTTGAGAAGGGTATCCGCCTACTTCCGAGTATATTTTTCTAAACTTCACTTCTCACTCCGGATGGCCCTGACAGTCCCATACAATTGTCGAATTAATCTTATAAGAGCCGTGTACTTGGATGGCGGCCTAACTGTCGGATAGTATTGCTTTGTCCCGTCTTTTATGTTTCCTTTTCAAGTTGAGTAAAAAGCGAAGTATCTCACAAACTTTCGCGGGCGGGACACCCATATGTTTCCCCGTGGATTTCTAATATTTCACTCTGGGCCCAAACACTTCCTGTACTGTCCCACTATCTGCTCTCGAACCATTCACAACCATATAATGGGAGCCTTCAAATTGCTACATTCATTCTTATTACTCGGTCTCACTGCAAAGCATTCCTCAGCATTATAAAGTTTACTGCTTCTGTGTAGGGGACAGTCAAGCAGGAAGCTGCCAGGCATTGAATTCATGAGGTGTCAGGTCCGCTATTATCCTAATCATGTTTTTATTACATGAGGGTGATAAAAAGCGGTGTTTTGGACGTTACTTTACGGTCAGCTTCTGTTTATTGCATTGTCCTCAAACTATAGTTTTAGGGGGACTTTGAAAACCACTGAATCGGAGACTTCAGCATCTTTATAATCAATATCCTGGTGAGGATAGACAATGATACATTGTGAACGTTAAGCATTAACCCATTACAGGGCTGATGTTTGCCTCTATTACCAGTTTATGTTGGTAGGGTATTGGAAAACAAAGATTTGTTTTGAGTTTTTTTTTTTCTTAAAAAGTCAACACATGCATTGTTTTTAAATGTTTTGGCAACAATTTACAATCATTTAAGTGGCAAACGACAACATATAAAAAATAAAAACATTTACGTACGACACCAACAAACAAAACCAAAAAACGAAACATTTTCGAAAACAACCAAAGACAACAACTTTATGTGCCACGCTCAACTTAAACACCCAATTTCGCTTTCGTTTTCATTTTTTTCAATTTCAATTTCGTTTTCTTTTTTCTTGTTTTTTTTTTATTGTTTATTTCGTTGTAACTATTGTTTTACAAACACAAAAACTCACTTAAAAAAAAAAAAAGTTTTTCTTTCTATAAGAAAAATTGTTGCGGAAATTGTTTAAATTGGCAGTTAACAAGCCAGGCGACATTGTTTACATTTTCAATTGGTTTTTCCTTTTTTTGTTTTTAATGTTTTCTTTAATACCCTACTGGTGGTGGGTGTATTTGGTATTTGTAGCAGAATTTCTAGGTGCTTTAAAGCTATAATTGAAGCACATGATTTAGGATTTTTCTAAAAATTCAACATCGTTTGCCATCTTCGTTTCAAGAATACCTAGAGTCCTGGCATTGTTACCGTTTTTAATATGAGCTCGTAGAATGCAAATAAAATAAAAATAAGTTTTAATTAAAATTCTTTATTATTCGCACAATTCTGTGTGCCACTGTTCACAACTTTATGTATACAACAACAATTGCTTTTCTTTGTTTTCCTCTGTTTACACACATACACATACACCACTTATGTTGTGTGCGTTAATTTTATACATGAATATCGGGACCTACAGTTTAAAGTCGACTCCGAACGACAGATTTTTGAGAAGTTCTTCACGGCAATTTTATTTACTCTCAGAGTTTTTGCCAGAAATCTGCTGAGAGGCAGTCACCGAAGAAATATTTTTTTTCTCATATGTATTTCGTTTTGATGCCTGACCTGGGATACGAACCCGGGCTTTACATCTAATAAGCCAACACACTACCTACTAGACTACGGCGACTACTGTTTACACACTTTGCATAAACAATAACAATTACTAGACAATTATTCGACAGATCTTAGTAGCGGATATCTTCAAACCACGATTACTCTCTTCAAACACACCGCTTGTTCACACAAGGCTGACTGAACTTTTACTAACGCAGTTGCCTGCTTTGTCTAGCCTTTTTTTTTTTTTGAAGGCGAATGTTCGTGGCTTCGCCTTCTCGAGATCTCTATAAATGTCAAAAACGTTGTTTCATTATTGTTGTTTGTGTATTTTGTTTACATTTATTCTTGTAGTGTTTGTTGTTGTATTTTTTGTTTACTTGTTTACCATTTTTTATGCTGGAGTTTGTAGTTATATTGTGCAGTGCGATATTTTGTAAACAAGTTCATTATTTTTGTAGCTTTTGTTTATAATTTTAATGTTCAACGATGTAAAAGCAAAACACCAGTATATAGATTTTTCCATTTTCGTAACAATATTCAAACATAGTGCCCCCACCAACTCTATTACTGTTAGTGATCCACGACTTTAACCAGATAAGCCCATAAGTAAGGCGTAAGTGTTTCCTACTGATAAGCATTAACGTTGCATAAGTTTCAAGTAGCAAAAGCTAAGATTCCTTTTGAATTAAGAAGAACTCTAACTCTCGCCAAACTCCTCTTTTCATTACAGTGCCCCATGAAAAGACTGATTGTTAATATCACGATATTTCTGCTTAGTCTGATGCATGATTCAGATCTCTTTCTAATTTTAATATTCCAAGAAAAGTTTCGAGTGCCTTAAACTTATTTGGGGTTTTTAAGAAAAATCTTTTCCTTTCTTTATTTTCCATTTCGTTCTCACTACACTAATGTTGCTACCCTTTTAGAAAAGGGACATTTTGGGACATTCTTCGGGAATATTCTGTTGTTAACGTCTACACTCCGGCCCATACTGTTTCCGAAACCTGGGTTCGACAACACACGTGACTATAAATCCTTACCAAACAACCAGCGTTTACGACGTATAATCATACGTACACAGAGCGCCATAAGTGAGTCAACACCCACTATAATTTAAAATTTTCTATTATAAAAAATATACTTGTAGCACAACAATAATTTTTGCGATTTTTTTGTTTTCACATTTTATAAGTAATAAATAAACGTTTTTAATTTATGGAAATTTATTCGACTATTCTCATTAACTTTTCTCGCTATCCTAAGAAAATGAATTATTTCAGTGGTGTTTACTCACTTTTGACGCTCACTGTATAATCATACGTATAATTGTACATTATCCTGTAATGCCAAAGCCCCCTTATGTACGTACCAATCTTTATTCAATTACTTGTGTAGCGTATAAAAAGGTCTCACTTGATCGTTTTCAAATGTTTGCCATTTTTTACCCATTTTTTCCTTTAGTTTTTGGATTGGAAAAGTAATTGAAATTGACTGACAACTTGCCACCTTCACTTCGCTATTTTCTTTTGTATTTTCAAGTTGAGTGTGTTCGTAAGCAAATAATAGCCAATATTTATTTGTACGCTATGTGTGTTTGTCAGTTTAAATAATTTTGATAGATCCACGATAAATTGTAAATTGATAAGTGTTGTCAACGTGTACGAAATAAAAATAAAAGAAAATTAATTTTTTGAACGAAAAAATTTCAAATTACTTGCATTCACTTCACTGTCTGATGACGATGGTTTCCTAAACAAAAGCAAGAAAAAAAATTAATGGCCATGTGGTCTGGTCCATTTACTTACTGACTGTAAACAAAAACAAGAAAAATTGTTTAATTTTATTGCTTCGGTTGTTGTAGTTGTTGATCCCAACCAACCACTTTTTTATGTGTGTGTGTGACCATAATATTATGATGATGGCATTTTGATTTGATGGTTGATTGCAGTTACGCAGTTGCCAACTAATTTTTTCGTTTTTTTATAATCACGGAAGCTACTAAAGAAACTCCTATACACACACACATACACACAAAGCAACAACGGTAGCATAAATGATTTTTCAGCACAATAACTAAATGTGTTGTTGCTGCTGTGTTGACACACGCATAATTGACAATTTCTATGGAAAACGACAGCCATTAAAATGCAATCATCATACGCTTGCTTACACATACACACACATGCATGCAACAACACTTATGCAAGAGATAGAAACTAATTTTTTCTTTGTATAATGGCCTACAGGCAGGCTCTCAATCACACACAAACACTTGCATGCGAGACAAAGGCTTCGTTTTACGTACTCTTGTGGTCGGTCATCGTATTATTTTTTTTATATGTATGTGTTGGTACACAATAGTTTCAGTTTTTTAATCGGCCGTTTCCATGAAAAACTCATAAAAATTTTAAATTAACAACTACTGCCATAATATTATTTTATTTTTCTTTCTTTATTATTTATTTTTCTTTTCTCTGCGCCCTCTCTCTCTCTCTCTTACTCCTTCTGTTTTTAATTATTTTTTATGAGTACTACTCAGCATGAATGTGTGTTTTAGTGTAACCATCAATTAAAAATTAAAACTTTTAATACTTCTGCTGTAATAATATTGCATTGAAAGTGAAATTTCTTTTAAAATTTTTAAGCCTTAATTTCTGTGCCATGCTTGTTACCATCACATGGCAATACAGTTTTATTTTTATTTCGTTAATAAAATTTAATAAGAAAAGTTAAATTTGCTTTTTATTTTTTTAAATCCTTTCATTCTTTTTGGGTAGAAACAGTGCCAAGAAGGGCTACTTTTTTGTAATAAAATTTTGGCAAAAAAAAGTGTTGCCATTGTTCAAAAATATAAAATACTTTTTTTTGAAACATTACAGTAATCCTTGGATTTATGTACGTCGCCTCGATTAATGTTGTTTCGATTTATGTCGTCAAATTTTTTGTTCCCTCTAACTTCAATTTGCGTCGTCATTCGATTTACGTCGCCTTTTTTTTGGAACCAACTGCGACATAAATCGAGGGATTACTGTAACTTTTTCAAGTTCCTTGTTAAAAACATACTACTTTGTAGTATGGGCAATATGAAATTCGATTTACGTCGCCTTTTTTGGAACCAACTGCCACGTAAATCGAGTGATTACTGTAGTTTCTCAGAGAAGGAAAGGTGAAACAATTGCTGACATCACAGTTTTTTTTTTTTTTTTTTTTTTTTTTTTTTGTTTCCTCCTAAATTTCACTTAATTTGCGCTGCGTTGCAATTGTTTGTTTTCAGTTTTCTAAGAAAATAAAATCAAAACGAAGAAAAAAAAAATTTTTTAAGTTTATGAGAAAAACAACAACAATAAATATTAAATAATAAAATGAAAAACAAATTATTAGCAATGAGCATTACATGATATTGGGGAAACTCTTCTTTTTTTATTATTTTCTTTAATTTTTTTTATTACACAAAATCATAACGGCAGCAGGCATACAAAATTATTGTTGCAAACATTTGTAATGACTTTTAAAAGTTACACAGTATTGCCATTGTGCTTATATTTATACCGGGTTATCCATTTCGTGGTTTCAAAAGTAAACATAAATAAAACACATATAAAATATTTTTTTCATGATACAGTAGAAGCTCACAAATTAGAACCTCCAGTAATTAGAAATTCCAGAAATTAGAATCAGTGCTTGCAATACATTATACGCTCTAAAATTCGAATTTAAAATTCTAATTTCTTAGCGTTTTTTTTTTTTTTTTTTTTTTTTTTTTTTTTTTTTTTTTTTGTTATTTTAATACAAGAAATCCCCAAATTCTTTTTATTCTGTAAAACTTAAAGGGGGAGTTACTAAATTATATACGTTTTTCCGTATTTGATGTTTTTTTTTTTTGTAGCATTTATGTATTTTGTGGCTAGTTTATTTATGAAATTTGATACGCGTGTACAATAAAAAACGTCCAGAAATTAGAATAATTCAGAAATTAGAATTGCCTCAAAAACATAGCGGTTCTAATTTGTGAGCGACTACTGTATTTCTTTTTTATTGTAAAGTTTGAACGTTGACATTATGTGAGAAACACTACATCATTTAAATGACCTCCACGCGAAGTGTTGCAAGCATTGATTCTTTTGAGGTAATTTTCGACCACTTTTTCACACATATTTGGCGGTATCTCAGCCATAATTTGACGAATGTTGGTTTTTAAGTGCTCAAGAGTTGAAGGTTTATCTGCATAAACACGGTCATTCGCGTAGCCCCACAAAAAAAGTCTAATGGTGTCAAATCGCATGATCTTGGTGGCCAGTTGATATCGCCACGACGAGAAATTACGCGGAAAGGAAATGCCTCTTGCAATAAAGCCATATTCGCTCGAGTTGTGTTTCATGTGGCACCGTCTGGTTGAAACCACATATTCTCCTAGTCGTATTCTTCAATAGCAGGCAAAAAAAAAGTCGGCTATCATATGACCATAACGCTCCGAATTGACGGTGACAGTCGTTCCATCGTCGTTTTCGAAGAAGTAAGGTCCAATCACACCTTCGGACCAAAGAGCGCACCAAACAGTGACTTTTTCTGGATGTAATGACCTCTCTTCAATTACTTGAGGATTCTCAGAACCCCAAAGACGACAATTTTGTTTATTAACATACCCACCGAGTGTGAAATGTGCTTCATCGCTGAAGAAAATAATCTCCTCTTAAAGCACGATACGTGGCTGTGGCAGAATCACCATTTTTGTGGTAGGTTTTGATAATTTTTATGCGTTGTGTGATAGTTAAGCGATCCATTTTCGTCAATGTCAGACTTTCAACTGAAAAGAAAAAAATTGGTTTCACAACTTAGTTTGACAGATGTCGAATTCCAGTTCCATACTTTTGAAACCACGAAATGGATAGCCCTTTACTTACGTACAAGAAAAGTAAGAACAAAAAAAAAAAAAAATTCTAAACATTAGTAACCCAGTAAAACAGAATTTTTAAGAATAAAAAAATTGTATTTTAATTTACATGGCTTTACCACATGCAATGGTAACCCTACTGCTTATATGCAGTTAATCTCTGCTGCTATTTATTCTTCTCTATTTACTGCTTCTCTTTGGCAGGCCAATTTATTATTATTTTTTTTTAACAATAATTGGAGCATAACCAACCAACCGCTGAATAAATAAAACAAATGTTGCATAATTTTTTCTTTCGTTTTTTTATTTTTCTTTTTTAAATAAATCTGAAATTATCTGTAATAAAGAAATTTTAATTTAAAATTTAAAAAAAAGAAAAGAAAAAGCTTTTTACTAAACTAATAAAGGAAAGAAAACTGTTTGCATATATGCAACTCTCTCTGTCTTTTTCGCTCTCCCTCTCTTTATAACAATATTTTAAATATTAAATCCTTATTAAAGCCCAAACATTAGTGTTTGCATATGCATTTGCAAAGTGTTTAATTTTCTCTGTTACTAGCGCGCTCTCTCTCTCTCTCGCTCTTTGTTTTTCCCTCTTCAATTTTTTTTTTTTTTTTTGTAATTCATTTGCAATTACAAATGTTTCAAGGTTAATTAGTTTAGTTTTGAGCTGTGTTGTGTTGTATAGTGTAGTTATTGTTGTTTTTGTCTGTACTTACAACACCACCAATACCACTACTTGCATGTTAAATAAATGGATTACTATTGCCATTATTTTTGTTGTTGTTGTTGTTGTCGTCGTAGTTGGTGTTATTGCCTTTGTTTGCCTTGATAATAAAGTTGATTTATCAGTGATAAAGAGAGTATACATACTTTTAATGAGAGAAGTGTTGTTAGTTAGATTCATTTTTCTCTTTTCTTTGTTGTTTTGTTGTTGTTTTTTTTTTTTTTTCTTAGTAAATAAACAAACTTAAGTAAGCATGTCCTGTTATATTTCTATGGAAGTTTAAGGTTATGTTTTCTTGTTTTCTCTATAAATGTTTAAGAAAAAAAAGAAGAAAGTTGAGACCAGCGTTACCGTTGAGCGACTAAAGTCGCAATTTGACACTTTTTCAGCGACCCCGGCACTTTTTGTGCCCCCTTACTAAAATGAACTAAATCTGACACTTTTCAAGATTTTTGACCCTTTTTTCCCCTTTTTAGAAAAAGTATTTTTTCTTTTATTTACATTATTTTTCTTTCTTTTATTTACATTTTTCGGAACAATCATCTTTTCATTTGTTTTTTTATTTTAAAATATAAGGAGTGCGCACAAAAAAATCTGAACTTACACTTTTCGTTATAGAAATAAAACTAAATGGCGGATTTTTTACGTTTTATATTTCAATTAAAGTAAATAATATTTGAATTCTTTTGTGTATAAAATTTTTTTCTGACAAAGGTCTCAGAGCATCCAACTTTATGAGCCACTTTTCTTCCAGACATGTTAGGGTGTTTTAGAAAAATACGTATTATTTTATTTGCTTTGTTTTGGTCGGCAAATCCGTTTTTTCTTCCGCTTCCACGCTTTCTCTCAATACTTAAAGACTCCTTATATTGTTTTATTCTTACCTTAGAAACTGTTTTTTGGTTACCACCTGCGAGCCTAGCAATCGTTTTTTTGTAAGCGGCGCGATTTTTCATTGAAAATATCAATTATTTTTTTACGACATTCTTGTTGGGTGCCCATTTTCAAAAAACTAATTTTGCTATTGCAATGAGATTTAGCACGTGGATTTTGAAACAGATGACTAACAAAAACAATGTAACGGTATTCATTTTTTTCAATTATGATAAAAGTTATAAGCTTAAAAGTAGGCCGATTTTTTTGTGCGCACTCCTTATATTATATTTTTTGTTATTTTTTTTTTTAATTTGTTACAAAATACACAATATTGTATAAAATTTTATTTATTTTTAATGAACTGTTTTTTAGTTATAATAATAGTTTTGTTTTGTGTTTTGTATTATTATATAGTGGGTTAGCAAAAAAAGTTTTATTTAATTGAATTTTTATAAATTTAAAAATGCATTTTTTATTTTTGAAATTTAAATGTCCTAACGTTCATAAATTTTAATGAAATTACGTTTTAAAGCTAGAAATAAAACAGAACAAATAATTTTAAAAAAATTAAAATTTTTGTTTAGGCTTATTAATTTTTGGCTAAAAATTTGTTTCTATTATAAAAAATTGGAAAAATTATTAAAAAATAAACTTATTATATGTTTGTTAATGTACAATACAAAATCCAATAAAAATTTATTTTTTTTATCTGTATTAGTTCATTTTCTTTTCTTTTAAAAATGTTGCCCCTTTTTACTGCCAAAATACCCTTTATGTGCGACTTTTTTTCAAAAATCCCCTTTTTTTGCGACTTCTTAATAATTACCAGCGGTAACGCTGGTTGTGACTTCATAGGACCTTTAAATGAGTTCAACTTAACATGTGTGGATGACACTTTCTCTCTCTCTCTCTCTCTCTGTTTATACTTAATCTACTTGGAACTAGTTTTTGAACGGCAATTAAAGTAAATTTTGTTAACACAGTTCAAGCCAGTGTTGTAAAATGTTCTGAAATAGTGTTAAACTATTTCATGTTAATCTAGGCCAAATTTTTTTTTTTTTTTTTTTTTTTTTTTTTTTTTTTTTTTTTTTTTTTTTTTGTGATGATGTAAGTGTTGTGTAACTTACAATAGCGTATTTAAGTAGCTTTCTCTCTATTTATAAACTAATCTTCTGTAAAAAAAAAAAGAAAAAAAATTATTTTTACTTTCAAAGCCGGTGTAAATTTTTCTTTATAGCACGTTTAACAACAACTGCAAACCATCACATTTTCTCTAACCATAGATTTAGTTTTTAATTTTAAGTTTTCGATCTAGAAAAATACAACAACAGCGTTTCATTAGTAAAAAATAAATTTTTTAATTTTCTTATTTTTTTCTTCTCTTCTTTTTTTTTGGTTTTTTACAAAAACAAAATAATCAACTTTTAAACTTCACAAAATTCAAAAATAAAAAAACTGTTTTTTTGGTTTTTGAAACGACAACATTTTTTGGCACAAAAACTCAAAATTAAATCCTTCAAACTCAAATTCCTCCTTCAAACTTCATGAAATTCTATACAAAAAAAATAAAAAACAAAAACTTTCTCCCTGTATGCTTTGTAAATTGCGTTCTTAAAAAAAAAAAACAACGCACGCCTAATATGAACACCATCAGCAGGAATGTTTCCAGTCTCACACAGGCCATGACCAACAGCACGAGTGCACAAAGCAGTAACTCGCATGCTCAAATGGCAGCGGCAGGCAATAATCGCAAGAGAGCCTTTAGCACACCGCATATTACGCCTGCATTTGCACAGCAAATGCTAAGCACTAGTATCGGTGGAACCGGTACAGCACAGGGTGATTTACCACCTTTGTTGCTATTGCCTTCAGGCTTAAACGCAAATGAACAGAATGTTTACTTCTACAATAAAACTTCGTCGGGTCGCTCTTCATTCTGTGTCGATGAAAGTTTATGGCCTACAGGTTTGGCACCTAGATTTGTAAATGTAAGCAGCACAGAAAATGTAAATCAAGCGCCGCCTGTTGTACAACAAATAGGCTCAGACTCTAATATCTATACGAATTTGGCTTTGGGCAATGAACGCTATAAATTGCCAATAGAATTTACCACTTCTTTAAGTCCGGGCGCTAGTTTAGGTCACGCTACAACACAAATAGATTTGGCCGACAAAGGCGACAATGATGATGACGATGATGAATTCGATGATTGCATCAATGAGAATGAAGAAGACATAGAGGAGTCTGTTGATCAATTTTCGCCGCTTCTATATCCCACCAGCAATACACAAAGATCCCAACCCATAGCCATAAGTGCGGGCAATAGTCCAGTGCATAAACCAAAATCAAGTTCAACTAGTGGCCGTGCTAGTGGTCAAAACAGTCCTCTTAGAGTTACTTCGCCTACACATCATAAAAGCCAACAGCAGTTGCATCAGCAACATGTGGCCTTTAGTGCCAGCCCTACGGCAGGTGTGTTTCCATATTCACCGTTCTTTGGCGGCTCACCGGATTCAAGTCAAACGAATATTGCTGGCCATCAGCAGCATGTTTCGTATAGTTATGATCCTGCCTTTGGCACTAATATAAATCGTTTAATCTTGCCTTCAACGGGCCAACAACACCATCAGCAGCAGCTGCAGCCGCAACATCAGCAACAGCATCAACGTGGCCAATTGCCAAAACAGCCACCTTTACCCCAGCAAAGACATTCACAGCCAAGCACAAGTACATCACATTTCATCAGTCCAATTCAGCCAACACAAAAATTATCGACATCGTCGGTGGAAAGTGCTCCAGGAGCCATAATATTCGCCACGTCACCTACTGCATCGCTTACAAACAGGTCAGTACAAGTGAGGAGAGTTCAATGAAAAACAATAAAAAAAAGGAGCATAACGATGTAAAAAGAGTTCGTCACATCACCGTGCAATGTCTTAATTAACTCTCATTCACTCTCTCTCGTTCTCTCTGTGTATGATTGTACTTCATTAAGAAAAGAAAAAATCCAATAAATGTGTTCAAATGTTCTCTTGTGTATGATAATCCGCAAATCCTTGGCTGTGTTCGTTCATGTTGTTATTGGTTTTAGTTTACATACATGTTTGTAATGTATCTTTTCTCTTTCTCTCTCTCTCTCTCTCTGTTTGTGTATTTGTTTTGTTTTGGTTTTCTAATAATAATTTCTCTTTTTTTTTTACTATTTTTTTCAATACTCACCACACATCCAACCACAACCATTTGTAAAATGTAGATTCATCGTTAGTTCAGTTCGTTCGATGCCATTTAAATCATAACATTTAATAATTCTCAATTGGTTGATAATTCTGTACATGGCATGTTTTACATTTCCTTTTTCTAATATTTTTTTAAAATTCTAATTAGAAATATTGGCTGCTGTGCATTGTATTGTTTTTATATATGATTTCCAATTGATTGCCCTAAAAATCTACATACATACATACAGCTGCGTGCAATTAATTAAGGACACGAAGCATACATGTGAGCATGGAGCAAAAAATTCAAATGGTTGTATGATATTGTCAAAATTTGTCCAAGTTTAGTTAATTAAACTCTTAGTCGTAGAAAATAACTGCTTATTGTGTCAAATAAATAATTATTTATAAAGCTGTGAGCCATATTTTAAAGAATATTGATTTCATTCGTGCATATAATTAAGTAAGGACACACCGTAAACTTTATGAAAAACATGTATTTATAAAAAAAAAAAAATCACCGCATGACGACATAGCACCCCAAAGCATAATAGAACCTCCTCCATGCTTTAAAGTGACCCGGGTGTATCTTGGATCAAATTCTTTTAACTTTGGCCAGCGACCATATTTTTTTTCATCGGGAGAGACTCTATTAATTTTTGTTTCGTCCGAAAATAACACTCTTTTCAATTCCACAGCGGTCCAATGGCGGTATTTTTTTTTCGAACTCTATTCGCTTCTACCGGTTACGTTCAGACAACAATGGTTTCTTTCGGGAAATTCTTCCAAAGAGCCCAGCTTCTCGGAATCGACGTTTTACTGTGTCTACAGATGGTTTTGCTCCATTTTCACCAAAGACTGCTATCCAAATTTCATTTGCTGATTTTGCGGATTTTTTTTCGACTCGCGGACAATCAGTGTATCTTCACGAACTGTCGTAACTTGGCTTCTTTGTTTACGAGGCACCTTTTTAGCTGTCGAATGTTTTCTGAAATATTGCACCGCTTAGAAAACCATTGTTTTAGAAACTTTTAAAGCTGTTGCGATCTCCCGATAAGAGCTTCCATCCTGATGCCATCTTTCGAGGTCCTTAATTATATGCACGAATGAAATCAATATTCTTTAAAATATGGCTCACAGCTTTATAAATAATCACCCTTATTCTGGTTGTCGTCGTCGTCGTTACCAAAAATGATGTCGATAAAATCAGAGTCGACACAACACAATATCGACGGCGTATTGACTCACAGAATACCAAATGTGTGTCGACAGTCATCTATAACTGTCAATAACGACAAACAGAATACCAATTTTAAACTGTCGACGCACGACGACGTCGACGACGACAACCAGAATAAGGGCGAATAATTTATTTGACACAATAAGCAGTTATTTTCTACGACTAAGAGTTTAATTAACTAAACTTGAACAAATTTTGACAATATCATACAACCATTTGAATTTTTTGCTCCATGCTTCGTGTCCTTAATTAGTTGCACGCAGCTGTATGTATTGTATTGTAAATTGACTTTTATTTACCAGGTTTGGTTTGATTTTGTTTGTCTATGTCTCTCATAATCTAACACAATAAAATTTTGAATTTGTCACCCATTATCGATTGATTGGTTGATTGGGCATGGTTTTTTAGTTTGAAATTTTCATTTTATTTCTAAAAACTATTGATTTTTATTTATTATTTTAAATATTTTTCTTCTATTTTTATATTATTTTCGAAAGGTAGGTATGAATTTCGATAAAAAAAAAAACTTAAAAATATTAATTTAAAGATAAAATATGATACTTTTCATAGCGTTAGTATATTATTTTTAATTAATTTTATGATAAGATAAGATTCAAATTGAAATATAATTGAGAATGCAGGATTTTAAGGGATTTCCTACTAGGTTTACAATTTTTTTTTTTTTTTTTTTTTTTTGGAAAAAATAATAGAAATACGACAAATTTTCAAATTTTTTTTGATATTGAGATTACATAAAGAGATCTCCAGACTGCTTTTCTGCATAAGAAATTATAAAATAATTAAAAATACTACTTTCTTCGTGTAAAATAAACAAATCCACTGCTCTTAAATGTACAAATCTATCTACCCTGACGTATGTATGTACGTCCCCAAATCTAAATCGTGCCAGAGTATCTTAATAGTTCTGCCTACTGTCTCGTTGTTTAATGGGAACAATAGAACGCATTCGGAGGAGATTTAATTTTAGTATTTCAACTAAGAACTTCTGGTCTAACAATCCTAAGTTCCCAAAATGGTCTTTGAAGTATACACCGGTGGCTCCAAAATACTAGACAGAACACAATATAGACTTTCTCAGAGACTATCTGACCACGGCAGTTTTTTCCAGGCGCAGTGCTGTACGTGATGGGTGAATAGCTAAGGGTCAATCAAGCCCCTCACGCATATGTCGAGGTGATATCAGTTCTTGTCACTGTATGCTAGAAATTTATTAGGATTTTGGATAACCATTATATAGTTTCAGCACATAGAGATATCATCGGAAATTATAATTCTCTTCTCCTCCTGATGAACTGGCCAGGGCTGGCAAACAATTTACAATATCCGACACGTTGCAGGTCATTTAAATTGGGTATTCTCCGGTTGTTCTACAGAAAGATACAAATTTGTTGGCAACATGAAGGTACGTGGAATACTGCTAAATTCTGTTGTATTAAAGAAGAAGAAAAGGGGGATAATAAATGTCTTCCTTCCTTGATTCACATAGGAATTTGTCGGTTTTTACAAGCCAGTGCCCTATTGGAAATCCTAAAAATATACTCCACATTCTGTTGAAAGGTTTGCTCAGGAGCTGTGAATCTGAGAAGGAGGAAGAGACTATCTTTGTGTCAGTTCCCGACTTTTTTTCTATCATCTTTGTGTAAACTATTCAAAATTCGAAATACATTTTAGCGTCGCATGATGATTTTCTTTAACCTATCGTTCCATAGCCATTTTAGCCCTTTTGAGCACATGTGCACCGAAAGGCTTTAAATTTCGCAAATTTTCCTATAATTCTTTAGCTTCGTTATCTACATTATTTGTCTCTTCATCTCTAGCCACTTCTTCCAGTCATATCATACATCCCCTCGTCACTTAGAGCCGTCTGGTAAGAACTGAACTTTATAGTGAAAACATGAAGTTCTTCTCAAAATTAAGTTCGCAATTTCTGTTGAGAGATAAATCATTTAGTAAAAACAAATATGTGTTTTAAATTTACTTTCCAAAATCAAGATTAGAACGCCCATTCATTTAAAAAAAGAAGAAACACTTAAAATGGCAAAAAGCAAGCCTATCATGCTATAAAAGCGTGAATGTGAATAAAAATTTAGAAGAACGCAATTTTCTAAAACATTAATTTCTTTTGCACCTCTCACTTCCCCACCACGGTTTCACACTTTTTACAAGGTCATTAACAAACAGCACTGTAAAACATGTAGGCCCATAAAGCAGAACACATAGAACTATTGCGTTTTAAATAATAAACCACCAAAACACCTACAACATAAAACTGAAACGCATTTTTTTTCGGTTTTGCTATTCTCTTCTTATCTTTATGTTTGAAAAAGTAAACAAACAAAAAAAAAACTTAAAAAAAATTCAACACATTAAACCAACAAATTTAGAAATAAAAAAAAGAACAAAAGTATCAAATTAAGGGAAAAAACTTTAACCCCCATACCATAGTTTGTGCTGTTACTCCCACCCATTATTGTTATTGATATTCTGCCTTGACCACAGACACACAATGTATTTGTGGTGGTGAGAGTACAAAACGTGAAAGGTAAACAAAATGGAACCACAATTACAGTCACAGCAATATGTTAAGTGTTGCCAGGATAGTGGGATTCAGGAGAATAGTACTTTAATCCGCTATAAGTACGGATTTCTACGAATTGAGATTTTACAAACTAGTGCTCTCTCTGTACTTTGCTTACAAGAATGACCAAAGACAGACAGACAGACAAAGGGCCTGTGACCCAGTGTTCTAATAAATACTTGATTAATTGGATAAAAAAGTTAAAAAACAAAATAATTGACCATCGGGCAACACTGTTTTATGTGGTACTGCTTGTAGTCGCCGGTGCTCTCTTTGTTACAGGGGAAGCAGTGTTGCAAAATTGAAATTTTAAAATGGTACTGAACTGTAACTGAAAGAGTACTTTTTGTTTGGTACTTTTGTAAAAAATACATACATACATATCGCTCCTTTATTGCAACATAGTCATATCTCAAAAAAAACTTGAACTTGGCAAAATGCGGTTTAAGTTTTCAAGACATAAGCCCTATGATCTAATTGCCGCAAACACTTTTTGCTATAACTTCGGTTCAGCTTGGCATATAAAACTGATTTTTTTTTTTTTCAACATGTACAGAGGGTCTAAAAGAGCAGTTTTGCTTAAGTAACTACAAATTTTTTGAGATGTTGCAATAAAGGAGCCTATAATATAACCCTTCAAACCACTTATTTTGTGTGTGTTAATTTTATGAATGAGTGGCGGGTCCTACACTTTAAATTCGACTCAGAACGTCAGATTTTTGAGAAATTTTTTCATGACAATTTTGTTTACACTCAAAGTTTTTGACAGAATAAGGTCACCGAAGGAATATTTTCGTCAATTTCGTGTTGTTGGTGATGTCTGACATGGGGTTTGAACCGTGGACTCACATCCAGTAAGCCAGCATACTACCTACTTAACTCTTTATTTATTTATATTTAATACACGTACGGAACGGAACAGAAAAATTGAGGACTTATACGTGTTCTTCACATACACAACAAAAATAACTGATTCGGAACGTAATAAGACGTAAAAGCATCGTTTAATCAAACGTCGACGGAACGTAATGGAACATACTTAGAACAAACTTAGCTGGAGGGCAAATCTGGCTGCCAGGGCTCGAAAAGCGGCCTGTGTTGCCTACTGTTGCTGCAGAGCAGTCGGATCTAGATGGGGACTTGGCCCAAGGGTCATGTGCTGGATCTACTCTGCAGTCATCGAACCCAACCTCCTATACGGTATTGCCTTCTGGTGGACTGCTCTGGACAAGTGGCACAATGTCAGACTCCTGGACGGAGTCAGAATGTCCGCGGCTATTCGCATCACTGGTGCCCCACAAAGGCCCTGTTCGCTATGCTTAACTGGCTTCCTACTGAGCTCCTCGCTAAGCAGGTGGCTAAGTTCACTGCGACAAGACTTAATGCCCTGTCTCGTTGGCGTGTTGTCCCCTCTGGTCACTCCTCTATTTTGGAGATTGACCCGGTGGCCCCACCGGATATCGATTATCTCCCTGTGGAATTCTGTTTTGACAGGGGTTTCAACTTCCTGATCCCGAGCAGAAGCGATTGGACCTATGATATGACTGTCCCCTCGGAACTCCTGGATGTATACACCGACGGCTCCAAATTCGATTGCGGGGTGGTCAGTGGAGTCTACTCTGGGAGATTGGACTTGAATATTTCACTCCGGCTGCCGGACAATTGCAGCGTGTTCCAGGCGGAGGTAATGGCCATCTACCGGGCCGCACAGTGGATCCTCGCACACGGAGCTCCTTTACCCGCATCTCAATCTTTTCTGATAGCCAGGCTGCGATAAAGTCTCTATCGAACGTTGCGGATAATTCTAGGATCGTCAGGGAATGCCGCCGCTGCCTCAACCTTCTTCTGGGCGATTCAGTGTGACACTTATCTGGGTCCCCGGACACTGCGACATTCCGGGAAACTGCAGAGCAGACAAGCTAACCAGGGCTGGCGCACTTCTTCCGGAATCGTCTTCAATCAACTTGGGAATGCCACTTACCTCGTTCAAACTAGCCATCGCGCGGAAATTCTCCCGGGACGCCAACCTATCCTGGATCAATGAGGAGACTTGCTCCACCGCTAGGCTCACTTGGCCCTCAATGGATAGAAGGCGCACCATCGAGTTACTTGGACTTGGTCGGAACATCATCTCGATCACAGTGGCCATGCTTACAGGTCACTGTGTGGGTAGACACGCGGAAAAAATGCGACTCCCATTTAACGATTTCTGCCGTGGATGCAGATTCGCTGAAGAAGAGGAGACTGTTATCCACTTTCTATGTCAATGCCCATCTCTTGAGAGATGCAGATATAGGTTATTTGGCTCTCCAACCCTTGTTAGCTTGACGGAGCTATCGTCCATTGACGTCAAGGACATAGCCTCGTTTATCAAACTTTCTGGCTGGTTTTCCAGCTTGTGGTAGTCGTGCTTTAATTGTGCAGCCCTTGCGCTGACCAACTTCTCCCTCATTGGCTCGGAGGAACTTGGTCAGTACAGGGACTGCGTTCACCTGTGGCACCACAACGGGCCGCTATGCGTGCTCAAGTGAGCTTTTGGTATAAAGCTACCACACTAACCTAATGGAACATACGTTCGTTTTTAGGATATGAAGAGCAATGTATGTAAATGCTTACCGAAATTACATTACGGTTCGGCAAGCGTTCTCATTGCTTTTCGTATTCTAAAATCCAACGTATGTATGTCCCGTGGACGTTTCGGGCTAACCAGGACTAAAGACTAATTCTACCTTTACGTTGCCAATGCATTAATAGTTGAAAAGCGCAAGACATAAAATATGTAATAATGAAAAAGTACTGAAAGCGCCGTGGGAGTACAGCGGTATTTTTGAAATGGAAAAGTACTGAAAAAAGTACTAAAGTACTGAATTTTTCAACACTGAGGGGAAGTAATACGGTATTTAAAATTACTGTGGGTGGGAGAGTAATTGTAAGAGAAGAAGTCTTTGTATGTGATTACACAGACATTGTAATTTTTGTTGGAGTAATTAAGTCACAAGAAACTAGAAAAAAAAACGAACATACACACACACACACAAAAGAAAAAGAAATGAAGCCAAGTATTGCAAATGTTGTTTGTTTACGTTTTACAACCAAAAACAAAGAGTACGAGCAGGAAGAATAGACATGAAACCTAGAAAACAAAAGCATGACAGAACATAATTATGTCTTGTTTTTGTTATTTATAGGATGACACACATATTCCAGGCAATGTTTACATGCGAGTGATTACAAAGTATTCTTCTATTAACAGCGTTGTAAAAGAATGAAATCTTAATAATTTTTTCAAAGGCATTTTTGTAAATGTTTTTAAATTTATTACAGTGTTACGCACATAATAATCGAAATGAAAGAAATGTTTAAAAAATAATTTTTTGTACTGTTTGAAGATTTTACTCTTTTTATTTAATTTCTTCAAATTCTTCAAATGTTTTTTTTGTTTACTTTTAAAGTCTTTGGGGATATTTATTTCAAAATGTTGTATTTTTTCTCCTTCTTAGTTTTTGCGTTCTTAATAAATAGAAAAGAAATGAAATATTTGTTGAAAGAAGTCCCTTTGTGCTCTTTAAAATGTTTGGAGCCATTAGACATATAAACAAACCCACACACACACACAGACACAATGCTTAGCAAACAAATATGTAGAAGAAGAAGAAAAAAAACATAAAAACAAAGCATAACATTTATTGTATTTGCTTTGCTTTCTCTCTGTGTCTCCTTCTCCTGCACATTTATGTGCTGGGGAGAGCATGACATCACTATGATTATTTTACTGTAAATAAATCACAAGAAAAAAAGCAACAGTGTTGGTGTTGGTGTGGTGTGGTGTGGTTACGAATTTTTGCGCAATTTGGTATTGAAGCATTAAACGCAGAATAATTTTAATTATTATTATTTTTTTTTTATCGGAAAAACAATATAAAACTGCCTACGGTTCCAAGTGTAATAAATTTTTAATAATTCATAAAACATTCTCCCATAAGAACTTATTTTTACGCTACTTTTGAATTGCGTTTTAGAAGAAATTGATGGGAATTCGGTGGGTCTTAAAGCCCAAAGTATTTACACGCTTAAACTGACTTCCTTACTCATATTTTCTTAACCCTAGACGGTTACTCTTCTATTTTGTACATTAAGGTTACTCTTCGTTGAATCGACGAAGCTCATTTACTGTTTATCATATAAATCTTTTATGTTTGACCAAATTTCGCTCTTTTTATGAACAATGTTGATTGATTACGAAAGTTTGTAGTGAGTAAACGTACCCGGGCCACCCATTTTTTTAATCCTGGATGATAATTTTTGTACAGTAAGGTTACTCCTCGTCGAATTGACGAACAAAAAAAAAAATTTTTTTTTTGTTTACTGACTGCAAGTTTTTATTATCAAATAACGTTGTTAAAAAAGAACGAAATTTGGACAACCATAAAAGAGTTATATGATAAAGTGTAAATGAGCTTCGTCGATTCGACGAAGAGTAACCGTCCAGGGTTAAATAAACGAAGGGTTTTCTATTTCCTAGACATGAAGTTATAATTCAAAATTTTATTTCGTTATAATGCGTGGACCTTGGATCATTATGTTCGAAAATAAATGAGCACCTCTGGATTTTTTGCAGCAGTTGATCCTTTAAATACAGTTTTCGAAACTTTTTCGCTGAGTTCTTACAGTATCTCGGTGATAACTTGTCAAATGTTGGTTTTCAAATACTCCAACATTCAGGAATTATCCGGGAATTTCCTCACAAACTAAGTCATATCGCATGATTTTGACGTTCACATGTGAAATTATTCTTTGCGAAAATTTCTCTGCAATAAAATCAAAATTTATCATTTCTTGTGACTCCAGGAATCATCTTGTTGATTCTTCCAGAGTAATTTTTGGAAAACACTGCCAAATGATACCAAGCAATGACTTTTTTCAAATACACAAACATTGCTAGGCTCTCTTAGCCCAGAATGTTTTACTTGTTGACGTAACCATTGAGTAAGAAATGAAATTTCGCTAAAGAAAATTTTGTTAATTTGAAAATACCGCATAATGAGCCGTAAGATAGTCCCGATTGCTAAAAGCGTCATGGATTCACCAAATTCGGATTATTGGGTACACTTTCTACAGCAGAAACGATATTCTTGGCAGCTCATACATTACAGTGATGTACAGGCCATAGCATATCTGTAATTCTACCAGCCTCTTTAACATTCCTTATAATCTTGCCAATACCTTGCACAGTAGGGCGATTATGACGACCAGATTAGGTTATGTTAGGTCGGAGTGGTAGCTCTGATATCACAAAGCTCACTTGAGCACGCATAGCGGCCCGTTGTGATGCTACGGGTGAGCGCAGTCCCTGTACTAACCAAGTTCCACCAAAATCAGGGAAAAGGAAGAAGTTGGCCAGCGCAAGGGCTGCACATGACGACCAGAATCACCTCGTAATTTTAGGCAAAATGGCCACTTTTGAAACAGCCCAGCTGTAAGCAGTTTTAACTATTCTTGTGCGTTCTTCGGCAATTAAACGATTCATATTTGTAAACGCCAAACTTTTCAGTAAAATACCAATCCTTGAAATGAAAGATTTTTAACGTCAGAAAGTCTTGCCCAGACCGGCTGCTTTGAAACCAGTAAATGCATATTGGAATTGGAAATGGGAATTTTTTTTCGGCAACCGTATTTGATTTTTACATGAATTTAGCAGTTCAAGGTTAAGAAACAACACGCATACAGACACACATTTGCAAGCAAACAAATATGTATGCATGCAAGAGTACTATTAATTTAAAAATGAAATCCCTTTTTATGCTCTTTTACTATGTTTCACTGAGATTTGAGCACAATACGAATTTTCACTCAAAATAAATTTTTTTGTAAATCTGAAGCAAAAAAGCTTTTTTTCGCCCTGTCTTCTACGGGTTGATGCAGTTGGTTTACTTTAGAAAACAATAACAACTCCTTTTTACCTATTTTTGGTTGTTTTTTTTTAGTTTTGAAAAGCTTAACCACACGAACATAAGTTTTATATGATGTGTTGTTTGTGGACTTTATCAACAAAACATAACCTCTGCGCTGTTGTTATTAATTTTTTTTTGTTTTGCCAAAGAAACCTCACTTCATATTAACTAACGAAAATCCACGAATATTTTCGGTTTGTTTACTACTCTCTGCCATGTTGTTGAGGATGTCGACGACGACGACGTAGATGTTGGTGTTGATGTTGTTCATGATGATGTCATGTTTATTTTTAGCAAAACTCGTGTGGTTATTTTTTTTTGCATTTTTTTTTGTTTTATTCGCATATCGTTTTTTTTTTTGCTTTTTTATCGTCTTTAATAATACTTTTTTTCAAACTGTATGTGTTGGTACTTCTGTGTGTGTGTATGTGTTTGTACTGGAGAGTGTTACTTTTCGCCTAAAATGTAAACAACTCGTAAACATTGTATTGTTTTTGTTGTTGCGATTTACAATTGTTATAAAAATAAGCCAAAAGCAAAACAAAAAAGTAATTTTTTGATTGTAAACAATAACCATAAGAGTACTTTTGTTTCTTTCTTAATTTATTAAAATCTTTATTAATGACTCTTTTTTTTTTTTTGTGAATAAAAACAGCAATTATTTGTAAAATGCGTTTTAAGAAATGGAAGGAAAAAAAGAAAAAACAGGTCGTCCGTTAGTCGGGCAAATAAGCGTAGAGTTTTTTTTTTTCCTTTAAAGAGAGCAAATTAACCTCAATTTCTCACCTTAACCTCATTTTAAGCTCTAAAACTAAAGGCTTTATGCCATGATATCGATGAAACTCTAATTTTTTTTTTATAACGTTTCAACCTTTTGGTCCATTATGTACACAAGACAATGCCATTTAAATGGCAGCCTATCGGCTGGTTTTCACTATCGATTCTTTTGATGTAAAGGGTGATTTTTTAGCTAATATCTTTTTGGCAACACTGGTTTAAACAGCTCACGCACGTTTCGTGTTTTGTTTCACTGTCAAACATCTACAGTTTGGTGTATAATTTAACCAAGAATCGTTTTACAAACGAACAACGCTTGCAAATCATTGAATTTGGCATCATTGGACCGTACTTATTCAAAGATGCTGCGAATCTTAACGTAACTGTGAATAGTGAGCGCTACCGTGAGATGATATTCAACTTTTTTTTGCCCAAAATGCAAGAGCTTGACTATGTCATGCAAGTGGTTTCAACAAGACGGTGCCACCTGGCACACAGCACACGTAACAATGGACTTATTGAGAGGCGAGTTCGGTGAACATTTTATTTCACGTTCGGGACCGGTCAATTGGCCGCCTAGATCGTGCGATTTAATGCCTTTAGACTATTTTTTGTGGGGCTATGTTAAAGCTTATGTCTATGCAAACAAGCCCGCTTCAATTGACGTATTGGAAGACAACATTGAAGCATTTATTCGTGAGATACCGGCCGAAATGTTGGAAAGAGTATGCCAAAATTGGACTAAGCGGATGGATCATTTGAAGCGCGGTCGCGGTCAACATTTGCATGAAATAATCTTCAAACATAAAATTATATGGACCGTACTATCGATTCAAATAAAGATTTTATAGATTTTTCTGAATTTAATGTGTTTTTTTTTTTTGAAAAATTTTCCTATAGCTCTTAAAAAATCACCCCTTAGTTTTCAACTACTTTTTCATACATTACGGACGGTATCTGAGCGATAATTTGACGAATGTTTATTTTTCAAATAATTCAACTTTAGATTACTGATTATTATCTGTCTATACACGTTCGCCGTAGTCTAGTAGGCAGTGTGTTGGCTTATTAGACGTAAGGTCCGAGTTCAAACCCCAAGTCAGACATCAAAACGAAAATATGAAAATATTTCTTCAGTGACTTCCTCTCAGCAGATTTCTGGCAAAAATTCTGAGAGTAAATAAAATTGCCATGAAAAGCTTCTCAAAAAATCTGTCGTTCGGAGTCGACTTTAAATTGTAAGTCCCGCCACTCATGTATAAAATTAAGGCGCACAACATACATAAGTGGTGTGAGAAGCTAGGTCGTAATCTTTAACGAAGCGTATGATTTTCGATTTTGAAGACCATAGGAGTGTCCTTCAGTTTTCGTTTAAGCTTAATTCCATATCCTGTTGGATAAGACAATGAAATCAATCTAGAAACCTGCAAGAAGATTTCGTAAGTGTTTAAAAATTCGACTAAGGAAACTTTGTTTCTTTATTGCTTCAGCTAATGTCTTGCGAAACTGTACTTAGTTTTCTACTCTAATAATCTTGGCATGCTTAACAACTTGCCTTACAAATCGTATACTCTCTTTATGCTTCAAATAAAATGGAAATTTCATGTCAGATAAGCATGATGTCAGTCGATAAATAATGAAAGTGTCAGTAATTAATCAAACAACTGAAAATCTTTTCAAATATTTTTTTGGTTTCGTTTTTTTTTTTTGTTAAATAAAGTGCCTTTGGAAGAACAACCATAATTCAGTGCTTCTTTTAATATTTTTCTTTCCTTTCTGCTGGTGTATAAAATAAAAAGTGAACTTCAGTCAATTTAATATCACAGTCTAAGTCTCTCAGTCTCAATCTCTAACATCACATTTTATTTTTGGCAAAATGACGTCGTCGCCGTCATCGTCTTTATGAGTTGTTTTATCTGCGCTCCACAAACATTTGCAACAAACACGATTGTAATGGCTTCTCATATGTGTCGTGCCTCGGATACTTTTCAAAAAAGAATTTCTTTTTCTTCTTTTATTTTGTTCTTAAATTTTTAAAAGCTTTTCAAACAAATTGCGTTTCATTTTATTTGCCATTATCAGCATTGTCATTAAAGACGTTGTCGTCATCATCGTCGTCGTCATCGTTTTCGTCCATTTTGCAAATGAAATGTAAAAGAAAAAAGGGTTCAAAGTCCTAATAAGAGGGTTGGAGGCGAAGGTGCAAATGTTAGAGCAAGGCTTCTGGATTAAGGCTACCATTAATAAAATATGCAGAGACTGACTTTATTCACACCATAGAAGCCTTTAGAGTACTTTATTTAACCTCCAGCTGGACATCAGCTGAAACTAGCATGGGTACCACAACACTACGACTTTCAGGTGTCCTAATATATCTTAGCCTTAGAAGTTAAAGTTCATTGGAGATAATCCGCCAGATAGGCTTCACGCTAAAGCATGGCATATATACGAGGTCTGCATGGTAATAAATTGTTTTAAATTTTCGCATTGCCCCTAAACTTTGAAATTTTTAGACACTCTGTTAACCCCTTTTGGGATCTACCCATGGACTACGGTCAGTAATTTTCTACAAGAATCGAATGCGATTCCGTTATCTAAAAGCATATCAGATATTAAACTTCAGTATGTAAGTCTTAAGGTTGCCGATTGTAGTAAGTAACATATCGCCTTAGTAGATCAGAGTTCGAACCTCTGCTGTGACTAAAAAAAATTTTAAACCTGAGTGGCGGAACCTAAAGTTTATAGTCGATTCCGAACGACAAATTTTTGCGAAATTTTATTAACTCTCAGATTTTTTGCCAGAAGACTGCAGTGATAAAGTCACCGAAAGAAATATATTTTTCATATTTCGTTTTTGCTCGGGATATTAGAGCTGGGGTTTGAAACCCAGGCTTGAGTCTCATAAGCCAACACACTGCACTTCAAACTAAATTCCTTTATTGTGGTAAAATGTGTTTGAAAAGTTGAATCAAAGATGTCTGGAAATGAGCAGACGAAAACCTCCGTTGCACGAGGTGAACAATAGTCTTTTTTTCCTCCTTCTCGGGCTTATTGCTTCTGCAGAAGTCTTTTGAGGTCTAACTGCTTGCTTTCCCATATGGCCAAGCGATTAAAGAAAATCATCTTATGAGATTGATCTAACAAAATATACTAATTGAGCCTCCAATGCATTATCAGGTTTATTCCGCAGGGTTTAATAGATTTTCGCCCTCTTTTTTTTCGACAAAATTAAATCAGATTGTTGCCTCTGTTTCTGTAGTATACATACATACCAGACATCAGCAATGAATCGTTTTTTCGCTACTCATAAGTACTCATGAAATTTTGAGTATGAGTGAGTCAAGAGTATTGAAATTCAAATACTCTGATTCATTCGAACTCGCTACAACATTGATTTATAAGTACTAGTTGCAATGAGTATGAGTACAACGTTGACATCAAACCCATAACATTCGAAATATGTTTGATTCATACGCCTACTCATTCAGATTCATAAATTTAGAAAAATACTTATAATACTCATGAATGATTCGAGTGATACGAATCATTCATCAAAATTTTCAGTCCTAGTTGTTGTTGCATTTACAAACAACGAAGAAAGAAAAGACAAAGACAGCAAACAAAGCAAACACACAACCTTCTTGTGTTGTGTTCGTACTCGAATCATACTTATTTTGTACTTCGTGTATACTTTGAATCATGGAGAGTCGAAATCAACAACATCATTAGTATTGTTAAGTAGGAGTACGATGAGTACTTCAAACTTTGAATATGAGTAGTATGAGTATGATATTAAAATAAGTATGAATGCGTATAAGTATCTGAAATTATAAGTATAACTCGAATCTACTCATTGTTTTGAATACTCATTGCTGTTCTCTGATTGTCATTACAACCCTTTAGTCAGTATGACGACCTATTTTCTCACACCACTTATGTTGTGTGCGTAAAATTTTATACATGACTGTCCGAACGACAGATTTTTGAGAAACTTTTCATTGCAATTTTATTTACTCTCAGAGTTTTTGCCAGAAATCTGCTGAGAGGAAGTCGCCGAAGAAATATTTTGTCATATTTCGTTTAGATGGATATGCCTGACCTGGGGTTTGAACCGAGGCCTCACGTCTAATAAGCAGCAGCGAAAAACAAATGCTTTTCGGCTTCTGTTTTTACTACAAGAGATAGAAAATACTGTTGCTGTAAGAGCGTTTTACATAGTACAGCTAAGAGAATTCAATTTGTAATGCCATGAGTTCAACCATAACACAGCCCTGCATGGGTTTTGCAAATAAGATGGTTCCAGGTGTTTCCGAAGGCATTTTGTGCCATTTTGAATTTTTTAAATCTGAATGAAGATCTGTAATCAGCGACCCCAAAAACAACACCTGAGTAACAATTTTCAAGTAAATCTGATTAATTTTTAAGGACCTCCGTAATGTGTTTCTTTTTCTCTTGCACCCCTTGACATAACCCCCGACCCCCTACTTTAAGGGTGCATGCAAACAATTTGACTTTGGGCTCATTTTAAAGAGCAAAGGTCAATTTCTGATGATAGCGATAGTTCTAGCACGTCAGTGTTTAGCTCTACAATTCTTCAAAAATGTCCAAAAACGCTATTTTTAAGGGGTTTCAGTCCCCTTTTTGTCGAAAACCTGACGTGATGGAAAGTTTTTTTCCAGATTCGTGATCAGCGCGCAAAATACCTTCGGAAACACCTGGAGCCATCTTATTTGCCCCAAAAAAAAATCCAAATTTGCAGGGCTGTGTAATTAATCAACCACAAACATATCAGCTTTATGAGAAAGTCATGCAAATAAGAGATTTCCACATACCCTAGTCCCTTATTTCTTTAGAATAGACGACAACAAAGTCGTTCTACAGAGCTTCGTGTGTAGATTTGTGTAAGCTTAGCTTTTGGATGCCTCGAAATAAAATTCTTGGCACTAATATTTGGATCCTTTGCACCATTAATTTGTGTTTAAAAATTCATATCGAATAAAGTTCATTTTATTGTTTGAACTTATAGCACTACCTACGTATTTGTTAAGGTTTTTTTCGTTCTTCTTTTTCAAATTCTTTGGCATCTTCATTTTCCTGACTTCATTCAGGCGATTCTTATTTGTTTTAAATACTTTTTTTTCTTTTTTGCATCATTTCGTGAATTTGTTGATGTGTTTTTGGAGAAAAAAAAAGAAGAAAAAAAATACGAGGGAAGGAAATCAAATCTAATTGCGTTTAAAAGCAATTTGAACGTTTCTTTTTTTTTTTTTGACGTCCTCTCTTATTTTTTGGTCATTCAAACGAACCAGTTTTAAGCGGTTTTTTTATGGTTTTGAATGCAATTTGTTTTAATGGTTTTTTCTTGTGCTTTTTGATGAAAAGATTTATTAAGAATTATTGTTTTGTGTTGTGTTTGAAAGCTTAATTATCAATTGTTTAAATAAATAAAAAATAAAACACAATAATTTTCATTTCAACAAAATGGTTTTTTGATTTCAATTTATTTTCATGCATTATTGGCTGGCAATTTCAAAAAAAAAAAAAATGTTTGTTGGTGAACTGCTGCAATCACCATCTAATCGTTGGCAAACATTTTGCCGGCCAGACCAGGCCAGGAGGCCAGTCAATCACTGGCTTTTGATGTTTAATTTCAAGGTTGTTTGGTTGTAATGAATGGAGGAACATAAATAAATTTTGGGTTGGTTTTTCATTTAAATTCGCATAAATTTTTATGTTTTTCTAGAATGAGAGAATGTTGAATGTTTTACAAAAAGTATGCAATTGTTGTGCAAAAAGTAGCAATTATTTGTTGGATTGGCGGCGGCGGCTTCTTTATACAAAAGAATTTTGAAAATAATGTTTTGGTGGAAATAAGCATTCAATTGATATTTTAATTTCAATATTTTTTTATTTGCAAATATCGTTATACCGGGTTATCCATTTCGTGGTTTCAAAAGTAAACGTAAATAAAACAAATATAAAATATTTTTTTCATGATACAGTAGAAGCTCACAAATTAGAACCTCCAGTAATTAGAAATTCCAGAAATTAGAATCAGTGCTTGCAATACATTATACGCTCTAAAATTCGAATTTAAAAATCTAATTTCTGAGCGTTTTTTTTTTTTTTTTTTTTTTTTTTTTTTTTTTTATTTTAACACAAGAAATCCCCAAATTCCTTTTATTCTACTTAAAAGGGGAATCACCAAATTATATACGTTTTTCCGTATTTGATGTTTTGTTTTTTTTTTGTCGCATTTATGTATTTTGTGGCTAGTTTATTTGTGGAATTTGATACGGGTGTACAATAAAAAGCGTCCAGAAATTAGAATAATTCAGAAATTAGTATCGCCTCAAAAACAAAGAGGTTCTAATTTGTGAGCGACTATTGTATTTCTTTTTTATTGTAAAGTTTGAACGTTGACATTATATGTGTGAAACACTACATCATTTAAATGATCTCCACGCGAAGTGTTGCAAGTATTGATTCTTTTGAGGTAACTCACTTTTTGACACATATTGGGCGGTATCTCAGCCATAACTTGACGTATGTTGGTTTTTAAGTGCTCAAGAGTTGAAGGTTTATCTGCATAAACACGGTCTTTCGCGTAGCCCCACAAAAAAAAGTCTAATGGTGTCAAATCGCATGATCTTGGTGGCCGGCCAGTTGATATCGCCACGACGAGAAATTACGCGGCCAGGAAATGTCTCTTGCAATAAAGCCATATTCGCTCGAGTAGTGTGGCATGTGGCACCGTCTTGTTGAAACCACATATTCTCCAAGTCGTATTCTTCAATAGCAGGCAAAAAAAAAAGTCGGTTATCATATGACCATAACGCTCCGAATTGACGGTGACAGTCGTTCCATTGTCGTTTTCGAAGAAGTAAGGTCCAATCACAACTTCGGACCAAAGAGTGACTTTTTCTGGATTTAATGGCCTCTCTTCAATTACTTGAGGATTCTCAGAACCCCAAATACGACAATTTTGTTTATTAACATACCCACCGAGTGTGAAATGTGCTTCATCGCTGAAGAAAATTTTGTTCGAAAAAGCACGATACGTGGCTGTGGCAGAATCACCATTTTTGTAGTAGGTTTTGATCATTTGTATGCGTTGTGTAATAGTTAAGCGATCCATTTTCGTCAATGTCAGACTTTCAACTGAAAAGAAAAAAATTGGTTTCACAACTTAGTTTGACAGATGTCGAATTCCAGTTCCATACTTTTGAAACCACGAAATGGATAGCCCTTTACTACTCGTATACGTGTAATTATAAATGGGAAAACTGTTGAATAATAACATGGAATTATGCGGATAATGAATGTTTTTGAAACCTTTTTTATCTATGCTTTTGTATGCTGTTAGTTTTATCAAATCAAACAGCATTTCAAATAATATGGAGGTCAGTGGAATACAAATTTATCATCAAAACCTGCTTCTAGATGCTTGGCAGATGCTAAATTCGGTGGCTGGATTAGTTTTTTTTATTTAGGATTTGCTTCATAATGTCTTTTCGGGAGCGTATTTATACAAAACATCGCTGGAATATCGTCATATCTGACGATTTGAATACAAGGATCTGAAAAAGTACTTTTTAAAAGATTTTCTCTCAAGAGTTCTTGATAGAGCACGTGAGCCAGAGAAGAGGATTACAACAGTAAGTTCCAGAAGTTGCCAGGCCGTAAATAAATGAAGTATACATTGGGCGAAACGTAGTGTTGGTAGGTAGTAGGCGAGAGCTCATAAGTTCAAACTCTATCTCTGACAACTTGAAAAATATTTTTTTCAACGGTTTTCTTGCAAAACCTCTGACAGCAAATCAAATTTCTTTGCATATCTGTCGTTCCGAGTCGACTTTAAAAACTGTGAGCACCGCCGCTCACATGTGTAGTGTGAGAAGCTAGGTCATAATGCATACATACATACATACATAATTGATCATTACAACCCTTAAGTCAGGATTACGACCCAGTTTTCTCACACCACTTATGTTGTGTGCGTTAATTTTATACATGTCAACTCCGAACGACAGATTTTTGAGAAACTTTTCATGGCAATTTTATTTACTCTCAGATTTTTTGCCAGAAATCAGCTGAGAGGCAGTCGCCGAAGAAATATTTTCTCATTTTTCGTTTTGTTGCAAATGCTTGAGCTGGAGTCATATTGTATTAATTTAAATAATGTAAAATGCGTGATGTATAAACCCCATAAAAAATAATGCTCTGTGTAGGATAAGATTGAAGGGAAATTGCCTTATAAGCCTTACTCTAGTCAATGTGAAAATATAAGTAGCCTAGACAAGCTATTGATTCTGATCCAGACATCCAGTAAAAATGGACACGCCATATCCAGACTATACACGTCTGTAATGACATGTTAAAAATTGAGAGAGCTTGGCTGCGTAGCTTTTTTGAATGTATTGCAAAGGGTCGTGCAATTTTTAGCACTACCCTTATATTTTTAGATTATGATTTGTTTCGATCTCTTAGGGCCATTATTACAACTTGCCGTTAACTAAAGGGAGGGTTTTAACGGGCAGATAAATTGTATTTCATTATTATAATTGGACAATAAGGTAGAAGTGAGCGTTAAGCTAAAGGAGGATCATCCTTCCGGTAACTTTTAAAGTTAAGTTTATGCCTGAGCTTGCCATATTATATATTATTTTCAATATGGCAACTTCAAATATAAACAAAATGATCATATAAAGCGTGATTTTTTAGCTATTATCTTTTTGGCAACACTGGTTTAAAGTTTCGTGCTTTGTTTCACTGTCAAACATCTTCAGTTTGGTCTATAATTTAACCATGAATCGTCTTACAAACGAACAACGTTTGCAAATCATTAAATTTGGCATCATTGGACCGTACTTCTTCAAAGATGCTGCGAATCGTAACGTAACTGTGAATGGTGAGCGCTACCGTGAGATGATATCCAACTTTTTTTTGCCCAAAATGCAAGAGCTTGACTTGCATGACATGTGGTTTCAACAAGACGGTGCCACATGCCACACAGCACGCGTAACAATGGACTTATTGAGAGGCGAGTTCGGTGAACATTTTATTTCACGTTCGGGACCGGTCAATTGGCCGCCTAGATCGAGCGATTTAACGACTTTAGACTATTTTTTGTGGGGCTATGTTAAAGCTCATGTCTATACAGACAAGCCCGCTTCAATCGACGCACTGGAAGACAATATTGAAGCATTTATTCGTGAGATACCGGCCGAAATGTTGGAAAGAGTATGCCAAAATTGGACTAAGCGGATGGACCATTTGAGGCGCAGTCGCGGTCAACATTTGCATGAAATAATCTTCAAACATTAAATTATATGGACCGTACTATCGATTCAAATAAAGATTTCATGCATTTTTCTGAATTTTATGTGTTTATTTCGAAAAATGTTCCTATAGCTCTTAAAAAACACCCCTACCAACAAAAAAAAAAGCTCTTCGTTGCCACTGCGTTTTAAAAAAACTTGTTTTATTTAGGTAATGTTATCGACATTGCTCCGACACTGCCATAATTTTGAAAAAGTTAACTTTATTTTATCTGTATGTTGTAATAACGAAAAGAAGTTAAAGATGACTTTAAAGTTCACTTTAGCTAAAGTTACCTTTAACTAAACCCAACTTTAACGCCAAGTTGTAATAATGGCCCTTAAATTTTTAAATATTTTTTAATATGATTTTCTATCAATGTTTCGTAGGCTATATAAGAAATTTGTTTGAGCTGTAAATATATTTGATTTTATGTGATTTATTTAAAAAAATATTTCAAACTTTAAATTTTATTATCGTTTTTTTTTATTTATTATTATTCAAATAAATATTGTCATTGTTTTAAATGTTTTTTATTTCATTATCATATATATGTATGTTGTATGTTTTACTAATTGTGTATATAATTAAAGATTTAATATTAAATTTTTTAAATTTCCTTTGATTGTAGAAATTAAATTAAATTTTTTCTTTTTCCTCTTTCAGGTATGTTGGATTGATTGTATTGGTAATTCAATTAAATTATCGTATAACTTTGTAGCAAGTAAGTTCAATATTTAACGATTTTTAATAACAAATTGAAAATAAGAAGAAAAAAACTAATATAACATGTCAGAGGTAAGAAATTAAATGAAATATTTTTTTTTTTAATTTAAAGTGAAAATTAATTTTAAGAGATAAGAGATTAAATAGGATTTTCATAATGATACCTAAAAAGTCTTGTTATTGTCCTCAGCTGTGCAATCCTAACCAGTTGCATTTAAAATTCCCAGTCAAACTTAACATCCAGCGTTGCCAGAAATTTTTTTAAAAACACTTTTTATAACTTTTTTTTTTACAAAAAAAACTTGTTTCCTACAAAGTACCAAATTTTTTAAAGGAAACACCGGAGCCCGGTGCTCTCTTTAGGTGTTTCTTTACTTCTTTTGCCCGGGACTAATAAAATGCACAATATTTTATTTAAAAATGTATATATTTCGTGCTATTATTATTGAATTTATTGAAAAAAAATTTAAAATTAATTTTGTGGAAAAAACTTGTTTTGTTAGAAAACAAATTTAATGAAAACTTTTTCGCATCTCAAAAAACTTGGAAAAAGAGGAAAAACTTGGCAAATGGCAACGCTGTTAACACTGTTCTTTTGAAAATTATTTATTTACATTGTTGTAGTTGCTGTACTTTTGTAACACACTGTCACTTTAACTGGAACCGTATTAAACACTTATTTCATGGCCTTTTAATGATTGTAACAAGAATTTTTTTTTGTACTTTTCAAAATGCATTACAATTGCTAAATAACCAAGCAACCAACCAACCGCCTGCCTTTCTAATATTTGCAATATCTTCACATCAATCTTACATTTCAGACGGGAATCGTACGACCAGCCAGGCAGCAGTAGTACTCTCTGGTCATTAATTCTTTTGTTTTAACAATTCACTTCCTAGAGTTTTCTTATTTTTTTTCCTTATTTTTCTATTTATTTTACAGATTAATTGTTTAAAAAAATTGACATTAATTGTATAATAATTTATTTCTCTTTCTAAACATCTGTGTGTTGAGCTAAACTGAGCTGAGCTTAGCTTAGTTATGCTGAATAATACTTTTCATAAGAATTTTTTTTCTATTTTTTCTGTCTCAATTATAAAGTGGCGACATACAGTCTCTAGTATTTTTTTTTTTTTGTATTGGGATCTCTGTATACTACATACAAAAACTTATGAAATTTTAACTTGAAATTTCTAATTCTGGTTTAAATTCTCTAGCAAAACAAAGGAAAAATGACGCATTGGAAGGCGGGGAATTTTAAAGCGAATAGAGGAAGAAAAAATATTGCAAAATAAGAAATTAGTGAAGAATTATGGTTTTTTTTTTAAGTTCAACAAGAATTCTTTTTTTTAATTATATTCTGCACTTTATTTTATTCTAATATATAAAATTCTCGTGTCACGGTGTTAGTGGTTAAACTCCTCCGAAATAGATCGACCGATTTTCATGAAATTTTGTGTGCATATCGAGTAGGTCTGAGAATCGGACAACATCTATTTTTCATATCCCTAAATTTTAAGAGGGCGTGGCAAATCGTTAAAATTTAATATTTAGGGACATAGTGATCGTAGACGAATTCAATTTGGTGGGTAAGTTCGTAGAGTCGATATCGACAAACTCACCAAAAATGAGCGTGACAACCCTCCCCCTTCAAGTGATACCTATAACTCTTAAACTACTGAACCGATTTTAACCATTCTTTTTTGTTCGAAAGCTTATCAGGTTTAGATGGTTTAAAAAAAATTCGATATAGCAAAAAGTAGGCGTGGCAAACCTTTAAAATTGAATATTTAGGGACATAGTGATCGTAGACGAATGCAATTTGGTGGGTAAGTTCGTAGAATCGATATCGACAATCCCACCAAAAATGGGCGCGACACAACCATCCCCCTTCAAGTGATACCTATAACTCTTAAACTACTGAATCGATTTTAACCATTCTTTTTTTGTTCGAAAGCTTATCAGGTTTAGATGGTTTAAAAAAAAATTCGATATAGCAAAAAGTAGGCGTGGCAAACCTTTAAAATTGAATATTTAAGGACATAGTGATCGTAGACGAATTCAATTTGGTGGGTAAGTTCGTAGAGTCGATATCGACAAACTCACCAAAAATGGGCGTGGCAACCCTACCCCTTTAAAAGATACCTATAAGTCGGCTAATTCGATGGTTTCTAACTACATTTATACATATATAACATGTATGTCTGTTAGTTTTTGGTTTGGAGCAACCCATAATTCGGACCTCTTATTGTTATTCTTTGTATGATGCCTCACCTAAATAACGTACCGACTTCGATTAAATTTTGAACTAGATAGATGTAGATCCACACACTTATAGTATGTTAGTTATTTTTATATAACTGTTTTATGCAGCGTATTACAATAAATACATAATGTGACCTGTTTTGGGCAATAAAAAAAATCAATTTTGGACGGGACGAAGTTCGCCGGGTCAGTTAGTTTTATTTTATTTTTATTTGTATTCAGAATGTTTTCATAAGCCATGACTGCATATTATTTTAAGAGCGTGTCTATTCGAAAGACTTTCCTAGAGAAAATTTAATTAGGCTTTGATACCACAAAGCTGGCACTCCAACCTATTTTCTTTTAAAAATGTTGACTAATTCTTATTGATGTTGCATGCTTCCCATCTTTGCCGCGATAATATTTTTAAACAAATGACAAGTCTTTCTCCATAAAAATACTTAACTTTTCTAGAAATTTCTTCAACCTTGGCCATACAGTAGTTCAATGATTCTCGTTTATGACCGTTTAAACAATGCAACACGTGTTGCGTGTCATAACATTCTGACAGTTTTTCGTATTAAAAAAAAAAAACTTTTGTTGTTGTTGTTTAACTGACTGACAGCAATCATACGACTTTATAATTCCAAGAAAATATTAAAAAAAGAAAAATAATTGCGATGAGATATGGGATCAATTTCATGGAAAAGCTAAACGCTCGTCAATTGTTTTTGCTTCCATAATGGAAAATAAATAAATTGTTTGCCATTATATCAGTATTTCAATATTTCATTATATTTTGAAGAAATTTAGCAGTTTAAAGGGGGAAACCTCCCCCCACCTTGGAGTCCATAATACAAAATTCATAATCCCACATGCTTTTTATTTTAGTTTTCTTTGAATCACGCTTAATTCCAAGAAAATTTCTTTAAATACCAAGATATTGTCACAGTGATTAAGAGGAAATTCTTAGAAAATTCTATTTTCTTTCCCTTCCAAGACATATTGTTTGCGGCTAGAATTGTTGGCCCATTTTTTTTCTTCTTGCTTTTCTCAAGTTTGAACTTTCTTTGTGTTGTTGTTGGGTTTTTTCTTTTCTTTCTTTAGTTTTCTTAAGGAATTTTTCTTTTTTTTCAAAACAAACATTGTAAGGTTTCCATAGTAACTTTGTAATGAAGAAACAACAAATTAATGAACGTTATTGCCCACAGTCGAACCGTACCGAATCGAAGAGTATCTTTGTAATGGAATCCGCAAATACATACAGCCATGGACATTAAATTAGCACAAAAATTTGTCATAAAAACAATTTAATTTTTTATAGTATTTTAAGTCTATTTACAAAAAATTTAAACATAAAAACAAAAGGTATATTCTTCTTTAAAGCAAAAACAAAAATTTTGACTAAATTGCCGATCGTATGCTCATTAAGGCCTGCAACATATCAAATGCTAGATTTTAGCTGGACAGTAAAATAGCACAAAATTAAAATTTTTGAAATAAAAATAATATATTTTAATAAATAGTAAAAATATTATTGTTTTTCGTTTACTTGGTCAATATTTGATAGAATAGCCTTTGTTTTTAAGCACCGCGTGGCATCTACGGGACATGCTTTCAATCAAATTCTGATTTCCAAATTTTTGTACTTTTTTGGAGCAATTACACATTTCACATCGTGCCAGAGGTTTTCAATCGGGTTTAAGTCAGGACTTTGCGCCGGCCAGTCTAAAACGCGACTGTGCTCTTTGTAAAACCAATTCTTTACCAGCTTAGACGTGTGTTTGGGATCATTATCTTGCATAAATATGAATGAAACTGGCATGTTTTCAAAAGCATATGGTTCCATTTTGTTCTTCATAATGTCCAAATACTTGTAACGGTCCATTTTTCCCATTAATTTTGACGATTGGACCCACACCGTGCCATAAAAATGATCCCCACACCATGATGCTTCCTCCACCATGCTTTATGGTCTTTTGAGTGTAACGTGGATTAAATGCGTGACATTTTGGCCGATGAACGAAGACTCTACCATCCGGTTCCAAACGATTTATCTTTGTTTTATCACTCCAAAGTATTTTTTTCCAGAATGAGAGGTCTTTATCCTTGTAGGAAAAAAATCATAATCAAACTATAAATGGATTTTGTGCTAATTTAATGTCCATAGCTGTATATCACGTATACATTAACTGGAATTACGCGAACATTCTATTTTAAGGTGAATTACATTTGCTTACTCATCAAATGTTGGCTTTAAACTATCTGCTGCAGCCCTCTACTTTTTCTTTTTTCTTTTTACCACACACGGTTACTTTAACTATTTTTTGTTTGTGGCACCATGTAACATTACAATGTTGTTGTATTTCTCCCTGTCAAGTTGTATTACATTGCATAGAACGAATGAAATGAATATCTCATGCCAAAGACAGCAAAGAACAGAGAGAGAGAGAGAGAGAGAAAGCTGCAGAGTAAATCATTCCACAAAGGCCTAAATAGAGGTATGGGTGTTGTAGCAGCAGGCCAACAGTATCGTAATGTAGCAGCAATTGGCAGTTATCAAAAGGTGTTGCAACTTTAGATTTTTTGAACTCCTGAAATCCTAAGAAGTTAATCGAAAATTTAGGAACTAGGCAAGCAAACAAATAATGTGTCAAGTCTAACTAAATGGTTGCCAATAAAATTTGTAAATTTTATCCTCTTGAATATGTCAGAAAGACG
This sequence comes from Sarcophaga caerulescens, assembly GCA_927399465.1. NCBI lineage: Eukaryota > Metazoa > Arthropoda > Insecta > Diptera > Sarcophagidae > Sarcophaga > Sarcophaga caerulescens. The sequence goes on along the minus strand of OV656866.1, from coordinate 15,991,032 downwards.
ACTTTAGAAACGTATGTTTAAATCAACTTTTTTGGTTACAATTTGTGACATTTTTATGGTTAATTGCAGACCGCCGGGTTTCATAAAGGGTATTCTAATGATTATATATCCTAGACCCTGCAGCATTACAATGTAATCCAGCCAACAAAGTCTATAGTTTCTGTAGTAGGTTTAATAGGTTGCCGTGTGGTGAAATTACTGCCATTTATGGTGTTTTCTTTTCTACCAAAAAATGTGCATTTTATTAACGCAAAATGCAATTTTGCGTTTGTTTCTTAAAAATGTTTCGCCCTCTAAAAGGGTGGTATGTTTTATTCTAAATAATTTGCACTTGCCAATGGTGGAGGGTATTGCATTTTATACCCTATATAAATCGAGAGTGCTGATAATGCCCTGTAACGCAGATGACTTTTGTTTATTTATAGGGCTACCAGATGAAATTTAAAACAAGTCGCCTGGTATCGTTATCCAATTTTGAAGTTAATTTTTTCATTGTTTTGTGGAGTAATCTTAAGGAAATATTACATTATTAAAGCTACATGGTCAGCAATATAAAAAATTGCATTCAATGTTAGAACAGTGTTAAAATATTTTTTTTTTTTGTTATAAAAAAAGCGTGCAAAAAATGAATTCGAAAAATTAGAGATCTGGCAACACCTTTCAACAAATTGGCATTTCCTCATTCATTTTCTTAATAAGTGGTCAACACAGGGCATACCCTTTTTTAATATTTGTGTTATGTTCTTCTCAAATAAAAAATGACATTACAACAGGGTTGGTCAAAAATTTTTTTAATGCACCTTGTAAGAGGGTGACATTTTCTTTGTAGAAAAGAAGACACCATAAGACACTGTTTCTCCCTCTAACAGTGTCAAGAACTTCACAATCTATAATTCTCTTTAAGAATATCTGTTAGAATTTGCGCTCATATTCTAAACTTGACGCACTGATCGCCTTCTTTGTAAGAGTTTTAGTTCCTTTTGAGAGTTCTAGTGCTCCAAATATACCCAATATTTGCTTCGATTGAATATAGTATTACGCGGAGCTGCAGAGTTGTACTGGAGACCAAAATACATCCACAGTTAATCGATTAGTACATCGCGAAAGACAACAACTGGACTTTACCCCCTATTGATAGTTTCTGCATTTCGTAGCAACATTTAATGAGAGCCTAGAGCTCTTGAGGCAGCCTAGAAGTCTGGGAAACAATCCAATTTGATGTCTACACATGCGACAATGGACAGATAAATAGATTTCGAACGAAAAGTCAGTGCTTTAATAAAAAAGGCTCGAAATTATTGTCCCACAGTGACAGATAATAGTTGATACGTTTCTCAGTTAATAAATTAAATAAGAAATCCAGATTAGGTAAAATTATGTCCTGAATTTTTTAGTAAAGCGCTTTTGTATACACATTATTACCCCAAATTTATATACAAAAGCGCTTTACTAAAAAAATTAAGGCCAGAACTTTTACCTAATTATTCCCCCTTAAGAGTTTAAATACCTTTACAGTTCTGTCTTGTAAGTCTCTATAATTATGACTGACTATTGCCACCACCATCACCCTCACCATCACCAGCACTATCACCATATTATCATGACTAACTTTTGTAGTTACAAGGTAAAATCGTTTGTTTTTGTTGTATTGTTTCTGTTGTTGCTGTTGCTGCTGAGTCTTGTTGTAATTCTTGTTTTAACAATAAAATAAAGTTAAAGGTAACTAACCTTAGGCAAAAAAAAAAAATACGAGAAAAAAAAAATTAAAATAGAAATACATACGCTCTTACAAATTAAATATCACAACCAACAACAGCAGCAATAAGACAAGCAATAGCAACAGCAACAATAATAACCTGCCGATGACAACATGAACTTAAAAAAAGAAAAACAAAACAAAAATACACTGAAATTGGATGGATTCGTAATGAAATGAAATGAAATATTGCTGCAATGGCAAGCACAAAAACAAAAACAAACACAAAAATGTGAATGAAACAACGAGGCGGCGGTGAACGATGAAAACATTACGTTAAGTAAGGCGCAATTCCCAAAAGCTGACGCCATTCTGTCTAGTTAAGCAAAAACCAAAAAAAAAAAAAATTCGTTTTTGTTTTTTGCTATGACCGTTGATTGACTACGAACTGACTGAAATCTATGGTTTACAAAACACAAAACAACGACAGAAACAGAATTAAAAACCGTGTTATGGAAGGGAGAAAGGTGGTGTGGTGTGTACTTAAAATTGTAAAGGGTTATCCATTTCGTGGTTTCAAAAGTAAACGTAAATAAAACACATATAAAATATTTTTTTTTCATGATATTTCTTTTTTATTGTAAAGTTTGAACGATGATATTATATGTGTGAAGCACTACATCATTTAAATGACCTCCACGCGAAGTGCTGCAAGCATTGATTCTTTTGAGGTAATTTTCGACCACTTTTTGGCACATATTGGGCGGTATCTCAGCCATAACTTGACGAATGTTGATTTTTAAGTGCTCAAGAGTTGAAGGTTTATCTGCATAAACACGGTCTTACGCGTAGCCCCACAAAAAAAAAGTCTAATGGTGTCAAATCGCATGATCTTGATGGCCAGTTGATATCGCCACGACGAGAAATTACGCGGCCAAGAAATGTCTCTTGCAATAAAGCCATATTCGCTCGAGTTGTGTGGCATGTGGCACCGTCTTGTTGAAACCACATATTCTCCAAGTCGTATTCTTCAATAGCAGGCAAAAAAATGTCGGTTATCATATGACCATAACGCTCCGAATTGACGGTGACAGTCGTTCCATCGTCGTTTTCGAAGAAGTAAAATCCAATCACACCTTCGGACCAAAGAGTGCACCAAACAGTGACTTTTTCTGGATGTAATGGCCTCTCTTCAATTACTTGAGGATTCTCAGAACCCCAAATACGACAATTTTGTTCGTTAACATACCCACCGAGTGTGAAATGTGCTTCTTCGCTGAAGAAAATTTTGTTCGATACGTGGCTGTGGCAGAATCACCATTTTTGTAGTAGGTTTTGATAATTTTTATGCGTTGTGTGATAGTTAAGCGATCTATTTTCATCAATGTCAGACTTTCAGCTGAAAAGAAAAAAATTAGTTTCACAACTTAGTTTGACAGATGTCGAATTTCAGTCCCATACTTTTGAAACCACGAAATGGATAGCCCTTTATGTGAAATTGGACTTAAAATGTTGAAAAGAAATAGGCTTTTACAGTCATAAATTAGTTTTCAGGCAAATTGAAATGAAAACTTTTTCATTTTCATTTAAAAAACAATGCGGTTTTAATAGACAGACACAGAAATTAAACTTCATTACGCTCAGTAATGATAGACTATCAACAAAAGCTTGTAATACCCTTAAGCCTTTTAAGCCCAGTAATCCTCGACCCACTTAATTACTTTATTGGTCATTATAACCATTCAGTCAGGATTACAACCTAGCTTTTCACATTATCCATGTTGTGTGTGTTACTAAAGGGTGAGTTTTTAGCTATTATTTTTTTGGCAACACTGGTTTAAACAGATCACGTACGTTTCGTGTTTTATTTCACTGTCAAACATCTTCAGTTTGGTCTATAATTTAACCATGAATCGTCTTACAAACGAACAACGCTTGCAAATCATTGAATTTGGCATCATTGGACCGTACTTCTTCAAAGATGCTGCGAATCGTAACGTAACTGTGAAGGGTGAGCGCTACCGTGAGATGATATCCAACTTTTTTTTTGCCCAAAATGCAAGAGTTTGACTTGCATGACATGTGGTTTCAACAAGACGGTGCCACATGCCACACAGCACGCGTAACAATGGACTTATTGAGAGGCGAGTTCGGTGAACATTTTATTTCACGTTCGGGACCGGTCAATTGGCCGCCTAGATCGTGCGATTTAACGCCTTTAGACTATTTTTTGTGGGGCTATGTTAAAGCTCATGTCTATACAGACAAGCCCGCTTCAATTGACGCATTGGAAGACAACATTGAAGCATTTATTCGTGAGATACCGGCCGAAATGTTGGAAAGAGTATGACAAAATTGGACTAAGCGGATGGACCATTTGGGGCGCAGTCGCGGTCAACATTTGCATGAAATAATCTTCAAACATTAAATTATATGGACCGTACTATCGATTCAAACAAAGATTTCATGCATTTTTCTGTATTTTATGTGCTTTTTTGAAAAATTAGTATCCAATACTGGTGGGAACTACTGTTTAACTTCACCAAAGAACGACAAAATTGAGAAACTTTTCATGGCAATTTCTCTCTCAAAATTATTTCTAGAAAACTGCTATTGGATTCTAATCTTGGATTTGCGAAACAGATGACTTGGTTACTGACCGCCAAGAGTAGAAGTCAAGCAGCCCCACTTCCATCTTGAGAAAGAGCACAATTTATGGTTAGTTAAGTTGAAAAGGCTCGTCAATCTCCTATAAATATTTCCTCTTAAAGTGTTAGCTGATTATCGTCAGTACAGGTTTCCTGTGCAGTTCGGTGGCCTTAAAGACCCTTAGAACCCCTCAGTAGAATTCAATTAGCAAAGTTCTTTACCAGTACATCCAAGACACAGTACCAATACATTTTCAAAGCGGACATTATATTAGCAAAGTTCTTTAACAATTTATCTAAGACACAGTACCAATACGTTTTCAAAGGGGACATGCTGCTTTCACAAACCTGTCTGTTTAGATAGAGAAGCTTGATTACTGAAATTGGTAATCTTTAAACTGTAGATTCTGCTTCATATAGGAACTAATGAAGTAATAATAAGTTAACAAACTAACGATCAACTTAATTGTGATGGCAAGTTACGTTTGAATTTGTAAAAAAGGGTATAAAAACAGTCGACCTTGGCCAGTCATTTAATTATTTTCGGTTTGTTTATTTTATCCCTCTTTTTATTTTTTTAAGCTTCAAAAAATTGCATGATTTTCTTAATTATTGCCTGGAGCGACAAGTTGAATACTTTGTAAACCCATAATTATTGACGTTGATTGATCACGGGAATGTTTTCATTTGTTTTTTTTTTTTTTAATGGGAATTAAAAAAATTTGATGAATTAAAGGCATTTGTTTGTTTGTTTATCTGATAAATTATTATCATTATCAATGTTATTATAATTATTTTCAATAATTTTTTTGAAAAACAATATAATAATTTAATAAAAAGATAAATTTTAAAATAATGATAAAAAATAATCAAAAAATGGAAATTAATTGCCTTCTAATTAAAGTCTTCAATGATTTTATTTTTTCATTGCGATATTATGGAAATTTTATTTACAAAATGGCTTACGGCTTCGAAAATAAACCAAAGTATACTTTTGTACTACAATTGTAATCCTAGAAGTGTAACCTACTTTTAGGCATTTTGTTGTAATTGAATAAATGAAAATTAAAGTCTATCACCCGTTATAATAACCTTTATGAACATGTTTTATTAACGGAAATACAATAATTTCCTAACATTTCCGTTATTAAATTAAATTCCCTTCCTATAGTTGAGTGATTAAATTTCAATTTAATATTCCGCTACTGCTTAAAGTTCAATGAACTTTAGAAAATTATTTAAAACGAACGACAACGACGAAAACGTTACCAACAATCACGTTTCAAATTCAGATCATATTGCCACCACTATTCGTTTGCATATAGAACCTGGTGACCTACTAAAGGCAATGGTGCATGAACAATGTGGTGATAAGCCGTTAGGCAAAAAGAAAAAAATGAGAAATAGCAGTGGGCAGAGGCAGGTGTGCAGTAAGAAAAAAAAAAAAGGAAACAGAAATAAAAATTTATTTTCCCGCCTTTAGAAAAACACGAGACAGAGACATAATCATCATGCAGCAAACTTGTTTACAATACAATGTTTACTCGGAATAGTGCATTTAGTTTAGCTGAAATGGCCTAAAACGATTTGCTACTACTCCCTAGTCTTGTGTATGAAGGAAAAGGATAACAAACCGGAAATGCAACATTTACATGTCATAGTCACAATAATAATAACAACGAACAACGTCTAGTTTTCTTTCTTTCTGTTTTTTTTTTTTTTTTTTGTAGGTTATTAAGCCTTGTTTACGTTTTTGTTTTTATATTTCTTTTTCTTTTTTGTTTTCTCCTCTTTTTTGCCATTCACTGTTAGTTATGTTGACATACATACATATTTTTTCACATGGCTTTTGTTTGTTACAAATTAGTTGCCTGCTTTTAGGCGCTTAAGGGATTCTTTCTTTCATTCTTTTTCATTGTATGATAAAAAAAAAAAAAACGTCGTGCTTAAAAAGGAAATGAAAAATATTTGCTTACGATTGTTTCAAAACGGAAATGAAATTGTAACTTGTCTATTGGCTTCTATGGGCCATTCATTCCATTTGGGTTTTATTTAAATTGCATTTACCGTTGTTTTAACCCAAATATTGCATACTTTTAGTGTCTACATTACTCTGCTTCTTATATGAGGTATGTTCGCCGTAGTCTAGTAGGTAGTATGTCGGCTTATTAGACGTCACGGTTCAAACAGACATCAAAACGAAATTATGAAAAAAATATTTCATCGGCGACTTCCTCTCAACAGATTTCTGGCAACAACTCTGAGAGTAAATAAAATTGCCATGAAGAGTTTCTCAAAAATCTGTCGTTGGGAGTCGACTTTACACTGTAGGTCCTGAGACTCATGTATAAAATTAACGCACACAACAAAAGTGGTGGTGTGAGAAGCTAGGTCGTAATCCTGACTGAAGGGTTGTAATGACCAATTATGTGTATGTTTGTAAAACAGAAACATTTTAAAGCGATTTATAAACCTCAAGCTTATAAGTTGAAGTTTTTCTAAGCCTGTAAGACATAATGTTATCGATCAATTGCGATCGAATTGCTTACAATTGGCTTCATAGAGTTCGTTTTAAATATAAGAGTTTGGGGTTTCATTTTTGATCCCATATGTACTTGAAGTTTATCGAAAACCTATATTTTATGGCTGGTAAATGTCATTGACTTGAATTCAGAAAATAACTATTAAGCGAGGAGCAGCTCTTTCAACCTTCAACTCTTATTAAAAACGTTTGTCAAAATCAAATTTTTATTTTCAAATTTTACCCAAAATCATCACAGAGTTTTGATAAATTGTTTGGTGGCTGTCATGATTTGATTTTAATTTCTTTTTTTTTTTCTTTCTCCTCTTCTTTTTATTTATCATTCATAAAAGGAAGTTTCCAATTATTAATATCTGTCTGTCTGTCTATCTGTGTTTAACTTCCAAAAACTTGTTTTTCTTTTAATTTTTAATTCATTTTAAATTTTTTATAGGGGTTTTTAAAGCTTTTTTAATGGCTCTTAAAACTGAAATTCATGGTCAAATGTTGTCGATTATTTAAAGTCGTCTTTACAAAAAAAAAAAAAAAAATTATCTTTCGAACTGTTTTTGTTTTTCCTCTTTTATTTCGATGGTTAGTTTTGTTGTTAACTTTCACTTTTAATTAGTTTTAGTTTTAATTTGCTTTTACATTCTTTTTCTTTTTTGTTTTTTCTTATTTTAACGAACTAATTAAATTTCTGTAAAAAAATTTTTTAATGATTTTTAAAAAGAAAAACAGCCTCTAAGAAATATTAAAAACAGGGGAAGGTATGCCCTATACATATGTATGTATATCTCTATGGGCTTCTGAAATATTCCATAACAATTTTTTATCACAACATCTTTCTGAATTTTTTTCTCTTTAAGAGTTTCCTAAGTCTTGTGGTACCTTTAGCAGCCTTACCTGTTATTCCAAGCTTACATATGGTTTTGTTTCCATCTCAATATCCCATTAGGCATAACACTTGAGTAAGTAAATGTAGCTGAGGGAAATTATTGTATTTCTGTTAATAAAACATAATCATAAAGGTAATTATACCGGGTGATGGAATGTGATTTTCTTTTATTCAATTGCAGCAAATGCCTTAAAGTAGGTCACACTTCTAGTACTACATTTGTAGTACAAAAGTATACGTTGGTTTATTTTCGAAGCCGTAAGCTATTTAGAAACCAATTTATTTCCCTTTTTTATATATAAAATATTTTGATGTTCTAGTCAAGAGAACCTTCATTTCAATCGTTAACAAGCAAATCTCCGTTTTAACCGGGTTCCGTATGCACTTTTCGAATCTGCGATTCAAGTCATCTTCCGCTCACCTAATTAATTGGTCTGAACTCCTTGCTCTTAGAAGTATAATTACAAACTGACCTGTTTATCAGTCAATTGCCCTAGGCGAAGCTATGTACAGTGTATCACTAAAGTGAGTATGCAGAGATATATATATTTGAAATGATTGGAAAAATTGCTTAAGATTTGAAATAAAAATACAAACATTATATTTTTTCATTTATTTTATATATAAACTAATTCATTACTGGTTAATAACAATATAATTAACAAAATAGTTAGAATTCAGGTCACATAAGTAAGTATGCAGTTCACAAAAATTGGCACTATGATTCAATTTTTGAAGTCAGGCTGATATTTAATATTTTGTTGGATAGCCCTTTGCCTTTTTGACTGACTTCAACCTTGATGGCGGAGTTTTTAGTTGTTTTGGCATATTATACAAAAGATATTCTCTAACGATATGGGCTGTATGTTTAGGGTCATTGTCCTGTTGGAATGCAAATGATCCTGTTAGTCCCAATTTAGCTGCACATTGATGCAAGTTGTTTTTTAAAATGTTCAAATACACCGTCCATTGTTCCTTCGATAATCACAAGATTTCCAACACCTGATGCTGCCATACACCCCCATACCATAACCGATCCACCACCATGTTTTATTGTGGCAGCCATATTTTTTGAATCGAGCTCAGTGTTCACTTTTTGACACCCATCTGAGCCAAAAATATTATATTTACTCTCATTGTAAGTGTAAAAAAATATATTCTTCTGCATATTTTTGGAAAAAAAAATTGGGATATTTAATTATTTTCATGCTGCATACTCACTTTAGTGATACACTGTATGTAATGTGATAACCAATAGAAGAGCTGACATTCTGTACTCCAACATTTGGCTGTTATCACTGGGATTATTATAATACTTGTCAGTGAAGTGTAGCATACCTTATCTATACCCAACCGCTTTATGTTATTGTCCTGATGACTATGTTTATTCAAGCAGCGAAGCTTACTGTAGAAACGTTAACAGGCGCTGGATATGAACGACTGTTAGCGTTGTACCCGTTGGCATTGGTTCCTATGTTTTATTTTATTTTCTGATGCCCTACTTGTAGCGTTTTATGTCTAGTCATGAGGTCTATCATGCCTAAGTTTAACTCTTTTCGATAAGCATTGTGTGAAGCTAATTTCTTTTCGTAAACCTTTACTAAACTAAAGCCTATTAGGTCAATACGTTTATGAACATCACTGCATTAACAGTTTGCCTAAAGCTTTCATATTTCTTTGTGTGTAAAAACTTTTTTTTTTTTTGTATTTTTATTATCTTTTTAGGCCCTCCAATTAAATAAAAGTTTCTTTCTTTGTTTCCAATCAGAGCACAATGGATTGAATAACGGATGATGTGCACAAAAACCTCCAAAAATTATAATTTATTACCGACAAAATTTGTTTCTCCTAAGTAACGATTTTCTGCCTCTCATAACTGTTTTTTTTTTCTTTCAATAATTATTGGCACACTATTGTGGCATAAAATCGTTAAAAAAAAAATAAAAGAAATTCTATTTCCTGACTCTGTCTCAGTGTTGAAAAATTCAGTATTTTAGTACTTTTTTTTAAGTACTTTTCCATTTCAAAAATACCGCAGTACCCCCGCAACACTTTTAGTACTCTTTATTATTACATATTTTTATGGTTACGCTATTAATGCATTACCAACATGTTCAACGTAATGCTAAAGGCGGAATTAGTCTTTAGCTTAACGTCCACGGAACGTACGTTCGTTTTTATAATACAAAAAGCAATGAGAACGCTTGCCGAATCGTAATGTTATTTCGGTAAGTATTTTCATTGCTCTTCATATGCTTAAAACGAACGTACGTTCCTTCGACGTTTGACTAAACGGAAATTTTACCCTTGCTACGTTCCGAATCAGCTTTTTACAAAAGTACCATTTAATGCAAAATAGTACTCTTTCAGTTATAGTTCAGTACCATTTCCAAATTTCATTTTTGCAACACTGCTCTGTCTAGCGGTTTTTTTTCTTATACGGCCGAGTTCCTGTTCATATTTTTACTCTCTCTCGACGTTTTATTTCTCGTCTCATTAAAATTCCTTACTCAATCACTTACGCATTAATGATCATTAATTGGAAAGTGTTTTGCATGAAACAAAACAAAACAACACAATAAAGAAACCTTAACATCACTAACAATGGAAACACGGTGAAAGTGATGTCATTTTGCTCGCAAACGTGTGAATATTTTTTACTTCTTATTGTTTTCTTAAATAAAAATTTAATTTATTTCATTGATAATATTTTAATTTGTTTATTATTGAAATTGATTTGATTATTAAACAAACGAATGATTTAATTTTCATTTATTATGCAAGAAATGTAATACTATGTTCAGACATGCACTTTTATTAAATCAATATTCGGTTTATTGAGAACAATATTTTTAGCGTTCAGACATATAATATACGAAAATTTATTTGACAGCTGGTAAACAAAATAGCTGATTGCTTCAACAACATTGTTTTTAATTTAATCGCGAAAATTAGTGCCAAAAAAATTTTTAGAAAAAATGGAAAACAATTTAACATTTAAAAAGGTATTGTTAATGATTAACCGAAACGCCGAGCTGTTGCGGTTAATAGGGACTACTTTTGACTCCAAAGTGGCTTTTTTCAGAAGGCTGAGAAAGAAAAATTTGATAATACTGGATAGCTTGCAGAAAAGAAAGCTTTTGCTTATGGCACTGTTAGAGGAAAATGAAACTCAAAATAAAATACAAATCTTTCTGCTGACCTTCCATTTTTTGTTTGTCGTTGTTTACATTTGAGTTGTCAAATATTAATAGAAAGCGTTCGGAAAAATGTAATCTGCTCACTGAACGTACTTATGACAGTGTTGTATTTAAAGTTTTTTATCAATATTATAACAATTTATGAATTTATTGACCAATAATTAATTGAAATTTTATATGAAATATTGAGATCAATAATGCCGTTTATTGCGATTTACGCAATAAAGGTGCATGTCTGAACCCAGTATTATACCACGAGTAAAACTCGAATTAACCGAATGTTCACTCAACGTAATGCAACATACGTTCGTTTTGAAAATGTTAAAAGCAATGATAATGATTACCGAACCATAATTTAATTTTGGAAAGCGTTTCTACTGCTTTCATATACTATAAACTAATCTACGTTCTGCGCACGTTTGGCCAATTTTAGCTTAAGCTTACGATCTTTGAGAAGCTATGTTGTAATCCTGAATAAAAGGGTTGTCAAATAAATAAATAAATAAAATTATAACAATGGTGAGAGGTCTTTGCAAAGTTATGTGATGTTTTTGTAACACAGGCTATTTCACTTGCCTGCCTGTTTGCATGGAAAACACAAACAAAAACACTCAATTTTGTTTGTGTGTCCCATATAAACAGGCAGGCAAGTAAAATAGCCTGTGTTACAAAAACATCACATTAATGTTCACGTTCAATTAATGTTCACCTTTAATTCTCTGAAAGATATTTTCAGTCTGGAAGATATTTTCAAATAAAAACAATTTCTTTTGTTTTTTTTTTTCTTTCTTTTTTTTTTATTGATATAAAATAATTTTTTTTTTCTTAAATTTTATTTTATAAAAAATCACAATTTCCACTTTCACAAAAGTTTACATAGTTATTTAATCATCATTATGCGATATACATATGTATTAGGGGGGAATATATAATATTCTTTTTAAATAATTTTGTTCTTAAACCTAATCTGTACTAAATAAAGATATTTTGCAAGAAAAATAAAGATATTTTGAAAACTTAACTTAAACTAAACACAGCTTAAAGGAGAACGAACGTAGTGATACATTGCATTTGGAAACGTTGGGAAGCAAATTTAAGTGTAGATCCAGCCTGTATATTGGAATATAACATATGCAAAGCAGTGGTCAACATGTTGCTAAGGTGTTTCAACTTGTTGCTTTGGTTGCTCAACATTTTCTTGATTTGTTAAAGTCTGCCAATTGAAGATTAAATCTGGAATTTGTATGAGAAAAATTTTGATATAATGATACCATTGTTGTTCCACGTTTGCAACATGTTTCTAAAACAGCTTAAAGGAGAACGAACGTAGTGATGTATTTCATTTGGAAACGTTGGAAAGCAAATTTAAGGGTAGATCCAGCCTGTATATTGGAATATAACTATGCAAAGCAGCGGTCAGCATGTTGCTTAGGTGTCTCAACTTGTTGCTTTTGTTTTCAACATTTTCTTGATTTGATAAAGTCTGCCAATTAAAGATTAAATCTGGAATTTGTATGAAAAAAAATATTGCTATAATAATACCATTTTTGTTCCACGTTTGCAATATGTTTCTTCAACATTCACTTGCTAATTTTGTCTTTCTTTATAATGTCGTTTAATATATTTTTTTTTAATGTTATTACTGTTTAGCTGGTTGCTGTAGAAAATAAGATTCCATTATCGTATTTAATTTTTAGCAACATGTTGCAGTTGATAGATGGAAAACATATTGCTGATATTATTAAACATCTTTTTTCTCTTCGAAATAATAAGTTGTTTTCACACCTCTTGCTTGGTGTCTTACTGATGTTAATTGATTATTTTCTTTAATTTTTGTTTACTTGAAAAATTAATAATTTAAACTGTGATGAAATTTGTAGCTCAACATGTTGCAGATGTTTTTTGCCTTTTGTTTATTTAAAGGTATTTGACAGCTTGAAAAATATTCTTCATTCAACATGTTGCTGGAGCTCATACAAATGTTGCTTTTTAACTTTCACGTCTTTTTCTTTTATTTCAAAGATGTTTATAGATTCCCAACGAAAATAATAAATATTTTTAATAGAATTTATTAATAAACATGTAGTTTATACACGTTGGGTGTCTTTCTGAATTTTTTTATTTCAAGATTTTCATGCGTAGCTAATTACTGGCTAACAAAGTATTTTATTTTAAATAAATTTGTTGTTCAACATGTTACTTTTACAAATACACAAGTTGTTGTTATTTGATTAAATTTTTTTCTTCTTAATTTCGTTTACATTTAACACTATTGAAGAACATCTTTTTGTGGCCTTTGATGCTAAACATGTTGCTGTTTTCCAGGCACATTTTGCATTATACATGTTTCTTTACAAAATGCATTTACCAATGTTGCCTGCTGCTGTATACATGTTGTTGAAGTCCTTTGTTGCATTTCACGGCTGTGTTTTAATAGATTTTTATTGCTTTGCAACATGTTGCTGATACTAGGAACATGTATTTAAATTATTTTCTTGTATTTAAAACACGTTTAACAAAGAGCCAATGAAGTTATCGCTGACATATTCTGCTGTTCAACATGTTGCTGGATGTTTGCATCATCTTTTTTGTCGGTGTTACTGTCTCATTTTTATATTTTAAAGAAGTTTACAGGTTTTCAACATAAAATTTAACTTATTTAAAAAAGTTTATTAATCAACATTTTACTTGCTGTCAGAGATGTGGTGATAATTATGTTTTTTTTTTAATTTTCGTTTCGTTTCAAAGATTTCAATTCCGTTCTCAACATGTTGCCATTGGACTTGGGCTGCTATATACATATTTTGTAGCTGCAATTTAGCTCACTTCGTACTCATTCAACAATTTCCCATTCTGTGTGTTTATTTTTATGTTTTTCTTGTTATTGTTGTTGGTGGGTAAATATTTCTTGTCATTTTTTCATGTTTAATTAAAAAAAAAAAGGTTTTTTTTTCATTCTTATAACACTGTCATGGCATAAATTATAAGTAAAACTAATACCAGCCAAGGGCATATAAACATTAAACAGGCTACCTCTGTCATATTGTTGCCGTTTGTTGTTCTTCTTTGTTGCTCTTGTTGTTGCTGTTGTATTAATATTTATGGTCTGGGAAAGTCTATTTCCCTGGCTTTTAATGGCCTATTTCGAATGTAAAATAGAAGGTGGCAAGTAGCCAGTTGTGTTGTTTGTTTTAAATTATGGGTGACCACATGGGTTTCTCAACACCTCACTTACATACATACGTCTGTTGTATTCATTCATAAGCTCTTTCACTTTATTGTTGTTGTTGTTGCTGCTGCTGTTGAGTATAATTTTTTATGTGATGAGATGCGAACACAATTTAAATTTTCAAATTGAATATGATTTCTGTGGCCAAATATTATTTAATTTGCCTAAAAACAAAGTCTTTTTTTTATTGTTCTTGTTGTTTTTGCTTATTTTTGCAATTCATGCAATTCTAAAGGTCACCACACATTGAAAAACTTGTTGCTCTCCTTATTCTCCTACCCACAAAAGAGCAACACGTGCTCTCTTCTTTTATTATTATGTTGCGGCGGTTGTTGTTATAATGAAATATGTTGGGCAAATTTTTGTTGCTTTGTTTATAGGCCATTTGTTTTTTTTTTTTTTTTTTTTTGTTCTTATTAAAGTCCTTTTCTTTTTCAACACTTTTTTTAAATAATTTTTTATAACTTTTTAAACTTTTTTTTTTTTTAGAAATTAATGCTGCTGCTATAGTTTCTTTACTCGCTTTTATTACGCTGTCTAATTCAAGACTGACACATTGGCTGGGTTTTTTACTTTTGTTAACTTGTTTTTCTTTTTCCTTTTTTTGTTTTCTGTTTTCTCCTCGTAAGTTTCTTTGTTTTCTCTATTGTTCTTATATAGTAAGTGTGTAGTTAGTATACGGCTCTCTTGCTTTTGTGTGATCACATTTTGTTGTTGTTGTTGTTTGATTAAACGACAACAACAGCTGTGTGTTCATAAATAAACTCAAATTCATTTTCACTCAATTTATAAGCACGAATCGTAGTTATAAAGAGTATTGTTCGTTTTATACAGCCACAGCCGAGTGTGTAATAAAGGTGTGCTGTTTCAACTCGAATGTTTGTTTACAATATTTTCACAAACTCTCTCTATCTCTCCCGCTCTCAGTTGCTCTTAGTGCCATTTGAAGACTTTGGGTTTTGTTTGATAAACAAATAATATGACGAAGCTTTAATAATAAATATGTTTACCAGTGTTACCACCAACAGCTTTATGATTTACACACAACTGGCATCGAAATTACACATATGAAAAAAAATTACACACAACAAATTCTATTTTTACAAATATTGCATACATATATTATGTAAACATTAAAATTATATTTTCATACACATGCATACATAATTGGTCATTACAACCAGTGGTGTTGTCGAGCTGGAACGCTCCGGTACGTCGTTCCGGTACTTCCTTTTTGGACAGGAACGCGTTCCGGAACTAAAGATGATTTCTGATAACGAGAATTGGCAAATTTGGGATATGAGACCTAAAAAACGCCGCCTCCAGGATTATCATGGAAAATTACCCCCGTCGTTAAATTTGGGACATGAGATCGCACAGAACGGCCCCCTACCCAGGATCGGCCCTGTCATATAATTATGGGTCCGACAAATAACTATTTTTTTTGAAAATGCTTTGAAAAAAAACTACTGAATATTTTCTCAAATTTCTTTTTTTATTTGAAAGTAAAATCCTTCCGGTTAATAATGGAAAATAATTTCATTCAAATGGCTGCCTCGGCTGGCCATGCAGTGGCCTACACAGCTGTGTAGCTGTATTTCACCAATGGCTTCACGAATATTGTCCTTTAAAGCGTCAATTGTCTTTGGCTTGTCGGCGTAACATTTATCTTTGACGGCACCCCACAAATAATAGTCCAACGTTGTCAAATCGCAGCTCAGAGGTGGCCGAACGACATCAGCTGATAATGCGATGTGGCTGATAATGCGATCTTCAAAAACAGAGCGCAAAACATCGAGTGTAGCTTCGGCTGTGTGGCACGTAGCGCCGTCCTGTTGAAACTAAATATTGCCAATATCCTCCTCTTAAAATTTTGTGAACAAAAATTCGTTCAACATGGCCCGATAACGATCGCCATTGACTGTAACGGCCACTCCTTGCTCATTTTCGAAGAAAAATGGCCCAATTATGCCTCTGGACCAAAATCCGCACCAAACAGTGACTCGTTTTTCAATGCTTGTTTACATACCCGCCAAGGTCTTCCAAAATCCGTATGCAATTTTCGCACACATTCTGCAACATTACCATGATTTTCAAAGTAATGTCGCAATATTTCCCAGCGTTGTTCAAGCGTATACAAAGCCATATTCGTTCAGCGGAAGGATAAATTTAATTATATGTCAAATCAGACATGAGCTAAGTGTTACCATTCACGAAATAAGCACTAGTTGAAAAAAAAAACGTTAGATAGCGGATCCGATATATATACGCGTTCCGGTAAAAAAAAATTAGCACAACACGACTGATTACAACCATTCAGTCAGGATTACGACCTAGCTTCTCACACCACTTATGTTGTGTGCGTTAATTTTATACATGAGTGGCGTGGCCTACAGTTTTAAAGTCGACTTCGAACGACAGATTTCATTGAATTTCCTGGCAATTTTATTTACTCTCAGAGCTTTTGCCAGAAATTTGCTGAGAGGAAGTCGCCAAAGAAATTTTTTATATATTTTCGTTTTGATGTCTAACCTGGAGGTTGAACTCTGGCCTTACGTCTAATAAGCCAACACACTACCTGCTAGACTACGGCGACTAAACATTAACCTTACATATTTAAATTAGAAAGAGAAGAATGTATGTAGGTGTTTATTTTTGCAACCTGGTGTTAGAAATTGCAATAAATTTACAAAACAAATGACTGTTAACAAATTGACTGTTAAAAATTAGCGATTAAAGTAAAAGGTAGAACAAAAAGTAAAATTACACACAAATTACACACGAAGTTAATTACACACATGCTACACACACAATCAAAAATTACACACAATATGTGTAATTACACACAAGGTGGCAACACTGATGTTTACCTGCTTTAATGTGTTATCAATCTTTCTCACTCTCTCTCTCTCTCTCTCGTTTTTTGTTGTTGCTCTTGCTATTGTTGTATATTATTGTGTTTCTTTATCTGCCTTTGCTAAGTGTTGTTGTACACTACAGTAAGTAATTTCTTTCATTTTCAACAACGCAATAAATTTTGTTCATCAATTATAGATTGCTAACTAAGCAAAATGTTTAGCAACATTGTTGCTTTAGTAAAATGTTTAATTGCGTTTGATTTTTTAAGTTTAGAACATTTACGGTATGTAAAGGTCAAATTTAATAGGAAATTTAATTGGTAATTAGAAAAACAAAAGTATTTTTGTATTGTTATATAAAAAAGAACTCCATGCTTTGTACATAATTCCTTAGTATGCTCCAAAGTGTTCCTAAATAATGTTGCTGAACCAAAAGACAGCAATTTCATCAACAAAACGCTGTTCTTAGGTATTGTATAATATTTAGAAGAAAAGAAGTACGTATTTTCATTGTTGGTTTACTCAAATATCGATAGTTTGGTAATGTTGCTTATGTTGAATACGGTTTTGAACTAATAATTTCCTTTTTCTGGCAACTCAAGCGCAGCATTGTCGCTTAATAATGTTGCTCCACAACAATGTTCCTTTTTTTATACTGCAAAGGGACTTTACAAGAAACATTTTTTCTATTCTGCTTGATTATGTTTCGCTGGCATCATTGTTTCCAACAATGTTTAACACCAATGCTTTTCCTATTATTAAAAAAAAATGTTGCACAAGCGGAGCAACATTGATGCTTAAAAAAATGTGTTTATAAACAACAATTATCGTTTTTTTTTTGGTGGCAAGATAGTAATTTTTTATAATTTTTGACACTAATGCATAATATGTTTTTCCTATTATTAAAAAAAATGTTGCACATGCGGAGCAACATTGATGCTTAAGAAAATGTGTTTATAAACAACAATTATCGTTTTTTTGTGGCAAGATAGTAATTTTTTATAAATTTTGACACTAATGCGTAATATGCTTTTCCTATTATTAAAAAAAAATCTTGCACAAGTGGAGCAACATTGTTGCTAAGAAAATGTGTTTATAAACAACAATTATCGTTTTTTTTTTGGTGGCAAGATAGTAATTTTTTATAATTTTTGACACTAATGCGTAATATGCTTTTCCTATTATTAAAAAATATTGCACAAGCGGAGCAACATTGATGCTTAAGAAAATGTGTTTATAAACAACAATAATCGTTTTTTTTTTTTGTGGCAGGATAGTATTTTTTTTTTTTAATTTTGTAACCCTATCCATGGAAGCTCTCAAACACTAGTCTCCACACCGGGGCTACCAACCTAGATTCGTCTGCGAGAACTGTACTGCTGCTATAGAACTTGTACTTCTTGCCCTTTTATCGCTTAAAATAAAGCCTTTTTACATTCCCAGGAAAATACTGTTTTCTAGTGTCAAAATCTTGGCTCATTTTCAAGTAAGATGTCCTGAAAGGTTGTTGTGGCCACTGAGTAAATGCCTTTGGAATCAAGCAATTTTTTAAACAATTTTTTTTTTGTAAAAAATGTTCATCTTCTTTCAAATTGAAAGCTAACGTTATCCTATATACATATATAGAGTGGTTTTAATTGAAGGAAGGAAAATGAATTTTTTCACACAACCTAGTCACGTTTTTAGGGACATTGGCTCTATTTTTTCGGTTTCAGTACTAGATGCGTATTATTGTGTAGAATATAAAATATTATAAACAGTATGGCCTTTAATTTGATGTATGACACGGGCAAATAGCTTTAGCCGTTCCAGAGATATGGATCGCCGAAGTTGCAAAACTGCCAAAAAAAAATCGAGATTTTCAAAACTTTGAGGCCCCAGTGGACGGGTTAACATCTTCCAATTGTGCTCAAACTTTGGCAATCCTAAAATCTGACAGAAAGAAACATTTTAGGGGGGTGCCCCCGAAAAAATTCTGACATTTTTTTTTTACCATATGAGATAAAACCACCCTAATATGTATACATACATTATTTTTATATGGCTAGCAACATGTTTCGAAGTTTTTGGAACAATGTTGCTTAAAAATTGTTGCTTTATGAAAAATTTTCGATATTAAAATCAGAGTGCTTTCGTTTAAAGTTTTGTTAATCTTCATTGAGTTTTATTTTCATGATAAAATGTTTTATTGTCTTTTCCACAATGTTTATAAACTAAGTTGCTCAATTTCTAAAAATTTGTAATAAAAAAAAAATATTTTTTTGTTGCATTTTTTCTATTTAAATCACTTATACCGTCTGTAGGCCTTTTTCGGTTTGTTTTTCCTGTTTTTCCAATGTGAATATTAAATCAAGTTTCTATATACATATATCTGTCCAGTTTGATTATTTGATTTGTTATCTTTTATTTGCTTTAAATGCATAATTTTTCTTTTTTTTCTTTGTAATTATTTTTATATTTCTTAGTCATTGGCATTATTTACTTGGCTTTTTGTTGTTTTTGTATTTTTATTTGCCTCTTATTTATAAATTATTCTTCTTCTTCTACTTTATGAATATATTTTTATAATAAAAACAAAATGGGGAAATGAAATAAAATAAAATTGAATTGAATTGTATTTCAAAATTTAAAATTATAATTTTTGTTTTTACTGAATATTCTTTTTTTGTCTTGCAACACAACACACTGCCAACCAGATAATCAACATTAAAACGATGACAGTGGCAGTGATAAAGTCACTGAAAAATCAGTGTAGAATTGTATTTGTTTTTTATTGTTGTTGTTGTTTTTAACATGAATTTTTTTTAATCAATTCGTTTTGTGTGTTGTTGTTGCTGTTGTTTATCTTATGAATTGTTTTGACAAAAAGATATATCAATTAAGCCTTATTTGGTATATGGGGGCTTTTTTTGCGTGTGAGTGCCCTTGCACTTGCAGTGACCGTCTTTAACTGAGCTTCCACTAAAACAATCGCTCCTCATTCTTTTGGAGAGACTCCATTTTCTGGGACGATTGTCTGTAGTACTTCAGAAAAGGCCCAGAACGACATCTTGAAAAGTGACATTATCATTAGATAATGGGTGATTACACCCACGTCTGGGTGTGCCATGTTTGAAGCCAACCTCATGTTATTGGCTCGTCTTCTATCTCATTTACATAAGTGAACTGCATCACGGTCTTGTATTTTTCTTCCGGAGTATATTACGATGTATGTTGCTACGGCACTCTATTTGCTTTCACATTCAAGCATTTTGCTCTTAATATTCTCGAATGTAACTTATAAATCTGCTTTCTCTCCGAGTACCATCGTATGCAGCTGAAAAACGTATGTTCAGCATAGTCACTCATTGTTCCGCAGTACGTACTTTCGCAGGGTAAATATTTCCGATACTTACTAGAAAGGAACTGAGTTAGGAAAAAGTTTCTTTGGATCCATCCTGCAATGTTCGGTATAAATTTTGCAGTTCATCTGCCGCTAGTTTCTGTGCTCCACCTCTCTTGCCCTTGCTGGCTGAATGGTCCGGTCTGGTCTGATGTAAAACCCATGGTACGTAGTATATGGTGGCTTAAAATTATATCGAAAATCTAGGTTTGTGTGGATCGTAACTAAATTCACATATTCACCCTTATTCTAGTTGTCGTCGTCGACGTCGTCTTGCGTCGACAGTTTAAAATTGGTATTCTGTTTGTCGTTATTGACAGTTATAGATGACTGTCGACACACATTTGGTATTCTGTGAGTCAATACGCCGTCGATATTGTGTTGTGTCGACTCTGATTTTATCGACATCATTTTTGGTAACGACGACGACGGCGACGACGGCGATGACAACCAGAATAAGGGTGATTATTTATGAAACAAATATTTTTTTTTATGCCTCATTGTATCGTTTAAGGGTTAATCACTATTGTTATTCTATGAATTGTTTTAATAATTTAAAATTTTTATACATTCTGTTGTTGCTGTTGTTATTTCGTTTTTTACTTGACTTATAATCACTAGCCATAGTGATTAATATTAATTTTCTGTTACAGGTTTTCTTCATTAGTTGTTTTTATTGTATTTGTTTTATTCGAATGGAAAATTTTCCCAAGTTGTTCTAGTTTCAACAGGCTTTCGACTCGTATGTTGTAATTTAAAATGTGACTCAATTTTTTTTATTTGATTTTTTTTTTTTTCTAATATTTAATTATCAACACGTTTCCGTGTCCAGAGTTTAATTAGAGTCGATATTTTTATTAATAAGTACTTAATTTGTAAGTTTTATTGATGAGAGTCTAAAATAATGCAAGTTTTTGTTATTAGTAGCACTTTTCTTTGATATCTTAAGAGATTTAAGCATTTTCTCCATTCGTCAATGACAATATGTGGAACGTTTAGAACGTTATCTTTGACGAGTTGGGTTAAAACAAGCATCTTTTCGAATCACCAAGTTCTAACGTGTTAACATGTTAACAAAGGAATCTGCTTAATATGTAGTTTTTAATCTTCAGAGCCTGCTTATGTTTGTTTTATGATTCCTTAGCTTTATCTAGGCTTTTACTAAGAGGCCGCCACCACATCAAATATCCATAAGTTTAAATTGGCTGAATCACAAAGTTGTAAATTCACAAGCTTTGTTTTGAGTCCTCATTCTCGGCCAAACAGATTTTTTTACGAATAACTTCTTTTGCCTGCTTAATTTTTAAATTTTAGCTAAGACGAGTATACTCGACATTATGCAATTAAAACTAAGTTCTTTTCTGACGATTATATTCGTCACAAACAGTTATAATGTTCAAAAGATGCTCATAGTTTTCTGAAACTATAGGGTAGTCTAGTAGGCAATAAATCTAACACCAAATTAAAATTGTGGTGAAAAGTTTCTAAATAATCTGTCGTCCGGAGGCAACTTCAAACATACACAATATGAGTGGTATGGGAGGCTAGATTGTAATTCTGACTAAAGGGTTATAGTGACCTATTAAGCAAGTGTTTATTGGTAATGTTTAGACGTGGTTTCAGTCTATTTTTTTTTAATCTGAATGGACTTCGAATTTTCTTCTTTTTTTTTTTATACCCATGGGTATAAAGATTTAGATTAGGATATGTAGTGTGCTTATACATATACAGCCATGGACATTAAATTAGCACAAAACTTCATTATAAAAACAATCAGATTTTTTATAGTATTTTAGGTCTATTCATAAAAAAATTTAAACATAGAAACTTAAGATGCATATTCTTCTTTAAAAAAAAAAACAAAAATTTTGACGAAATTGCCAATCGTCTGCTCATTAAGACCTGCAACATACCAAACGCTAGATTTTAGATGGACAGTAAAATAGCACAAATTAAAATTTCTGGAATAAAAATAATATATTTTAATAAATAGTAAAAATATTAATGTTTTCAGTTTATTTGATCAATATTTAGTAGAGTAGCCTCTATTTTCAAGCACCACGTGGCATCTAAGGGACAAAGTTCTTTGGAAAAGATTTTTGAGAATCGAGTACCAAGCGTCCCGTATTCCAATCCACAAATCGTCCAAATTTTTGTACTTTTGTTGAGCAATAGTACATTTCACATCGTTTAGAGGTTTTCTATCGAGTTTAAGTCAGAATTTTGCGCCGGCCAGTCTAAAACGGGAATGTGCACTTTATAAAATCAATCCTTAGCCAGCTTAAATGTGTGTTTAGGGCCACTATCTTGCAAAAATATGAATAAAACTGGCATGTATTAAAAGCTTATGGTTCCATTTTGTTCTCTAGAATGTCCAAATACAGATAACGGTCCATTTTTTCATTAATTTTCACAATAGGACCTACACCGTGCCATGAAAATGCTCCCCACGTCATTGTGCTTTCTCGACAATGCGTTATGATCCTTTGAGTATAGCGTTGATTTAGTTCTGGCCGTTAAACAACCACTCTACCATCTGGTCCCATACGATTTAGCATTGTTTCATCACTCCAAAATATGTTTTCCAGAATGGGAGATCTGTACCCTTGTGGGTGCGAGCAAACGTTAAACGCTTGACTATATTTTTCTTTTGGTAGAAGTGGCTTCTTTCGCAAGAGCGTCCAAAGAGCTTTCCGTGATTAAGACGTCATCGTATGAGCCTGTCCGATAAATTTAACCTAAATTGAGAGTTAATTTCGTTCAAAATATCGCGTGACGACATGAAAGGTTCCTTCTTTGACTTCCGGACAATAGCACGGTCCACGACTTCGGTTGTTTCCTTGACACGTGTCTTTCGTTTTTTGTTTTCTGCGACATTATTATGATTGCTTTGAAGGAAATGTTCACGTTATACATAAATCATTTTTCCTGAGCAATTTGAAATTTCGACAATTTTAGCCAGGTTTTTCCCATCATTCCACAAGTTAACGATAACGAGCTTCTCCCCTGGCGAGCAATCTTTTCAACGTCCCATTTTTCAAAAAAAATTACTATAAATGCCATAAAATTAAAAGAATATACCGTAAGAATAAAAATACTTGAACAAAGCTTGTACCTATGCACGTGGTGCTAATTTACTGTCCAGCTCGAATTTAGCTACTGATACAAATTAGCAGTCAAAACAAAAAATTTTTACAATAACGGTAATATTTTTTGTTAAACAACAGCTAGATGTCATCGTGCAACATTCCAGACCAAAACAATTGGCCTAATTAGGATACAAATGAGAAAAATTCACAATCAAACTATATATGAATTTTGTCCTAATTTAATGTCCATGGCTGTATGTCTGGCCAGAGTGAGGAAAAATTATTTCTTGGTCAGAGAACACTAAAAAAACTCCGATGTAGGACAGACACTGTTAGCGTGATACCGCCTTAGAGCGTTATAATAAAGATTTTTTCCTATTAGTTTGTGAATCAATATTTTTAAATTAAATTTATAAATTTATTTATTTTATTTATTTATTTATATTTATTTATTTACTTTATAAATTAAATTTATCTTCTTTGTCTTCTTTTTTGTTTAATATTTTATTTCAATTTATTTTATTTTCCTTCTTGTATTTTTCGACTAACACCTTCTATCTTCTTACTCTCCCCAGGTATGTTCTCTATCGTTTATTTAATATTTCGGTATCCAAACGGTAAGTGTCAAAATTTTTTTTATTTTCGTTGTTAGCTTTAAAAAAAAGAATTTAAATTTTAAGGCTTAGCAAATGCATTTCATTTAAAAATAATTGTGTGTCTAGACTTTAAGCCAACAAAACTGAACAAAAAAAAAATGCAATAAAATGTCTCTAATAACCCCTTTTTGTTAAACAATCGATAACTTGCATTAACAATACAATACAACGGTCAACGATAGCAATAATTAATCGAAAAATGACATGTTCATGGAGGAATATCCCATAGTTGTTAGAAAATACTCGATCATGCTGGCAATAATCCATTTTAAAATCGTGAGAGTACTTGAAAAATCCTTTTTCTTTTAACTATTAAATTTAAAGGGAAAAAGAAATTAATAACAATTGCTAGACATGTTCTTTGGCTTGTAATTAAGTATGCATTGGTACTAAACCAGGTACTTTTTTCAAATCCAAAGGGCCCTACTTATTAATGCCAATTAAAATTCGTTGCATGACCTTTTGACATTGTTTTCTTTACTTTTATGGCATTTCCTCAGTTAATGGAATATTTTTCAAAAGAAATTTTTATTTAAAATTTTTAAAAATCTTTTATTTCTATACGCCAAGGCATTTTCATGTCAGTTGTCGTTTAGCAGTGATGTGACAGGTCTTTCAAGTCAATTGGTTTTTTTTTTTATTTGTCCTGCCATTATTACAAATTAGAAAAATTACTTAAGTTTTACCCCACTCTACACATTTTTTTTTTCTTTTTCAAATTCTTACTTGTTGGCCATGCATTTTTAATACATTTATGGCCAATTAAATGGCACACAAGTTCATAACCGCAATAATCATATAATTGCAAAGCTATTGATGCCCTACACAGCCAGTAAGCTTAGGTTAAGCCTTACGTTTGTAACAGTAGTAGCACTCCTCCATAGAAGTGCATAAAATTGTGTTTAAATTCGTTTTTGATTTTAAAGTGAGTTTTTGGGTTTTGTTTTCTTCTAGACTTAAGTAAGTAATGTAGGGTATGGTAGGTAGGTAGAAGTGGCTGTCCACCCGATGGATTCATGAGCGGACACACTTAGGCCGCATACAGGACCCATTGTGACACCACAGTTTCATCTTCTCCCTTATTCCAGGAACCACTCGGAGCTTCCGATGAAGCGACTCAGACTGCCAATATCCATGCATGACAGTTCATCTAGGTCTTCCATGTAGTAGGCACCCAGGTGTCTCTTTCTCCTCTGAACAAGTGCCGGGCATGTGCACAGTAGGTGAAGAATAGTTTCATCCTCTTCCTCATCTCCACAGCTTCTGCAGAAATCATTCGCGAGGTGTCCAAGACCAATACGTCTCGCATGTGTTCCTATAATACCGTATGCCCCGTAATAACCCCGATAACAGTGCTGAGCCTGCTTCTTTAGAGCTTAAGCAGAGTCGCCGTGCGCCTCCTATCCAGCCTTGGCCAGATTTTCTGCGCCGCTCTGCCTTTATCCGAAGCTGCCCACCTACTGTTGACGAGGTCCACGTTTGCATTGTCAATTATAAGCCCACAGGTACTTAAAGGGATCCCCAATGTAGTGAATTCATTAGAGAGCTCGATGGTCGTGCCCCTTCTGGCCAGATCATCCGCTCTGCAGTTGCCGGGAATGTCTCTATGTCCCGGTACCAATGTGATACAAACATCACATCGGTTCGCCATCTCATTGAGACATCTGCGACAGTCGTACACTGTCTTGGAGTTTATCACACTAGAATCCAGTGCCCTGATGGCCGCTTGGCTATCGGAAAGTATAGTGATCCTTCGCTTGCGAACATTTTTGTCCACAATAATTTTCACCGCAGCTTGAATTGTCAACACTTCCGCCTGAAAGACGCTGCAGTGATCTGGTAGCCTCATAGACTTGGATATTCCGATTGATTTCGAATAGATATACCAATACCAACGGCTCCTTCTAATTTGAAGCCATCGGTGTAGATTTGTGCGGCATTCCCCGCGAGGTGCGCCGCACCCTTTCTCCAGTCCTACCTTTTCGGAATGAATGTCCTAAAATTCATTGAGAAGTCATATCGCGGTGTCATATAGTCTATGCCTCCGACAATATCAGTTTCCTCAAGTATCCTTGTATGACCAATGCCCGATGCATGGCATTGTCCAGTCGCCCAAAGACGCCTACTAACCCTAGCCGCCACACCCCTGCTGTATAGGTCAAGCGGTAGAAGGTATAAGATCATCTCCAGAGCGATCGTAGGAGTAGTGCGCAGGGCACCAATAATAATTCTGCAAGCAGATCGTTGTAACTTGCGTATCAGGTTTAAGTTCGTCGTCCTATTCAGGTATTTCCACCACACCAGGCATCCGTAGATCAGGATAGGTCTGATCACCGCTGTGTAGATCCAGTGAGTCATCCTGGTTTCAGGCCCCATTTCTTCCCCAACACCTTGTTACAGGCGTAGAGGGCAATGGAGGCCTTCCTCAGTCTATTAGTGATATTTGGTTACCAAATGTAGGGTATACTGGGACTTCTTTGCTCTTGTGAATTTGCCGAAATAAAATGTTTTTTTTTATTTAAAAACAATGCATTTGTATATGCATGTCCTTTCTAGAATTAAAAAAAAATAAATAAATAAATGCATAAAACAATGTATCAGTTGACATTGATGAATTCTTTATAAAGGACAATGTTTTCTATTTTTCATATTGCAGAAGGACATGTTTTATTCTGTTTTGTTTTATTTACAAACAAACAAAAAATATTTTCCAAATACAATACAGAAAAACATTATTTAGCAGTTTTAATATTTTTTTTTCTGTTTTTTAACTATTTTGAAACAAAAAAAACGAAAATAAATTCACAAAAAATTGTGTGTCAAATGAAACAAAACGAAAAGGAGAACAACAAAACTGTTTAAATGTTATTGACAACACACCGACAATACTTATGCTGTATAGTATACGTAGTATGTACTTGTAATGTAAGTGTATGTATGAGTGCCTAGCAGTGTGCTAATTTAATCAAATTCTTCTTCTAAAGTTCTTATTTTTTTTTTTTTTTTATTTTCGCTTCTTCTACTTAGAACATCACTATAATAATGGTTGTCCTGTTTAACGATTTCTTATTTTTGTTTTTGTTGTTATTTCTTTGTCCTATTTTTCTTGATAAGCACTTACGCACTCATCATTCATACACACGCATACACACATTCGTACAAATACAAAATTTTTGTATGTGTTTTTGTTCTCATAAATAGTTTATTTCCTTTCAATTTAAAAACAATGTAAACCATACCATTCATTTTATCATACAATATTACTCTCTCTCAGGGTCTGTCGTCTCTCTGTAATGATAGTTCTTGTGCGGTTTATTATCGTAATATTGTTGTGTGCGTGTGGAGGGAGACACACTCTGTAGAGAGAAAGTATTGTAATAAACACAGTATTTTTAATAATTTTCATTGTACTGCACAATTGAATACTTAATTTAAGTATATATTTCAAATGTACATATACACACATACATATGCACACAGTCATGTGTATATCGTCTTTTTAAATAGTACAGTGGTGAAAAAAATTATGGAAACAAAAAAAATTTTTTTTTTGTCTAAACATATTTTTGAAAACTAAAGTTAAAGTTTGTTTACAAAAAATAATTGTGATTGTCCGTTGTGGAAATATGTGAAATATGAAACTGAAATATGAATTGGAAAATAAGACAACACGCGTAACAAAGTTGTTCTTCCCACTAAAGTTAAATGGAACACACATAAAGCTATGATTACGTTTTCATTGAACCTTGCATTTTAGCATTAGCTATGAAATTCATATCAACTAAGTAGTAACCGCTTCTAAATTGTATAGGTTTTGACCACTTTCTTGCTTACTTTTAACTTTTCCAACTTTTTTAATGTTCCAACGTTTGAGAATTATCCACGTAGAAAGGGTCTTTGCCGTAGCTCCGCAAACAAACATGTACAAATCGCATGATCTTATTGACCAAATTGTTAAAGTGCTTGTTCTGGAAATTCACTTTGCAAAAAAAAATAACTAAACTGGCTTGTGGGAAGGTATTGTTGAGAGCACAGACATTCCAGTTCATAATGTTCACTTCAATCACAGCAGTTGTTTGTTTTAACAAATTTTTACGTGTTCTTCGGTTTTTAAACGGACCAAACTCCTCTGCACGAAATTAATTGAGCCGTTTATTTTAAAAGTGGTTTAAGTCCATTTTTTCTTATATTGGGATATTTAAGGGTTTGCGTTTAAATTGTTTCAAAAATATTGTTAACTGGTATTAAGCAGTGTTCGAAAAAATACTCTAAAGTACGCAACGTTTATATACTGTACTGAATGTCGTGGGTAAAGAACACAAACACATTCACTACAACGAGAGCGAAACTTTTCGTTTCTGTTTTAATGTTTGTGAACATGTACGCAAACTCTAACATAACGTACTGAACAGAGTTCACAAACACTATTTTTTAGTGTTTGTGTACAAAGTACACTAAAAAGATCAGTACACAATGAAAAAAATTGGGTTTTAGTGATCTTTTTTTGAGTACACTAACATTTTTAGTGTACCCGAGAGCTCATTCGGTATTTTTAGAGATCGCGTTGTGGTTTTTGATGCCATTTATTATTCTTTAGGAATAATAGACATATTTCGCTTAAGAATACAAATAAAAACTGGCCATTTTTCTCTCTCTATCTTATTGAATGAGAATATAAACTCTCGCGTACACTAAAAATGTTAGTGTACTCAAAAAAGATCACTAAAACCCAATTTTTTTCGTTGTGTACTGATCTTTTTAGTGTACTTTGTACACGAACACTAAAAAATAGTGTTTGTGAACTCTGTTCAGTACGTTATATTAGAGTTTGCGTTCATTTGTTGTGTACATGTTGTGTACGTAATGTGTTTGCGTACGAGTTCGCAAACACTTAAATGAAAGTTAAAAGTATTTTATCAGTTACGTACACAATGGTTAGTGTACAGTATTTTTGCGAACACTGGTATTAATTTGTTTTTATGGCTTTGTAACCTTAAAAATGTTAGAATATATATCGTAATACTTTTTTTTTAAACATTACTAGAAAGATAAGCTGTGTTTCAAAACCTAAAATGGACTTAAACTACTTTCAAAATTAATAAAATGACTTTTTTGTTTGTGTAAAGGAATAAGTCCGCTTCGAGTTCTTTGTTTAATATTATTATAGGTCAATTTTTTCACTTAAAGTTACTCCACTACGTTTATATAATTCCAATATAATTATTACATGGGGTATATTAGCAAACAAAATACTTTAGTTTCACAATAATATTGAACAATTTATCCAAAAGAATTGTATACCTAGTGATTCCTCTAATTAGTTAGGTTTTTAAGATAAGTTCTTGAAATTATTATTTTATATTTAGATATTAAATAACAGAAATTTTAAATATTTTATTTTTGATGTAGATGAATGTAATAGCTTTAAAATAAATAAGGAAGCTTTTAATTTAGAAACAAATTTTTCTATACATATATAATTAGAAAAACATGTATTTTAAAAATAAATATTAATTCATCTATTAAAAAATTAAACCAACATTCATTTATTAAGGATAATATTAAAGATTTTACCATATTATTTCTCCTCATTTAGATTATGTGGGAGGTTGTTAAAATATTCATGGTGCTTAGGTAGTATATACCTTAGTAACTCCATCATATCCTTATACAGGGTGGGCCAAAAGTCACGAAGGGGTTTAATCGTTTAATCGTTCTTGGGAATCTCGTGGCTTTAGTTCTTGCACTAACTGCAGCTTGTATGGGAAAAGATGTAAATTTCCCTTTAATATTCTGCGTAAAGACTGCCGAGACATTTGCAGCTCAGCAGAGCGCCTTCGAGTTGATGTTTCAGGATTCTCCTCAACACTCTCCAGAACGCGTTGAATATTTGCTTCATTAATTACAGAATGTGGTCTTCCGCTTCGTGGAAGATCCCTTAGTGAGCCTTGTTCCTGAAAACGTGTCACTAATTGATTCGGATGGTGAATTCCGCACATTAAAACGACGACGATAGGCTCATTGAGTTTGAATTATTGATCGATGATGTTCAAAATAAAGTTCTATGATTTTGGTTCGCTGGATAACGTTGTAACCTTCCAAAATTAATCTTCCAGATTTATTTTACAAGTCCTAAAAAGAAAAATAAAAAAAAAATTAAACTAGAAAAGTTATTAATTTTTCAAATCCCTTCGCGACTTTTGCCCCACCCTGTACTTAGGAGTTGAAATGGGACGTACATTTTTATATAGTGGTGTTAATTTTATTTTATTAAGGTTCCTTGGTCTTCACCGACAAAGTAATATATCAAGTATTTTGAATTCTGTATCCACTTCCATAGATTCTTTATAAAACATTTTATAGGCTTCATTTTTTATAAATCGCATTCAACATATCCTTAACCAATTTACAGGGTTCGCCGCTAATGTTTTTTAATCTTTTATGAAAAAAATTATTTCTTTCAATGGACATAAACCAGTTTCAAAATAAATTTTTTTCCATTTCGTTAACTAACTAATTTTCAAGTGCCCCAAATCTTAGCAATTTTAATGATACTAGACTTAAATTTTTTATAAAATAAAAGATTATATAGGATTATGTTTATTGTTATCATTAACAAAATTTTTTTTTTAAAAAATGGACTTAAACCACTTTCAAAATAAACGCCACAATTAATAATTCTTCAGACGGAAGATATTTACCAGTTGATTGTCTTGCTGCACCCGCGCTTTTTAAACCATTAAATGAATACCCCATTAAAAATGGGCACAAAGCTTTACATAGATTGTTTTTGTACAAGAACAATTCTGGTTACAAATTTTCATTAAATTTTCCATTTGGCTTTGGATCTATAATCAGAACCGTTTTTATAATTTTTTTCACCACTGTACCTATTTTCAGTATAAGTCTCTTTATGACTTTTTGTATGCGTTCATTAGTGTATGTATGTGTTGGTGTACATGTGTTTATTTGCAGACATTTTATTTCCGTTTTATTTACTGCGCAAGTCCTGTTTTAGCTTATAAAGCATAACATTGTTTTAAACGCATACAGACACATGTACAAGCATATTAAATACAGCGAGAGAGAGAGAGAGAGAGAGACCCTTCCTAATAACATGAGAATAAAATTGGTTAACAGTTACTGTGCAAACATGAAGGAAAGTACAGACAGAGTTGTTATATTTCCTTTTAAAATAAATTTTATTGAAGTTTAATTAATGTCAGCTTTCAATCAAAATATTCTGGCATCTTACGATCGGAGGCGCCATACAGTAGTTTACAGGCCGATTTTTTGAAAATCTCGTTATAAAATGCAGTATTTTTTTTGCGTATTCGGAATCTGCATAGTTTTTATTCATTATTAAGGAAAAAGGCATCATTCATTAAATTTTATTTATTTTTTAATAAACAATTAATTGATCATTTAATAAAACCTAAAAGCTTTATAACACGCAATGTACGAGGGCTGGCATTTATGTTAATACATCAATTTTAAGCGCTTAATAGAAAACAATACATACAATCAAGCTATTAGAAGACTATGATGGAAGTTCTGTATAAAAAAAAAATTTAATGCCACATAATATAATTCAAGATACATATTACCAAAACCATCTTCTATAAGATATAAAAAGGATTTTTATTTACTACACCTAAAACTCTTATTTTGTTATTTTAAAATTTCCAAATCTTTTTGCAAATTCTTTGCATACGAAAACAACTCTGTTTTTAGCATATGATTTGAATATTCCCATCATGTATAGATGAAATCTGTAAACACCCACTCTCTGTTAATATTTGTTCTTTTTTAAAATGTTTTCAATACTTATTGTCTCTCACTTGCTGCTTTTTGGTCTGTGTTGTCTGTTTATTAAACAATTCCATATAGATGAGACTACATTTTTGTTATGTTGTATACACACACTCGTGATGATTAACAGAATAACAACCCCCGTTTACCTCTTAGATGTTGTGTCACATAGACACAGTGAAAGAGAGTGTAAACGAGAGACAGTATGAGAGTTTTTTTTTGTTACACTAGGATAGAAACAGAATTTCATTATTATTTACACAACACTTACACATTTTGTTGTGTGTTTCTAAGCTTTTTTTCGTGTTTTTGTTATTGTGCTGCTTGCTTTTATCGTGTTGTAAAGCGGTAGAGAGAGCCCAGATATTTCAGACATTATGGCTGGCTAACTAGAAAGAAAAAGAACAATAAAGAACAACAAACACACACACACACGTACACAACACAAGAAATGCTGCACAAAACAGACATTATCACTAACAGTAACATTCAACATACACACCTACATATATGTACATGTACAAAAACTCATTGTATTATTTTCTTGTATTGAGTATGATACTATACCCTCACTGCTGCAAAACTTTACAGAGTATGAAAAGCAAAAAAAGAAAAAAAAACATACACATTTGCCACACTCAACCTTTACAAAAACAACAACACAACATACAAAACAAAAAAAAAAAAAGAAAGAAAGCCAGAAAAAAACACAACAAATTTAACAGAAAACTGTATATTGTTTGTGAGAAAAGCTACCCTCAGTTTTAAGAGACGTCGTGTTAATATACACTTTGGCTTCTTACTATAACCACCAAAGATTCTAACACAAAAATTACAAAATAATACACAAATTTATTATTTAAAAAAAAAAAAAATATAAAATCTATCTATACATAAATACATATATACATACAAATATATTAAATTAAAATAAAAAATATTATAATAAATAATAAGAAATTAAACAAATTAATTTAAAAAAATAAAAAAAAAAAGAATTTCTAATAATTTTCTATGCCAACAATCAACAAAACAAAAAAAACGTGTTAAATTTTTCATAAAAATCTAAAGAAATCCTACCACAAAACGAAACAAAAAAAGAGAAAAAAAAATTTTTTTTATTTACTCGTTTGTCACTACGAAGCCAATTTGTGGCAAAACGAAAATACACGAAGAGCAATATTTTTGAACAGCAGCAGCAAGCAGCAACCAACATTAAAGCAAAAGAAGAAGAAGAGAAAAAAAACGCGGAAGTTAAGGAAAATCAGTCAGCAGTCAGTTTCTTCTATTGTTTAAAAAAATAAATCTAAAAAAAAAGTTAAAATTAAAGAAAATCTAAAATTTAATATATTTTTTTTAATATAAAAAAAGTACAAAAAGAAAAAATTAAAAATTTTGAAAATTAAAAAAAAATCGCTTAAATGAAAAAAATCGCTAAAGCGCTATATTAAGAAAATCGTGAAATTCAAATGAATCGCTTAAATGGAAAAAATCGTTAAACCGCCAAATTGATAAAAAAAAAACCGTTGAATTCAGTAAAAGCGCTTAAATGAAAATATCGTTAAATCGCTAAATTGAATCGTAAAATTCAATTGAAATAAAATATCGTTAAATTGTCAGACTGTATAAATCAACAAAACTAAAAAAGTTGTAAAATTGTCGTAAAAATCTAAATAAATCGCTAAATTGAAATAAAAAACACAAAATAAAAAATAAAAAAGTTTCAATTAAAAAATTCATTAAATCGCTAATTTGAGAAAAAAAAGATCGTTAAATTCATAAGATATATTTCTTTTGTTAAAAGAGAAAGTGCTCTTGTTTATGCGAAACATTAACGTTGAATCTATCAGATAATCATTTGTTTAATAAAAAAAAAACGCTTAAATACTGCAAAAGAAAAAAAATTGTTTAAATAATTTTGTGCAACAACAACAAAAAAAACACCAAATATCGTTAAAATATAGCGATATAATATAATAATCATATGTGGGAAAATCACTAAAATATATTGCATATAACAAATGTATTTTATTTAGAAGAAAAACGCTTTTATCTGAAAAAATCACTAAAAAGCATCATTTGTAAAGAAGAACGCCAAAATACAAACAAAATTGCTTAAATATTGTGTGTGGGAACAACGTCCAAAGACAGAAAATTGCTGAAATAATAGTAAAAAAGTAAATAGATAAGAAAAACGCCAAAATAGAAAAACGCTAAAAATAAAACAACACTTAAATAAAAAAACATGTAAACGAAGTAAAAAATTTTGCTGTATTTTTAACAACAAAATAATCATTTGATTACCAAACAAAAAAAAAAAAGCACGCCTAAACACAAAAATCGCTTATTTAAAATTTTGTAAAATATTTTGCCCTCGATAATCATTTTATAAAAACAACAAAGAAAACTTTGAAATAATTTTGTAAATATTTTGTCTACGATATTGGATCAAAAAAAAAAAAAAAGTTTTATAAACCCCACACCCCCTTGCTGTTTGAGCTTAAACCCAGCGACTAAGCTAGAGTAAAAACAGTATTTAAGCGTTTGTTTCTTGCCGCTTATAAAACTATTAAAAGCCGTTTGAATTTCCCGCCGTTTCAGTGTCCGAGTCAACATTATACTTCAAAAAAAATATTTCTAACAACAAAAGAAGGAAAAAAACTCCGTTTTCACGTCCTTTTCTTGTTCACATCGTTCCTTTTTTTTTTTTAGCAATAAAAGAAAGAAAAGCTTTCTTTATGGAAAACAAAAATAATAATAATTTTGAAATTGCTTTTAACAATGGAAGTATTTTTATAAAAAGGTAACGAATTTCAAATATTTTTTTTTTTTTTTTCTTAAGAATTTAAAATTTTATTTCCTTTTTTTCTGTTATAAAAATTCTTAAATTTTAATTTTTTATTGTTTTAAGGTAAAGTTTTCTAATTTCCTAATGCAATTCTAGTTTAGAATGAATGGGAAATAGTTTTAGAAATTAATTTTCGATTTATTTTTAGTTGCAGTTCAGTTTAGTCTTAGTTAGGTTAGTTTGGCCATGCTACATACATAATTGAAATAGTAAAACGCTTAAGTAGAATATCATAGAGACTGAAAACGAATATTATTATTGCCTTAAAATATCTCTTTTGCGTCATTTTTGCGGATCTTAGAACTCAGTTGATCATGTCTGTACGTAATGTGACTACTTGGCCACTTAAAATCCAGAGATACATAGTTTTCGACTACTCTTTCTCATATTTCAAGCGATATCTCAGGCAAATGTAGATTTTCAAATGCTTCAACGTTAGGGGGATTATTGTCGTAGTCTCACAAAAGCACATGATAATAGTGGTAATAAATTGACTTGTTATTCGAACGTCCCCGTCCACACACTAACCCACCCTCACCCGACCGCGGAGGGCTCGTCCCCATTACGTAGTGACACGTACACACTACAGTCCGGACTGTAGCGGGTAAGGGAAAAGTAATGGCAACGAGAACATAAAACAGCTACAGAACTTAATCACAAGCTGAATAAAGTAAAAATAAACTACGTAAGACAAGAACGAAAATACATTTTCATATAATAATTTTACAAATAATTGCCAGCATATAAGCTACGTTTTATATTACAAACACTACAATTAAAATCAATAAAATCATAATATAAGTTGAAATCATTACATAATCTGCGAAAAGGAAAATTACATCCATAGTTCGTTCTTCACCACCAAAACATGAAATTCCTATTCCTATGTTGTGTATAACACGTGGTGTTGAAACCTTATACCGTGCAGTTCGTAAACTTGAATTGCAGGCCAATAAAAGTCGGTTATCATACGACCATACCGCCCTTAATTGATGATAACAGTTCCTCCAGACATTAGCCAAATCATAATGCGCACCCAACTGGCATATTTTTCTTACGCAATTGCTTTTTTACAATCTCTTCTGAGTATTACTTAAGGCTTCTTACAGGATCATTTTGGAAAAAATACTCCCCCAGACCGTAATACGCATCAAATCGCTCCTTAAGCAAAACTGCTCTTTTAGACCTTCTGTACATGTTGAAAAAAAAAATCAGTTTTATATCCCAAGCTGAACCGAAGTTATAGCAAAAAGTGTTTGCGGCAATTAGATCATAGGACTTATGTCTTGAAAACTTAAATCGCATTTTGCCAAGTTCAAGTTTTTTTGAGATATGACTATGTTGCAATAAAGGAGCGAAATAGTATTATTTTTCGAATAAAGGGTGATTTTTTAGCTATTATCCTTTTGGCAACACTGGTTTAAACAGCTCACGCACGTTTCTTGTTTTGTTTCACTGTCAAACATCTTCAGTTTGGTCTATAATTCAACCATGAATCGTCTTACAAACGAACAACGCTTGCAAATCATTGAATTTGGCATCATTGGACCGTACTTCTTGAAAGACTGTGAATGGTGAGCGCTACCGTGATATGATATCCAACTTTTTTTTGCCCAAAATGCAAGAGCTTGACTTGCATGACATGTGGTTTCAACAAGACGGTGCCACATGCCACACAGCACGCGTAACAATGGACTTATTGAGAGGCGAGTTCGGTGAACATTTTATTTCACGTTCGGTACCGGTCAATTGGCCGTCTAGATTGTGCGATTTAATGCCTTTAGACTATTTTTTGTGGGGCTATGTTAAAGCTCATGTCTATACAGACAAGTCCGATTCAATTGACGCATTGGAAGACAACATTGAAGCATTTATTCGTGAGATACCGGCCGAAATGTTGGAAATAGTATGCCAAAATTAGACTAAGCGGATGGACCATTTGAGGCGCAGTCGCGGTCAACATTTGCATGAAATAATCTTCAAACATTAAATTATATGGACCGTACTATCGATTCAAATAAAGATTTCATGCATTTTTCTGAATTTTATGTGCTTTTTTTGAAAAATTAGTATCCAATACTGGTGGGAACTACTGTTTAACTTCGCCAAAGAACGACAAAATTGAGAAACTTTCATGGCAATTTCTCTCTCTAAATTATTTTTAGAAAACTGCTATTGGATTCTAATCTTTGATTTGCGAAACAGATGACTTGGTTACTGACCGCCAAGAGTAGAAGTTAAGCAGCCCCACTTCCATCTTGAGAAAGAGCACAATTTATGGTTAGTTAAGTTGAAAATGCTCGTCAATCTCTGGCGTTAGACCGCTCTCTCACAGAAAAATTTTCCTACAGCTCTTAAAAAATCACCCATTACAATCATTTCGCTTGTTGAGGTAGCCACCGATAAGTTTCTTCGCTGTTAATTTTTTTTTTTTTTTTTCGAATAATCCACATTATATGCCTGTTCCTTTAGTTGCATATGTGATCATTACAACCCTTTAGTCAGCATTACAACCCCACTTCTCACACCACCCATGTTGTGTGTGTTAGTTTTATCAAAGAGTGATGAGGGACCAGGACCTACAGTTTAAAGTCGACTACGAACGACATATTTTTCTTAAGGAACTTTTCATGGAAATTTTCTTCCCGTAATGCTCGCCATTAATATACATTTCTTTGGCACGATCAGAACTGAGGGTCAATGATTTTAACCCCTATCCTCGCTAGATTGTCCAGATATTTGACACTCCCTAACATAGTGCTCTGTTAACGTTGTCTACAAACCCTTTTTAACTCAACAGTAGCACCGACTTTTTTTAATATAATGTGGTTGATAAGGCGCACATTACATCTTTAAATCAAATTAAATTTTCCTGGTTTTTCCACCATAAAGAAAAACTTAAAGTGTGTATTATTTGGCAGAAAAATAAATTTTTAATTAAGAATTTCAAAATATTCAAAATATATCAATTTTCTTCACAATATCTGTGTAACTTGTCTTGACAACTACCTACATACACTCTTTCTATTTAGTTGACACTAAGACTTCTCTTCCAAATACTTTTCCTCTCAATCAATTGACCCTTTCGTTATAAGCCAGAACGGAAAAAAGAAAAAAAAAGTAAAAGAAAGTTTTAAATCCCCAATACCACTTGACATAAAGACGGAAGAAATAGAAGAAGAGAAAGAATGTTAGAGAAGCTAAGCAGCAAATGTCAGTATTCCCACGCATCATATGTACGTCAATTACAACAAATTTTGTAGAGAACTTCTGGGTCATATTGTGGATTTTTTTTTTCTGTTGAAATAATATCGTATTAAATTTTAAAGTAAATAAAACAAAAACGTAAATTGTTGCAACAATAAATACTTAAAAAAACTACGTACATACATACGTATGTATATTCCATAAATGTTTTATAAATATTTACTTAAGACAACAGAAAAAAAGGGGTGAAAAAATAGGAACAAAGAAAGGTCAAGTAATGTATTATTGGCTGCTATTGTTTAAACATTCAATATTGTTTACGAATAAGGCAGTACTTTAAAGATATTAAATGTAAATAAAATTGATTTTTGTTGTGCATGCATATTTCGTGTTATCAAAGCATTTGAAATATTGTTTTGAATTTTTAAAAATCCTTTGTTCGAAGTTAAAAATTATTGTTTAGAATGTATTTAAGCGTATTTGGCCCTACGCAGTTGTAAAAGTTGTAAAACAGATGAATTTGTTCCCTCTGAGATGGTATTTGTTACCTTATTGCTGGTAATATTAAGTATTTCTAAAAATTTTGTGCATTTTTTTATATTTTTGAAATTTTCGAACTAAATTTCGAAATTTTCAAACATTTTTAAATTAAGTAAAAAGTTTATATTTCTTTATTTAATGTAAATTTCAGCTGATTTTCAGTAATTGCTTTACATTTTTCGGACTTGTCATTTTTCGGAATTTTCGAATTTGTCATTTTTGTTGCCTTCTATCTTAGAAAGTTTAGTTTTTATTTACTCCTGAAAGTGAACTACACCTGTACCTCGATTTACGCAGTAGATACGATCCTGGCCAATTCGCGTAAATCGAAATTCACATTTTTGTATGGAAAAACCGCGTAAAGCGAATACCTACTTTAAAAAAGCTTTTTCATTGAAAAAAAAATATAGTTTTATACTGTTAATAATTTATTAAAGTATGATTTAAGTAAAAAACATAAACATTTATTCCATTAAAAAATACACATACATATACTATGTACCTCATTACACAAAGCATAAAATTTTTAAGCTAACTTAATCGCTATCATTTTCAACAACAAGTCTTTTCTTTACGAATTTCTATAATTTCCGACTCTTCAGTGGATAAAGTCATCTCATAAGATTGTGCAATGGTTGAATTAGTTTCAGTTTGAATAGAATATAAGAAAAAAAATTTGTTTTCTTCATTTTAAAAACCGCGTAAATTCGAAACCGCGTAATCCGAGTTCCGCGTAAACCGAGGTACAGGTGTAGTTTTTAAATGTTAATTTCCTTTATTTTTATAGTTTTTTAGGTTTTTATTGTAATTTTGAGTATCAGAAGTTAATTTCGAAAAATTCGAACTTTTAAAATTCCAACTTTTTAAAACGAATTTGTGATAAAAATCGTTAAATTTGTTTAATTTAGGCTATTGTTGTAATTTCGCGATACGTAACTCAAGTTCGAAAATTTTCGAACATTGAAATTTCGTATGTTAAATGATTAAATAGGTGGGTCAACACGTTAAACTGTGTGAAATTGAGTTGTTTCAGGAGATCTAAGCTATACGAGCTTATATTCGAAATTTTTCGAACATTAATAATACCAAAAAAAAAAAAATGTTTTGCCATTAATTCAGTTTAATTTTCATTAGTTTGTTTATAAAGTTTTTAAATTGCCATGTTGGCGTTTCTGGCGATACGTTTTTGGGTAACGAATTATTTTTTTTTTTTGTATTCATTTGTCCTTGTAACCCATTGACCTTTTTTTTGATTTTTTTTAAGTATGTACGCACTTCCTCCAATAGATACATATTTAATGCAAATATACATACTTTTATAGAATAAAAATCAAAAGAAAAAAAGCCAAATTATTGTTATTGCCCTGGGGCGATGGTTTTTGGATTTGTAAATGAGCTCATCATACAAATTCTAAAGGCATTACGACTTTAAGATTTTATCGTATCTGCCCAGATTATTCAAAAGTTTTTGTGGCCTATTGTTGGTTATTTATTGTTATTATTGTTCTTTTTTTTTTTTTGCTTATCAAATAGTTTTTCAAATAAATATTGTTTACAAATGAATATTATTTTAATGGTATTTTATTAATGCTCCTCTCAATAGCAACGCAATAAAAAAAATTCAATAAAAATTTAAATTTTACTCTGGGCTGGCTGGCATTCGTTGTTCGGTTTAATAATTTTCACTCTTAAATTTCTTATTCATTAGATTCTGCCACTATTGTTGTTGTTGTTATGCTGGTAAGCCTTTAGTGGTTCGCCTTGCCTTTATAATTTCAACTTTTATGACATGTAATGGCCAATAGACAGACGTCATCTCTCTCAAAGATTTTAAGATAAAATTTTCTAAATTGAGATTTATTTTTTAGGCTGGCAAAAGCATTTTGTTTTTACGTTTCAATGAATTTGATTGGTTTTCTTTAGAGGTGTGTTTAGAGCCGATAATCTTAATTATTGATTGATTGCAATTTCTTTATTTCTTTTAAGCAAATTAAAGATTTTTATCTTGAAATTTTTTTTTATTAATTCAATATGATTATTATGGAAAACTGTAGTGGTTTTCGAAGTTGAATTAAAAATTTTATTCATGGCCCATTGCGATATCTTGAAAATTCCACCTCCATTATGACCTGATATGATCCTCACACATTTTCAAGGCAGTCCATTGCTGAAAACTACCTGCATCGAGGAGCCTAATGGTGTTTTCTTTTCTACCAAAAACTGTGCATTTTATTTAAAAAAATGCAATTTTGTGTTTGTTTCTTAAAAATGTTTCGCCCTCTAAAAGGGTGGTATGTTTTATTCTAAATAATTCGCACTTGCCAATGGTGGAGGGCATTGCATTTTATGCCCTGTATAAATCGAGAGTGCTGATAATGCCCTGTAAAGCAGATGACTTTTGTTTATTTATAGGGCTACCAGATGAAATTTAAAAAAAGTCGCTCGGTGTCGTTATCCAATTTTGAAGATAATTTTTTCATAGTTTTGTGGAGTAACCTTAAGGAAACATTACATTATTAAAGCTACATGGTCAGTAATATAAAAAAATTTCATTCAGTGTTAAAATTTTTTTTTGGTTAAAAAAAAATGAAATCGAAAAATTAGGGATCTGGCAACACCTTTTTCATATTTACATATTTTATTGAAAAATTTTTAAATCTAAAACCTTTTTTTTTAAATATAAATATGGATATTGCTGCATCTATTTTATTTGCGAAAATTGAAATAAATCAG
Source organism: Sarcophaga caerulescens (assembly GCA_927399465.1). Lineage (NCBI taxonomy): Eukaryota > Metazoa > Arthropoda > Insecta > Diptera > Sarcophagidae > Sarcophaga > Sarcophaga caerulescens. Next base: position 15,949,715 of record OV656866.1, on the reverse strand, counting down.
TTATTAGATTAATCTTCGTCATCTGTTGAAGAAGAATTTATTTCAACATACGTAGTCAACAGCCGCCGTGTTAAACACAGGGCATACCCTTTTTAAATATTTGTGTTATGTTCTTCTCAAATAAAAAATTACTTTATAACGGGGTTGGTCAGCAATTTTTTAATGCACCTTGTAAGAGGGTGACGACATTTTCTTTGCAGAAAAGAAAACACCATAAGTCTACTTGCCCATGGAGCATAACAGTCTGCCTCCTCCTAATTTAAACAGAAACTGTAGATATACCGATTAGTTCGGATTACGGCTAACCTTTCTTTTTTTCAGGAAGATGAAGAGAGATATTCTAAAATTAATCCCTCTGGAGAAAACTCCACATCCTACTATGTTCCCAAGCTAAGAAGCGTTCGTGTAGAATCCTCAGATCTGACCGTAGAATCCCCAGATCAGAGTATCAGTCTTCGCTGCTTGGAATTCTAGTGGAATTATCCTATCTAGACTAGGTTCAGACGAGGTATACATATGCCCAGAGGAAATATTGTGAGCGTGACAGGACATTGGGTCGCATATTGCCTGGCCAATAATCTAAATGGACGCCAATCAAATCTAAGTCGCCTTGGTCTAGTAGATAGTGTGTTGGCTTATTAGACGTGAGGCCTCGGTTCAAACCCCAGGTGAGACATCTCCAACTCAACGAAATATGAAAAAATATTTCTTCGGCGACTTCCTTTCAGCAGATTTCTGGCAAAAACTCTGAAAGTAAATAAAATTGCCATGAAGAGCTTCTCAAAAATCTGTCCTTAGGAGTCAACTTTACACTGTAGGTCCTGAGACTCATGTATAAAATTAACGCACACAACATAAGTGGTGTGAGAAACTAGGTCGTAATCTTGACTAAAGGGTTGTAATGACCAATTATGTAATAATGTAAGCAATAACACTATGCGACAAAATAAAAAAAATTAACTACACCCGGCTAATCTCATAGTGTAGGTTGTGAGTTTTGTTGAGTAGAACTCAAAAATATTTTTTTTATATTTCTCGAACCCTCCAAACTTGTTTTATTTGACAAAAACTGTTTTTTTTTTACTCCACGCACAAATTTCTGGATTACTCAAACATTTCTTACCCGATTTTCAAAATTTAAATCTTGTTGGAAAGGGGAGAGATGGACCTTTAAAACGGTATACATATGTATATTTATTATTTGGCTTAATATGCAATGAGTTTTGATGAGGTAAACTTAGAAAATGCGAATTTTTTCATATTTTTTCAAGTTTATCCGTTCATAGCCGTTCATAAAGGTCCATCTCTCCCCTTTCCAACAAGATTTAAATTTTGAAAATCGGGTAAGAAATGTTTGAGTAATCCAGAAATTTGTGCGTGGAGTCAAAAAAAAAAAACAGTTTTTGACAAATAAAACAAGTTTGGAGGGTTCGAGAAATATAAAAAAAATATTTTTGAGTTCTACTCAACTAACTGAATAACGTGGACTATGTAGTTACTCGGGTGTATTTTCACTGTCGCACCGTGTAATTGATGCTAACAAGTAACAATGCGGCCAAATTTTGTGTGGGTACAATTTAAAAAATATAATAAAACTGACCAGACATATGGAAGGAAGGAAGCCTTTATTATACTTTTTATAAAATTATAAAGAGCTTCTGACGCTGTAGCGTACTTTGTTTTCTATTTTAATGGAAAATAAAAAATTTAATTTTTAAAATTTTTTTTTATTTTTTCTTTGAAAAAAAAGCTATTTTCTTTTCATGAAAACATTTAATTTTTTTACTTACAATCTCAGTAATATGATACATACTTGCAACAGCACACTGCACTACTGTTCCAAGAAATTGTACAATGACGTCGTTCCCATCAACAGCATAATGATTGTGTTCTTATTAAACTAGTAGTTGTTATTGCATTTAAACTTCCACACATACAAACATACAGTAAAAGTTAACAAAAGAATTGAAAATAAGATACACACACACACTGTATTCGTGTGAGCAACAAACCCGTTAACAATGAACAATTCAACAGAGTACGTGAAAGAGATAGATAGAGAGTGAGAGGAACTTGTAAAGGAAATTCATATACACTTTGAATAACAACACACACACACACAAAAGCAAATAAAATAAAATTGATGTTTCTCCAAAAAATATAAACACTTGCGCACACACACAAAGCTTACATGCATGTAAATAAACAAGAACAAAACAATTTTTTTTTTTTTTAATTTAGAAAAGCATCATCATCTTCATAGTACGTATGTTGTTGGCAGTTCTATTATCCCTGTAGGAAATCAAACTAATTTTAAAGTAACTTCAAACTGGTTTTTTAATAAGCACATCTAGTGGATTAAGTGACTTTTTTCCTTGTCGCCGACTCATTATTTTAACATAGGCATGTCATAGGCGGTAGTCAATTGGTCATCTCTGCATGACTTTTAAGTTAACTACAAATTACTTATTTTTCAACCAATTTGTAGTTAAATAAAATATAGTTAATTTAAATATTGGTTTACACTAAATTATTTAAAAACCACTTTTTTTAATTCAATTTTAAACAGTTTTATTTAAATTATATTATATACATTTGTATATTTATATTTAGAAATAATTGTTATAATACAAAAAAATAATTAAATTAAAAGAAAATTCATGTACATTTCATGACTTAAAATAAAAGTTATAATTAAAAGAAGTTAAATGAAAAATATAAGTATACATTCGAAAGTTTGTACTGAACGAAAATTTTGTATAAAGTATTAATATTATTAAGTTTTTTTTCCAACACAAACGTTATGAAAATGCCGTTTTTTAATAACAGCTAAGGCGTTGAGTAATTCTTTATCTGGGTCATCACAGAGAGGCCGAATCGCATCCATCAATGCATCAAAAACTTCTTCATAATCCTTCAAGCGCTTTTTGCCATGAGTGCCATCAATATTTATAGCAAGAATCAATTCCAGAGATAAAATTCATGGCATTGGTCTGCAAAAATGCACAAAAATTTGGAAAAGGATAAAAGTAGAGAAGAATAAAAACTCACGTAAATTTGCTCATTTTCATCGATTATGATATCATTGAGCGCTTTCAGCAATATCACAATATCACTTTTGTTAATTTTATTATAAATTTACAATATTTAATTGGGTTTTTCCCCTTTTTTTATTAAAATTGAGCACCACCTAAAATACCGTATTTGCTTTGATTGACATTTGATTTACTGACATGCTTCCTTTGTTTTATTATTTTTTTTACATTTTCTTATTTTGCTTTTCTTCATTCTTACTTTTGTTTCTATGCAATATGTTTGGTTGATATCTGCATGAGATTTAAACCAATTTGTAGTCATTTGCAAAATAGTTAATTTATAATTTGCGTTTTTATCAACCGACTATTTTATTTACTACAGGGATCATACACATACCCATACATATGCATATGACTCGTACTCATATTCGTAGTCATTTTCATATGCGAATTTTTTTTTTACTGTAAATGTTTTGATAAATTTTAAATATAAACTAAAACCACATTTACTTACAGTATATATAACGGGGCAACCAACAACAACAACTACGACAATTATAACAATAAAAATCATATAAAAAAATACACACACTTTCGTGTATATAAATACACAACAAAAACAATTTAAGATGTTGTTGCAGTAGTTTTTCTTTTTTTTTTTCGTATGTATACATACTTGTAATATATAACGGTATATATTATATTTTCCAGGTCAAGGTTGGTTGAGAAGAGAATGTTCATGTTTATATAAGTGTGTGTGTATACATATATGTATATGTACATATACATACATATATGAATGGTTATGTGTGTATGTTCTTGTGTGTGATTTGGTGTAAGTAGAGTGAGTGAAAACTATTTTTTTTTTCTCTCCTTGCTCTTCTTCTTTTTTACTTTTATCATTATTTTTCATTGTTGCTCTTTAGCCATAGAAATGTTAATGGTTTGATGTTGGCATGTACATAATCATCCATCCAACCAACCACCCTCTCTTCGTTACGCACACACATACGTACATACAAAAAGTGTTTACGAGCGAATGTGAAAAAAATATAAGATCCCGGGATTTTTTTTTTTATTTTACTTTCTGTAAAACTTCCTTTAAGTTTATTTCTCTCTTTTGAGAAGTACAAGTACTACGTGCCTTCTAAATTTATTTTTTTTTTGTTTAAAGCATTAAAATTATTCACTATTCTCTTGTCTGTTTCTTTTTCTTCTCATTTATAACTGTTGTCGTTGTAGTTGTTGTTATTGTATACATACATATATAATTTGTTTGTGTTTCCTTGTGCTATAGACACCATAACTTAAAGCAATATTTTTACAACGACTAAACATAGAATAGAGATGAGTGAGTGCGTACGTTTTTATTCTTTTTAAAACGTGCTGGCTGGCTGCTGTTTTACTTCATACACACGCACACACACAAAAACTTGTCTTTTATTATGGATTTAAATTACAAGGATAATAATAAAAGGAAATTTCAATTGTATTAAGTACTGTAGATGATAAATATTACATTTAATTTCATTAAAAACAGCACACATGCTCCAATTACAAAGATAGACAGATAGAGAGAGAGAGAGAGAGCAAGAGAGGTGGAATAAATATGCTGGAATTTCTTAAAAAAGAGGTGGAATAGGAATAGAGAAAGTTTTTCCGGTGCAGCATTAACGCTATATTGACAACGTGTTAAAGAGTGAAGTTGGCTGCGTGTGAAGTATGTATAATGTTATATTAGATGTTATCAAGTCAATCAAACGATTTATTTGTTAAAAAGTTGAGTTAGCATTACTTTTCATGACAAAACTTTAACATTCTTATTCAGGTATTCACTGCCAACGCAACGCACAATTGTTTTATTTAAGTTGGTCTGTAAGAATCCTTGGTAATAGGTCATTACAACCTTTCAGTTAGGATTGCGACCTAGATTCTCACACCACTTATGTTGTATGTGTTAATTATATCCATAAGTGGCGGGACCGACAGTTTATAGTGTTTTCCCACTAAGTGGTTTTAATCCAAAAGTAATTTTAATAATTAATTAAAACCTGGTTTTACCATACAAAATTATTGTGTTAAAACCATCTTAAAATCTTTTTTGAATTAGTTTTAAGTAGGTTTTATAATATACAACCTTGTTTTCGATGTACTAAATCAGAGCTACCAAAATAGAAATATTGAAAATATTTAAAAAAAAAAACAAAATAAAAACAAAAACAGCTGTTGCACAGTCATAAATGTCATGAATTTAAGCCAGATTTAAGAAAACTTATAGCGTGAGTGCAAAATCAGCTGATTATGGTTTTAATGTTAAAAGCAGGTTTTGACTTTAGGTGTGAAAACACTATTAAATCGACTCTGAACGACAGATTTTTTTGAATAAAATTTTCATGGCATTTTCATTTACTCGCAGAGTTTTTGCCAGAAATTTGCTGAGAGGAAGTCGCTGAAAAAATATATTTCATTTTTCGTTTTGTTGGAAATGCCTGATTAGACTGTAAATTTTCAGTTTCCATTAAAACAATCCCAGACTCTACTGTACAGTACTATCAATGCTGCATTAGCCTTTTTTTTGTTTGTTAAATTTTCATTATTTTTGTAACAATTTTTTTTTTTGTTCTTAAGAGATTCCTTTGTTTTGTCCTGTACTGTGTTGTTATACGTCCACCAATGACTACTTACACCCTCAACAGGGAGTTGAAAAAGGTCAAACTAAGCTTCTATTTTTAATAAGACAAATATTTGTTTGTTTACATTTTTGCAAATAACTCTTCACAGATCTCTCTTTCGCTCTCTCTCTCTCTCTGTGTACCCTTTTTTGTTTTCATATTAAGTGCCAGCCATTCAGTTTGTGTGTTTTTGTTTTCATTTATATTACCGTTATACACCACCTCAATGTTGAATGCATTAAAATGATACAATAATTCTCGTTTTAATTTCCATGTCACGTACAATATTGCAAAATACTGGTGTTAAGAACTGGCAACAAATGAAGAAAAACAAAAAAAAAAACTTTTTCAAGTTCACTCTTTAATAGTGTCCTTCTTTGAAGGTTCTCTTCTTAACCGTGCCTTTTTCTCTCGCTTCTATTCTCGTGCTGTGTAACACATTAAAAATAATAATGAAAACAGGTTTTCGTTTTTTTTTTTTTTTTTTTTTTTCGTATTATGGCTGCCATTAAATGAAGTGTAACTGTGAATGAATGAATGAATGCAGGAATGGCAACGTATTTCTTTCTCTCAAAAGGGTTATTATTTCAATGGGAAAAAGAGAGAGAGAGAGAGAGGGAGCGAGAGAAAAGTAAAGCAATTTTATATTTTAAAATATTTTTTCAAGTACTATTTCTATGCAATTATTTACTTTTCTATTCTTAAAATGGTCAAGGTTTTCCTTTTTCTTTTTATAAATTTTGTGAAGAGCTGCGTTGCTCTTTAAATGAAAATTGTAGAAATAAGTAAAAAAAAAATTTTTTAGGAGCAATTATTAAATTTTTTCACAAAATAAGGAGAAAAGCTTTCTATATGAAGAGTAAAACTAGTTCCGAAGGGTCTTAGGAAGATTAAAATTTGAGCCAAAACTCTTAAACCTATACTCACAGTTGCCGCGTATATACAGCAATCGCTTGGTGCATCAATCACAGCGGCTAACGTTGTGTAAATTTTACTTATTAGTCCACAGAGGCTAATTCCTTATCTCTTAGAGATCACAGATATATACAGATACGTCACGGGCTTTTGATGTTTAACTCCTCACTTAGAAAGGGACAGCAAATATTACCAAAATGTATTTCTGTCCCTCTCTGACTGCTTGTCTGTTTTGTTTATGTTTTTTTTAGATTTCGGGGTGGATTTTTATTATTCTATTTTGGTAGAAATTTATGATATTTTTGTAGAATATTAGAACAATTTTGAAAGGAGATGAACCGTTTTATTAGGGAAACGTAATTCGGAATTAATGTAGTTTTTATGACACCTTTCATCGGTCGTCACTAACTTATGGTGTTTTCTTTTCTACAAAGAAAATGTCACCCTCTTACAAGGTACATTAAAAAAATTTTTGACCAACCCTGTTGTAATGTCATTTTTTATTTGAGAAGAACATAATACAAAAATTAAAAAAGGGTATGCCCTGTGTTTACCACTTATTAAGAAAATTAATAAGGAAATGCCAATTTGTTCAAAGGTGTTGCCAAAACGCTAATTTTTCGACTTCATTTTTTGCACGCTTTTTTATAACAAAAAAAAAAGATATTTTAACACTGTTCTAACATTGAATGCAATTTTTTATATTGCTGACCATGTAGCTTTAATAATGTAATATTTCCTTAAGATTACTCCACAACACAATGAAAAATTTAACTTCAAATTGGATAACAATACCAGGCGACTTTTTTTAAATTTCATCTGGTAACCCTATAAATAAACAAAAGCCATCTGCTTTACAGGGCATTATCAGCACTCTCGATTTATACAGGGCATAAAATGCAATGCCCTCTACCATTGGCAAGTGCGAATTATTTAGAATAAAACATACCACCCTTTTAGAGGGCGAAACATTTTTAAGAAACAAACGCAAAATTGCATTTTGCGTTAATAAAATGCACATTTTTTGGTAGAAAAGAAAACACCATTAGTATTTAACTAATTTAGAGGTATATTTACAAATTCCTGAAACAAAAAGTTATGAGTATATATTTTGTTATATTTTTATTTTTACTCACCTTTTGTACACGGAACTTTTTTCAGTGTGAAGGGAAATTGCTAAGAGTTCGATTAATAAAAAAATTACCGAAATTTAACTTTTTCATTCAAGAAATTAATAAATACTGGTAATATACACAAAGTTCTACAAGAAAAATTTTTTATAAGCAATGTGTCTTATTTCATCTTAATGTATTTAACTTCTTACTTACCTTTTGCACAAGAAACTATATTCATTCTGACCAAAAACCAGTCACATTTTGTTTAATATTTAAATATTTAAGAACTTCTAAGATTTTCATTGAAGAAATTAAAAAATATTCCAAATTTGCCCTTTTTTAACACAAAATAAATGTTTGTTTACATTTAATTTTTCCACTTTATCCGCCAGTTTTCACTCTGAATATCTGTTGCTTCTAACACATTTGCTTCGCAAAAACTTTTAACATTTTTTTCTCCCTCTACAGGGAGGGTTAAAATTGCTGATTTAAGCGTTTTTCAAACGTCATAATTGTCGCCACTGGTTACACTGTGTTAGAGATGTTGTGCTTAAGAGACGCAAGTTTTATAAAGGTACCTAATATTGGATTCTTACCGCTAAAAATCCGTCTTATTGCCATTCAGATAAAATGTCATATGCTACGTGGGGGTATGGTTAACCCTTTAGTTTTGTTTTACACCTGGTTTCCTCCAAAAGCTGTGTTATCTTCATGATAATGCGTTTTGCTCTGTAATACATCTGTTGACTGCATTCTCTAGGTTAATCCCAGCCCTGCTACCATATTTTTGGTTGTTAAGAATTCTCCAAACAGAGTTTCTATCTACCATTTGGCATTCCCTGAATTGGACGCCGTTAAACACAACCAGCGTTGCCAGATTTTTTTTTAAACTTTATTTCTGGGAAAAAAAAACTTTTTTTTTACAAAAAAAACTTGTTTTCTACAAAAGTACCAACATTTTTAAAGGAAATTCCGGAGCCCGGTAGCCTCTGTTGGTGTTTTTTTGCGTTTTTTGTCCGGGACTAATAAAATACACAATATTTTATTTAAAAATGTAAATATTTCCTGTTTTAATACTGAATTTATTGAAAAAAATTTTAAATTCAAATTTTGTCGAAGAAACTTGTTTTGTTAGAAAACAAATTTAATGAAAACTTTTTCGCATCTCCAAAAACTTGAAAACTTGGCAAATGGCAAAGCTGAACACAACCCTTATGCAGTACAGTCTTCATTCTAGTCCTTTTAAGCTTGACTATTTTATAACTCTCTGCTCCATCCATAACCATCGAGTATATCCTACGAGGAAGCCCCTCCTTCTGCTGTTTGTGCTGATGCTTCTTAGCAATCTATACAGCTAATGCTATGGTAATTAAAGCTGAAAAACACTGACCTTCCACACTCCATTTTTTAAAGAATACTCCGTAATGCTTGTCTACGATGTTGTATATGAAGCAGGCAGCAAAACAGTCTGCTAGATCCCTGTAGATTTCATTAGAATGAGATTCACTGCAATGAAAAGGCTTCTGAAGGTTTTCTAAATTCCCCCAACAGAGATTTCCTGTTGTGTGTTGCTGCTGTTGTACTTATTACCCAGCCAGTTCAGTGTCAAGAAACTTTGAAAACTTTACACAGAGAAAACGCATTTCCAAAGCCATTGTATAAATAGGCCTAATGTTGTTGTTGGTAAGTTTAGCACACAGAAAAAGAAAATTTCATATTTCCATGTTTCGTTTACAACAATGTTGCTTAAAAACTGTGGGAGAAAATCATTTTCATTTGCAATGTTTGTATGGTTGTACCATTGGTGGTGTTGTGGTGGTGGTGATGGTAATTCAATACATTTGAAATGCCTTTTTCCTCAAAAACAACAAAAAAAAAGAAGAAAAAACTCTTTAAAGAGATTTTCTTTTTCGGTATGGAAAACATTAGTAATCATTAGCTGACAACAACAGAAAGAAATTACATTTTGAAGGGGGAAACCATAGAAAGATGATTTTCAAAAAAGAGCGCCCTTTCTTTGGTTTGCATTTTTATTGTGGTTTTTATGCAGCAGACAGACAGACACTGTGATGAATGAATGATTTGTAGACAGATATACACAACATTTGCTTGTTGTTTTTAAATCATATCATATGATACACTCTTCATGTTGATGTGGATGATGATCATAATCATCAACAGAAAGTTAATGATCATGTTTAAATTTCTTCTAACATTTGACAACGTTAAGCAAACCAAACAACAACCATTTGATGTGGAAAAGTAAGCATCAACGTCAAACTATTGCTTGTTGCCATCATCTCTACAATTATGACAAATCTTAATAATGACAATGACAACTCTGACACACATATGTATGTTTGTACATACTTTACATGCTCCCACTAGATCGCGCTCTCTCTTCGGCTGTCTATGTAGCCAGGCAGTCAGTTAAGCGTGTATGTATGTCTGTCTCTCTGTCCATCAACAGAAAACTAATTTATGTCTACTTAAAGTTTATAAACGCGACAGAGAGACAGCCGTACATGCATTGTGCTTGTCAACATTTGTTAACTGAAAACCAGCAACCAGAGTAACCAACAGACAACATCAACACAAACATTATGGTTGAGTTGGTTTGATGTATTGGCTGGATTTGTGGATGATTTTGTAGTTGTCAACCACAACTACAACTAAATTAGAAGCATTCAAAATGGCTAAAACACAGACCACATACGGTTATAGTGACTGCTGTCATCTGACAATGGCAATCAAATTCACGTAACAATGCGTTGTAGCCCCCTTCCCCTTGCGTCTTCACTCCTTCCCCATGCTAAATACAAAACAAGTACGATAAAGTGACATGAGTGACAGGCAATTGTTAAAGAAATAAGCAGTTGTCTTCCATACATACCAGGAATTTAAAACTTTATTTACTGACTGATCAGATTGGCAGTCCAATTATTCTAAGGATACTTAGATACTGAAATATATCGACGGCTCCGTTCTATAACATTCTAAGTCGAAAAAGTATGTTTTGAGTTATGAGCTCTCAAAGTTTTCACGCGCCATATGACTATATGTGTATTCTAAGTAGATTTTTCCCTATAACTTCGGAACGGATCGGCGCATCTTAACCAAATTTTGACAGTATTTAAGTATGAAAATGCAAGAACATTAAAAACGTTCTAAGTACACTTAGAACGTTATAGAATGGAGGCATCGATATATTCTCTTGGACAGTGCAAAACGATTTCTGGAACTTGCAATGAATGGCACAACACAGAATTCAAATGTAATCCTAAACTTCCTATAAGGAACTCAGGACCCACAGGACCATACAGGGTTTTTTGTAAACGATTTGTTATTAGATTGAAAACTTTCTCTCTGTTATTAGAGTGTATTTGTTTTCGATCACTTATTACTTACTTACTTATTTAATTGGCAATTAACAACCCGATTAACGGATTTCGGTCTGCCTTAACACATCCTTCCAGATGCCTCTGCTTCTTGCGTGCCTTCGTCAGTTGGTCACGCCAATCGGCAACAGGAAAGCTTTCTCGATTTGGTCCTTCCAATGCAAACAAGGTCATCCTCTTCGCCGACTTCGGCAAATCCCCAAATCAAATACCTGTCTCGCCGAAGCATCCTCCTCCAGGCCTCGAAAGACATGGCCGAGATAGCACAGCCGCTGGATATTAATACGCTGTACAACGTCTATGTCGTTGAGGAGCTCTTACAGCCGATTGTTGTATCGGATGCGGAAATCATTGCCAACTTGCACTGGACCGAAGATCTTACGTAGGACTAAGAATACTCGAATACTCTCAAGGCTTCAGCATCAGTGTTTAATAGTGCCCATGCGCCATAAAAAATCACGGGGAAGATGAGCGTCTTCTAGAGCATTAGTTTTGTTGTACGAGAGAGGTTTCTACTACTCAATTGCCTATTGATGCCATAGTAGCACCTGTTGGCAATAATTATCCTGTGCTGGATCTCCAGTCTCTCATGATTTTTGATGGTAACAGCGGAGCCAAGATAAATAAATTCCTTGAATATATTGAAAGTATAGTTATCTGCCGTATTCTGGAATCCAATACGCCGCATATGTCTCTACTTGTCGGCAACAAAGGGTGATTTTTTTAAGAGCTATAGGAAAAAATTTAAAAAAAAAAAAACAAAAACAAAAAAAGAAAACTGCATAAAATCTTTATTTGAATCGATAGTACGGTCCATATAATTTAATGTTTGAAGATTATTTCATGCAAATGTTGACCGCAACTGCGCCTCAAATGGTCCATCCGCTTAGTCCAATTTTGGCATACTCTTTCCAACATTTCGGCCGGTATCTCACGAATAAATGCTTCAATGTTGTCTTCCAATGCGCCAATTGAAGCGGGCTTGTCTGTATAGACATGAGCTTTAACATAGCCCCACAAAAAATAGTTTAAAGGCGTTAAATCGCACGACCTAGGCGGCCAATTGACCGGTCCCGAACGTGAAATAAAAAATTCACCGAACTCGCTTCTCAATAAGTCCATTGTTACGCGTGCTGTGTGGCATGTGGCACCGTCTTGTTGAAACCACATGTCATGCAAGTCAAGCTCTTGCATTTTTGGCAAAAAAAAGTTGGATATCATCTCACAGTAGCGCTCACCATTCACAGTTACGTTACGATTCGCAGCATCTTTGAAGAAGTACGGTCCAATGATGCCAAATTCAATGATTTGCAAGCGTTGTTCGTCTGTAAGACGATTCATGTTTAAATTATAGACCAAACTGAAGATGTTTGACAGCGAAACAAAACACGAAACGTGCGTGAGCTGTTTAAACCAGTGTTGCCAAAAAGATAATAGCTAAAAAATCACCCTTTACTTCGTTTTGCCCTCATTTACTGCCAGGTTCATCTTAGTAGACTCCCGTTCAATAGCACTAAAGGCAGCAGTAACATCTTGCTTGTTAAGCCCAATGATGTCAATGGCGTCAGCGTACGCAAGCAACTGGACGCTTTTTTGAAATTCATTTATTATCTGATTTAATCCTTGAATACAATTCTTTGGTTTAAATTGTTAAAATTACACGGTGAATCTTCTAATTAATAGGGGAGTTCATATAGTCATGATGCCTTTAATTTCCAACCCCTTTAAATCTCTTGTCAGTCACTCCATTTAACATAATTTACATGATAATTAGAAAACTTTTCATCATACATCCGAGAATACTTTTGTCAAAAGAATAAAAAAAATGAATTTTTATTATCTTGTTACTCTCGTCGTTAACGCCTCTTAATTTGATAATAAAACTTAAACTTTTATTAGCAACAGAAAAACGAAAAAAAAGCCAAGAAAATAATTTAGAATTTATGATTCAAAGGAAAAGATTCTAAATTATATGGCATTGTGTGTGTGTGTGTGTCTTTAATAAAAACCCATTCAGTCATCATATGTAAGTGGGTCAATGTATAGGGTGATGGGTTGTCTTTTGGATGGCTTATCTCTGCTTTACATATCACAGCCATAGCCATGATATGAAATTTGACCTCAATTGTAATTTATTTGACTAAATTCTTTATTACTTCAACATTTGTGTTGAATATAAAGAAATTCACCATTAAGAAGTTTATAATAGAGTCTGTCAACATAAGCATAAATTGCCATGGCGAGTACAGTGGGTGTGTTAAAGCTAAAAGTTAATGAATTTAATAGTAGAGGAAATAAACTTATACATGTTTCAAAGCGATCCTAATTCGTGCACAACTTATACTGAAGAAGATATAAATAAGTTCTTCGGAATTATTTTGTATATGTCGGTGCAGAAATTTCCCAACACAAGATCATATTGGTCACCAGGGTATGCATATGAATCAATTTCGTCAGCGATGCCGCTAAACAAGTTTGAAAAGATCAAATTGTCACTACATATTAACAACAACGAAAATCATAAACCTGTAGGCCATTCTGAACATGACAGACTTTATAAAATTCGTCCTATAATCAAACATCTCAATGAAAGATTTTCAACAGTTTCAATGGATCAAAGGCTTTCTGTAGATGAGCAGCTGTGCTCCACGAAGGTGGGTCACTTTTTAAAACAATATCTTCCGAATAAACCGCACAAATGGGTTTTTAAGTTGTATGTGCTTTGCAACCTGAGGGGATATGCTCATAAGTTTGAAGTTTATGCTGGACAAGAAAATATAAAAAAGCCAACAGATGAAATTGACCTTGGAGCTACAGGAAATGTTGTAGTTCGGTTGGTTCGGGAAGTTCCAAGAATGCGAAACCGTATCATATATTTTGACAATTTGACGGTATAGAAGGAAGGATATCCACTAATGCAGGAGAATTGCCTTTATCTCAAGCTACTAGATTTGATAAAACCAAAAAAGAAAAAATTAGCATAACCTGTCCATTTGTTGTCCAAGAATACAATAAACACATGGGAGGCGTAGATCTTATGGACAGCTTTCTAGGAAGAAACCACATTACATTAAGGTCAAAAAAGTGGTACTTGCGAATTTTTTTCATTTATTTGATCTTGCAGTTATAAATTCTTGGATAATTTATAAAAAAAAATGCTGGGGAAAGAAATTTGCCACTTTGAGTCAATTTAGAAATGAGTTGGCCTGTGTTTTATGCAATAAAGTTACGAATTCCAAGCGCGGGCGTCCAAGCAGTTCAATTGAGCAAGAATGGTGTTCAAAGAGAAAAAGAGGTTCTACAACTCCTGCACCCCCAAAAGATATTAGAAAAGATGATTTTGAACATTGGCCAAAAGTACGAGGCTCACTCTGATGTAAATATCCAAATTGCAAAGGCTATTCGACAATATTTTGTAGCAAATGTGGAGTAAATGTCGATTTGCATGTCGATGGAAATTTCCTTCATATGAGTTTTTACTAATTTTCTGCTAATTACTTGAACTAAATATTTTTTTAATACTTTTTCCTTAATATATAGCCTGAATTATATCAGTGTAATTTATTTCACGAAAAAATAAAAAATTATGCAATGAAGGAAGGGTTAAATAAAACACACAAAGTTATGATCTCTAGGAAACTCTTATTTTATTTCTTTCCTATGCTTGAACCTTGTGAATATTTAAACCCTGTCGCTCTCTCTCTCTATCATCCAAGCAGCATATCTACGGCGTTGTAAATACTCAGTCGTCTTTAATTTGTTATGGAAGTTGGACATTATAGAAATGGATTTGTAAATCCATATGCAAAATATACCATAATGATAGGCCTCATTGCTTAAAATGCCGCCAAATTGACAAAATCGGATTATCCACCACACTTGCTTAAACAGAAGTAATCTTTTGGGCAGTAAGTACATTACGATAATGCAGAGGGCTGATTACATCTAAAGTTTTAAATGGTACTCTGTGATTTAAAAAGTACTTTTGGGTTTAAATAATACTTTTTATAACTTTTTATCTATGTTATCAACTGCATATTTTACATGCTTTCTAGTTTAAATAGTACTTTTGGGTTTAAATAGTACTTTTTATTTATGTTACCATCCGCATATTTTACATGCTTTTTAATTTTATAGGTACTTTGTGGTGTAAAAGTTACTTTTGTATTTAAATAATACTTTTTATAGTTTTTTATCTATGTTACCAACTGCATATTTTATATGCTTTCTAGTTTAAATGGTACTTTTGAACTTAAAAGGTACTTTTGGGTTTAAAAAGTACTTTTTATTTCTTTAACAAAACCGTATATTTTACATGCTTTTTAATTTTATAGGTACTTTATGGTGTAATAGTTACTTTTGGATTTAAATAGTACTTTTTATAACTTTTTACCTATGTTACCAACTGCATATTTTATATGCTTTCTAGTTTAAATGGTACTTTTGAGCTTAAATGGTACTTTTGGGTTTAAAAAAGTACTTTTTATTTCTTTAACAAAACCGTATATTTTACATGCTTTTTGGTTTAACCCATTAGAAGTCTCCGTACTCAACTGAGTACAGTTGGATTTTTACGTGTATCCAAGCAAAATTAAAGAAAAGCAATTGTTGTACCGTTATTTAGTTTCACAACAACAACAATAAGAGCTGCAGGAAAAGAATTTGTATGTAGTTTCTGTTGCTTATGCAGAACTATCAGTCTGTATTGTGACGCGAATAAAGTGTGTGGTTTAGTAAACTATTTTGAAAATACACATTTGAAACAATACTAAAATTTGTTTAGTAATCTTGCATTATTTTTATAAAAATAATAACAACGAAACATACAGGCTTCAAAGAATACTTTAAAATAAAAAAATAAATAAAATAGAAAGGTATAAAGTTGGATGTACTCGTTTGAGTACAATGACAGCATCCATTAGTAAAAATGTTTTATTTTCTTGTTAGATTTAAAATATGAGTGGTATACGTTTTAAGGGCCAGCAAAGTTTCAAAGGGCTCCAAGTGGCCGTTGATAGCATTTTAGCTGATAGTGAAGATGAAGAAATTGATATGGCAATCATACCATCTAATCCGAGTGAACTAACTGACGAAGAGGAAGGTGTTGAGCATGATATGACTTCATCAGCCCTACCGCACGATATTCCTGGAACAATTGATGTTTTTGTAAAGCACAAAAATGTCAAGGCTACATGTGATGAGCAGTGAGAGTCCCATGGATCAACTTTTGTTTCGCCGAAACATTGCGCGTTATTATTTACGCCAAGGTGGACAAAACAAATCACGGCAGTCTGGGTCAATAGTTAAAGGTTTAGCTCAAGATGGAGTTGGGCACTATCCCGCAAAAAATAAAAAACAGTTACCGTGCGTAATTTGCCATGCCCGAGTACGTTGGCAGTGCAAGAAATGCTGTGTCGAAAAAGAATGTTTCGAAAAATTTCATACTTAAAAAGTCGATGTACTCATTTGAGTAAACCCCTAAAACTCGTTTCCAAAAAAAAAAATTATAATTTTTCTTTCATTTTGTGTTTTTTTATGCTTGTTTTTATTAATAAATAAATCTGAAATCAAAAACTTAAAGCCGGTTTTCATTTGACCTTTAATGGGTTAATAGGTACTTCATGGTCTAATAGGTACTTTTGGATTTAAATAATACTTTTGATATTTATTAGTGTTACAAACTGCATATTTTACATGCTTTCGAGCGAGATATAATTGGAAAACGTTTCATTGTCACGGAAATTTCATAAATTTTTATTATTACACTCTAACATAAGAGAGGAAGAGTTACATGTTAGTTTCTTAAATAAAATGCCATTAAAATTATTGTTTTGCATTTGTTTTTTTTAATAACTTTGTTTTGCAAATTTCTTTCATATTTTTATAAGTTTTCAGTTAAGGTGTGTCTTACATATTTTTTTAAAATATTTTATTTTTATTACTTATTGATTGTTATGTGTGTGTGTGAACTTTATACGCAATTTTAAATATTCATTTTTTTTTTATAATTTTTTATTTATTTTTTTTCGTACCATATTACTGGTTTTAACCACAATTTTTTAGTTTCATCCTGTTGTGTGCTTTGTAAATATGTATTAAAACATGATTATTTATATACATTTTAGAGGCTAATCCAATAGCCATTTAATGAATTTGAAATCATATTTTAGCACCGTAATGAGAAACCTTTTAAAACTTGTAAAAAACTCATTAGCTAATTAGCACCTTTTCAAAAGGTATTTTTACATTTAGTACCCCGATTTAACTAAAAACAATTTTTTTTTTAAATTTCTTTAATTTTAATTTTTTGTGTTATTTTTTTAGCATAATTTTGTTTTCTTTAAATCTTACAATCGATAGTCTTGATATTACATCTTGGCTTTAAGAAAAGCTCTTTCTTTGAACCCCTTTGTAAGGTGATTGTCAACAATGTTTAAAATTCTCTGGCAACCTTGGGTAATAAGTAATCAAACCAATACTCCTTGATTTGTGGAAGTTGTGAAAAACAGGGCATAACAAATCATGTTTTAGGGAAGAAAAGAATTTCAAAATCAAAACGATATTAATGGTCCTGTATGTGAATCACGGACCAATATTTCAGAAACGCTTTTGCCCATCGATAAAGGGAGATTCAAGTCTTCGAGTCATTCCCAAGAAATGGGGAGACTCTAGTGATTCTTTACAGAGCAAAAAGCTATCAGAAAGCATCTCTCGTCTTTCTACAATTTCCTTGCACTATTTCACTTCGGCGATTATGTCAGTGATTGGTTTACAGTAGGAAATTCTAGAATAATAGGGTTACCCTCTTTTGGCGCCTAGAAACATACTTTATCAAAATATATTGAGTTGTTGCGTTGAGTACAATGATGAGGAACTTTTTTCAGGTTGAGTGGCAGCTATATGGTACTGCAGCTGGATGAGGATACCCTTTGATTAAATGCATCCAAACACCGGGCCATAATTTAGGTGTTACAGGACTATCCGCTTGTTATTTGCTCGGTTTGATAAGTGCTGACACTAATTTTAGAAATACAAAGCCAATGTGATCTTAGTGTTGTATTCACCCTCCGAAGATCTGTCGCAGTGTGATAGGATAAAAGAAATGGCAGTCTTGGCGACCTTTAAACCTTACAGCTTTGCTAGTCCGGGCATAATTTCTAGTTGTGTACCTCTCCAGAGTTGAGTTTGATTAAGTCTTATTTTTAAGGTTGCCAGATTATTGCGAAAAGGATTTGTCTTTGAAGAAAAAAAAAAAACCATAAATCATTTGCATGCTGTAAATAATTTCATAGAACTTTACGTAGATAACTAAGTGTCCGCCAAATAACTTTTTTTTTTTTTGAAAATGCTTTAAAAAAAAAAAGCTACTGAATATTTTCTCAAATTTCTTTTTTTATTTGAAAGTATAATCCTTCCGGTTAATAATGGAAAATAATTTCATTCAAATGGCTGCCTCGGCTGGCCATGCAGTAGCCTACACGATCGATCCAATTTTTAAGCACATTATCGATTGTGTGCAGCTGTATTTCACCAATGGCTTCACGAATATTGTCCTTTAAAGCGTCAATTGTCTCTGGCTTGTCGGCGTAACACTTATCTTTGACGGCACCCCTTAAATAATAGTCCAACGTTGTCAAATCGCAGCTCCGAGGTGGCCAAACGACATCAGCTCTGCGGCTGATAATGCGATCTTCAAAAACAGGGCGCAAAACATCGAGTGTAGCTTCGGCTGTGTGGTATGGTATGTAGCGCCGTCCTGTTGAAACCAAATGTTGCCAATATCCTCCTCTTCAATTTTTGTGAACAAAAATTTGTTCAACATGGCCCGATAACGATCGCCATTGACTGTAACGGCCACTCATTGCTCATTTTCGAAGAAAAATGGCCCAATTATGCCTCTGGACCAAAATCCGCACCAAACAGAGTGACTCGTTTTGGGTGCGTCGGCTTTTCAATGTATGCGTGCGGGTTTTCTGTGCCTCCAATGCGACAATTTTGCTTGTTTACATACCCGCCAAGATCAAAATGAGCTTCATCTTAAAAGATGATTTTTTTTTTGCCAAAATCGGCATCTTCTGTAAGTCGATCGCAGGCCCACTTAGCGAAGCGAAAACGCATTGAATGGTCAATTGGCTTCAACTCCTGAACCAATTGGACTTTGTATGGCGTCATAGCAAGGTCTTTATGCAAAATCCGTCTCAATGATGTCTCCGAAATGTTAAATTGATGTTGATGGCGCTTCACGCACACTTTCTGCTACAGCAGCAATATTCTCGGGTGTACGCACTGTTTTTGGCTTTTCACGCTTTGGTTTATCGATGAGGATGCCAGTTTCTTTCACTTTTTTCACAAGATAACGAACATACGGAGCTGACGGTGCTTCTCTTCTTCCAAAATCCGTACACAATTTTCGCACACATTCTGCAACATTACCATGATTTTCAAAGTAATGTCGCAATATTTCCCAGCGTTGTTCAAGCGTATACACAACCATATTCGTTCAGCGGAAGGATAAAATTAATTATCTGTCAAATCAGACATGAGCTAAGTGTTACCATTCACGAAATAAGCACTAGTTGAAAAAAAAAACGTTTGATGGCGGACCCGATATTATGCCCCTTGTAATAATATTTTCCATTCATTCTCAGTACAAAGCATTGGATTTCTTTTTTTTATTAATTTGATATTATGTTTGGATTTTCCGTGGTGAATTTCCTTTTTTGCTACACAGAAATAATCAAAAATTTCTTTTCAAATTAGAAATATTGAATATGAGGCCATAAAAATACTAAATTCCCAAAGGAATTTTTCTGAAATTGTTAAGAACCCATAAGTTTTTCGAAAAAAAAGAACAATTTGAAAAGAAATGAAATTTTTTTATAATTTTTCCTTTAAATACCAAAAGCAATAGAACTTACATAACGAAACGACGACAATAATTGCAATAAAACAAGAAAAAAGAAAAATAATGCCAAATTGATTGATTGAACGCAATGCCTACTACAATAACACATTGTGTTTGCTTGTTAAAAGCAAATATTCAAAATATAATAAATGTTGGTGGTAAATTTTGATTTGCTACCATTATTGCTTTATAATAACAATTGCAACAACAACTATCAATGGCAGCACCGACAGCAACGGGCTTAGAACCACAACATCAATCACATAATCATCATCAGCAGCATCAGCATATACATCATCTTCCAACACAACAACAACAACAACAATTAATACAACAACAACAGCAACAATTACCAAATACAAGCCATAATTCTCATCATATTGAACAACAGCAACAGCAGTATCACTATCATCAACAACTATTATTACAGCAACAACAACAACAACAACACCAGCAACAACACCCACAACAGCATCATTCACAACAACAGCAATGCAATTGTTATTTACCCGTTTTAAAACCCGATGTTTTACTAAATAATGATCGCGGTTTATTTAAAGTCTATTGTTTTATCAAAGATTTTATAGGGTAAGTAAAATTACCAACCACCCCCCCCCCTACGCCTCTTGCCTGTCATATACACTGCTTTCAACATTGTTGCTTTAGAAACGAAAAAAAAAAAAAAAATAATTGTCTGGAGGCCTATTTTTTATATTCACCTTTATTCTGGTTGTCGTCGTCGTCGTCGCCGTCGTCGTCGTTACCAAAAATGATGTCGATAAAATCATAGTCGACAAAATCAGGGTCGACACAACACAATATCGACGGCGTATTGACTCACAGAATACCAAATGTGTGTCGACAGTCATCTATAACTGCCAATAACGACAAACAGAATACCAATTTTAAACTGTCGACTCAAGACGACGTCGACGACGACAACCAGAATAAGGGTGATTATTTCTCTCTGTTTATACACAAATTTATATTCACCCTTATTCTGGTTGTCGTCGTCGACGTCGTCTTGCGTCGATAGTTTAAAATTGGTATTCTGTTTGTCGTTATTGACAGTTATAGATGACTGTCGACACACATTTGGTATTCTGTGAGTCAATACGCCGTCGATATTGTGTTGTGTCGACTCTGATTTTATCGACATCATTTTTGGTAACGACGACGACGGCGACGACGACGACAACAACCAGAATAAAGGTGATTTTTTTTTTTATATTTTTTCTATTTAATTTACCCCACACCCTTTCATAATTGTTTACGTAGCTCTTACCCTGTATTCATAGCTTGAATGTTTTGCCATTATCAGTTTGATAACCCTAGTAGCTCCTCTCCCCCCGGCCCGTTCTTTTTCTTTAGTGTAAATATTTTTATTTTTTATTCTTTCGAAACAGAAAAATAAAAAAATAAAAAACACTTGTTGTCACATTGTTTTGTTTGATTCCAATATTTATTTTTGTTATCATAATCGTCTAATTTTTTTTAATTTTTCTTATCATCACCATTCGAAATTGCTGTCATAATATGAGTTGCTGAACTCCTGTTATATTCAATTTCATTATCACCTGCTTTTAAGTGATAACATTATGAACTGAAAGGTTCTCCTTTGATCTACTCTGCCAGTCATTATTATTATTCTACCATCTGCCCTCAAACTATATATGGGGTAGCCCTATACAAAGCATTCGGTATGATGGCTCTTCCACTTCCCTTAGCCTAACAAAGTTCAAGAAATTGTTCCGTGTCCCTTCTTAGTACTTGATACTCACTTAGGTGTTTACTTCTTAGGTTCATTATTGCTGCAGAATCTTGAAACAATTGCTATTGTGAACGAATTATCTTCGAGTTAACAAGGCGCACTCAGAACAAGGTTTACTGTAATCAGGTTACTACTGGACATACTGGCAGATGACACATATCTCTTCTTATTGTAGTTTTCCAACAGAACTTTATATTGTTTTAAACCAATTGAGCTTAACCCATTCGCTGGCAAGGACGAGTATACTCGTCTTTGACATGGTATCCCGCACTGCCTAGACGAGTATACTCGTCCTACTTTAAATATATTATAACATGCAGGCTTTTTAATTAGCAAATTTTTTTTGCCAAAAACATAATATAAATATGTAAAAAACTTGAAAAATACTACAAATAAATTTTTTTACAAAAATAATACTTTATTTCTTACTTCTACTAAATGTAAGCAAATACGAAAAAAGATATCGAGTCCTTCTGCCTTCCTATCGCCAACGACGAGTATACTCGTCTTTGGTTTTCTGCTTGTAAATGATTATGTATGATTATGTATGTGCTCTTACCAAGAAATAACAGGGTTTTGGTAAACAATAACACTCAAAATATAAATGGCAATGGGAATGACTTCATATAATTTAGGCTTGGCAGCGAATGGGTTAAGATGTGTTTCATTCTTTCTCCTTCTTTCCGATCGCCGTGTATACCAAACATTTATCCCGACTACACAGAAACGTTCTCAGCAAGCTCTGCTCTGTCTGCTTTTTGTCGTGAATTCCTTCATTACTTGGTATTGCAAAGATTGTGACCATATTTTTCCCTTTAAGCTGATAAAGCTTCTCCAGAAAGTGACATCTCTTCTTGAGTTAACCTAAATCGTGTGCTCGGAAGAAGCGCTTCTCACTGCCAGATAGCATTGCAACGTCTTGTCGTTTGTAATTCCCATCCAAGTTGAAATGAGCACATCTTCCTATGGCGTACTCTTCCGATACCGATAGGTGTCATCGCAGGTTTCGAATATTCCACCCATGCTACTATCATATTATCAGAATAGCTCCTCTCTTAAAAATTTCTACATTCCCTCTTACTATTCAGTCTCGCTGCGTAGCTTTCCTCAACATAAAGAGTCAATAAAAAATAATCAATCTTTTGGATCCCGTGTTATACTTGTCTCCCGATAGCCTAACCATAATCTCCGTAGCATTGGTCCTATATACAACGATCTTAAGTGTAAAAGAGCCTCCATCCCCGCTGTAGCACACATTCTTATTGCCCCGTTTTACCAACATACATATTTCAGTCTCTGATCTAATTCTAATAATACCTTTTATGTGGTGGCCGCAATTCGAAAAGTACCTTTTTAAAGTTATTCTTTTTTAACCTCTTTGTCCTCCTTTACATATTTTTATATCATTTTGTAAAATCAAATAAATAAAAAAATAACCTCTTTTATAGCTTCCTACAGTCAATAATCCAAAACAATATTAAAAGTACCATAAAGGGGAAAAAAGGCAAGTCACATTGTCCAAAAGTACTATTATAGAGGTTTTCACTTTACATTTTATAGAATTTGATACATAAAATATAAATTCTATACAAAGGAATATTTTATTTCTTTATATTCTTTGTAAAACTTATAAAGTACCACGCTTACAATGCAAATTGCAGTCATAATCAGAAAGTACTTCTTTTATTACCCATGAATTATACAAATTATTCTCATCCCAATATTTATTTGTTATTTTTCTGCTTGTATGCCACTGTACTCTGCAAGTTGAATTACTTTTTTCGTTTGTGGATTTCTCCATTATTCACCACACATTCTTTATTTAGAATTTTTTTTACTACCGCTTTTATTTGCTTGGTGAGTGTGTTACACAATTCACCACTTCATATGATTTGTTGTTGATTGTTTTGCAAAGTATTGCTGCTATGGCTAGTGTGTGTACATATAGAATATTAGCTGAACAGCTGGCAAGTGCCTCCGTGGCGCAATTGGCTAGCGCGTTCGGCTGTTAACCGAAAGGTTGGTGGTTCGAGCCCACCCGGGGGCGGTTATTTTTTTTGTTTTTTTCTTTTTCTCGATTTAATTATAAAATTTTTTTTTTTTACATTTTTAATTAAGGCCAGAAAAACAATCGAAAAAAATTATTTAAAATGCCCAGTTTGTTATGGAAAAATACATAAGAATTCCATAAACGGAATCTAGTTCCTGTACTGCTGGTCAAAGGTCAGGCAAGGTTCTAAGTTAGCCGTTTAAAAGGACAAAATCTAGTGAAACCCAATTTTTCACTTGTGAAATGTTGCTGCTAACGATCGTATTTGGAGGCTTCGAAGTAATGTGGTTATACTAGGCTGTTTTTCATCTATTACGAGCTGTTAAGAGAAATGGAAATTAAAGGCCTTAACCGACTTAATGTCGAAAGACGTAAGAAGTACTGAAAGCTTGCAGACTACTGTGCCGGTCTTTAGACTGTCGTCATGCTACAGGCAAAGCTTGGAAGTTCTGTTGTGTAGATATTGCCCTAAAGATTCTCAGGATATTGTTCAATGTCAGTAAGGACAACGCCCTGGCTATTATTTGTGAACATCAACCGGTTTTTTCCTAAAATGATTCGAATCCCCATTCACCTTATCGATTCCTATTCTTTTTTTTTTTTTTTGGTGAACCAGCACTCAGGGGATGGCCCCTACTCATGCAGTGCATTGTGCAGGTGTTTAGGAAAATGGGTTATAGAAAGGTGGAAGAGAGGGAGTAGTGTTTGTGGACATCTCAAGATGCGAACGGCAAGGAAACGAGTTGCTGCAAGGTGACTGAGCAATTGTTGTTTGTCAGAAGAAATTTGGTGACAGGCATCGGTGATTGATATTTTGCGTCGAAAGGAAATAAACTGGATTGATGTATATTCATTCGGTCATGGATTGATATCAAAATGCTGATAAAAATCGAAAAATTTAGAGGAATTCTGATCTTCTTGGAAGCATAGATAGATAGATGCCAACTTTACAAGTAATTGGGTCTTCTCAAGTAAAGTCTATCACATGTTCGCCGTTACCATCTACTGGTCTGAATAGCAGGATTACTAGAACTCAGAACTCGATTTGTGACACCGACACTACTGAGCTCACCTGATATCAAATTAAAGAATTCAATGAATGAAGAACAGAAAACGATTATTAACTGCCCATTTTTCTGTGACTTCATATTCATGAAGGTGTTACAGTAAACAGATCGCAAATGGAAACTGGTACCCTCGCGGACGTCTCTTTTGGATATAATTATGCGAAGATATCTTAAAGGTTATCTCTCATATGGACAGAACCTTCCCGGCTGAGGTGTATGCAATCACAAAAGCAAACGAATCTAAATGAATGAAAGAATGAACCAGTAGCACTTGGAGATGGGGTAGACCTTTAAGTAGGTAGTTAGACGGCTCTGAAAGCACTGACTGGTCTTTATGTTTATATTATTCTGCAGGAAGCTTTGAGGATACCCCTGAATAAGTATAATATAAAACTCAGGAGAATTTTGGGACATTATAGCATAGAGCGTAACTATATCGCAGATAATCTGACGAGATAGGGCACATTGCAATGCCTAGTCATGGTGGAGATTTTCCACGGAACATTGTAAAATCTTCAACCTTAACACGTTCACGCCGGCGCGTACCACCGGTGGCCCGCACTAGACTGCCTTATCGGGCGGCGTGTACCACCGATGGCCCGCACTAAAAAGCAATTGATCAAGTTATTAGACGATACGTAATGCCAAATATTTAGATCTTTAACATTTCGGCTGTCGAATAAAATACCTGAGAGTCACGTTCTCTTAAAAGCATTTATTTTTAATAACAATTATAATTAATAACGTCTTATAAATATAACAGCCGCCCGTAGGCGACAAACATGAGTTAAAGCGCCGGCGTGAACGTGTTAATAGGCTTCCGGATAAGGAATTGTACTTTGACTAGAGATGAGCGATCCAGTGAATTTTGAAGAACGTTGTTCTGAGTGAACGTGATTTGTTAATCACTGTTCTTTAAAACAGTGATTGTGATCACAGTATTCCAATAATGACAATAACGTATTTTATTAAGTCGTAAGAAAGAGACAACTAGATACATACTACGAAAAGACTACTAAACAAAATCAAAGTGGTGTCCAGTGTTGCCGTTTTTGGTTATTTCTAACCAAAATTGGTTATTTTTTTGTTCAATGTGTAGGGATTGTAAGTCTATTGTCTAGTTTCCTGAATATTAAGGGTGGCCTATCGAAGTGCAATAGTGTTTATATTACTCTTTCATTTTATAATCAATTTATCACGAAAATTTATTTTCCATTGAAATTTCATAATTTATTGCCTGATTTTTTTTTTTTTTTGTTTGTTTAATTAATTTCTTATGAATTCTTTTGCTCTCAGCTGATGATAATAAGCTTTTTTATAAAGAAACATAATAAATATACCATAAAAATTCAATTAAAATTCCTTTTTCAATCATAATACATAAATCGCGTTTTACGTTCATAATATTCTCTCTTATATTAATGGGTCTTAAAGAAAAAATTTTTCCCTTTTCGTTTTCTTTTGTTTTAAATGAATTCTATTGAAAATAAAGAAGAAAAACTTTTTCTCTTTCTTTTCTGCCTTTTTTTTTTTTTAATAATGAAAAGGAAAAGTAATTAAAATTTTGTTTCTCAAGAATTGTATTGAGAATGAAAATAAAATTAATTTTAATTTCTTGCTTCCTACTTTCAAATATATGCACGCTCGCTCGTAAGCAATTTCTATGCCATGATAGCGTGAATATATGCTCACATGACATTTTTCAAAAATTTTTTTTTCAATTTTTTTTTTTTTATAATTAAACAATTAAAAAATGTAAAGGAAAATTATATTTTTCAAATGAAAACAAAATTAAAAACTATTTATTGTTAGAATTTTAAACAATTTCATCATCATAAAATAATTATCAAATACAAAAAAAAATAGAAAAATTCGTTGCCCCTGAAATTTGTCACTTTCATCGTTATGACATGACATTTTCATGTTTAATTAGAAATTCTTTCTTTGAAGGTTTTTTATTTTTTTTTTTTTTTTTTTTTTTTTGATATCTTAATATAGAATAATAAATTTAAACAAAATAATTTATTTTTTCTTGTTTTTTTTTTAATTTCTTTTCTTTGTTTAGTAACACAGTTTATATTCGCATATTTACTTAAGGGGGACACTCACTTTCACTATCTATCCAAGCAATCGCTTTAGGGTCAGTATAGAGATTCTATCATGATGAAAACGAATCAATCGTTTTTTCCTTACTCATAAGCACTCATGAAATTTTGAGTATAAGTGAGTCAACAATATTGAAATTTAACTACAGTGGCTCACATTAATATTCGGTATTTTTATTTTCATTTATTTAAACGAAAATTTTTGCAAGAGAATGAATAAAACTCAGAAATTTTATGTTTTAAAAAGAAAATATATTTCTCGAGATCAAATTAATTTATTCTTAGAGTATAAAGCGTTAATAAAATTACATAAATAGGACATAAAGTAAAAACTTAACAAAATTCAGGTCTCATTAATATTCGGTTTTTTTAATGAAATTAAAATAAACTCCTTAAAAATTATATTATATTAGTATTTTGTTGGAAAACCATTATTTTTTACAACCTCTGATAGACGATTAGGCATATTATAAATAATTTTTTTTAAGTAGTCTGTACTGATCTTATCCCATTCTTCCTGCAGTACTTTTTTAAGCTCATTTCTACATGAAATAGATTTTTTACGCACTTGGCGGTCTAAATGATCCCATAAAATCTCTATGGGGTTAATATCAGATGATTGGGCTGGTATATCAATCACTTCTGGCAATTATTTTGCAAGCACTCGCGCACAACATGGGCTTTATGTTTGGGGTCGTTATCTTGGTATAATTTGAAGGTCGAAGAAATTCCCATTTTTTCAGCAGATTGATTTAAATTTTCCCGCTAAATGTTTAAGTACATATCCTTGTTCATGATTCCGCCAATAAATACTAGGTTTCCGACTCCCTTTGCTGATATACAGCCCCAAACCATTACATGCCCACCTCCGTGTTTTACTGTGGGAGTAATGTTTTTTCCTTTCAACTCTTCATTAGGTTTCCGCCAGTAAAATATGCAAAGGAGCATTTAAAAAAGGCTGCGAGTTGGTGGGAAGACCTTATTTTCCTTGATGAAAGCAAATTCAACATTTTTGGTCTGGCGGAAACCTAATGAAGAGTTGAAAGGAAAAAACATTACTCTCACAGTAAAACACGGAGGTGGGCATGATGAGAGTCACTGTATGTACTCTGATTCATTCGTACTCACTACAACGTTGATTTATAAGTACAGGTTGCAATGAGTATGAGTACAACGTTGACATCAAACTCATAACACATAAGCAAAAGAAAAAAGAAGCAAAAAAAACATAACAGCAAGCAGAGCAAAAACACAATCTTCTAGTGAGTATTTTAGTGCTTGTAAGCGAATCATACTTACAGGGTGGCTGATATATAATGCAACAAAGTAAAGCGCTATATTTTTTTAATTTTTTTTTAATTTTATTGTTCAAAAGCAAAAAATGTTGGAAATAACATCAAATTTTAGAATCAGTTTAGATTTGTTCGAATTGGCCACCTTTGGTACGAATTATGGCCTTCAAACGGCCGACAAAGCCATCACAGGCTGTACGAAAGTGGCTCTGCGGTATTTTGGCCCATTCCCGGCGAAGCGCCGTCTTGAGATGATCGACACTTTGGTAGTTTTTAGTGAGAACCTTACTCTCCAAAATGCCCCAGGCGCAAAAGTCCAACGGATTGAGATCCGGAGATTTTGGTGGCCATTGTGCGGTAGAAATGAAGCGAGGAACCTCCTTTTTAAGCCATTCTTGGTTGAAGCGTGCTGAGTGTGGTGGTGCTGAGTCCTGTTGGAATGTCCATGGTCTGCGGCCGAAATGTTTGTCTGCCCAGGGCTTCAATACTGTCTTTAAGACATTTTCCCGATAATATTCGGCATTTATTTTGACCCCACGATCGATGATTACGAGCGGGGAGCGACCATCGGCCGTTACGGCGGCCCACACCATTACCATCGGCGGCGCTTGAGTTCTAAATTTTCAGCTGACCTCTTTGGCAAGTAAACCCGATCATTTTGTTTGTTCACAAACTGCTCAATTTGGAATGGCTTCTCATCGGAGAAAACCAAATACGGTAACTGGCCACTTTCGTGCAAGCGAAGTAACTCCAGTCCAATTTTCCAGTCTAACTTTTTTTTGTCCATCGGTGAGCTCTTGCACTTTTTGGAACTTCAATGGCTTTAGTCCAAGCTCATTTTTCAATATGTGTTGCATCCGTTCTCGCGATATATTCAGCTCACGAGCAATTTTTCTACCACTGCGGCGTGGATTTCGATCAAATCTAGCCTTCACTTTTCGGATCATTTCTGGTGTTGTTACCGTATTTTTTCGTCCACTTTTTGGACGCGATCCAACACTGCCAGTATCACGGTAACGAGCAATGGTACGAGAAACAAAAGATTTATTCACATTTAAATGCTGGAGGGCTCTAACGATAGCCACCTGTGGTTTTCCAGCCAAATATAAAGCAATCACACCATTACGCTTGAATTCCATCACGAATAACTTTTTTTCTTAATGCAATAGATCAAAATGCTTTTGTAAGCTTGTAAATAATAAAATGAACTGTCACTGGAATAAATCTGTCAGCTGTCAGACGAGCGGTTTACAAATGATAACAACCTGAAGTTGGTTGCAATACATATCAGCCACCCTGTATTTTGTGATTCGTGTAAATATTGAGTTATGGAGAGTCGAAATCAGCAACATCATACGTGTTGTTAAGTATGAAGATGATGAGTACATTTCAAACTTTGAATATGAGTAAAAGTTCGATGATATTAAAATAAGTATGAATGCGTATAAGTATCAGAAATTTTGAGTATGATTCGATTCTACTCATCTTTTTGAATACCCAATGCTGATCTCTGCTTCAGACCAGTGCAGCGTTAATGCAATTTAAAACGTAAGACGTAAGACGTGTTTATCAAGCACAAGCAGTAGAATTTGACTCCTCTATGACAACAGGGGTAGGAGAGCCATAGTATGAAATGACTTTCCCGGTTGAGTGTGGTACAAAGGAATGTTTCATTGCAGTTCTTTAATAAAGGGTCCGCCAAATAACTTTTTTTTTTTTTGAAAATGCTTTAAAAAAAACTACTGAATATTTTCTCAAATTTCTTTTTTTATTTGAAAGTACAATCCTTCCGGTTAATAATGGAAAATAATTTCATGCAAATGGCTGCCTCGGCTGGCCATGCAGTAGCCTACATGATCGGTCCAATTTTTAAGCACATTATCGATTGTGTTCAGCTGTATTTCACCAATGGCTTCACGAATATTGTCCTTTAAATCGTCAATTGTCTCTGGCTTGTCGGCGTAACACTTATCTTTGACGGCACCCGTTAAATAATAGTCCAACGGTGTCAAATCGCTGATAATGCGATCTTCAAAAACAGGGCGCAAAACATCGAGTGTAGCTTCGGCTGTGTGGCACGTAGCGCCGTCCTGTTGAAACCAAATGTTGCCAATATCCTCCTCTTCAATTTTTGTGAATAAAAATTCGTTAAACATGGACCGATAACGATCGCTATTGACTGTAACGGCCACTCCTTGTTCATTTTCGAAGAAAAATGGCCCAATTATGCCTCTCGACCAAAATCCGCACCAAACAGTGACTCGTTTTGAGTGCGTCGGCTTTTCAATGTATGCGTGCGGGTTTTCTGTGCCCCAAATGCGACAATTTTGCTTGTTTACATACCTGCCAAGATCAAAATGAGCTTCATCTGAAAAGATGATTTTTTTGCTTAAAAATTGGACCGATCGTGTAGGCTACTACATGGCCAGCCGAGGCAGCCATTTGAATGAAATTATTTTCCATTATTAACCGGAAGGATTGTACTTTCAAATAAAAAAAGAAATTTAAGAAAATATTCTGTAGTTTTTTTTTAAAGCATTTTCAAAAAAAAAAAAAAGTTATTTGGCGGACCCGATACATATGTCTGCTTGTCAATAAAATAACTCCTCATTCTTTCAATTGCTTGGTATCTTTTCAAAACAAGCACTTTAAAGGAATTCCTCTTCAGTAATTCCGTTTCTTAAATATCTGCTCTAATGATTTTGTTTTCAACAAAGTCTTTAACTATTTTCCCAATTTTTAGACCAGCATAACCCCTTAATTCTAAGTTTCTTTCTTAACATTTCGTCATTTTCTAATTCTTCCTTTTTATTTTATTTTGTTTTTTTTTCGTTGTTTTTGCTCAGCTGTCATCAGTTGCTTGGCAGACAAAGACGATTTTCTGAAAATCTGTTATTTGTACAGATTTTCTTCTCACATTGAAAATGTAAATCAGTAGAAAAGTATTCGAAAATTTCAAATTAAATTGAAATTTCAAAATTAAAATGAAAACATCATCAGTTTTTGCACACCTGCAAACAATTTGATACGGTGATGCTGATGATGATGGTGGCTTGTTGCGGTGGCGGCGGTGGTGGTGGTGTTTGGATGCCAATAATTTTCGGTTGTGCTTCTCTATAGAAATTCAAGCGTTCCTCCCATCTTCCCACACAACACACTCATGTTATAATATTTCCTTTTAAAGTGGCTGCCAATTTCGTTACGAAGATGCACCTTTTCTAGTGACGCTGATGCTGTTGTTGATGATGTTGTTGATGGTGCTTTATATGGTATTGGTTGTGCCCGGCAAGTGCAAGCTGCTATTGGCAGAAATTCTTAGGTATACTCTTTTTGGTATACAAAAGACCCGATAGGAAATAAATAAGTACAGATGAAAAGTTCTCTATTGAACCAGAGCTGTAGCTGTAAACTAGCATTTCATGATCTTAAAGAAGCCTACTATTCAGAACCGTCTGATGTACATTGTCATTGGCTGTGGAATTTTCTAAACTGAATCTCAAGTTATTTTCCGTATTCCAAACTACTCTAAGGTATTTCAGGTCGATGAAACTGCAATTAATCACGCTGCGAAATTGATTCTGAGTAAGAAAGGGTTTCTCCTACTCAACCAAGCAGCAATCAGGTTTCTTTTGAACGCAACTCTACATGATCTACTTTCGCAGTATTTTTGTGTCCATCTTATGTAATTTTCCAGGAATATATAAGACCAATTAACTAAGCAAGGCCCACTTCCATCAAATTCCTGTCCACTTATAAAACTAAACAGAATTCTTAGTTCCTGTAGACTCCCTGTCAGGCAAAAAGGAATTGGACGATTGGCAAATTCTGAGCTGAGAAGAAATATTGCATCACTGCCATGCTCATCTAGCGTAAATTAGGTAGAGAGTGTACCAAACAAATTAAGACGTTTACGTACATATATCTCATTGTAAAGGGTGATTTTTTAGCTATTATCTTTTTGGCAACACTGGTTTAAACAGCTCACGCACGTTTCGTGTTTTGTTTCACTGTCAAACATCTTCAGTTTGGTCTATAATTTAACCATGAATCGTCTTACAAACGAACAACGCTTGCAAATCATTGAATTTGGCATCATTGGACCGAACTTCTTCAAAGATGCTGCGAATCGTAACGTAACTGTGAATGGTGAGCGCTGCCGTGTGATGATATCCAACTTTTTTTGCCCAAAATGCAAGAGCTTGACTTGCATGACATGTGGTTTCAACAAGACGGTGCCACATGCCACACAGCACGCGTAACAATGGACTTATTGAGAGGCGAATTCGGTGAACATTTTATTTCATGTTCGGGACCGGTCAATTGGCCGCCTAGATCGTGCGATTTAACGCCTTTAGACTATTTTTTGTGGGGCTATGTTAAAGCTCATGTCTATACAGACAAGCCCGCTTCAATTGACGCATTGAAAGACAACATTGAAGCATTTATTCGTGAGATACCGGCCGAAATGTTGGAAAGAGTATGCCAAAATTGGACTAAGCGGATGGACCATTTGAGGCGCAGTCACGGTCAACATTTGCATGAAATAGTCTTCAAACATTAAATTATATTGACCGTACTATCGATTCAAATAAAGATTTCATGAATTTTTCTGAATATTGTGGCTTTTTTTTTTTGAAAAATTGTCCTATAGCTCTTAAAAACTCAGCCCTTACTACACAGGTAATTGCATTATGGGCAGGCGTGTGAAGAGATTTCGCTTACCTGCAAATGATTTCTGCAGAGGTTTTGAATTATTGTTGATAAACAGAGATCAGCAATGAATCGTTTTTTCGTTGAAATTTAACTCCTCTAATTCATTCGTACTCACTACAACGTTGATTTATAAGTACAGGTTGCAATGAGTATGAGTACAACATTGACATCAAACTCATACCATTCGAAGTATGTTTGATTCATAAGCCTACTCATTTAGATTTATAACTTTAGAAAAATTCTTAGAAATGATTCGAGTGACTCGAATCATTCTTCAAAATTTACATTCAAAAGACATAAGCAAAACAGACAGAGCAGCAAGCAGAGCAAACGCACAACCTTTTAGTGAGTATTTTAGTGTTCGTACCAGAGATCAGCAATGAATCGTTTTTCCGATACTCATAAGCACTCATGAAATTTTGAGTATGAGTGAGTCAAGAGTATTAAAATTCAACTACTCTGATTCATTCGTACTCGCTACAACATTGATTTATAAGTATAGGTTGCAATGAGTATGAGTACAACGTTGACATCAAACTCACAACATTCGAAATGTGTTTGATCCATACGCCTACTCATTCAGATTCATAAATTTAGAAAAATACTTATAATACTCATGAATGATTCGAGTGATTCGAATCATTCATCAAAATTTACAGCCTTTGTTATTGTTGCATATACAAACAAAGAAGAAAGGAAAGACAAAGACAACAAGCAAAGCATACACACAATCTTCTTGTGAGTAGTGTTCGTACGCGAATCATACTTATTTTGTGTGTAAATGTTAAGTAGAGACGAGTCGAAGTCAATAACATCATGCGTATTGTTAATTATGAATACGACGAGTACTTCCAACTTTGAGTATGAGTAGTATGAGTATGATATTAAAATAAGTACGAATGCGTATAAGTATCAGAAATAATAAGTATGACTCGAATCTACTCATCGTTTTGAATACTCGTTGCTGATCTCTGGTTCGTACGCGAATCATACTTTGTTTGTGATTCTTGTATACATATGTTGAGTTACGGAGAGTCGAAATCAGCAACATCATACGTGTTGTTAATTATGAAGATGATGAGTACATTACAAACTTTTAATATGAGTAAAGGTTCGATGATATTAAAATAAGCATGAATGCGAATAAGTATGAGAAATTATGAGTATGATTCGATTCTACTCTTCTTTTTGAATACTCATTGCTGATCTCTGTTGATAAATCCGAACTATATGATCGTAAATCAAGCTTGCAGTCAAATTTCTTTTGGAATGTTTAAGGAATAACTTCCCAGTTACGGTTACCTCCTGTTGATATAGAATTCCTGATATTTTTACTTCAAATCGATTTTTTTTCTCCAGAAGCAGAAGCTTGAAAAAAAATTAAAATGGCAAAAATTGTGGAATTTAAGCTCCTGCTCTCGAATATGACACCAATGCGTCCTTAGTTACTGGTTCTTAAATTAAAGCAACTGTATTGGAGATGTTCTCGAAAGATTGGGAATTGAAATCCTAATCGGTATTTTTAATTTAAAAAACATTTTTTTTCTTGTCTCAAAAATTGATTAATTGCTGTATGAAATTTTTCTTTATTTTTTTTAGAATATTTTTCGTTTTCAATTCGTCGTGAAATTTCTTTCGCTTGACTCATTGTTGTTCAATATTTTTATTTTTCTTTTCGTATTTTTGTGAAATATTTTTTGCTGTCTTTGAAATATTTTTTTAATTCATAAATCTGCTTCAATTGCACCACAAATTTCATGAATACTTTATCCGTGTTAATCTTTTCAAAAGATGATTTCGATATTCGTTTTTTTCCCCCCCTTTGACTCGGCTATTAAAGGCTAGGCATGGCTGGCATATAGATTTATTTCTGAATAGGAAAAATAATTGATATTTTGCCAAAAAAAAAAAAATAATAAAAATAGGCAGGAACATAAAAAAATAATAAAAATTTGTTTCTTAACATCTTAAGAATAAAAAATCTTTTTTTTTTTCTTCTTGGCTGCCCTTTTGAAACTGAAATCCGTAGGTTTTTTGTAGTTTTTTTTTCGATATCAATGACGTATCGTTTCGTTTTTGCTTTAAGCAAATATAGCCAACAAGCAAACAAACGTTTACGATTACGTTAATTAATTAATTAATTAATTTGAACATTCGCAATATGTATAGTTTTCAAATTAATTTTTTTGATTATTTTATCAAGGTTATGCGAGTCGTGTACTACATAAGCTTTGCTATTCACAAAATTGTGTTGTAATTGGCTAGCTACATAGCTATCTCACTGCTTTGCTTAGCTAGTTTTTTTTTTTTTATTGAAATTGAATTTATCTTTTAAATTGAGCATAAATCCTTAATTATTATTTGAAAATTTTTTAAACATTTCATTTTAAACATAAATTGATTATTAATTCTTTTCTTAATTTCTTTATTATCGTTTCAGGTAAATATTTTATGAGAATTTAAGACAAACATTAAAAACAAAAAACATAAAAAAATAATCATTAAACGAGTGAGTGATTTTAATTTATTTTCTATTTTTCAATATATTTTTTTTCATAGTTTTTAGTACGAATTTTTCAGAAATTTATGGCAATTTTCGAAAAATGCAAAAAAAAAATTTTAATTGCCTTAATTCGTTAGCGAATAAGCATTTAAGCTATTATACGCTATGCTAGAGTTGCCATAAACTTTTATAATTAAACAAAAAAAAATTATGATGGCTATTAAAACAAAATTTCATGGTTTCGATATTAGAAAAACATATTTTGCATTGAAAGTGAATTGGAAAATACGTCAGAACCATTTCGGATGCATTTACCGTTCATTTTGTAAGCAATAAGCACCTGTAAAACAGAATGGGCGTGTTTGCCACTAGTACCTCCCAGATTCACCTGTCAGGGATGGAAGGACAACACTTATTGACATTTTCTTTGAAGAATCTGGTTCGATTTCTCTAGACATCACTTGCAACCTCAAGTCATTGCGTAACTCTCATATGTAGTTCGTCAGACTAACCTGTCAGCCATCGAAGACATTATTGGCGGTCAAACAGAAGTGCCTGGAAACTGGACATTAACTGCTCAGCTGCGTCCTTGTCTTCGGCATCACTACTGCTAAGATAATTATCATTATGATGTATCCCATACATACATAATTGGCCATTACAACGCTTCAGTCAGGATTACGACCTAGCTTCTCACACCACTTATGTTGAGTGCGTTAATTTTATACATGAGTGGCATGACCAACAGTTTAAAGTCGACTCCGAACGACAGATTTTTTTGAGAAACTTTTCATGGCAATTTCATTTACTCTTATGGTGTTTTCTTTTCTACCAAAAAATGTGCATTGTGCTTGTGCAAAATGCAATTTTGTGTTTGTTTCTTAAAAATGTTTCGCCCTCTGAAAGGGTGGTATGTTTTATTCTAAATAATTTGCACTTGCCAATGGTGGAGGGCATTGCATTTTATGCCCTCTATAAATCGAGAGTGCTGATAATGCCCTGTAAAGCAGATGACTTTTGTTTATTTATAGGGCTACCAGATGAAATTTAAAAAAAGCCGCATGGTATCTTTATCCAATTTTGAAGTTAATTTTTTCATTGTTTTGTGGAGTAACCTTAAGGAAACATTACATTATTAAAGATACATGGTCAGTAATTTAAAAAAATTGCATTCAGTGTTAGAACATTGTTAAAAAATTTTTTTTGGTTATAAAAAACAGCGCTCTAAAAATGAAGTCGACAATTTAGCTATCTGGCAACACCTTTCTCATATTTACATATTTTATTGAAAACAAATCAAAAAATACAACATATTTTTGAATCTAAAACCTTAACTTGTATAAATATAAAACATTTAATACGTACAAAACACTTTTTTAAATTAATTTTAAATATTATTATTTACATTGAACTGCTTTTGAACAAATTACCATTTCCTCATTCATTTTCTTAATAAGCGGTAAACACAGGGCATACCTTTTTTTAATATTTGTGTTATGTTCTTCTCAAATAAAAAATTACATTATAACAGGGTTGGTCAGCATTTTTTTTAATGCACCTTGTAAGAGGGTGACATTTTCTTTGTAGAAAAGAAAACACCATTAGAGTTTTTGCCAGAAATCTGCTGAGAGGAAGTCGCCGAAGAAATATTTTTTCATATTTCCATCTTGATGTTTGACCTGGGGTTTGAACCGTGGCCTTACGTCTAATATGCCAGCACACTACCTACTAGACTACGGCGACGTCTAATGTATGCCATGCGGGGGGTCAATTCCCCTTCACCAAGGAATTGACTTTAAAAAATGAAAGACCACCATGAGTTATTTGAGGCAGTTTGTGAGCGAATTTGTTCAAGCGTTCTTTGACTTAGGCTTGCCCTAGACAAGAGATTATAAGGTGTTTAGCATATGATTTTAAGCCAAGGAGAGCAGCCTAACTGTTCACTTATATTTAAATGCTGAGAGCAGGCATTCGTAAAGCGTAACTCATCGCTTTGATAACGGAACGACTTTAGTCGTGATTCTAATAACTCCCGACTTATGCGAGTTTGATGTAGATTGAAAGCGTAGACCCACGGGTCCATGTAATCTGAAAACCCGTTTTAAAGGGTGATTTTTTAGCTATTATCTTTTTGGCAACACTGGTTTAAACAGCTCACGCACGTTTCGTGTTTTGTTTCACTGTCAAACATCTTCAGTTTGGTCTATAATTTAACCCTGAATCGTCTTACAAACGAACAACGCTTGCAAATCATTGAATTTTTTTTATTAAAATGGGCTTTTGGAAAGTTGGCCGAAGATCCACTTCTTTATCGAAAAATTGTGTTCAGCGACGAAGCTCATTTTTGGCTCAATGGATACGTAAATAAGCAGAATTGTCGATTTTGAAATGAAGATCAGCCAGAAGCACTGCAAAAGCTACCAATGCATCCAGAAAAAGTCACAGTTTGGTGCGGTTTATGGGCTGGTGGCATCTTTGGAGCGTACTTCTTCAAAGATGCTGCGAATCGTAACGCCTTTAGACTATTTTTTGTGGGGCTATGTTAAAGCTCATGTCTATACAGACAAGCCCGCTTCAATTGAAGCATTTATTCGTGAGAGACCGGCCGAAATGTTGGAAGGAGTATACCAAAATTGGACTAAGCGGATGGACCATTTGAGGCGCAGTCGCGGTCAACATTTGCATGAAATAATCTTCAAACATTAAATTATATGGACCGTACTATCGATTCAAATAAAGATTTCATGCATTTTTCTGAATTTAATGTGTTTTTTTTTGAAAAATTTTCCTATAGCTCTTAAAAAATCACCCTATAGTTGTAAAACTCTTCTGCTCTTACCAGCCGACAAAGTTTCTGATCATTGCCTTATTTTCGACTCATGTGATTGAAATGGGTTTTCAGCACATTAACTCTATATGTGTTAATCATTAGCCAGGACTAAGGGCAAGATCCTGATTATAATCTTGAGTTTTTCTGCTCTTTCTGTACTAAAATTTTTCTACAATCCATGCATCCAAATACGTACAGGGGGTAACATGTCCATCAGTGTGAATGCTATAAATTGTGAAAATTTATTTCGTATTTTCGCGAATCATTACAACAATTTGAAATTAATTTTTCTAATCATATTCAATGCAATTTATGTATTTGTGTTTGTGTTTGTTTTTGTTTGTTTATCTTTTTTATCCATCGTTTATTATTTACGCTTTTATAACGCTTTTAACAAGAACATTAAATGATGCTATTGCTACTGCTGCCCGCTAATGCTGACGGAAGAACAAACAACGACCGATAGGAGTGGGATAGCCAGCCGGCAATGTATTGCGTTTAACTCATAAATATTATTAAGCTGAGGCCAATTAAAACTGACAGAAATATACGTTCACCAATTAACAACAACATTTACACGTTGTTACAGCAACAACAACTAAATGATCAAATATATAAAGAAAACCGCCAATATGAATACTCACTCATACCCGATAGAAGACACTTTGCATGCATGCCAGTCAGCTCTTCTTTGCCTTCTCTTCCGCAATTGAAATTTAATTTTAGAAGTCGAAAGGAAAGAAAAATACAAATTTTTTTTTTGTAATTTCTCTTAAGGAGTCTATTTTAAAACTATTTGTATAGTTAATTAGCGTTTAGACGCTGCTCTTCTATATGAACGCTCGGTCGTTCTGCCTCTAAATGCTTTACAATGTTGTAAGACGCTGTGACATTTGTTTCGCACTAAATTATCGCCTGCCTAACATTTAAGGCAGGCACTTCGAATACGAAAATTTACGATGTATTTCAGGGATTTAAAAGCGCAATAAAATTGCACACATTTTAAATTGCATTTACAGAATACAGAACTAAAAAGCCAAATGGAAAACCAAAAAAAAAAAAAAGAAAAACAGAAATTGAACAGGAAATAATTGAATATGAAAATGGCAGAAAACATACTCTGCTGTTGTTCTTGTCCAAATGCGAAGCATATCCATCTCATACAAATGTCAGAGAAGAAGAATTTTTCTTCTGCGTGTCTAAAGTGTTAGCACAACAAATATTTGAATATAATTTCGGCTCAAAGTGCGGTCACTCAGCGCCCTTAGGCAGCATCTTTAGGTTTCTGAATCTATCTTTAGTTGTTTCTGGTATTGCCCTCTTCACAGACACTAATACGGTGTTCAGATATGCATCTTTATTGCGTAAATCGCAATTAACGCCATTATTGAGCTCAATATTTCATATAAAGTTTCAATTAATAATTGCGCTATAAATAAGCAAATTGTTATAATATTGAGTAAAACTTAAAATGCAGCACTGTCATAAGTGCCTTTATTGAGCATATTACAATTAACCGAACACTTTCTGTTGATATTTGACAACTCAAATGTCAACAACGACAAACAAACACTAATAAACTAACAAACAACACTAATTTTCGTGACCAAAATAAAAACAATGTTGTTGTTTACCAGCTGTCAAATGAATATTGAGTAAGCTGAATTGCGTATATGATTATGCCTGAACACTTAAAATATTGTACTCAATTAACCGAATATTGACTCAATAAAAGTGCATATCTGAACATAGTATAATGTAAACACTCAGTTTTGTTTGTGTTTCCCATATAAACAGGCAGGCAAGTGAAAAAGCCTGTGTTACAAAAACATCACATAAGATCTGGCATCTGGTGTTGGGGGCTGATGTCGGAATTTCTTAACTTTGTTGCCAGCTTTAGATTTCCACAAACCTCTAGCTTTTTTCCGGCTGGAAGTTTTAGTGATCTTGCAGATGTATAAAGACTAAAAGACTTGAGGGTGTTTTGTTGCCAGCTTGTCCTCAGTAAGTATGAGTTGCATATATTGTAATCAAGGTATTGTAAATAGCTTACAACCAGGAAAGAAGTTATCCGTACTAAAATGTACTGTCCAGATGAAAATTAATGCGAGGAAGTAATTAATGAGAATGAAGTCGCCGTAGTCTAGTAGGCAGTGTGCTGGCTTATTAGACTTAAGGCCCGAGTTCAAACCCCCCCAGGTCAGACATCAAAAACGGAAATATGAAAATATTTCGTCGGCGAGGAAGAGACTTTGATTAAAATCGAACTCGCAATCCTTACTAACCATGACCGCTATTGCCAAGACAGACTACTATTGCTTTCGATATAAACTAACTTTATTTCAAAAAAAAAAAAACAGGAACGACAGTACTTTTTGCCATTTGTAATTGAACTAAGTGAAGTCGACATAGTCTAGTAGGTAGTGTGTTGGCTTATTAGGCGTAAGGCCACGGTTCAAACGCCAGGTAAGACATCAAGACAGAAATATGAAAAAATATTTCTTCGGGGACTTCTTCTCAGCAGATTTCTGGCAAAAACACTCTAAAAGTAAATAAAATTGAAAAGCTTCTCAAAAAATTTGTCGTTCGGAGTCGACTTTCAACTGTAGGTCCCGCCACTCATGTATAAAATTAACGCACATAACATAAGTGGTGTGAGAAGCTAGGTCGTAATCCGGACTGAAGGGTTGTAATGAACAATGATGTATGTAAGTAATTAAAACTTATCTGTGATTCAAGTATACCGATTATCAACAGGCCTCTGAATACAATCAAGGGATCTGCAAGAGTAATTTACGGCGTCGATTAGGATTCAATACCTCTGCAGAGATTCTTCCATGAAGCCCATATCGCTTGTCTAATAGCATTTATTTTAATCATTAGCTTTAGGCCTTTGAAGTCGCTGTAGTCTAGTAGATAGTGTGTTGGCTTATTAGACTGAAGGCCCGAGTTCGAATCCCAGGTAAG
Organism: Sarcophaga caerulescens; assembly: GCA_927399465.1. Taxonomy (NCBI): domain Eukaryota; kingdom Metazoa; phylum Arthropoda; class Insecta; order Diptera; family Sarcophagidae; genus Sarcophaga; species Sarcophaga caerulescens. The sequence goes on along the minus strand of OV656866.1, from coordinate 15,908,377 downwards.
ACATCAAGGCGGAAATATGAAAAAATATTTCTTCGGCGACTTCCTCTCAGCAGATTTCTGGCAAAAACTCTGAGAGTAAATAAAATTGCCATGAAAGTCGGAGTCGACTTTAAACTGTAGGTCCGCCACTCATGTATAAAATTAACGCACACAACATAAGTGGTGTGAGAAGCTAGGTCGTAATCCTGACTGAAGGGTTGTAATGACCAATTCTGTATGTATGTATCGTAAATGGAATATCGAATGTTGCGTTCCAGCTTGTTATCGTATCTAGGACACTCATTTTAATGTCAATATTTTATTACTGGGGCTGGTTGTCCATCTCTATTTGATTATCGATAATTATGACATGCGATATTTATAATCAAATCATATAATTAATGTCGATTTATTTGTTTTTTATATTATTTTCTGTGGATCCAAAAATATTAATTTCTTGTTTATGAAATTTTCTTTGTCTCTCTATCACACTTTTTTTTCGTTGGCATTATTATTAATACCCTCCATCCATTATATATTATAAATTATAATGATTATCGTTATTATGATAAGATATTTTATTTTCGTTTTCATTTTTTTTTTTTAATTTTTGATAGACTTTTGCTAACAAAATGTAATTAAAGTTTAATTTCTCTTTATAATTTTTTTTTTTTATTGTTTCTTTGTTTTGTTTATTGCCATTAAAACCATTTCATTAGCAATGAAATCGACTTGTCAATTAATAAAACTTGTTAAGTTGGCTAAAATTGCCTGAAATAAAATAAAATTTATTTTGTTTTTGAAATAAATATGGTATAATTTCTTAATTATCGTTTTAATAAATTAAACAAATAAATGATAATTTTTTTATTTGTTTGTTTATTTTTATTTTTTGCATTAAATTAGTTGCTTATTTTTATATTTTCTCCTTCATTTTTAATATATAATAACATAATAATAACAAATATTAGGTGTTGTCATAATGGATACACAGTGAGGGTTTACTCTCGTAGATTAGATCTTTAATATAGCCACACAAAGATTGTCTAACGGCGTCAAATCGCATGATTTTGATGTCCAATTGGCAATGCATGCCAAAAAGATGAAGTTACTCTGGAAACTTCTCATGCAATAAAGTCAAAATCGATCGTGTTATTTGGGTCGTGGCTCGTGACAACATACATACATACATAATTGGCCGTTACAACTCTTCAGTCAGGATTACGGGGCCTAGCTTCTCACACCAATTATGTTTTATACATGAGTAGTGGGACCTACTGTTTAAAGTCGACTCCGAACGACAGATTTTTGAGAAACTTTTCATGGCAATTTTTATTTACTCTCAGAGTTTTTGCCAGAAATCTGCTGAGAGGGCAACGTCTTGTGTAAATCTAGACAGTTGCTCGCACTGTAGGTCGATGATATAAAAGTAAACTAACACTAACACAGACATTGCCAGATCGAATGTTTTGAAACCACTAAATGGATAACCTACTATAAAGATCAAACTTGGTACTGTTCCACACAACAAACAGTTTTAACTCTCAGTTTTTGTTGCAATTGACGGGCAGTGTTACCTTTCGATATAATTATATTGCATTTATTTTCGATCTGTCAACTTCTAGAATCTTATTGTTGACTTGATATTGTTATTCCTTTGGATGTTTCATGGCTTTCTAAGTAGGTTTTCCTTACGCTTAAGCTGTACTGCATTTATTTTCGATCTGTCAACTTCTAGAATCTTATTATTGACTTGTTATTGTTATTCCTTTGGATGTTTCATGGCTTTCTAAGTAGGTTTTCCTTACGCTTAAGCTGTTCTGAATTTGTTTTCGATCTGTCAACTTCTAGAATCTTATTGTTGACTTGTTATTGTTATTCCTTTGGATGTTTCATGGCTTTCTAAGTAGGTTTTCCTTACGCTTAAGCTGTGCTGCATTTTTTTTCGTTCTGTCAACTTCTGGAATCTTATTTGTTGACTTGTTATTGTTATTCCTTTGGATGTTCCATGGCTTTCTAGGCAGTTTTTCCTTACGCCTAAGCGTAATTCAATCAAAATACTTTCTGATGAATGTCTAGTCATATGTGTTGGCGCAATACGACTTTTGTAGGAGCTGTTTTAAATGAGACTGGAGATGAATCGATACAGCACTTTCTGTATGTATCTCTGGCTGTATGGGAAACTACAATAAAACACCTCGCTACAGGTAGTTTTTAGTAGAGGAACTGCTTCAGTATAGTGTCGAATTCTTTCGATTTGTCAGATATAACTGCTCGGTTCTCTAGGGGACCACATTAAATATACATTCGGAGGCTTCATTTTCATGGGTCCACAGGGCTTCTGAAGGAAGTTCGTGAGCAATACATACAACCTAAACTAACATAATTCAGCTCAAGACACAGCTAAACTGTGTTGCTGATAGGCAAGAAAACCAATACTCTGTGGAAGGATCAGCGTTTGGGTGAGTTTCGTTGACGGCAAAACCAAGCCGGAAATATTTGCAAATTTTACTACTTCTTACACAATATTTTTTTCTCCGCAATTTTAAAAATTAGATTAATAAAACATCTGCTGTTATTTGATGAGATTAAATTAAATACGAATTTAAACGTGCCTCAAGAAATTAACACTTTCAAAGTCCAGCCATGCACCACACCGATCATCCATAATATTTACTTTATATTTGCCTGCCTATTTCAATTATAATTTCTGATTTTATTTTTGTTTTTTCTGAATAACATGTTAATTTTTAATTTAAATATTCAATTTAATAAATAAAAAAAAAGGAAAAGAAATCTTCTTCGCATTAATCAAGTAAATAATGGCACAACTCTGGAATTATTAAACTTCAGCAATACAATCATTATGATGAGATGATGACTTTTGCGTATATCGTGTAGTAGACTGTCTGTCTGTCTGATTTATTTTCTAAAAAAATAAATTTCGAAAATATTTTTTTTCCAATTTTATCACAAATTTTAACAACAGACTACTTACTACCTACAATCCCTGCCCCCTTACCAATTAAGAGTGTGAAGAGTGCTGCTTATTGACATTCTTCTTTAATTTTTTATTAACAAAAAAAAAAGAATTAAAATTGCTAAATAAATAATATTATTTTGATTAGATTAGAACTTGATTAGTTGGTTATTAGTGTCAATAAAACAATCCAATTGTATTGTATTCTGTAGACTGCATGTTGTTAAAATTGTTTTGATATTCTCGAGCACCTCTATGGGGTCTTTCAAAAGTTTGATAAGGTTTTTGAAGAAAAAAAAACTTGATATTTTGACACTTGTATTGGAAAGGTTTCTTTTGTTAGGAATTTTGCCTCGTCTATCACTATAAACTGACTTCTAATAAGTCACTGCTGACATTTAATTGGGGGTTTGTTCTGGATTAGTTCAAGTCCGAGAGTTGGAATCAGTTAGACGCTTTATCCCACACAAAAAGATGTGAGGTTCGCACGTAAACTAATTTATTAGGCTTATTGTGTTACTTCCTTCCATTACATTTAAAAGTAGGCAATGTACGGCTGTAGGAAGAGTCCTCTCATATATATAGCGGGCAAAGTATCTTATCATAAATTCAAACAGTTTTGTCAAGCGTGCCACGAATAGACCACAGTATAAATATCAATTCATAACAGATAAATACGCTGTTTGTCCACACTGCGGCCTAGCCTAATGGTGAAACAGGTCTTTTCTTCTACCCCGGGAATGTGAACTATCGTAAGAACTATCAGATCAGATTAATATCTTACATCGTCTAGTAGTTACACCCGCAAGAAGCCTGATAGAATTTTAGTTGAAGGTTAATTAACTAATATTGTTCATATAGCTTTTCAATAAGGAAATCATAACTAAAATAATGGGGAAGGGCCATGAAATATATGTAGAAAACATTAACAAATCATCCTTAAGGTTCTAGAAGTTGACAATAACGAAAATAAAACAAAACCGCTGTCAGCTGTTAATTAAATTTCATTAGTGGCGTTATTTATTTAATGTAATGGTGTTTTCTTTTCTACCAAAAAATGTGCATTTTATTTTAAAAAATACAATTTTGTGTTTGTTTCTTAAAAATGTTTCGCCCTCTAAAAGGGTGGTATGTTTTATTCTAAATAATTTGCACTTGCCAATGGTGGAGGGCATTGCATTTTATGCCCTGTATAAATCGAGAGTGCTGATAATACCCTGTAAATCAGATGACTTTTGTTTATTTATAGGGCTACCAGATGAAATTTAAAAAAAGTCGCATGGTATCGTTATCCAATTTTGAAGTTAATTTTTTCATTGTTTTGTGGAGTAACCTTAAGAAAACATTACATTATTAAAGTTACATGGACAGTAATATAAAAAAATTGCATTCAACAGTGTTAAAAAATTTTTTTTTTGGTATAAAAAAAGCGCTCAAAAAATGAAGTCGAAAAATTAACGATCTGGCAACACCTTTTTCATATTTACATATTTTATTGAAAAGAAATCAAAAAAGTGGTAAACACAGGGCATACCCTTTTTTAATATTTCTGTTATGTTCTTCTCAAATAAAAAATTACATTATAACAGGGTTGGTTAGCAATTTTTTTAATGCACCTCGTAAGAGGGTGACATTTTCTTTGTAGAAAAGAAAACACCAGAAGGTTGCCCCCTTCTAATGTGGATCGTTTAACAAGCGATTAACGCGTGATTCGAACAAGTCTACTTTTTAAGAATTACGAGGTGAAAATATAGCTTCTTTTTGCGAAACTGTTCCATGGCTTCGATTTCATGACCTTCTCAAGAATTTTACGGCTCATTATAACGTATTTAGGATTTACACCTCCGCATAAAGTGCAACCCATACAGCAGTTACAGCCGGCTGACCATTTACCACTCGTTAGATTTGTTAATTGGGTACTAGAGCAACAGGTTTTCAGTACTGTTGTTTCAAACAATATTTTCTTCAGCGATGAAGCTCATTTCTCATTTGACAGTTGCTTCAACAAACCAACTTGTCGCATATGGTTCTTGTAGAACCCTCTACTGATTTCGGAAAAGCCATTTTCAAGCTCTGCAGTAGTTCTGAATTCTGTGACCACAAAATCGAAAGATAAAATTTGAGCTTATTGCTCTAGAAGTTGCCTGAAATAGTAATTTAACGCTTTGTGTTTAGAAAAAATTATAAATTCTTGCTTTACTATTCTTTATATTATATACTCTATTAAATATGCGAATATTCTAAAAATACTTTCTATTTTAAAATTTGTTTTCTTTGCTAACACTCCCTCTCTATGGCTTTTGAATAGACAATTAAGTGAATATGTGATGCAAGCTAGCCTGTGTTAAAAAAAAATCTTATTTGGCAACCCCTTTTTTGGTATTGTCATTAGTACTGTTGCTCTCACGCACGCAAAAATATTGAAAATTTGTTGTTGCATTTTGGGCTTGATTAAATTGCTGCTGCTGCTTTTGTTGTTGTTGTTTATTTTACGTTTAGGCACGATTTTGTTTGTTATTTAACTAATGATATCTCAGTCAGTATAAAATTTGTATTCTTGTTGTTATTGTGGTTCCACTGGTTTTCTTGTTTATTGACATTAGAGAACAACAACAACAATAACGGAGACCTACGGTGTGTTAATTTCTTTATTTTTTTTTTTTTTTCATTAATTTTGGTGTGAAAAAAACAACAAATTTTATGTCATTCTTCTATTTCGTCTATCAAATACAAAAAAAGCAAAAAAAAAAAACAGAAAAAACGTCTCAACAGAGAGTTGCGTTTATTGTTGTTGCTATTATTGCTGCTACTGCTGTTTTAATAATCGAAAATTTATTGGTGTTTTTTGTTTTTATTATATTCCAACGGTCGTCGTTTGTTCAGCTGTTTGCGCGCTCTTCTCTACCACGTTCAGTTCAATAACGACTGGTTTAGTAAACAAAAACTTGTCGCCGGCGCTAGTTTAAACGCAGAGAGAAGTGGAATTTTATAACAAAAAAATTTTTTTTTTCAAAAGAATTTTTACGTGCAAATAAATTTAAAATAGCAGAAAACAAACGTTAATTAATTAAAAAAACAATTAAAACTAAGCATAAAATTAGAAAATTCTAAAGTTTTTAATGCCAACATTCAATAGTTTTTTGAACTTTACTAAACAACTCTTCAAAATAGATTTTTTTTGTTCTGTATGTACTTAGCTAATTTCCTTTTGTGTGCTCTTTTTGAGAAGAGATCAACAAGTTCTCTTTAAAATACAGTGTTGTTTACAAAAAAAAAAAAGAAAAAAAAACCGAAGAAAACAATTTTAAGTACATACAGGCAGAGAGCGTACTTATGTACATACATATGTTTTGCCGTTAAATGTAGTCATGCTTTAAAATGTTAAACACACATGTTTATCAACAACATAAATCACAATGTGTGTTTAAGTGTATGAGTGTTTCTATACTTTTTTTTTTTTTGTTTTTAAATTGTTTTCTTTCAATATTTTGGTTTCTTATTTACTACTGCTAGCTAACCTTGTATGCACCTTGACAATGGTTAAAAAAATATAACACAATAACAGTAACAATACACACTAAACTAACTATGCGGCTGGATGGATGAGTGTTATTCTCTTCAATGCAAAAGATGGCTGATGGTTCAGGCTCTTCTCTCAATGTTAACATTACTGCTTTTGGCTCCGTTATTATTTTGTATAGAAAACCAAACTCTTTTGTGATTTCTTTTATTTACATTTACAGTGGTGGAACACTATTAAAGTGTTGCTTTTGTTTTCCTATTTAATATAAGATAAAATTTTATTTCATTTTTTTTTTCTCACTTACTGCTCCCTGTGTTACGTAAATTTTAATGTGTTTCTTCTCGTTGGAATGTTTTTTTTTTTTTTCTTTACTCTCTCTGTATTATGTTCTGCCTTTATTGTTTTCTTCTACCGAGAACAACAATTTTCGATACAAAAACAATGTGTGTGTGTATGCGTGAATTTTATACAATATTTCTTTGATTTTATTACTTCATTATTTTAATCGTGCGTATTTCATTCTGTTTCAGAATAAAAAAAATCGTATTTTTTTTTTTGTTTTTTGTGTAAAAATTTTAAGAAAATTTCAAAACTGAAAAACAGCTATCAGTGCTAACTAATCAAATATTGTAGTTTATTCAAGCGTAAAGAAATCTCGTGCTGAATTTTTTATTAAAATGTTCGGTGTGTGTTTGTTTTTATTTTTTTAATCTGTGTGTTTATAAGTTTCGCAATAGTTGTAGGGTTGCCATTCAGCAGTAAATTAAAAAATATTCCAAATAAAAAATTTTTGTAGGAAAGAAATGATTTTTAACGTGGAATTGTTTTCGTATGCAAATGTAAACTGTAAATGTAAACACACATAAAGTTGTGATTTCGAAGGTGTTTTTATTTCAATCCAATACATGGAACTGGTCGTTATGTAAAGAATTCAATATCGTTCAGCATCTTAATTAAATGACCTCCTCTGGATTGACTGCAGTTGCAGATTCTTTTGAGTTAGTTTTCAATCACTTTTTCACACATTTTAAGCGGTATCTCGTCGATAAATTTACGAATGTTAAGTTACAAATGCTTCAACATTAGGCGCATACTTAGCATAGGCACGGCTTTTGATATAGTTCTACAAAAGTAGTTCAACAGCTTCATATCACATGATCTTAGTGGCCAATTGACGTTGTGAAAAAGTGAAATTACTTTCTTTAGAAACTAGTCATGTAATAAAGTCTAAATCGGTCATGTTAAGTGGCCGATCGTATCGCCCTGTTGAAACCACTTACCGTTCAGTTCATAAATCCCAATTGCAGATTAAATAAATCACTTATCATACTATCATAGCGCTCTGAATTCACGGTAATTGTTCTTTTAGGGGTAAATTTGAGAAAAATATATCTCAATGCTACTTGCAAACCATTACGCGCATCAAACGGTCGTTTTTCCTGATGCAATTACTTTTCCACACTCACTTATGGATTCTCTGAGTGCGATATCCGGTAATTTAGTTTGTTGACTTAATCATGAAGTGAGATATAAGCAGACGTCGGCACCAATGTCCCCCGGGGGTAGAACTTCTTCGGCTTTTTACACACATAGGACACGAGCATCAACATCAACAATGTTCGTTAAAAAGAGCATAAAAATGCATTCATTTGCTTGTCAGCTTTCAGTGAAGCAGGTTCTTGTCGTTTCTTTTTGAAATATTTTTGTGTATCAATTGTAGACCCAAAGAAAAATTTAATTAAAATGTGAAGAAAAACTGGGAAACAGATTTTTTTGCTTTAAATATATCGAATTTAAGGTACCTGTAATATGTAATGATGACTACAAATCCATAAAAGCTTGTGCGAAAAATACCAATGGCATCAAAAAGCACAATATTTGTTCGAACACTGCTTGAAACAATAATTACTAACAATTTTCCTCTGGGTTATACACATGCTTACTTGGTCTTGGTCGTGACGTCATCTCGACTACAGTGGCCGTGCTTACGGGTCATCGCGTCATGGGTAGACACGCGGAAAGAATGACTTCTGCCGTGGATGCAAGTCCTCTGAAGAAGAGGAGACTGCTATTCACTTTCTTTGTCAGTGCCCGTCTCTTGCTAGGTGTAGATATAGGTTATTTGGCTCCCCATTCCTTGTTAGCTTAACGGAGCTATCATCTATTGACATCAAGGGTAGTCGTGCTTCCGTTGTGCAGCCCTTGCGCTGACCAACTTCTTCCCTTTCCCTGATTGTGTTGGAACTTGGTCAGTACAGGGACTGCGTTCACCCGTGGCATCACAACGGGCCGCTATGCGAGCTCAAGTGAGCTTTGTGACATCAGAGCTACCACTCCGACCTAACCTATACACATGCTTCTTACAAATACACTCACATTTTTATTATGTTCTCTTTGTGCCGATGTCTGGATATAAACCACATTAATGAATGAAACTCTGTTGGAAAAATCGACATTAAAGCTTGGCATTTAGCCGCCAATCAGTATAGCTACGGCGTTGTTTGTGCGTGGATTGTTGCTTGAGTGGACTTATTGAGGGTGGAGGAGCAAATTCACATGTAAAAAAACTACCATACTGAGCCGTAAAGTAGGCTCAATTACTGAAAAGGCAGAGGATACGACGAATTCGGATTATTTGCTATAGTTTCGGTATCAAAAGCGATGTGTTAGACTGCTCATAGATTGCGAAGATGCACAATCATGCTCTTGCAATTTCTTTATATTCTTGCCAATTGCTTGTACAGCAGCTCGATTATGAAGCCCATAATCACACCATAATGTTCGAAAAGTGGCCAGCACTTTTATATTTTAATTAAAATAAGTTAAATTGTAATATTTTAAAAACTCTTTTTTTATTTATTACTTACTACTTGTCTCACTGCTATTAAAGTTTATTAAAATTAAAAGAAATATCTTTTCCCTTCTTCTCATGCGATATTTTATTATTTTGTGTCAGTTTTTTTTTTAAATTATTTATGATTCTATTTACCGTGTGTACGAGTATTGAAAATTGTTTGAAAAGTAGATTTTCTTTGAATATTTTATTTTTGTGGTCTGATAGTGACATCATTGATGACTTGTCATTTGTTTTTATCGCAGAATACTGTTACCAAGAATTCTATTTTAAGTACCCTACACAACGCTGTGTGGTAAGGTGCATAGATGGTGTGTGTTGATTGTTCAAATGATTTCAATGAAGCTCAGGCGCACAAACATAGAATGTGTAGCTCGAAAATCTAAAAGAGTTTGAAGTATTTTGAGTTGTGAGAGCAATAGAGATTGATCCTTTCTTGGTGGTGTGAGGGTTGTAATGACTAAAGGGTTGAATTGAGTGGAAAGTTGTTTGTGTTGTGTGTAGGGTTTTATATTTTCGTTGCCGATCAAGCATAGCTTTTTTGTTTGTTATTTCTGCTATATTGTGTGGGGGTGTATCTTTTTTCTGAAAGTGCTAAAAATAAATTTTAAAAATTTTCAACTTTTTTTTCTAATTTTTGGCAAATGATTGCGATTTGAAAAAAATTTAATTTTTTTTTTTTTATAAAACAAAAATCATCTCCAAGCATTGGTAACAGCAAATTTATTGACTGAATGTAAGAAAAAAAATTTGAAAAAAAAATAAACGAAGAAGAACGGTGTTGAGCGGATCACAAACAGCGACGATAACAGATTTAAAATCTTATTAGAAACGTAAATAATTTAGAAAAAAAAAATACAGAAGCAGCGGAAAAAAAATCAGAAAAAGAAATAGAAAACGATCATGATGTAAAACTATTTGTAAGAAGACTTTTTACTAAGTCAGTAGCTCTCTATCGCTCTTTTGCGTATGTAAAGCAAGAAAAAATCAAAACTATTGACCGGCTGCGGCTGGCTATTTGTAAAAAGAGATTTTTTTTTAGCAACAACGACCGACGTTACAGTGTAAAGTAAAACATTTAAGGCAACGCTATACATACATATTAGCAAAGAATTGAAAATAAAAAATAAAAAAAAAATTAGAAATAAAAAAGCGAACAGCATGTGTTTAACCCAGTGAACTTTAAAAAGAAAATCGTTTTTTTTTTTTCTTTCCTTTTTTCTTCAACTCATTTATTTTTATTTGTAAATAAAATTAAATATTTAAATGTTATTCTTATTATTGTTGTTGTTGTTGTTGTCTGCTGCTATTAAACAAATTTTTTTTTTCTTACTCTATCTGCTCGATATAAGATTTTTCTATTCTCACTCACGCCGCTCTATTGTGTTTATCGATACACAAAGCTGCTGTGTAGAAGAAAAAGAGACGACAGTTTTCCAACACGCTGGCTAAAAACGAAAACGTTTTTCAATTTAAATTCAATATTTTGCTTAATTACTTTCGTAAAACAAGAAGAAAAAAAAATATTACGATTTCATTTATTTACAAAGAAAATTTGTGTTAAATTAAGTGTTTTTAATAAGATTTTTAAACAAAATATTGCGTTTAATTATCCACAAACATTGCTTTTTACTTGGTGTTCTAAGCAGCAAAAAAATTAATAAAAAAAATTAAAAATTTTCATGAATTTAAATAAATAAATAAAAATATTCAATAGAGGTCGCTGTTTAGTGTGTATTGGAAAGTTGTTTTAACAACAAACGTGTTTTAGTATTTTTTGTTCGCTGTATTCAATTGAATATTATTAAATCGTAAATTAAATATTAATTTTTTTTTAATAAAAAAAATTTTTTTTTCTCATTTTGCAAAATCATGTTCCAAAGGTGTCTTACAAGAAATGTGCATAAAAACTTTAATAATTTATAAACGTTTCAAGCTTATATTCTTAAATTGAAAGAAAATAATTTATTAAACATTTGCAATATCAACAACAGTATTTTTCAAATCAAATGTTCTTTTTAAAAAAATGTTGAAAAGTGTTACAAAAAAATTATTTAAAAAAAATATTAAAAAAAAATAAATAAAATTTAAAAGTTGAGTTCATTTAAAAAGTGTTTATTGGAATAACAATGTTTTTTTTTAATACAGAAATTAATTAAAACCTGTCCAAATAATTGTTTGAAACAAAAAAATCCACCGGCGGCAACCAGTACAAACTGCTTCTTAAGTTTCTTAATACATTGACGGACAGCCGAAACAAGTGATGTTCGAAAATTGACATTTAATCGATGTCTCTAACCATAATCGTTTTTTTTTTTTTGACGACTATACGCGTCATGAACTTTGCTTTGACGGCTATAGACATGTTAAATCTCATCCACCCGAGTGAATGGGCCAAGTGTAGATTTGAAAATTGACATTTAATTGATGTATCTAAACATAATCGTTTCGTTTTTGGCGATTATAGGCGTCATGAACTTTGCTTTGACGGCTATAGACGTGTTCAAACTCACTCACTCGAGTGAGTGGGTCAAGTATACATTCGAAAATAAACATTTATTCTCCAGTATCTAAACATAATCGTTTCGTTTTTGACGACTATAGGCGTCATGAACTTCGCTTTGACGGCTATAGACGTGTTCAAACTCACTCACTCGAGCGAGTGGGTCAAGTATACATTCGAAAATAAACATTTATTCTCCAAGTATCTAAACATAATCGTTTCGTTTTTGACGACTATAGGCGTCATGAACTTTGCTTTGACGGCTATAGACGTGTTGAAACTCACTCACTCGAGTGAGTGAGTCAAGTATACATTCGAAAATAAACATTTATTCTCCAAGTATCTAAACATAATCGTTTCGTTTTTGACGACTATATGCGTCATGAACTTCGCTTTGACGGCTATAGGCGTGTTCAAACTGACTTACTCCAGTGAGTGAACATTTGAAAATTGACATTTAATCGATGTCTCTAAGCATAATCGATTTGTTTTTGACGACTATATGCGTCATGAACTTCGCTTTGACTGCTATAGGCGTGTTAATCTCATCCACCCGAGTGAGTGGGCCAAGTGTAGATTTGAAAATTGATATTTAATTGATGTCTCTAAACATAATCGATTTGTTTTTGACGATTATACGCGTAATGAACTTTGCTTTGACGGCTATAGACGTGTTTAAACTCACCCACCGGAGTGAGTGGGCCAAGTGTACATTTGAAAATTGACATTTAATCGATGTCTCTAAGCATAATCGATTTGTTTTTGACGACTATAGACGTGTTAATCTCATCCACCCGAGTGAGTGGGCCAAGTGTAGATTTGAAAATTGATATTTAATTGATGTCTCTAAACATAATCGATTTGTTTTTGACGATTATACGCGTAATGAACTTTGCTTTGACGGCTATAGACGTGTTTAAACTCACCCACCGGAGTGAGTGGGCCAAGTGTACATTTGAAAATTGACATTTAATCGATGTCTCTAAGCATAATCGATTTGTTTTTGACGACTATAGACGTGTTAATCTCATCCACCCGAGTGAGTGGGCCAAGTGTAGATTTGAAAATTGATATTTAATCGATTTCTCTAAACATAATCGATTTGTTTTTGACGACTATATGCGTCATGAACTTCGCTTTGACGGCTATAGACGTGATCAAACTCACTCACTCTAGTGAGTGGGCCAAGTGTACATTCCTTTCAAAGCATTGAATCTTAATTCTTAAATCCCATAAAAATAGTTTCTTATATTAGGTGTAGTAAAAAGAAATCTATTATTTTTTTGCAAAAAAAAATAAAAGACTTTATTTAGCTCCATTGCAATAATGCTAAACAGTTCAAATATCTTGTGTTCTATTAAAAACGCAAACGATAATATAACTCCATTCGTATATGATACCCAATTAGCTACAATCGCCTTCCGGTACAATATTATTCCACCCAATTGTTCTCCAAACGGAACGAGCCTTGCCCTATTTTTCCGCCATATTTAACTGTTCAAACGCTGTGCTTAAGCAATTACTATCTAATCGTATCTGAAAAATACGTCCACGAAATGTGGACTACTTAAGTATTTTATTGGAAAGCTAAAGGATTTCTTTTTACTACATCTTAGTTTATATTCAATTCTTTTTTAATTATAGAAGAAATATTAAACTGTGCAAGTACAAAAACTCAAATCCAGAGTCAAAAAATTAAAACAAGTTCCAGTGAATACAAGATTAAATCTACAAAATATTTGAAATATTATTACACAAAGTGACATATCTTTAATTGAAGTTCAATAAATAAAAAAATAAAACAAAAAATTAAAAAAAGAAAAACTGCAACACAACAACATTTGTTGTGTGTAGTGTTTAAAATTGGTGTCGGTTGTGCTAATTATTGGAAGCCACCAGCTAACGACGCATGCTGCAGAAAATCAGCAAATGTTTTTAAAACTAAATTGTAAATGGTTTTGTAAAGTGTTTTAGTAATAATAATTTAAATTTAAATAAAATATTCAAAAGCCATTAAACTTTACTAAACGAAAAGTGCAATTTAATGTTTAAAGCAATAATTAAAAAAAAAAAAAAATTAATGAGAAGTATACTACACAGCAAATAAAAAATAAATAAAATAAACTGACGTAATCATAAAGATCAATATAAAATAAATAAATAAATACAATCACTATTCTGAATACAATATTTTTATTGTAATTAAAAACTGCTTATAAATTACACAGTGTTTATCTCCCACCCTTACGTACATATCCTACCATATCCAAAATATAAACGGTGGTACTTCAACCAGTTACTATTAAGAAAGAAAAAAAATCACCACAAATTATGATTAAATATCCGCGCACCTCTTCTGGCAATTCTTCTGGGTTCTTTGATGATGATGAGCCCATGCATCCGTATCAAACACCACCACAGTCACCAGCCTCATCGCCATCATCATCAGCTTTAGGTTCACAGTGTTTACAGCGTCACATTATCCGAATGTTTAGTTCTGAAGAGTAAGTTTTGTATACAGCACCTAAGCCTTATGCTTTAATAATTATTTTGTGTTAAAAAAAATTACATTTTTTATGAACCTGAGTTCAAATCTTACATGATCTAGCAATAATGACGAAACTGGAATTATTTTAACAATATTGAGAACACAGTCAGGTTTTTTTCGGTGATTAATCGTGAGAACACACTGGTCGTCTACAAAATACTGATTATGTACTTAGATAAGGGCTTGAAGTCGCCGTAGTCTAGTAGGTAGTGTGTTGGCTTATTAGACGTAAAGCCCGGGTTAGTATCCCAGGTCAAGCATCAAAACGAAATATTAAAAAAAAAAGTATTTCTTCGGCGATTTCCTCTTAGCAGATTTCTGGCAAAAACTCTGAGAGTAAATAAAATTTGCCATGAAAAAGTTTCTCAAAAAAAAAAAAAAAATCTGTCGTTCGGAGTCGACGTTAAACTGTAGGTCCCGCCACTCACGTATAAAATTAACGCACACAACATGAGTGGTATGAGAAGCTAGGACGTTGTACAATGGGTCAATTCGACCTCCGGGTACTGTACTAGTCACAGTTGACAAGTACACGTCCTCTAACCTAACCTAAACTAGATAAGGGCTTCCATTTCGATCAAAGCTTGTAAGCTATAATATGTGTATCAGAGATCAGCAATGAATCGTATTTTCGCTACTCATAAGTACTCATGAAATTTTGAGTATGAGTGAGTCAAGAGCATTGAAATTCATCTACTCTGATTCATTCGTACTCGCTACAACATTGATTTATAAGTATACGTTGCAATGAGTATGAGTACAACGTTGACATCAAACTCACAACATTCGATTCATTGTTTGATTCATACGCCTATTCATTCAGATTCATAAATTTAGAAAAATACTTATAATACTTACGAATGATTCGAGTCACTCGAATCATTCATCAAAATTTACAATGGTAGTTATTGTTGCATTTACAAAAGAAGAGAAAAGACAAAGACAGCAAGCAAAGCACACACACAACCTTCTAGCGAGTATAGTAGTGTTCGTACTCGAATCATACTTATTTTGTGCTTCGTGTATAAATTTGAGTCATGGCGAGTCGAAATCGAAAACATCGTGCGTATTGTTAAGTATGAGTACGATGAGTATTTCTAACTTTGAATATGAGTAGTATGAGTATGATATTAAAATAAGTATGAATGCGTATAAGTATCTGAAATTATAAGTATGACTCGAATCTACTCATCGTTTTGAATACTCGTTGCTGATCTCTGATGTGTATGTGCTGAATCTGTCCTAGACAAAGGGTTGTTAGGCCACCTGAATGTTTACAGTAGTAAATTTTACGCCGAACGACAGATTTTTAAGAAACTCTTCATAGCAATTTTTAATTTACTCTCAGATTTTTCGTGAGAAGACTGCTGCTAAGAGAGGAAGTCATTTTTTTGTTGTTTGAGCTGGGGTTTGAACCGCGGCTTCATATCTAATAAGCCAACACACTACCTACGAGGCTACGACGACTTCAAGCGTACAATACGGTCAATATTAATGCTCTTTGGATCCAGTGTCACATGCTGACCCATAACAAAATTTCGATTCAGAGTATAAAAATGCAATTTGTGTTGGAACCATTGTGTTTTCGAACAAACTAATCGAGTGCCTTGTTTTCTTAAGAAGGTGTAGGAAATACGCCACACTATCTGATGTCCTTACCATTTGAAGTCGCCGTGGTCTAGCATGAAGTGTGTTGGCTTATTAGACTGAAGGCCCGAGTTCGAATCCCAGGTCAGACATCAAAACGAAAATATTTCTTCGGCGACTTCCTCTCAGCAGATTTCTGGCAAAAACTCTGAGAGTAAATAAAATTGCCATGAAAAGCTTCTTAATAAAATTTGTCGTTCGGAGTCGACTTTAAACTGTAGGACCCGCCACTCATGTATAAAATTAACACACACAACATGAGTAGTATGAGAAGCTAGGACTGACTGTCTAATGGTGAAGGTATAGCACTGGCCATTTTATAGTCACCTAGCAGAACTCGTTTCCTTGCCGTTCGCATCTTGAGATGTCCACAAACACTACTCCCTCTCTTCCACCTTCCTATAACCCATTTTCCTAAAAACCTGCACAATGCACTGCATGAGTAGGGGCCATCCCCTGAGTGCTGGTTTCACCAAAAAAAAAATTACAGCAATTATATCCAAACGAAAATGGAATACAACTCTCTGTTACGGGCCAATGCTTCAAAGTTTAGTTTCAAGCTTCAACGCCACATATAAGAAAGGGCGAAGGCAATCATTTATGACGAAAAGTTATTAAACTCTGCTGATTTATTAGAACACTGTTGCAATGGCGCCTGTGTATCACAGCTTTTTTGCTACAACAAGGGTTTGGTTTCAAGGAGAAATAAAGGCACTTGTTGCTTAATAGCCCATATTTTTTAAACAGGATTCTTTCCATCTCTATGCTCCACTCTATTTTCATAGTTCCAATTCAATGCTGTGCATGAGTAAAGGCCGTCACCTAAGTGTTGATTGCAAACATTTTTGGGGTTTATTGGCTGCTTAAAGATTAAAACAAAGTTGCATGAAGTGCTAATATTTTAAATTAATCTCAAGGTCAAATACGAATATTTTGACAGCCAAATTCATTACTTTTGTTTGCTTTCTTGTGAATAATTGAAATATTTTTTTAGAAAACCTTTGATTTTCTTTTTTCGAATATTTCGATTAAAACACGAGAAGTCATTTTCGAATTCAATGACATTTTCTTTGACCTTTTCAAGAAAATGAAATGAATTAACATTTCATATCATTTAGAAATTCTAACTCGCTAAACGTGTAAATAAATAAAAAAAAAACAATCGTTTTAATATTAAATTACAGCCAGAGAGAGAGATAGAGAGAAAGACGAAGAAAATAAAACACAATAAATAGACTAAATGACTGCAATTACAACCACAAGAGTCAATGAATTGATAGAGAATGATGATAAATTAATAGAAATTTATAAATAACACGGTGCGATAGTGACAATACACCCTAGTAACTACATAGTCCACATTGTTCAGTTAGTTGAGTAGAACTCAAAAATACCTTTTTTATATTTCTCGAACCCTCCAAACTTGTTTTATTTGATAAAAACTGTTTTTTTTTACTTTAGGCACAAATTTCTTGATTACTCAAACATTTGTGAACCGATTTCCAAAATTTAAAACTTGTTGGAAAGGGGAGAGATGGACCTTTACAACGGTATACATATATCTATTATTCGACTTAATATCCTATGAGATTTGATGAGTTAAACTTGGCAAATTTGAATTTTTTTCATATTTTTTCAAGTTTGTTCATTCATAGTAGCAAACTTTAATAAAAAAATATAGGATAAGTGATAATATTCTTAAAGTCTGTTCTCTTGTGAAGAGATTGAATCATCATTTGATCAAATCAGACAAAAATTACCGTAGTTATTATTTAAAGAGTCTAACAGTCGAGTGATATTTTTTATATATGTCATCTCATCAAATGAACTTTTAGTTTAAAAATTTTCAGAATTTTTGATGGATCTTGATTGTTTATCGTACAATGTGTCAATTTCATGTTTGCACGACTTCCAGAAGTCGGGTAATATTTGTGTTTTTTGCAAATATTATTATTTCTCTTTGCGCAAAAACATTGGCCAACTACTGGTGGTCGCTCAAACATGAAATTTTGTGATAAACAAACATAAACACATTTTGTGATAAACAATCAAGATCCATCAAAAATTCTGAAAATTTTTGAACTAAAAGTTCATTTGATAAGATTAAGATGACATATATAAAAAATATAACACGACTGTTATACATACTATTTATATAATAACTACGGTAATTTTTGTACGATTTGATCAAACTAAGTGCCAATCTCTTTACAAGATAATGCAATTTCAGAATGTCATCACTTACTTTATATTTTTTAAGTAAAGTTTGCTACTATGAACGGACAAACTTGAAGAAATATGAAAAAATTCGCATTTTCCAAGTTTACCTCATCAAAACTCATTGTATATTAAGTCAAATAATAGATATATGTATACCGTTTTAAAGGTCCATCTCTGACCTTTCCAACAAGATTTAAATTTTGGAAATCCGGTCAGAAATGTTTCAGTAATCCAAAAATTTGTGCGTAAAGTCTAAAAAATCAGTTTTTGTCAAATAAAAAAAGTTTGCAGGGTTCGAGAAATATAAAAAATATATTTTTGAGATCTACTCAATAAAACTCACAACCTACACTATGTCATTAGCCGGGTGTATATAATTTTTTTTATTTTGTCGCATAGTGTAATTAATAAAAAAAAAACAGGAAAAAATAATAGAAAATCGTTGAACAAACAAAACAATTTTATTTTTTGTATTTAAGTTCCTAAATAAATGGAAAGAAAATCGAGGAGGAGTTGAAGATAGGCAAACAATTCGAGTATGTGTGAGAAAAAATTGTAACACGAGCAAAAATTCTATTCAAATTTTTTTTTTTTTCACTTTTTTCTCAAACTATTACATCAACTACTCAAACTGCAGTAGGAAATATTTTTTTGTTGTTTTTGTTAAGAGAAATTCTTAAAAAAACAACATTTTCACACTTATTAAGTTTTAATTGGAATTATTTTTGCTTGAAAACTTTTAGCAACGCTTTGTGAATTGTTTTACGGAGCGAATATTCGAAAATTCGATTTTTATGGCTCATAAAACTATCTCTCCAAGTGTTTTTAAATTTTCAGAAATATTCCAAATTAAATGCAATAACAACAATATTAAAGAATTATACTCTAGATATTCTACCAAGCGTAGTAAAAGTTGGAAGCATACCATTCAGTTGATAGATGCACCACTTTGCACCAGAACTCGTTGACATTTTGAATAAAATCCTTTTAATGATCTTCCATAGACATTGAATTCCTAATTGTTAGGTTAATAATAAACTCCTAAGATTGACAACAGCTCCTGTAGAAACCACGCGAGGGTAGGTCAAGTCTATCGTCAAGTATTTCAATGGGACAATGGATTATAAGAACCGCAATGGTCCGATAGATGGCCATGCGATACATTTTCTTATACACATGAGTCTAGCAGAGCTTAGCAATATTGTGACTCTTCTCATGCTGCCAATGCTAATGACTCTACGTATACATACACACATCCGTACATAATTGGTCATTCCAACCCTTAAGTAATGATTACGACCTAGCTTCTCACACTAATGATGTTGTGTGTATCAATTCTATACATGAGTGGCGGGACTTACAGTTTAAAGTCGAATCCGTGCAACAGATTTTTGAGAAGCTTTTAATGGCAATTTTATTTACTCTCAGAGTTTTTGCCAGAAATCTGTTGCTTTTTTATATTTTCTTTTTGATAACTGACCTGGGGCTTGAAGCGAGGCCTCACGTCTAATAAGCCAACACACTACCAACTAGACTACGACGACTACTCTACGTATACGCCGACCGTATAATACCCTGTTTAACTGAAGTATTTAGAATACCTATACACGTTAAGAGCTCGGTAAGTGACAGCTTTAGGCGGATTGTCAACTATTATGGATGACATTCCTATATTCTAATGCTTTTGCATGGTCCTGACCAATGTCTTGCAGTTTATTTTAATGCTTTTCGATCACGTATGTACGTACACTATCCCACACAACCGACTTGACCTGAGCATGGTAATGAAGGTCTTGTTTGCGCTGTTTATGCCAGCACTACAGTGGAATGTTGTCTGCGGAAATGGTTCATATCTTTACATATCTCGTAGAATATCTGTATTCGTGACTGTTTTCCCAGATCAATTGCTGCACAATGGGTTACAAAGAAAATCACATTTTTCGTATGTGGAATATCAACTCTGAACTGACTGTGAGGACAACATCAACAAAATAAGGGGTGATTTTTTAAGAGCTATAGGGAAATTTTTCAAAAAAAAAACCCATAAAATTCAGAAAAATGCATGTACTCTTTATTTGAATCGATAGTACGGTCCATATAATTTAATGTTTGAAGATTATTTCATGCAAATGTTGACCGTGACTGCGCCTCAAATGGTCCATCCGCTTAGTCCAATTTTGGCATACTCTTTCCAACATTACGGCCGGTATCTCACGAATAAATGCTTCAATGTTGTCTTCCAATGCGTCAATTGAAGCGGGCTTGTCTGTATGTCGGACATGAGCTTTAACATAGCCCCACAAAAAATAGTCTAAAGGCGTTAAATCGCACAATCTAGGCGGCCAATTGACCGGTCCCGAACGTGAAATAAAATGTTCACCGAACTCGCCTCTCAATAAGTCCATTGTTACGCGTGCTGTGTGGCATGTGGCACCGTCTTGTTGAAACCACATGTCATGAAAGTTAAGCTCTTGCATTTTGGGCAAAAAAAAGTTGGATATCATCTCACGGTAGCGCTCACCATTCACAGTTACGTTACGATTCGCAGCATCTTTGAAGAAGTACGGTCCAATGATGCCAAATTCAATGATTTGCAAGCGTTGTTCGTTTGTAAGACGATTCATGGTTAAATTATAGACCAAACTGAAGATGTTTGACAGTGAAACAAAACACGAAACGTGCGTGAGCTGTTTAAACCAGTGTTGCCAAAAAGATATTAGCTAAAAAATCACCCTTTATATCACATAAGCTCCACTTCTGAAGAAAAAATACGATTTAATAAGAAAAGTCTATCACCACTATACCCAATACAATTTTCCTATGGATGTTGTTTCTGGGCAATAAAAGATGGCAACCCTGGAAAAGCTTGAGAGTAAAATAATAAGATAGTGGAAATTCTGTTTTGCTTTAAAACAATATAAACAAATGTAAGCTGTATAACCTTATTTTTTCGCTATCACAACCTATTTTAACTATCTGATACCAGGGGTTAGGTTAGGTTAGTGTGGTAGCTTTATACCAAAAACTCACTTGAGCACGCATAGCGGCCCGTTGTGGCGCCACAGGTGAACGCGGTCCCTGTACTGACCAAGTTCAACAAGTTGGTCAGCGCAAGGGCTGCACATTTAAAGCACGACTACCCCACGCTGGAAAACCAGCCAGAAAGTTTGATAAACGAGGCTATGTCCTTGACGTTAATGGACGATAGCTCCGTCAAGCTAACAAGGGTTGGAGAGCCAAATAACCTATATCTGCATCTGTCAAGAGATGGGCATTGCATAGTGAAAGTGGATAACAGTCTCCTCTTCCTCAGCGGATCTACATCCACGGCAGAAATCGTTAAATGGGAGTCGCATTCCAGGGGAGTTCTACCCTAATTGCAGAACATTCTGGCAATGAAGGATGCAACCCTATCGTTCTAGAACCTGCTACAGTTGATCTGCTTACGGGGAAAAGCTTGAGAGTAAAATAAAAAGATGGTGGAAATTCTCTTTTGCTTTAAAACTTTATTTTCCAATCAATACAATGCACTGTGTGGCTAAGACAGGGGCACTATCTGTTACAAGGGGAGTTCTAACCAGCGTTGACGTTTTGGTTATTTTTAACCAAATTTGGTTATTTTTTTTTGTAATGTGTAAATGTGTATTTTTTCTTCATTTTGGTTATTTTTGTATTATGGTTAATAAAGCAATCACTTCTTTAATTTTATTTGAAAATTTGCATTATAAGCTTTGCAATCGTTAGCAAAGTGTTTTAATTCTTTAAAAGTTTTTATTACGTTCAATTGAAATATTAAAAAATTTTAATACAAATAAATAAAAACCTTAATTTATTATTTGTAGTTTAACCCTCTCATTCCCGATGTTGCGTATATGCAACCTTGTGTTTATGAGCCTCTAAGTACAGCTATTTTAAATATTTTATTCTGATTCTTTCGCAAAAATATAGCCTCATGTGTTGTTTAAGCTTACAGCTAATTGTTTGGTAGTCAGCTGTGCACGTGCTCACTTAGTAGTTATTCTTCCGAGAGCGAAATTGACAAGTTCATTTTGCAAAATAAACCTTATTTTAAAAAGTGTTAAACGCATTAATATAATTAAGTCATCCTAAAATCAAGTTCGACAACTAAATAATGAAAGGTAGGTGAGTAATTTAACACGTTGACTGCCGACTACGAGATAACTCGTAGATTGCGTTCCCTTCTAGGGAGCCAAACTACGAGTTATCTCGTACTCACTAATGTGAAAAAAAATCAAGTTGTCATTTTTGGCTAGTTTTTTGAAAATTTCCGCGGCAGTCAACGTGTTAAAAAAACCCGTCATGAAAATATTATTCAGTTTGTCTGTAATAATTTTATAAATGTAGTGTTGCGTATATGTGTATTATGGTAAGTTTCGAAAAATAAAAACTTATTTTTGTATTCACATTCTAAGATGCGCCCAAATGGTCTGACGCAGGATGAAATTGAAAAATTTGATTGGGATGATTCGGCTGACGAGGAAAATGAAGAAGAATAAGATGTAATAAGAGGGTACAACTAGTTTCAAACTATGCAAGTAAAAATGCAAGTGATGGTACCACAAAGACAAGAAGTTCATAACTATACCTCGTCCAGGTATAGTAGAATGCTACAACAAGCACATGGGAGATGTTGATCTTGCGGACATGATGCTTGAATTGTACAAGTCAAACTATAGTTGTCGCAAAAAAGAGAGGTTGTCCATCATCACTCCTTTTGACAATTTGGCAATGAATTCAGGAACTTCATCACCTTCTCCATCGACCCCGTCATCACCAGCTCCTACTGGTTCTGAATCAATTCCGTATAAAAGGGGCAGATGTAGACCTTGGAAAGCCTGTAAATGCAGCAGATGCAATATTCACTTGTGCTCCAATCCTCAAAAAAAATCCTTGCATACATAAATTGAAATAAACGACATTTGAAAAAAAATCAACTTGTATTTAAATTTATAACACCATTGCCCAATGTTGCCTATACACAACATCCTGTAGCTCTTGAACCAGGACACCTAGGACATTGAAATTTTTGTCAGTTGATATTGAAGTCAACTCTATCTTATATGTCTACTCAAACAAATTTTAGCCACTTCCGTTTTAATTCGGACATGAGAGGTTAACTATACAGAAAAAAATAAAATTTTTGTATTAAACCTTAAATTTGTTAAAAACAAATACATTTATATAAAAAAAATTTTTTTGGTTATTTTTTTCCTTATTTGGTTATTTTTTATTTTAATTTTGGTTATAAAATTTTTTTGGTCGTGGCAACGCTGGTTCTAACCTAATTGCAGAACAAATAAAAAAGAATTAGGTTTGAATTTTTTTATTGTTTGTTTTTTTTTTTTTAATTTTCTGTTGCTACAAAATCCAAGTCGTAATAGAAAAAATATTTTTCTAGAATAAAAATTCAAATTAAAAGTACTCATGCAAAAATATTTATTTTCCACCCTTTTATTTGTAATGGAATCGGACGGCACCTGCAGTCAAGTCAAATGTTGTTGTTGTTGTTGTTACAAATCAAAACCATTAACAAACAACGAAAACAATATTTATTCAATAAAAACAAAAGAAAAGAAAGAAAAAAAAAATTGGAAAATGTTTATAAATTTTAATTTTCGTTGACCATGAAAACGGTTTTGTTTACCAAAATTTTTCTTTTTTTTTTTTACTTTGTGGAAACAACATTCATTCACCTTTTATGACCAGTGCGCCGCCAGTACGAGAACGGACGAACGTAAAATTATGGCGTGTGTTGTTGGGCTGCTTGCTGCCTGTCGCCTGCTCTGCATGATTTCATTTTCTCGAGTGTCTGGTTAAAAAGTATTTTCGCTCATCATTTTAGGCATTTTATTTGATTATTAAAAACAATTTTTTTTTTTCTTTATTTTTTTTTTCGCAAATTAACACCAGTTGGTTATGGGAAAACAAATTCAAATTTATTTGCATTTTAGCAGCTGCTGCTGCCAGCCAGAGTGTGCTTACACAATATATTTTGAAAATTTTTTTTTGTTTTTCCTCCAGCCCTTGTCTTGCTTGACATGTGCGTTTGTTTATTTCAAATCGAATAACATCTGTTTGGAAAAGTAAATAAAAAAAAAAAAGAATTGTTTTCTTAATTTTTTCTAAAAAAAAAATTCTTTTCATTTTTTCCTAAATTCTTTTGGGATTTTCTACTATTATTTGCACAGGGTACGTACTAGGGATGCCAATCGGGAAATCCCGAATCCCGGGATTTTTAAAAACTTATCCCGGGGTTTTTCGGGATTGTGAATTCATATGTATTTTGACCTTGCAAAAGGTCCTGAACAAAATTCAAAATATCACTCGACTTCGATGATAGCATCTCAGATGAGGAACCCTACTTCCATTGATAAAAAGTTATTTGATGCCATCGAAGAATGCAAAAGCCCTATAAAACGAATTAATAGGGTAACTGATTTAGATACTCAACTGTCCAAAGAAATGGATTTATTTACATCAGGAGGTGGTAGAGGTGAATATTTACAAGCTGCATATAGTTATCTTGGAACTATTTTACCAACAAATGTTGATTGCGGGAAGTGTTTTTCAACGGCAGCGTATGTTGACAACAAAAATCGTTCAAGCCTATCAGATCACATGTTAGACGCTTTAATCTTTTTGTTGGAATCCAAATAATTTTCTTAAAACTAATGCATTTGCATATGTATGAATAATTTTTATTTTTGTTAATTTACGCTTTTTTGTTACTTTTTGTCTCGCTTTTTTTACATTTTATTTTTAATGACATATAATTCTGATATAATTGGAAAATAAATGATTCATTTATTATTAAGAGCAAATCGCGATTTTTCCCGTGATTTTTCGGGATTTTTTGATCCCGAAATATCCCGGGATTTCGGGATCGGGATTACAAAATCCCGAATCCCGAGATTTTTAAAAATCAATCCCGTTTGGCATCCCTAGTACGTACCGTACATGCGAGTATTATTATCCAACAGACATCGTTCGTCTGTCTTGCTATTCTTAGTCGCTATTATTAATGACATCATTATTTAATTTTAATATACTCTCACTGCTGCTGCTGCTGCTGCTGCTCCTCGTACATGTTTTGTCTTAAATTTCTTTATTTTTTTAATATATTTTCTATTTATTTTGTTGTTATTTACACATCGTTTTCTGTTGTTTTCTTTTTTTATTATTTTTTAAAATTAAAAAAAATTTAATGAAATTTCTAATAAATTCGAATTTATTCTTATATTTTCAGGTAAGTTTTCAAATTCAAATGCACAATAATAGGCGCATTATTTTCAAAACGAGAGTAAGTAAGTGACTAAGTATGCACATAAGTTTATGGTAATGAATAGGGTTTCAATACCCCCACCGTACAAGCCTTAAAAATTATATTTCAAGCTCAGAAGGCACTGCATATAAAGAAGATCAGATTGTGCAATGCTTCTCAATCCTACAATCTAAAGAATTTAAGAAATGCAAGCACTATTGAAGTCGCCGTAATCTAGTAGGTAGTGTGTTGTTATATTAGACTGAAGGCCCGAGTTTGAATCCCAGGTCAGACATTAAAACGAAAATATGAAAATATTTCATGGGCGACTTCCTCTTAGCAGATTTCTGGCAAAAACTCTGAGAGTAAATAAACCTGCCATGAAAAGCTTCTCAAAAAACTGTCGTTCGGAGTCGAATTTAAACTGTGTAGGTCCCGCCACTCATGTATAAAATTAACGCACATAACATATGTAATGGTGTTTTCTTTTCTATCAAAAAAAGTGCATTTTATTTTAAAAAATGCAATTTTGTGTTTGTTTCTTAAAAATGTTTCGCCCTCTAAAAGGGTGGTATGTTTTATTCTTAATAATTTGCACTTGCCAATGGTGGAGGGCATTGCATTTTATGCCCTATATAAATCGAGAGTGCTGATAATGCCCTGTAAAGCAGATGACTTTTGTTTATTTATAGGGCTACCAGATGAAATTTAAAAAAAGTCGCCTGGTATCATTATCCAATTTTGAAGTTAACAGTTAAGTTAAGGAAACATTACATTATTAAAGCTACATGGTCAGTAATATAAAAAAAATTGTATTCAGTGTTAGAACAGTGAGTGATAAGCTCAAAAAATGAAGTCGAAAAATTAGCGATCTGGCAACACCTTTTTCATGTTTACATATTTTATTGAAAACAAATCAAGAAATACAACATATTTTTAAATTAAATTTTTAAATATATGTACATAGATATTGCTGTATCTATTTTATTTGCGAAAATTGAAATAAATCAGTTATTAGATTCATCTTCGTCATCTTTTGAACAAATTGGCATTTCCTTATTCATTTTCTTAATAAGTGGTAAACACAGGGCATACCCTTTTTTAAAATTTGTGTTTTGTTCTTCTCAAATAAAAAATTACATTACAACAGGGTTGGTCAGCAATTTTTTTAATGTACCTTGTAAGAGGGTGACATTTTCTTTGTAGAAAAGAAAACACCATAAGTGTGTTTGGCTAGGTCGTAATCCAGAAATCTGCTGAGAGGAAGTCGCCGAAGAAATATTTTCGTTTTGATGTCTGACCTGGGCTTTGAACCATGGCCTTTCGTTTAATAAGCCGACACACTATCTACTAGACTACAGCGAGACTGGTGGTATTTTAATCTTGATGAGCACTATATATTATAGAAAATCTAGTGCCTATCTGAGCACTAGCTTAATGCAGTTAAGAAGTGATTTGAGATCAAACAATTTTACAACGGGAACAAATATAGAAAGGGGTTATCAATCAATTTATTTCATTAATTCCAAACCAAATACAAGTACCTGTCTACGTATGTACGTATGATAATGTAAAGTATTTTGATT
Source organism: Sarcophaga caerulescens (assembly GCA_927399465.1). NCBI lineage: Eukaryota > Metazoa > Arthropoda > Insecta > Diptera > Sarcophagidae > Sarcophaga > Sarcophaga caerulescens. Next base: position 15,881,255 of record OV656866.1, on the reverse strand, counting down.
CAAAACCTGTTGTACTCTAGAATTTTCCATGTAACAATTCATTAACTTTTTAATTGCACTTCACTATCTATTTTCAATGACCTTTGACCTTTGATTGTAAATTAAACTGCAACAGCCTTTAGAACTGAAAAGGTGGTACTTAACGTTCTTATCAATTATTATTGATTGGTTTTACACAAAAATTTTGTATTAATTTTATTGCGGCATTATTGAGTCATAAACTCACTGACTGACTGATGGACTGACTGTGGAATAGTAAGTCATAAAGCAATTAATAATTTACTATGGCATGGCATGGCATGGCATGGCATGGCATGGCATTTATTACAAAAGATTAATGATTTTAATGATTTGAAAATGCAAATAAAACAAACAACAACTGCAACAAAAACAAAAAAAATTAACTCATCACGTGAAATATAAATGATATGGGGTTTGATGTGATATGCCACTACCAAGATGATGGCACATCACGTCTCCCCCCTCATCTCGAACAGCAAATCAATTATAATTTGAAAATTGAATTTCATTTAAGCTTTTACTGCCTTGATTGACTGCTCACATCATAAACAACAACAACTGAGAAAGCAATTGAAATTAAATTAAATGCAAATGAGAAAAAGGTGGCAATAATTTTATTTTTTCCTTCTGGGTTTTTCGATACTTCTTTTTTCATATTTTCTTTTAAGTATTATAAGCACTTGAAAAACATTTTTTTTTTATGACTGCAATACTTGCAATTTATCGTATTGTATTGAAATTTTATGAAAATGTTTTCAACTGTAGAAACAGTGGGTGAAGACAATAATTTTTTCGGTTTTTCTAAAAGGCTGCATACAACTTACTATGGACCGCATTGTTGCACGGGGTTTCTTCAATGGCATTGGTTAGTTAGGTTAACCTCTATTAAGATTTCTTATATTACAAGTTTCATCTCTAATAGTAATCGACCACCCATCTCTTCCTTCTTTTTTCTTTAGAATTTCTTTCTTTTCTTCCTTCTGTGAAGGCTTTAATATTGAGCCATTTCTGTTCTCTGAATGGATGTATAAGGTGTTTTTTATAGAGGTATAGAATTTGAAGTTGCAATAAAACAACGATGGATTATTCGATTGACATGAATTTTATTTATCCGAAAGATAATCTTGTGGCATTACATTTTAAATATGATTTCTGGCATATGACCGCCACAGCTGGCGCGGATGTAGTTCAATCTGGACGTCCAATTTTCGATGACTTTTCCCAACATTTGTGGCCGTATATCGGCAATAACACGGCGAATGTTGTCTTCCAAATGGTCAAGCGTTTGTGGCTTCACCGCATAGACCAATGACTTTACATAGCCCCACAGAAAGTAGTCTAGCGGTGTTAAATCACAAGATCTTGGAGGCCAATTCACAGGTCCAAAACGTGAAATTAGGCGGTCACCAAACGTGTCTTTCAATAAATCTATTGTGGCACGAGCTGTGTGACATGTTGCGTCGTCTTGTTGAAACCACATCTCCTGGACATCATGGGTATTCAATTCAGGAATGAAAAAGTTAGTAATAATGGCTCTATACCAGTGTAGGGCAAACACATACTATCATAGTTTTGGTTGTGTTGGTAAAGCAGCGGAGAACAAAATTCAAGGTAATTTTTGAGAATCGTACACTGGGAAAATAAAAAAAATTGTCTTTTTATAAAAAAAAAGAATTACGACATAAAGTGCGATAACACACAATACATTGTGCATTACCATCCATATTCTCTATACAAAAAAATCGTATTACCAATTTTCATCAAACATTTTGCTGCGTGTATTTGCAAAAAACAAAAAATCATTCAAAAAAGTTGCGAAGCGAGTTCTTGCTTCATCAAGTGCTAAACGTCAACTAAATTGATTTTGTTCTCTGAGATCAACGCAAAACAACACACAAAGCAACAAACACACGATCATCATAAGAAACCACACAAGTGAGCTTATAGTGTATGTGTATCAACGCAGCGTCAGCAGAAATTTCTTTGCCTATCACATGTGATACGAAATTTCAAATGTGCCCTTCACTGCTCTATACCGATCACCATTGACTGTAACGTTCTGGCCACCATCGTTTTTGAAAAAGTACGGACCAATGATTCCACCAGCCCATAAAGCGCACCAAACAGTCAGTTTTTCTGGATGTAACGGTGTTTCCACATACACTTGAGGATTACCTTCACTCCAAATACGGCAGTTTTGTTTGTTGACGTAGCCATTCAACCAGAAGTGCACTTCATCCCTAAACAAAACTCGCTTATGAAAATCGGGAACAACGGTAATCTCGTTTTGGGCCCATTCGACGAATCTACGCCTTACTTGATGATCGTTTGGCTTCAATTCTTGCACGAGTTGGATTTTGTAAGCAGGCAAACCAAGATCCTTCCGCAAAATCTTCCATAAAGTGGATGGACACAGATCCAATTCCTGTGCTCGATGGCAGATGGACTCATTCAGATCTTCCTCAATGCTACGCTCTACAGCAGCAATAGCATCTTCTGTACGCACCGTACGGCGTCTCTGGGGATGCGAGTTATCAATAAGAGTAAACATGGTGCGAAAACGTTCCATGGTTAATCGAATTAACTGCTCTGATGGACGATTTTGTCGAGGAAAAAACGGACTTAGTGCGCGATACGTTTTCCGCACAGAACCATTATTTTCGAAATAAAATTGCACTATTTGCAAGCGTTGTTCAGGCGTGAGTCTATTCATGATGAATTGCCAAACCAAACTGAGAATAAATCACTTGACAGCTGTTAAATCGGTCGCCATCTTGAAAAGTAATGCCAACCTAAAGTTCTATACCCTTTACTTTACCTACCTTCCTAACCTAAGCAATTCTTTCTTCAGAAATACCTTGTGGGAGTCAACATTATGAAAAGTCCCATGCGCTGAATGCATTTCAAAATTACGATAAAATCTGCTTTGATGAAAACCTCTTTTCTTTCGTTTACATTGTGCACACCCTGTTTAAGCGTATGCACTTCTATTTTCAATCAGTCAGTCAGTCATATAAAATAAAATAGAATAGCAACTATCGGCCATAAATTGTTTATTCATCATCATAAATTGCTTAGAATTTAATAGATTTCCTTCCCTATTCGATTGCTGTAAAATTCTGTTTTTTTTTTTCGTTTTGCACTTTATAAGCCATAAAATAATTCCTAAGGTTAATGGCAAGACATTGGCAATAAAGATATTCATTCTTCATTATTCAGACATCGGCCATTGATAAGAAAAAAATGAGATGAAGGGGTGGCATACATTTGTTCTTCAATTGAATAGATGAGACGATTTATGGCCAAGGAAATGATAATAAAATTACTTTGTTTTCCAAAAGTTAAGAGAAGAACGTACGAAAAAAAATCCAAAAAATATTTAAGACTTTAATTACTTAATAAGACTACATGGAGGCAAGCAACACCATATTGTGTTTCTAATATTATCTTTTCTTATTCATTAAATTTAAAAGCCTTTAACAAAGTCTTTGAAGTTTTGTTTACTAAAAAAAAAAGTACACGAAAACAATTCGAAAAAAAATGTTTTTCCCCACACCCCATATGTTGACTTTTCAAACAGATGTCAATTATTTTCAAATGAAAAACACGAAAATATTTCAAAAAAAAAAAATAAATGATTTCTTTAAACTAAATACTATGTATGATATGTTGAAGGCACAGTGGTTTAGTGGAGCAAAAATAGGAATTTAAAAGGCTCATTTCTGAATAGAACTTTTGTAAGATAGAAATGAAAATAAAGCCAGCATTCCATCTCTGTCAGCAAAAATACTCTTCATAAAGTTGGGAAAATTAACCCTCCAGACGTCTTTCAATATGTTTGCAATCTCTATGCATCTATGGTATCAAGCCCGTAACTTTTGAAATGAAAAAAATGTTGGCTGTCAGAGGATATTCAATCTCCTTCCAGTTCCTAAATATTTTGTTTCTAAGGCTTTTTGTAAGCCACACAGAATGCCTCAACGCCAATTTGAAGCAAATTTGTGCCTAATTTCACCATCTCGTGGCCCCTATTCATAGCTACATAATGCTTGTTGAGTGGTGGTACTTTTCCTTGAAAATCTCTTGATTTACTCCAACAGCCAGGCTGCGATTGAGTCCCTAACGAACGTAGTTTCAACGTCTGCCTTTGGCCATGAATGCAGACGTTTTTTTTTTTGGAAGTTTTGGATCATTTAATTCTTGTATGGGTTCCACTGGGACATCGTTGCAAACTGCATTGCTGATGAGCTGGCCAAAATCGATACCAAGCTCGAAATCTTCGACATGTTTAAAGACATACATAGGTATTAAAGGTCTGCACAAATGTATTTGACTTCAAAAAGTACATAAGATCTAGCATACATGTACACTTATCCGAAGTATCCGAAGAAGAAAAGTACTCTTTTTTGAGAACAACAAAATTATCGAATAACTTCTTGTTGTTATTTGACTGCGTTCGCTTCATACAAATACATGTTCAACTTTCCTTCTTACTCGAAAATACCGGCACAAAACATGTCGAGTACAACGAGTACCACCAAACTTCACGTAGTACTTCAAATACCAATGAGTACTGCAAATACCACAAAGAAGTTTGGCAAAGAAAAGATCTACACCAAAGACTATAAATATGTAAAGATGTTGCACACAGTGTAAAAAGTAACATGTACTCAGAGAACTTATTATACTCAGAGAACGTATTGTTCTCTTCTCTAAGCAATTTATTCTCATATGCGTGTATACGTGTGTGCATGTATGTATACATGCATTGCCAAATAAAATAATAAACAAACTGAAAGATGTCTTGTTTTCGCAAAATGTATGTGCAAATAGCCTGTGGAAAACAAATATTACCGTTTGTTTTATTGTAGGGTAAGAATATGTGTTTTATTGTTGTAGAAATGAAATTATATCGATTCGCACCGAATTATAATGTTATTTTTTAGGCTGTTCAATTATGTATGTATGTATTTTTCGAACGCAAGAAATCTTATTTCTGAGAAGAGGTCTGCTCTTGGAACTAACGGAGCTACAATAAACAAAATAATGTTTTTACACTCTAATATGAATAAAACAAAAATATACGAAGAAATAGAAAGAATAGAAAGTGATCTCTAGTTTTGAGTTTTATGGACATGAATTTTTAGTTTTTTTTTATTTAAGGATTAATGTTTTTATGTTTTGTTTTTCTTTTTAAATAAATTCACAAATATTTAAGTTTTTGAAGTTCCTTCTCTTCTATATACATATACTTAACTTTATTTGTTACACTTATTACTTCTTACATACTTTTATCATTTTAAATGATCTCTGAAAATATGAAATATAAACTATGTTTTTTTACGTTTTAGTAATTTTAAGTAATTTTTTTGTTATTTTAATTGTTTTTAGTTCATTGAAAATAAAGAATTTTTTAAATCAAAAAGCGAAAAAAAAAATATTTTCCAAAAAAATTTGCTATTTTCGATTTCTATTTTTTTATTTCAATGATTAATAAATATATGCCTAACATGTCGTTTGTTCATACACATAAGCATTTATATATAAAAAAAACATCAGTTATGTGGTGTTTTATGCTGCGAGTATTTGAAGTACCACATGAAGTGAACATAATTTTTGGAGTACTTGTTTTTGCGGATATATTTTTCAATGAGTACTCTTTTTACGGAACATAAGCAGCTTCGGATAAATACTTACTCGTATTTGTCTTGCACACATTCTCTTCTCTTCACTGCTTGAGCTGTTAGAGAGAGAGTAAGTACTCTATTTATCCGACAACGAGTTGCACACATGAAGCAAAAAAGTTATTCGTTGCAGACCTCTAATAGGTATTCCGATTGCCTAAGTTAATCTCGCGGCCAGCTACAGCATATAAGCAAGATTGGCTAGCCTTTGCTAGGTTCGTTTAGATAATACTATGTTCAGACATGCACTTATATTGAGTAAATCGCAATAAACAGCATTATTGATCTCAATATTTCATATAAAATGTCAATTAATTATTGCTCAATAAATTCATAAATTGTTATAATATTGATTAAAACTTGAAATACAGCACTGTCATAATAAGTACGTTCAGTGAACATATTACAATTTTCCAAACACTTTCTATTGATATTTGACAACTCAAATATCAACAACACAAACAGAAAAAAAGACAAAACAAAAACAATGTTGTTGAAACAACCAGCTGTTTTGTTTGCCAGCTGTCAAATGAATATTGAATAAGCAGCTCAACTGCGTATATTGTTATGTCTAAACACTTAAAATATTGTAATCAATAAACCGAATATTGACTCAATAAAAGTGCATGTCTGAACATAGTATAAGAAGAGGTCCGACTCATTTCTATCCTTAAATGCCATGGTCATCCATTGCACAATAGCAATTCTCACAGTCCTTTTGGCAAGTCTTCTCCAGCTTCTGTGGGTTTGAGGTGAAGGATGAGGCCTGCCTATCGTCTCATGTATCAGTGTCCTGCTCTTGTCATAAAAAGATGGAGATGTTTGACCTCTCACCTTTCTGACTTACTTGATCAAGCTCTCTGCTGTAATAGCAGTGTTTTTTTTTAGACTCGGATTGGTTTCCTGTAAGGAACGTTTGACCTACAGTTTGAATTTTTTGTTGTGGTATTCGAAAAGTCACCGATTTATTGACCCCTTTCTACTGAAATGAATTTCTTGGCTGAATGCTAAGAGGTAAAGGGTCACTCATTTGTTTACATAGTATCTTTATTGGTTTATTGGTAAAACCCCATTGAATATTGTGCATGAATAGGCGGACACCTCGTGTAACCACTGTGCATTTATTTAAAGTTTTTTCCCATCATGAATCATTTTTCAAATTGTTTGTCGATTTTCAAATATTTTTGCTTTTGTTTTTCCCTTGTCTTCCTCTTCTTCTTCTTATTGTTTATATATTAAAAAAAAAAAAAAAAAACTTTCAAAATTTTAATTTTCTCTTTAAAATATGATCAGCAATGTTTCATCATGCTTTCGTTGCTTGTGAAGGCGCAGGTACGTAGGTAGTGTGTGTTATTTAACTGGCACATAAAATCGATATTTAATTACAATTTTTTTTCTTCATTTTCTTCTTCTACTTTAAATACACATTTTTAACGAAAAGTTTCAAAACAAATATTGAATTTGCTTTTATGCCACGATGAGACGGGGTATGGCTTGCTTTCCAAAATTCATAAAAATTTACACGGTTTTTCACAAGCATTTGGATTTTTGAATGACTTCCAGAATGATAAAAAAAAAAATCACAACCGAAACACGTCATGGTCAGGAGTGTACTCATCATTATCATCATAAAATGTATGATTTTTATGCGTCACCGTTAGAGTTATAAAATAAAAATGACGTCGTTGTGGTTTTACGTTTTTTTAGGGGTTTTTTACGCTTCTCTTAAGGCCTCTTGAAAGGTTAAATTTTTGGTTGAAGCAAGAAAAGGTAGAATTTAAAAAAAAATCCAAATTACCAGCCACTCTCCTTTTATGATGACGTTAAATAAATTAAATTTGTTTCTTCAGTTGTTGTCTTATTTGTCTTCATTAAATATTAAAAAGTGTTGAAAGAAACATTTTTTGTTAAAAATAAATTTATGACTTCCTGTATACGTTGTGTTCACGTTGACTTATTTTCGTGAACTTTTCATATTTAATTGCAGGTTAATGGTTGAATTTTATTTTAAAATTTCGTTTTTGTTTAATGTTTTAATCTAAATACGGTATTTATTACCCTTTATTACCTTTAATGTTTTTTTTCTTTATTAATTACTTTATAAAATTTGTTCTTGTCATATACGAACTTAAAGAGTTAATTTTTAAAATCACTTCCTTTAAGGCAAAGCACACTTATGAAGATTAAAAACTCCTTCCTGCAGTCTCTATTTTTAATAATTTCCTGACAGTGGAAAAAATGTCTTACGTCAGTCGTTCATAAGTCACTTAATTGGTCATTACAACCCCCCTTTAGTCAGGATTACAACCTATCTTCTCACAACACCCCTGGTGTGTTAGTTTTACCCATGAATACAGGTATTGCCCGACTTACAACCGAGATAGGTTCCTGGTCATCGGTCGTAAGTCGATTAAGTCGTAAGTCGAATTTCATATAAAAGAAGAATTTAGGAAAAAAATTACATACTGAACTACTAACTTTGAGGGTCAGGAGAAATGAAACTAAGCAAAATACATATAATTCAAACTTTATTTAAAATAATGATATATTTTAGGGATTCCCCCCCGCATATATTTGTCTTCTTTAAGTATTTTCTATGAAAAAAAATTGGAAAGAATGGTCGTAAGTGCGAATAGTCGTAAGTCAAACGGTCGTAAGTCGGGGATTACCTGTACAGCGGCACATGCAGTTTAAAGTCGTCTACAAATCTTAGATTTTTTTTAAATTTTACCCGCAGAGTTTTTGCCAGCAAAATGCTGGTAGAAAGTCGGTATCTAAGAAGCTTTACGCAGCAATTTTCTTTTGTCCCCAGATTTTTTGCCAAAAGACTGCTTGGAGGAAGTCGTCAAGCGAAATATTTGTTAATTTTTCGTTTTTCATACAAGATGTCTAAGCTGTGGTTTAAACCACGGGTTCATGTCTAATGGGCCAACACACTACCTACTAGACTACGGCGTCTATTGTTCATTACATCTTGGGAAAATGACTCACAATAGTAGTAAGTTTCTGTACACCTATTCTAGCTTTGTTTGTCAGCCAGACTGGCTAGTGTGAAGCTAAGCAAAAGTGTTCTATTCTTGCTTATCTATTAAAGAATCTGTAAATCGTTCCTAACTTACATACATACAACAATACAATTTGTCATTACAACCCTTTAGTCAGGATTACAACCTAGCTTCTCACACCACTTATGTTGAGTGTGTTAATTTTATCCATAGGAGAGCCCAGGTAGTCTAGTGGGTAGTGTGCTAGACTATTAGCGTGAAGGTTGTGGGCAGCTATTTATCGTCATTTTGACGATTTTGTGCTCCAAAAATATCATATTGACGATTTGACGATTTATGCCCTTATTTTGACGATTTTTAGCAATTAAAAATTTACATCACTTTCTTTACTTTAGTACATTAAAATCCACTTTAAGCTTTGTATTTACTTTGAAATTTTTACTTTTGCAAATTTAGTTTAGTAATAACAAGAAGTAAAGTTTATATTTTTAAATTATTTACGAACAAAAAAATGCTAAATAACATAAATAAAAGCGCCAATAAGTAAAGAAATTTAAAAAAAAAATGGTCAGGTATTTAAAGAAAAATGGTAGGTTCTGCAAATATCTTCAAATGCCCTAACATTACCCAGCATATAATAGGCAATACTAAGAATTTTGAAATAAGATTGACACTCGTAGTTACCATTTGCCGTTGCAGTGCCATTACCAACAAAAAATTTTCGACCAACAGCGAATAGCCGCTACTCATACAGTGCATTGTGTTGGAAGGAAGAAAGAGGGAGGAGTGTTTGTGGACACTAGATTTGAAACCTTTTATGACACGAGTGATAGGAAAGACCTCTGCAAGAAGGGCGAACGGAAGAAGAACGAATTTTGTCTGTAACGCATTGTGTAATCCACTAGCCAATCGACCACAAACGGATATACTCGCCGAGAAACACGAGTGTTATATGATTATTGGGAACAAGTCCTTTATTTCGCTCGAGCAAAATCCATTGTAGTGCCAATAGAACAGTGAAACACAAGCCACATTATAGATGCTCTAATAAATCAATGAAGTTGGATACAAAACCCTCTCCAGTACGCGATCGAGAAGTCTCAAAATAGACTTTGAGGCACCGGCCCATACATGAGAGTTGTTATCTATTCCTGGTCGAATATAAGTGCTGTAAATAGAAAGAAGATCAAATGAAGTGATATATTTCTTGCACCGTCTTAAGAAAACAAGGCAATAAAAACATAATTTTTTTAAAAACCTTTTAATTTATTTGCATATTTTTTCTGACGATTTTTTGACGATTTCAATGAACGTCTTTGACGATTTTGACGATTTTTTTTCTAATATATGACGATTTGGTGCTTTATCTATCTGGCAGCTATGGTTGTGGGTTGGATTCCCACCAGAGGCTCTGGTCTGTGACACTACACCGAGCACATGGTCCAAGTGTATAATTATCGTATATAATTAGAATATAATTTGGAATTATATTGTAATTAATAATAAATAAATAAATAAATAATTCTATCCATAAGTGTCGGGCCCTTCAGTTTAAAGGCGACTCCGAACAATAGATTTTTGAGAAACTTTTCATGACAATTTTATTTACACTCAGAGTTTTTGCCAGAAATCTGCGGAGAGGAAGTCGCCAAAGAAATATTTTTTCTTGTTTCGATTTGATCGATATATCTGAGCTGGGATTTGAACCGTGGCCTCACCTCTAAGAAGCCAACACACTACATACTAAACTACGGCAACTTACTATGCATTATTTATGCCTCTAGATTTCTCCAAATAACAGATGGGAACATAGGCGATTTGTTTCGAACGTTGCGATATAAGTACCCAAAGTAGATGGCCACAGTTGTTTAAAATTTTAACAATTTTCTTCTTCTTTTATTTGTTTTATTTCTTTATTTGATAGATATTCATTCAAATCTTTCCTTTTTTTCGTTTCTTTTTATCTGCGATTTATTGTTTTCTTTATGTAAAAACAAAAGGAAAACCAAACAATAAAAATAAATAAATTACATTACATTTAGCATTTTAATTGCTTAAACCATAAAGATAATAAACAATTGATTAAATAAATACAATAAAACAAATAAAAACAAATACAATGAAAATAAAAATAAAACATCACAGTGAATATTTAAATTTTAAAATAAAATCTACTGTGACTACTTGACTATACTATATGTCCGATGTGTAGTGTGTGTGTGTGTAGTGGAATTACAAAAGAAATCATTGCGAAACTTTGTAAAGAATTTCAAGGTTAATTTTCTATCTATCGTTTAAATAAAAAAATACTCGTAAAACAATGTACAACAACACCAACAACAACATGGTTTTGTTTTAATCTTAATTAAAAATCTTGACATTAAAAAAAAAACAAAAAAATTGAAACTTAAATTACAATTTTTTTTTAAATACTTTTTAATTTCGAAAAAGTAAATAAGGAACACGTACATACATACGTACACACATACAATAAAACTTAATTTAATAGATAAGAGCACAACCATCATTGAACGTTTATTTATTGATGAACACAATAGAAAGTAAATTATTTGTGAAAAGGAAAACAACTAGAAAACCGAATTAAAAAAGTGAAGGGAAAGCTATGTAATGTTAACCACATGAAAGGCTTTGCAAGAAAAATCTTTCTCTGGTACAGGAGGAATAAAGGTATGGCTCCAAAGATACTGGTTCCACATTAAGGAACAGCAGCAAATTTTTTAAAAAGTTATTTTCCATATAATATGTGTGTGGCTTTATACTGAAAATGCTTTAGAAAAAAAGTACCGTTTTTTAAGCAAAAAGTACCAATTTTTTTAAGTTTCCACAAAGCATTTGCATCTGGTATGTACAGTGTATCACTAAAGTGAGTATGCAGCGATATATTTATTTTGAAATGATTGGAAAAATTGCTTAAAATTTGAAATAAAAATACAAACATTATATTTTTTCATTTATTTTATATATAAACCTAAGAAAAATAATAAGGAACTAAAATGTTTCTAATTCATTACTAGTTAATAACAATATAATTAACAAAATGGTTAGAATTCAGGTCACATAAGTAAGTATGCAGTTCTCAAAAATTGGCACTATGATTCAATTTTTGAAGTCAGGCTGATATTTAATATTTTTTTGGATAGCGCTTTGCCTTTTTGATGGCGGAGTTTTTAGTTGTTTTGGCATATTATACAAAAGATATTCTCTAACGATATGGGCTGTATATTTAGGGTCATTGTCCTGTTGGAATGCAAATGATCCTGTTAGTCCCCATTTAGCTGCACTTTGATGCAATTTGTTTTTTAAAATGTTCAAATACACCGTCTTATCCATTGTTCCTTCGATAATCACAAGATTTCCAACACCTGATGCTGCCATACACCCCCATACCATAACCGATCCACCGCCATGTTTTACTGTGGCAGCCATATTTTTTGAATCGAGCTCAGTGTTCACTTTTCTCCACACTTTTTGACACCCATCTGAGCCAAAAATATGATATTTACTCTCATTGTAAGTGTAAAAAAAATATATTTTTCTGCATATTTTTGAAAAAAAAAAATTCATGCTGCATACTCACTTTAGTGCAACGATCAGCGTTGCCGTTTTGGGCTTTTCCTACCAAATTTGGTAGGATTTTTTTAATTTGGTAGGATGGTAGGTAAAATTGATTTTTGGTAGGTTGGATCAAAAAGTATTTTTTTAGTTTAAAAATGTTATTAGAAATGAATTATTTTTGTTATATTGTTGTGCTTTGTTGCTTATTAATACATGTACAATTATATGTAATACTTTTTTAATAAAAAAAGTCATACTTTTTCGCAAAAAAAATGTATATATTTACATTATTTAAAAAACTGGTAGGTTTTCAACGATTTTGGTAGGTTTTGACAAAAATTTGGTAGGATTAAAATTTCTTCAGTGGCAACGCTGGCAACGATTACCATTTCATAGCACAATTGTGCGGAGAGAACTCACACGCATTCTTGTGTTTTTTGATTTAGTTGTCGATCAGACTGCGACAAGAACACATGTGCGGCGGATGCTTTACCATTTTTTTCAGAATGACACTCAAAAAATATTGTATGTTAAAAGATGCTTTTGATAATATTCAATGCCTATTATATTTTGTCGTATATAATGTCGTATATAATTTTTTTTAAATGCTTTGGAATGCTTGCTTTTTCTCTATTAATAAAAAATGGTTTATTATTTTTTTTATCTTTATTTATCTAAAAACATGGTCCAATTTTTAAGCCAAAGATGGATACCTTTACGATCTTTTAATAAAAAATGGATTTTTTTATTTTATTTTTATTTATCTAAAATTATTAAGCCAAAGATAGATAGCTTTACATATGTAAGTTGATAAAATGAAAATCAAAATAACGTATATTACAAACACTTTTCTATGGCTGTAAATAAATCAATTCTCTCAATTTATTTTCTCTCTCTTACTCACTAATACATAACCAAAAATCACGGGTTCCGTGATCGCCGTAGTTTAGTTAAAATAATTAAAAAATATTAAAATTAGGAAGGTTAGATGAGGACACCCTTTTTAAAGGACAAGATCCCAATTAGATACCAATTGTAATACCACAGTCGCCGTAGTCTAGGATCCTAGCTACTGCAGAATTCATTCGAGGGAAAATTTTTGGGATATACCACTAATTAGGTTTTATTAGGGACACATTAGGCTACAATTTGTGTATAGTGGGATAGCTGCAGCAAGTCCCCCTTCCATTGCTCGCTTAACTTCAATATTAGGTCTGTTAAAAAATTTTTTGGTTTTTGTCTGTACTAATTAAATTCGAATTTATTATCTCACAAATTATTATTTGCTACTACACGGTACGAATATTAGAAGCTTTCGTATTGTATTGCCATGAAAAACACCTCAAAAAACTGTTGGTCCTGCCACTCATGGATAAAATCAACGCTCATACAACATGGGTGGTGTGAGAAGCTGAGTAAACGGTTGTAAGCAACTAAGTTTTCTTCGCTTTTTCTCCCCTTGTTTATCAATTGAAAAAGGGGAAAAGTCTTCTCCTTTTCTAACTAGTTTACATGTTTAAACGGAAATTTGTAATATCTAGACATCATAAATGGAATTAACAGTTGAAAACTAATGCTGAGGCGTTTGAGTAACAGCGTGTTTAAAACTTCTGTATTGGTAAATTAAACAAAACCATTTCACCAATAATCATTAGTTTTTTCTTTCTATAAATTTTCAAGTTGACCACACTTGCATGTTTGAATTAAAAATCAAAAGAAGAAAAAAATGTTTTTCTCTTTTAAATTCATGAACGTGACCATTTTGTGTATGCATATCAGACACACATTTAATGTACAAATTTGGGTTAGAAGCAGGCAATTAAGCGTTTAATATTTAAGAAAAGTTAACATGTTGTTAGCAAAAGTTCAAGGGAAGAAACATAAATGGAAACATTTTTTTAAATTGAAAAGAAATTTTTATATTTAAGAGATAAGAGCTTTAATGCATATTTCTTTTATTCCTTTATGGCTTTGTTTATCACTTTACTTATAAAGGACGTTTCGTGTTTTGTTTCACTGTCAAACATCTTCAGTTTGGTCTATAATTTAACCATGAATCGTCTTACATACGAACAACGCTTACAAATCACTGAATTTGGCATCATTGGATCGTACTTCTTCAAAGATGCTGCGAATCGTAACGTAACTGTGAATGGTGAGCGCTACCGTGAGATGATATCCAACTTTTTTTTGCCCAAAATGCAAGAGCTTGACTTGCATGACATGTGGTTTCAACAAGACGGTGCCATATGCCACACAGCAAGCGTAACAATGGACTTATTGAGAGACGAATTCGGTGAACATTTTACTTCACGTTCGGGACCGGTCAATTGGCCGCCTAGATCGTGCGATTTAACGCCTTTAGACTATTTTTTGTGGGGCTATGTTAAAGCTTATGTCTATACAGACAAGCCCACTTTAATTGACGCATTGGAAGACAATATTGAAGCATTTATTTGTTAGATACCGGCCGAAATGTTGGAAAGAGTATGCTAAAATTGGACTAAGCGGATGAACCATTTGAGGCGCAGTCGCGGTCAACATTTGCATGAAATAATCTTCAAACATTAAAGTATATGGACCGTATTATCGATTCAAATAAAGATTTCATGCATTTTTCTGAATTTTATGTGTTTTTTTTTTCGAAAAATTTTCCTATAGCTCTTAAAAAATCACCCCTTACTATGATTCTTGCAATCTTTTTTTTTTGTTATTTTTTTATTCTTTATTATCATAACTAGCAGATTGTACCCGGCGTTGCGCGGGTTATGTAGTTTGGATTAGTTTAAAAAATTAAAAAAAATTATTATTGGGTAATTTTTGCATTAAAAATAACAATAAATAAAAAACCGGTTTATCGGTTTTCAAAACCGGTTTCGAAACCGGTTTCTTAAAAAATCCAATTTTTTAAATTATTCGGAAACCGGTTTAACAAACAACCCAGTTTTTTGAATACTCTAAGTCCTAAATATAAATGCAGTCAATTTGCCCGTTTTTGGCCCCTTTCCCCCTTTTTGGACCCCTTTTGGTCCAACTTTAGAAACGGAACACCTCCAATAGCTATTTGGGAAACTTAACCAAGCTAAATCGTAAAAAAATACCTTTAAAACAGATAAAATACAGCATTTATGCATAAAGTACTAATTTTTGCCCATTTTTTCTTCCCTTTGACCCATTTTTTCCCCCTTTGGGTCAAAATTTTGAAAAGATTTATTGCCTATAACCTGCACCGACAAAAGTTCGATTAATATCCCAAATTTCAAGAAAATCGGTCCAGGCGTTCAGGCGTGATTGGCTATACACTCAATTTGCCCGTTTTTGGCCCCTTTCCCCCTTTTTGGACCCCTTTTGGTTCAACTTTAGAAATGGAACACCTCCGATAGCTATTTGGGAAACTTAACAAATCTAAATCGTAAAAAATTTCCTATAAAACAGATAAAATACAGCATTTATGCATAAAAGTACTAATTTCTGCCCATTTTTTCTCCCTTTGTCCCATTTTTTTCCCCCTTTTGGTCAAAATTTTGAAAAAATTTATAGCCTATAACCTGCACCGACAATGGCTCGATCTATATCCCAAATTTCAAGAAAATCGGTCCAGGCGTTCAGGCGTGATTGGCTAACAAACAAACCAACAAACAAACAAACAAACAAACAAAAAAACAGACTTACAGAAAGATTTATAATATATATTAGGATTTAATTGCAATGCTTGACATTTTAAACGGCGTGTAATTAAAAAATTTACACACAAGGCGATAGATACTATTTATTGCAACTGCCTTGGTTTGTGAATTTGTTAAAGTTCGTATATTGCGGTTTATACTTTTAAATTAATATAATGGAGTGTTCAAAAGTAAATTGTTCAAATACTGGAAATCTTAGGATGGTCTCATGCTGGCTATGTATGAGCCTCTATCATATAACGTGTAGTGGTCTTAAGGCTCGCGATGCGGATGCGTTGGCTGATCCACAGAAGTTCCTTCAATGGACTTGTCCTGATTGTAGAAAGGTCAGTATTGAATTCTACAAACTATTTAAGGATTCTAAGGTTAAATTTAACACAATTAGTAATGATCTCAGGGAATTGCAAAAGAAGTTTACAGAGTTTGGTGAGTTATTTGCTAAATATCCTAATTTGGATAAATTTGTTAGTAATCAACATCCTGCATCACCTAAACGTAAAAGGGATGGTCTGAGATCTGCTCAAAATGTTTCTCCATTACTACCACCTGCTGCTGATCCGAATGAGAATGTTGTAATGACTCCATCTTGTGAATTGCAACCGTCATATTCTTTGAATAATAATTGTACATCACCGTCCACAAATTCAATTCCACCATTACCTCGTGCTGCTGATATTTCGTCCGTAATTGAAAATCCTAATAACTCACAACCTACTTCAAGCTACTCGAAAGCTGCTGCAAATGTCACTGATATTAATAACACCTTGATAACCTCACCTAAGCCGTTAAGAGTCATACCACCTGCTAGAAGCATTTTTATCTCACGTTTAGCTTCTGACACTGCCATAAAGGACATTGAATTTTTTTTTTTTTATAAACCGTAACAAAAAAAAAATTGTAGAAATAATTTACAATTTACTGATTTATTGTTTGAATTACAGAAGAAATAAATAATTTCCTTATGAGATAAAAAATAAAACAAACAAAAAAAGACACAACACAATAAAAGGATAGCGCCATCCAAGTCAGTATCAGATGTTCTACTGGAAACTATGCAACGTCGTCAATATGGCTCAGCCAAAAGACTGTGAATTCTTGCATTGCATTGCAATAAAAGCAAAATTGGTGAAATAGGCCTTTAGCTTTTACTGTTTTCTAAGCGTTTAAGCGTTTTCTTTGCTTGTGGCCTATATTACATTGCCTTGTGCATGGCATTTTAGCCTGTAGTTTCTATGAAATTTTATGATTATTTAAAATCTTCTATTCGTGCTACATAAATGTCATTTTATTTATCAAAAATAATTTATTTTACGAATAAAAAAACCAAAAACAAAAAAAAAAATAAGACTCAAAACGTGATTTGCAAAATCATATTAAATATTATGTTTTTTCGTTTTGTTTCGTTTGTTTTTTTTATTTATTTTTTGTTTCTTTTTAAGCATTTTATTTTAAAACTATGCACGTTTTTCTAAATGCCTTTTTTGTGCAAATTTTTACGATTATTTTTATGATATTTTTTTGTCTATTTTTTTTCAAATCAAAACTCAATTGAAAAGAAAAAAAATAAACAAATGCGCTTTGCACATCAAAACAAACCAGGCTTTTTAAATGCTAAGCAAAGCCAAAGCAAAGCGGCTTCAAAACGTAAACAAAGTTTTAAACAAGCAACAGAAAAAAAAAACTAACAACAATGGGCCATAAAAACAAAAGCTGTTGACTATAATCCTCTAACCAAAGTCAAGTCTTTAATATTAAAATATTGAATTTTGGCCAGCTAAAGCAGCAGCAGCAGCAAGCATTAGGAATAGAAAAATAAATAAACAAACAAAAAAGTAATAGAAATATACAAACAAATACAAAAACAACAACAAATGGTGGTAGTAGCTGTGGAAATATTTTATTTTATTTTTTAAGTTTAATTGGGTAATTTTCATGGTTATTTAACAACAAAAACCAGTGACCAAATGATTTTCTTATACGACACTCATAAGTTCAACTTTGAAGTTTTCTTTTAAGTACACTAAACAATAAGGATTTAATGTCGTCGTCGTCCCCCCTAAACTTTATATGGCCACCGTAAATTATTCATAATACCAGAGACTCCTGCTGCTATCACCAGGCATCTATCAGTTGACTCCTGTCAAAATTTGACAAAAGCTGTGTTGTTTAATTGAAAGAAGTCTACCGCATGTTGGAAAAATACTAGGTTAGGTTAGAGGACGTGTACTTGTCGACTTGTCGGTCGAATTGACCCATTGTAAGGGGTGATTTTTTAAGAGCTGCAGGAAAATTTTTCAAAAAAAAAAACACATAAAATTCAGAAAAATGCATGAAATCTTTATTTGAATCGATAGTACGGTCTATATATGTAATTTAATGTTTAAAGGTTATTTCCTGCAAATGTTGATCGCGACTGCGCCTCAAATGGTCCATCCGCTTAGTCTAATTTTGGCATACTCTTTCCAAGATTTCGGCCGGTATCTCACGAATAAATGCTTCAATGTTGTCTTCCAATGCGTCAATTGAAGCGGGCTTGTCTGTATGTCGACATGAGCTTTAACATAACCCCACAAAAAATAGTCTAAAGGCGTTAAATCGCACGATCTAGGCGGGCAATTGAGCGGTCCCGAACGTGAAATAAAATGTTCACTGAACTCGCTTCTCAATAAGTCCATTGTTACGCGTGGTGTGTGGCATGTGGCACCGTCTTGTTGAAACCATGACATGTGGTTTCAACATTTCGGCCGGTATCTCACGAATAAATGCTTCAATGTTGTCTTCCAATGCGTCAATTGAAGCGGGCTTGTCTGTATGTCGGACATGAGCTTTAACATAGCCCCACAAAAAAAGTCTAAAGGCGTTAAATCGCACGATCTAGGCGGCCAATTGACCGGTCCAGAACGTGAAATAAAATGTTCAAAGAACTCGCCCCTCAATAAGTCCATTGTTACGCCTGCTGTGTGGCATGTGGCACCGTCTTGTTGAAACCACATCTCATGCAAGTCAAGCTCTTGCATTTTGGGCAAAAAAAAAGTTGGATATCATCTCACGGTAGCGCTCACCATTCACAGTTACGTTACGATTCGCAGCATCTTTCAAGAAGTACGGTCCAATGATGCCAAATTCAATGATTTGCAAGCGTTGTTCGTTTGTAAGACGATTCATGGTTAAATTATAGACCAAACTGAAGATGTTTGACAGTGAAACAAAACACAAAACGTGCGTGAGCTGTTTAAACCAGTGTTGCCAAAAAGATAATAGCTAAAAAATCACCCTTTACAACGTCCTAGCTTCTCACACCACTCATGTTGTGTGCATTAATTTTATACATGAGTGGCGGGGGACCTACAGTTTAATGTCGATTCCGAATGACAGATTTTTTTCCCCTTTTTTTTTTTTGTTGAGAAACTTTTTTATGTCAAGTTTTATTTACTCTCAGGGCCATTATTACAACTTGCCGTTAAACTGGGGTTTAGTTAAAGTTACCTTTAGCTAAAGGGAACTGTAAAGTTACCTTTAACTTATTTTCATTACTACAACTTACAGATAAAATAAAGCTAACTTTTTCAAAAATATGGCAGTGCCGGAGTAATGTCGATAACACTGCTCAATTGAACAAGTTTTTTTCAAACGCAGTGGCAACGACGGGCTTCGTTTTTTTTGTTGTATATGCTCATTTTGTTTATATCTGAAGTTGCCATATTGAAAATAATATATAATATGGCAAGTTCAAACATAAACTTAACTTTAAAAGTTAAAGGTAGGATGATGCTCCCTTTAGCTTGACGCTCACTTGTACCATATTGTCCACTTATAATAATGAAAAACAATTTATCTGCCCGTTAAAATCCTCTCTTTAGTTAACGGCAAGTTGTAATAATGGCCCTCAGAGTTTTTGCCAGAAATCTGCTGAGCGGAAATCGCCGAAGAAATATTATTCTTTCATATTTCGTTTTGATGACTGACCTGGGATACGAACCCGGACTTTACGTCTAATAAGCCAACACACTACCTACTTGACTACGGCGATTTCAAGGAAAAAAAATACTAAATTTTATGAAAAAATGTCAAGGAATCAGGAGTTATTTTATTAAATTTTCTTTTGCTAGTCTAATAACATTTACACGATTACCCCGTTAGTTTTCATTATTTCAACACACTTTTTAAAAACTCACCTCAATACCAAATGAAAACAATCCAAGAAAAGATAATTGTAACCAGCATTCAAACTTAATAACGTACATGTAATTTAGATTTTGACATAAAGATGTCATATTATTACATGAAGCAACAATGTGTCTCAAAATCAAAACAGTTGTTAACAACTAAAAAGCACAGCCCAATGCTACTACTACTATTTTATTTACCTGTACTATTTTATATTTGTTGTTTGCATATGCCCACAACGAAGCATATAAAAATTTTGCCAAACAAATGAACACAATAATGAGTACCTACGTATGTATGTACACAACTACAAACACAGCCACAACAAATGTTAACATTTCTCAATTGTTTATCATGATTGAAAGTAATTGTTGTTGTTGTAAGTAACTGTCTCTAAAACATGTTTGGTAGTAATGTTTGAAAATTTCGTGCAATTGTTCTCTGCTAGAATAAAATGCTGTCTCTCTCTCTCTCTCTTGGGCTTTCTTTTCATCTCATGTTGATAGTATTACTGTTTACTTTTACTTTTGTTTTTCTTTTTCTTTTTTAGAATTGCTTAAATTTGTTGTTATTTATGTTTGTTAATCTTTGTTTAGCAGTCAAATAAGAAGAGAAAATATTAAATGCTGTATTTACATTGTGGTTAGTTGGAATACTTCCCTACTAAAGCCGAAAAACTCATTATTTTACACCAAAAAAAAAAATTGAAATTTTCTTAAATATTACATTGTATGTAATGTAG
This sequence comes from Sarcophaga caerulescens, assembly GCA_927399465.1. Lineage (NCBI taxonomy): Eukaryota > Metazoa > Arthropoda > Insecta > Diptera > Sarcophagidae > Sarcophaga > Sarcophaga caerulescens. The sequence goes on along the minus strand of OV656866.1, from coordinate 15,860,374 downwards.
GGCTTAATGACTTTCTGTTTATAGCCTGGCTTTCTTTTAGTCTTTTATGGTTAAAAAATAAAAAATATTGGGTGTTAGAAAAAGTTTGGCTACATATGTATATATTTGATGGACACAACAAATTAAACACTTTTGTTATGTTTGTAAGGTGTTTTTTTAAAGCAAATAAGAATTATTTTAATGGATAACATTTTGTGATTTTTTTTAAGTCATTATCCCATAATTGCAGAAACTTGTGATTTTTAAGTGTAAAAAGAACAAAGTCAATTGGGTTTTACAAGACTCTAATGAATTTAAAAATTTCCACACAGATCGAAACAAATGATATTCTGAATGTGCAAGGTTATGGCCATTAAATACAGTGATGTGAAAAATAATAGGGCAGTGCCCATCCAAACTTTTCTTTTCTTTCTTGTTTAAACGATTTATTTTTTCTTAAACGGTAGAAAAAAGATTAAAAACAAAATTTTTGCTATTCCTATAATATATTTTGATTTTTTTTGTGATTTTGTATGAATTTATATAGTTTAACGTGTGAAAAAAAATAAGGACACTTCATGAAATCTTAAAGCTATAACTAACTTAAGTCAAACTAAATAGATATTTGTACTGAATATTGTTGCATAAAGCCTTAGTGCCACATTAGTACTTTGTTACGGATCCTTTGTTATCCAGGACAGCAGCACATCTTCTAGGCATTGAGTCGACCAAATTTTGTCAAACATGTAGCGGTATTGCGTTCCACGTATTCGGTATAAGATTCTAAAGCTCGTCGTAATTTGATGGACAGTTTCCCCTGATTGCCATTTAACTTCTTTTCACAAATTTTCTATTGTTTTCAAATCAGGGGACTGTGCTGGCCATTCTAAAACATTGATTTTTTGGCCTGGAACCACATCTTTGTGTACTTTGCCGTATCCTTTGGGTCATTATCCTGCAGGAAGACCCATTTGAGTGGCATATTTTCCTCGGCATACGGCAGCATTGTATTTTTAAAAATTTCAGTGTCATCAGCCAATTCCATTATATTCTAGATACGATATAGAGGACCCACACCATAATGAGAGAATGTCCCTCATACAATGATGCTACCACGACCATGTTTGACCGTCTTTAAAGTATATTTTGGATTGAATTCTTCTTCTCCAACATGTAAGAAGACCTATCCATCAAGAATTCAATCCAAAATATACTTTAAGACGGTCAAATATCCGTTTTTCTGTTGATCATTTCTGGCCGCTTTTAATTGAATTCCTTTCTTGCTTTACTTTTGTTTAATTGTTGAAAATAGAGGTTAAACGCTACTTTCACTCTTACCATTCATATGCCAACCTTTGGTTTGTCACCGTCTGAATCTGGTTTTTTTTTTGCATATTATTGTCATACGCAATCTAGTTTTATCGCCCGTAATCATTCGCTTCCAAAAATATTTCAATTTGAATTTTTCGCTGTTAATTCCTATTGCAACCAAACAGCGAACGTCTTGTGTATCCAGCTTTTTGCACAGTTTTAATAGCTCTTTAATGATTCCTACTTAGTACGCTTGTTATAAGCAAATTTCGTGGATTCTTTTTAATGATTGGATCGACCAAAACGAGATGATTTCGTAACATTGAACTTTCGAAATTTTTTCATCAACCTTATCTCTTCTATGATGCCATAGAAACATGAAATATGACGTTATGTTGCTAGTTTTCACTCGTTTTTAAAGGCAGATATATTTTCATGGAAGAATGTAACTTTAATAATATTTTCTAGCAAAGTAAAGTTGAAAGTCTCACCTTTCCAAAAGGCAATAGTGTTGCCAGATAGTGTTGTAAATTGTGGGTACTTTTGACTACTCAATACCTACTCAATATTTTTTTTTGGGTACTCAATACTACTCAATATTATAACGTTTTTTTTTTTTTGAGTTCAAAAACTAGTACAAATAATCAGATACTCCTTATATTTGAAATATAAATAAATAAAACATATTGCTTATTATATACATAAATGGCTTAAAAACTAAGACAGTTTATATAAAATGTTTTAAATTCATATTTATGTAAATATTTTTGAAAATTTTATTTAGAAAAATAAAAATGTGTTAACCGGCATTTGTTCCTTAAAAGTCTCTTGTTTTCAAGTTTTTTAATGACATTTCAATTACAGCATATTTTACCTGTTGAATATTCGGTAAAAGTACAAATAAAAAATATTAATAAGAATTTTAAACAAATATATAACTAGAATAATTAGAAGTTCAAGTAAAAAAATAGATAGATTCGAATTTTCCAATCTTTCTACCTTTGTTAGACTTTATTAAAGTGTAGAAAAAGTATTTTTTCGACATTTTCAGATTTTAACATACTTCTTCTGTTGCTTAAAACCTGACCAGAAAATACTCTTTCACTAGGCACAGATGTTGTTACTATTGGCAAATACTTTTTGGTTATTTTAACAAGCCCGGAATATACATTTTCTCTCTCCTTCCACCACTGCAAAGGATCCCTCTTTCTATCTAGCAATTTTGACTGAAGTTATTCAGCTCTACTATACATTTAGATGTAGTGTTATTTGGTATAGCCTTCTGATCAAAATCGGTCCAAATTGAATTGATATTATTAGTTGTTTTAACTGGCGAACGATTTTCTGAAGTTGGAATATTATACAATGACGATATCTTGGACTTTACGTTATTTATGGCGTTGGAATCAGCGAACCCTTTGGATTTATCGTGGATCTAGATAGGTGGAAAAATGCTAAAACATCGTGGTATTCAAACCTAAAGAAGAGTCTATTTAAATTAGAAATATATTTATCTAATAATGCTGATATAACTTCCGTATTGTTTTCAGACTTTTTCTTATTTAAAAATGTTTGAAGACCACTTATTAAAACTATAGGTTTCGAAATAGTGGTAATTTTTTCGGCACTCATTTCAGTAGTTATTTCCTTAAAGGGCTGCAAAATACTAAAAATTTCTTTTAATATTTCCCACTCTTCAAATGAAAATAGTTCAATTGGCTTGTGTAGTATTGCCACAGTAGCTTCTAAAACCTCTTGATATTCCAAAATTCTTAAAATCATATTAAGAGTCGAGTTCCATCTTGTTGGAGTTGAATTAATTAATTTTTGTATTGGTTTTCCCATTTGCTCCTGCATTTCCTTGAGTTTGTTGGATGCTTTAGTACTTCGATGAAAAAATTCAACAGCTACCTTGCAGATACTAATTAGTAGGTGAAATTTCTCATCCTTTAAACCGTCAATAACAACCAAGTGAAGAGTATGAGCAAAACATGGGAAACTAACCAGAATAACATCCAGCAATTTTGTATTATTATTTTGTATTTTTGTACTATAAAATACAACCCTGAAAGTATTGAATATTACCAAGTTGATATTGAGTACTCCAAAAAACAGTCGGTATTGAGTACTGAGTACCCAAATACTCAATACTTTTACACCACTATTGCCAGATAGAATTAACAGCCACCACATCTATCCACAATTTCTAACCTTGCTTTTTTGATAACCCAATATTTTTTGTCTTTTTTGTTGCACTCTTCCTCCGTGGTCTTTTTTTATACGGGGTCTACTTTCGAATTTTCAAGTTCATTTGAAAAATATTTGATTTTTGTTTTGCTTTACTAAACGCGAACGTTACACCTTTTTAATGAAAAGTGTTTGGAGCTAACGGATTTCCAAATCACATTTTGTTAATTTAATTTTTTTTTTTTATTACACTACGATTTATTATTTTAATCACGCATGCATACAACTTAAAAATCAAATTAATTTAATTGTCTATTGTTAAATAAATTACACACAAATTACACATGTATGTATGTACATATATGTGTGTATGTATGGAAGAGACCTCTTAAACAAATGTTAGGAGAGAAAAAAAAACGCTAATTTAGCCACAACACCTAAAATAATGTTTTCGTATGCAAACAGAAATTAATGCACCAAAAATGGTCATGTAATTAAAATATTCTTCTCTGCTCAACACAACAAACAGTAAAAGAGTAAAACAACAGCAACAACAACACACAACAAATATGTACAATACATGTTAATTATTATTAATATTTAAGCGACCACAACAAATGATTTTGCAAAAATCAAAAGAAAAAACATTTTTGAACTCTAAAAATAAACAACACATACACAGTACACACACACACACAAGTAAAGGACAGACGGTCGAATAATATATTGAGGACACGCACTTTTGTTGAAAACAATTTGTATATGAAGACAAAAAACAACAACAACACAATAAATACGCAACCATTAAACTGTACCGACGAACAACGACCACTCAATTCAATTCACATCATTGTCGTCGTCGTCGTCGGCGTCGTAAACACCAAAGTATAATAGCAACAACACAACAACAACAATACCCACAACACAAATAATAATACAATAAATATCATAATAAAACTCACACATACACACCCATACGCTTACGCTTAAATAGCGAATTATCAAAACAAACCAATTAACCGTAAAACCATAAAGAATCCAAAAATAATGCTCAATTCAAAATACAACACACATTCATTCGTACCTATATACTTCACATAAAGTATTAAGTGAATAAATACATGAGACGAGAAGAGATTTTTTTTAAAACAGCAGCACATGTCCAAAATAAAAATAAAAAAGAACAAGAGGAAGAAGAAGCGCTATAAGTAGTAAACAATGTACTCGTATGTGTACCAATATAATGAGTGTGAAAAACAGAATTACAACTGCAGGCTGCAATACTTTAAAAGTATGAACAAACAAAGAAAATTGTGACATTTATTACCAATGAAATTTAAATTAAATCTTGAATATTTGAATATTGGTTTTATTCATTTATTTTTATTGTTATTTACATCCATAACGAATATTTTATACTCCTTACTCCTTAAGAAGTGAGGCAATAATCGTAGCTTTTGATTGCCTTGAGTTTTATTTTCCTTAATTTTAAAACAATTATTCTAATTGCGATATTAATTCTTCTTTTTTATCAAATTTTTTTTTCTTTCTTTTATTTATTCATTCAATAATTTGTTATAATTTTCCCTTAAATGTTTGTATGGCCTTTGCGTGTTTTCAAACAATTTCTTTCCAGAAAAAAAAGAAAAAAAAAAGTTCCTTAAATTGTTATCAATTAGTTTTAATTTTATTTTTATTAAGTATTTATTTAACTAACATAAAAGCGTGACAAATTGTAGGTCAATTTACAGATACACTTTTGAAATTTGTTTCCTCGACAGATTTCCCTCACACTTTCAAGAATATTTCAGGCAGTATCCTGTTGTTAGCTTTACGAATAATGGCTCTCAAATAATTAAACGATAGGAGGTTGGCAGCTTGAGCAGGATTTTTAAGATAGTTGCTCAAATTGATGTCACCAAAAAGCCAAATTCAGTTGTATGGTGTAGCTCTTGGTACTGCTTTGTTGCAACCACATATCGTCTAGTTCATAATCCTCAGTTGCAGGCTAAAAAAAACTCTGGCCATACAGCCATGGAGCTCTGAATTGACAGTAATGGTTCTTCTAGGCGCACTTGTGACACCTACAAACCGTAATGAGCAACAAACACTCACTTTTTCTGCATGTAATGTTTCTTCCACAATAATTTCTGGGTTCTTAGAGCCTCATATGCGACTACTTTTTAGCTTGTTGACGTACTATCTACAAAAAATAATAGAATTGTGTATTTAAACGAAGTTCATCCAAACATTAAACTCTGCAGCGCCGCTTTTGAATGGGAGAAGATACGGAATCTTTATATTATGTAGTAGCCGTCCTAAATTTATTTATTATTTCGAAATGTTGTTTCTAGATCATTCCCTGTGGTCACTATCAATCTAGATTAATATTGAAAATTTATGTGACAGTTTAATTAATTTTTAATGACACATTAAATGTGATTTTAAAATTGTTTCATATTTCATCATTTCTATTTCAAAAATGCATACATATTTAACTGATAATTTAAAATTAATTAATTTATTTATTTATTTATTTTTGTTTTTTCTTTCATTTTAGGTAAGTTTTATAAAAAAAAATACTTTTTTATACTATAAAACACTGATAACATGGGTAAGTGCAAAATGGATTTTGTTTTCAACTACGGAACACGGTATTTTAGCAACGTTTCAAACAGAAAATATTTCTTTAAGTGTAGTGGTGAAATAACTGTAATTCAAAATGAAAAACCTCCAGCCTCCTTTTATGAATTACGTTGTGTGTGTAAACACAGTCACACTCTCCTGTGCCTTCTCATTAACTTGCTTAAAAGTCAACAAGAATTATGAGTGTGACACTAATCCCCTCTCAAATGTTGAAAAAAAAAAAAATAAAAGAAAAACCGCAATAAACCGAATAAAGCCGACACTATTAACAAGACGTAATTATCAATCAAATGAAAACACGATAAAAGAAAAACAAAAAAGATATCCTCAAAAGAAAACCAATTAAAAATGCATGGAGGGAGCAAAAAAAAAGTAAAATAAACAAACAAATAAGGCAATGAACGTATCAAAAAGTACAAATAAACATACATATGCATAAGCATGAGTGTGTATGCCACAAACAGCCATGAAAGAGCATGTAACCAAACACAAAATGAATCAATGAACGATTGAACCCGAAAGACAGACAACAAACTAATGTAATGAACGAACAAGTGTTTACAAATCCTCTGGAGAATGACAATATAAAAAAAGAACAACAACAAAAACACAGAGAAAAATTAGTGTTAATGTCGTTTAGGTTATAGACAGAAAAGGGCAATCTTTTACAATTACAATGTTGCGCTCATTCTTTTTTTTTTCGTTATATCTCCCACACACTCGTATATTTATATACACATGGTAGTAAACACGAAATTACATGAGGGGTTCCTATGCTCTGTACACTTCGTTCACTTTTACTTGCTGTGCGCCAAAACGAATTTATGAACAAATTACACATTCGTTTATAGGGTATCATACATTCGGGTTTGAATGAATGGGTATGGATGTGTACGTGTGTATGTAATCTAACTTTCGTGTTTAATAACTAAGTTTTGCCTCAACCTCATTTTGATTATTCGTTCTCATTCATTGTATTGTTTTCCTTCTTTTGCTGCCATTGTTGTTCGTAAATCAATTGAAAAACACACGGATATCAGCAAAACAAACAAATTGTAAAAAAAATATAAGAACAGCAACAACAACACTCAAGAAGATTATATTTGAGAGGAAAAGTAATACAAAATATACTCATAAATATTATAAATAATGTGCCATAAATATGAGCAAAATAACAACAACTTAATTTAGTTGTGTGTTGAACATGTGGTATATGTATGTATATGCTATTAAGGAAGAGTTGTAGTTTTATTATGGTGTAATGTACACAGTGTTGCCATCATAATTTTGCATAAAACTGACCATTACTATAGTGGCGAGCCAATGGGAAAATTACAGTATACAACAAAAGTAATAAATTTTTGTTTAAAAAACGTTAAATAAACCCTAAAAAGTTGTGTTAAATAAAAATTAATTGCTTTTGCTAGGATTATTCACTTAGTGGTTTCAAAACCGCCAGCGTAAAGCAGCTTTTACACGAACGAACTTCACCTGCAAGCACTACTAACATTCTAAAATTGGATTTCAATTCAACAGAACGGCAACTCTCAAAATCTCCCGGTAAATAATTTTTATTTCCATGTGTTTCATTAAATGTTGGGGAAACGTAATAGCAACCCTGTTTTCTTTACCTCTTTCATCCAAACAGCTGATTGACGTCTGTGAAATCCCCCAAAACAATTTTTATACCACAACACAACACAATAAATTTGTATACATATGAGTATGTATGCTAGTGTATAAACAATAACAACAACAACAAAAACGGAAGAAAAACATGTGTTTGTTTATACAAATCTAAACTAAAACGCGCGCCATATAAACTCATTAAAACCACACTTCCCTTCTACTCTTTTTGGCTCCCCTTTTTTCTACAGGTTTAATCAACATAATCATGTAAAAGTAAAACAACTCTGTTATTACAAGATGTAGATGGGGGGAAGCCTTAATGAAACACAATTGAAAGAAACATATTTAGATTGCTCTTTGTGTGTGACGTAGCATGTTAATTTAACATTCCCTTACTGTTGTCATGGCATGGCATGGAAGCTGTAAAATTTATTGTGTGTATACATTTTAGTTCTGTTGTCGCAAGCGCAGGTCTGTTATATTAAATTTGCATGCGCTCTCACTCCCTCTCTTTTACTCTCTTTTTTAGTTTCTTGCTGTTTAAAGAGTTTGCATTACTGTTTTTTTTATTGATATAATACGAATGTGTGTGTGCGTGTGTGTCTATGGAGCAAATATTCTGTATACTGGTTTTGTTATTATTGTTTTCCTTTTTTAAGTAAACCTTGTGCAAAATTGTATATGAGGCTTTTGTATGGGTTCCAGTGAAACTCTTCAAACAACAAACAAATAAAAAAAAAAGTGCATCACTTATTACTGTTACCAGCAGTAACGCAATACATAAAATTTTTTATACAATTCAGCGTTGATTCAGCTTCAGCTGCATGTGCTGAATAAAGCTCTTTTTTTTTGTAAGACAAACACAGCCATGTTGTTTATACTGTATTTTGTTGTTGCTTTTATCGTTTTTGTTCTTACACAAAACAAAAGAAAAGCATCACAGCATTTAAAATTGCTTCAAAACTTTGAACATTTTGAATATTTCTTAAGGAATTTTCGTTCTAAATTTTTAAATTTCCTTCAAAAAGCAATAAGTCTGCGACATATTATAATTCTAACCTTACTTTTTCGTTATTGTCTCAAGTGGCCAAAATATAAACGAAAATTTCAAAGTTTAGTCTTGGGAATGGTATTTTTAACAAAGAATGTTTGTTTTTGTAAAAATTTTTTATGTCTGCATATTTCATTTTGATTAACTACCCTTAAAATATAACGGGAGTAAATTTCAAACAGGAAATCACAACACGTACATACCTGTGCACCAACATATTTTACTCTCCCTCTCTCTCTCCGTGATATTTAAGAGTTACCCTGTAAACAGTATAACAGGAGGCGTGTTGAAAGTTCTCGAAATTGTTAAGAGAGTAGTCACTGGAGGTAAACGCCAGATGAGTGGATAATAGAGGCCCTATACACCCAATTTTCGGAAACAAACTTGGAGACAAAGTATAAATGTCTGCACAACCAGAAGTTACATATCTTAAAGGTGGAATGTAGAGCTTGGTTGTGAGGGAACTTATGCTAAAGTTGCCCCAGATCGAGAATTGACTACCAAGTCTTCAGACGACATTATTCTGATGGCTAGTGAAAAATGCTAACGAGCTCTTTCTGACATCATGCAACGTGGTCTAATGAATTGGTAAACAGCGCAGGTGGAGCAACATTTTTTGATCTAAACAGTGCTACGAGAACCAGGACACCTGGTTGCAAAATTAGGTAAGGAGTAATCCTTAATGATGTACTGAAGCTTATTAAGGTAATAGAATTGAGAAAGAAATATTAAAGAGATGCCGTGCACAAATTGATCATATGGTCATAGTTCTCTCCTAGACAACATAATAATCTTTTGTTATATTTCAAACTGAAGTTAAGTATAATTGGTAGAGGCGGGCGATTTTTTTTTTAATTTCCCATAAATTGATTATAGGAATTATTTAATCATACGGCATGGTAATCATGTTATTATTTTGGTTTTTTTGGAGTTGTTGTTGTTCTGTCCGCATAGCTTTTTTCTCCTTTAATATAGGTCTGCTATTAATAACAACAATAAGAACTGCAATAAAATAATTTCCTCTCAACTACTACAACTTCATTTAATAGGTTCTTTTGTTGTTGTTGCTAAGTTTGAGTTTTTTTCTTTTTTCAAATGGAACAGATTTTGTATTGCAACAACGATTATGAAATTTTATTTTTACATTGTTGTTGGTACTACTACCTTTGCACCACATAGGCAAAGGTAAACACAACATAAAACTTAATTGTTTTGTTTAGAAGACCAAATGCAACCAAGCATTTCAAATTATGAAAAGAAAAAATTAAAAAAAAAAACACTAAAAGGTGGCTAAGCAAACATACGCACAACATACATACACACACACACACTATAAACTTCAATTAATTGCTGAATAAAATCATGCCTTGAAGTTCTCTTTTTGTGTTTACAGAGTTTTATGTCTCTTTTCGACTGCTGTGTTGTGCTGTTGTCTGCTGCTGCTGTCGTCTGTGATGTATGTTGTGTTGTTGGTGTTGTGTTCTGCTATTTTATGCTCTTAAGTTTATATGTGTGTAGTTGTTTTTGTTTTGCTTGTATTGTTAATATGGTGTATATGCTGTGTTGCTGCAATAATAATACCCAATAACAACAACAGCACCAGCAACAACATAAACTGTAATGTTGTACACATTTTCGTATTGGGGGAAAAACTAAAGTTTCAGTCAAGCTAAAGAGCTCTTAAGACTTAAACACGTTTTAAAAAGTTTTTTTTGTTATTGCTTTTGTACAAAGTACATACATATTTAAGAAGAAAAAAAAAATAAAATCAAATTGTTTTACTGTGTTATAAAATAAAGCATAAAATTAAAACAAGTTTTAATTCAGTTGCAAATTATTAAAAACTACCGTTTTTTTTTCTAAACTAAACAAAAAAGTAAATACATATTAAGGCTTTAAAGTAAACGACGCAAGCAACTTCGGGCCATAATATTTTAACAAAAATCTGAAAAAGTAATTTCCAACTACTATTGTTACAAAAAAAGAATACAACAAAAATTAATTCAAATTGTTTATAAAGTTTTAATCGAAAGCTTTTGTTTTGTAAGATAAAATTTAAGAAAAAGAAAAACAAATATTTTTCGTACCTATAAAGAAAAATTCTTCAACGAAAATTTTATTGTATATTCTGTAAGCAGCCATTGCTATAGTTTCGTTAAAAGCAAAAAGCATTAAAAAAAATCGTTTAAAGCAACACTCAATTTATGTTTAAATGCTCTCTTTATGTTAAAATTGCAAAGCAACTTTATATAACATATATGTTTCTTAATGTTAATGCATTTTTATGTTATTAACATAATGTAAATGGCATAACATTTACATTTAATAAAAAGCTAAACATGAGAGAGTGCAAGCAAAACTTTGTACAGCCCGTAATAATACAATATTCAATGGCTGAATTAGATGAAACCTTATTACACATTACCTGTGTATGCCATGTTAGATTTGCTCTCTTTAAATATGTTTTGTGTGTGCACTGCTGCTCTTGCTGTGTTCAACTCTTTTTGTGTTTATTGTTATAACAACAACAACGATAGCAGCCATGTATTTTGGATTTATTTTATCGAGATTTTCGTATTAAGAACTTGTGTAGCATAAACAGCGAAGAATTTTGAAATGAAAATAAAATCTCACTGTGTTTGAAATTAAAGAAAACTGTGTTGATCACCATAAATTGAATTGTTATTACAGTAAACAACAAAAAAAGAAAAAAAACAGCAAAGAAGCCTCTCAATGTAATATAAAAGCAAAAAACCAAAATGTGTGTATATAATTACTCTCTACCTTTTGCAAGTGTTACCATTGTGCTTTAAATTCTTTAATAAATTTAATTTTTTTTGTTTTATAAAATTTCCTATCTAAAATAATCATTTTTGTTCCTTTGTTTTGAAAAGATTTTTTTTTGTTTTCTGTGTATCTATCCGCTTAGTGCTGTGGCTGTCTGTTTGTCTGCTCAGTTATCGTTATCGATTATTTATGTGGCTTAATTCAGAAAATGTTGCTCTCACAGATTTTGTTATTGTATGTGACGAACATAAAAGAAAAATTATCGTTATCGCATAAGGATTTAACAATTCTATCGAAATTTTTCGATAAACGTAGAATGTCTTCTAACAAGAATTATGGCGATGATGCTTATTCTATGGCTTCACGATACTGCAAAATGACTAAGGCAGTTCAGGTCATTCGGTAATTTAGAAATAAATGATGCAATACACATCGTTGATGACACTGATGGTTCGAAACTAAATAGAGCTGTAAGTGATGGAATTTTTTCCGAAACAATGGGCATAGCTCAAACCATAAGGCTACCAGTTAACTTAAGCTGATTCAGAAGCGATATTACCATACTTTCTGATAGCATAACCAACTTCAAAACGGTTTGTAATTGTCGTGAATCTCTTAATAAGGTAACGAAAATATTATCCTATATTTCTCCGATGAAGCCTCTACATTGGAAACCCCTGTAAAGATCTGTGAGTTTATAATTGACATTGCAGTTAAGGATTCTGGCAACGCTTAGAGGGCGGCTTCAGCTACGGGCAGAATAGCGCAGCAAGCAGAATAGAGGACACTCTGCTTAGACTCCTGAAGCGAGGTCTTGGCACTTGGCAAATTACTTCTGCAGAATCTGTAGAGATGAGAAGGAGGAGGAAACTGTTTTTCACCTATTAGGTACATGCCAAGCGCTATATTGGAGTTCCCTATTGAACATTAGGAATTTAGGTAGCTACATCGGTAGTTCCGAATGGTGCTGGAACAAGATGAAATTGAATAACTATGGTGTCACATTGGGCTTTATTGGCTTTAGTGTATCGATTCCAACCTACTTGGGTGGACAGTTACCTATTGTGGTTATTGGTTGCTAACTAAACTTGCTTCAATGTTAGACTCACCTGCCTAGGCTTGCCAGATTCCGATTCGCAAAAAGCTGGACATTGGGTTTTAAAAAGCTGGACAAAACAAAAAAAAGCTGGACATAAAAAAATACTGAGAAAATGTTAATTTTGGTTTTGTGTAAATAATTTTTATTAAAATATAATTTTTATTAAAGTATAACAAATGTACAATCAGTGTTGGCTAACATGATTTGAAAAAGTTATCATGAAAATTATTGCCCAAGTTATTGCAGTGTACCAAAAAAAAATTCTATTTAGCTTAGCTGGGCAAATTAAATTTTAGCTGGACAAGCATCAAAAAAGATGGACAATCCAGCCAAGTCCAGCCAGGCTGGCAACCCTACACCTGCCCCAAATTGGATAGGAAGCATACTAATCGTACATAAATTACTTAATTGGCCATTACAATCCTTTAGTCGGAACTTCTGACACCACCCATGTTTTTTAAAGACATATTTTTTTTTGTTTTGTTCAATATATCAGAGTTGAGGTTTGAACTCACGATTTCTCGCCTTGTAAACCAACACACGAATTAATAGTAGAGTATTTTCTTTCATTGTATCTATTGTTATTAAATAATTAAAGTTTAAAACAGCTTATTATTAAAGAGAGCAATTAAAAAATAATATTCAAATAAAAAAATAAAATATATATACAGGCATACGAAATTATCATTATCAATCATAATGACAGACTATCTGGCAAAACTAATAAATGATACAATTGATCAATTTGGAACTGTCCACAGACTATACGTTACCTAACATAAGGATTTGTGACTTTGATACATCTTTTAAACAATCCTACAGCATTACTTATCATATTTTTATGTTTTGAGATCACAATTCATTAATGGACTAAGATTAAATTGTACTTACAGTCACGCTAAAACAGGGAATTATTAAAATGAAACAAAACAATTGACACAACATATCAGTCACTCCACACCACATTTATTTCTTTAAGTGTTTTGATACAAAAAAAAAAAAAATAACAACCCTGTATCAAAATACACACACAGTTAAAGTACAACAAAAACAATTACAGAATACTCAAACGGATTTTTAGCAACTTTAGCAGCAACTTGTCTTGTCTTATTAAAATAACCGAGTATTAGAGAAAGAGAAAAAAACAAAACAAAAACTTTAATGTTACAACAACAAACACACACACACAGCATCATATCATAGTGTAGTAAAAAAAAAAAAAAAACAAATAAAATAAACAAAAAAGCAAAACAAAACAAAATCTAAATAAACAAACAAACAAACATACTTGACACGACCTCCCCAAAGTTGTTCGTAATTGTGTGTGAGTAAGAGAACAAAACAAAAAGAAAACAAAACAAACGAATTCACACTAAACGCGTGTCGGTCGTCTTCGTTTTGTTACTTCGTAAAAACAAAAATAAAAATAATAAACAAAGTTTCCCTCTCTCTCTCTCGCTCTTTGTTTCCAAAATAGATAACAAAACAGTACATACTATAGGATTTAACCTCAAACTAATTTAATCCACAACGCCAAGCCCTCTCTACCGTTTTATCTGCGTCCATACTGCATAACCAAATCAAAACAAGTGTAAATCACTGTAATTAAAAAAAAAAAAAAAAGTTTATAAATTTGATTGTTTAACTTTAACAAAAGTAAAGAAAACAAAATTAGCAAAATTCTGCTATACACCGTGTTTAAAATGAAAACTGAAACGACAACGCAAACGACGAATAATTCACCATCTAAAATGGCTTTCGATATGTACCCGAGTATATCGTCGGGTAAACAACAGGATCCTGTACGTGAAGTTGTCATGAAGTATATTGACTACTTTTTGCCAGAGTAAGTAAAAACTGTAAACAACAAAGTTTTAAAATCCTTTCCTTTAGCAGTGGGTTCTTCTTGTTTATTCCGGAAATTGTCAACAATTTTATTCGTGAACAAAGTTGTTCAAATACTTTAAATTTTTATTGGTTTTAAGGGAAACACAATTGGTCTTAATCAGTTAACCTGTTAGCAGGCTTTTTAAAGGTGCCAGAAATTGTGTGTTCTCAAGAATGATGAAGAAATTACACGCAAAAATTATAAAATCATATGTGACATATGACGTCATGCGTGAGAGTTGACAATTTCTAGCAGTCTAACTTCAGCTGTTTTGTATGGAATCAAGAGAGAAATTACATCATCGGTAACGGTAGTGCGCATATCTTTCTATTTTGTTTTATCATGCTTATGATCAGTTTACACGATACAACTTTACGTACGTAAAGTGAGAGAAAATATTACAGAATTCTATTCGTATTTTTAAAATGAGAGTAAAAAAAAAATAAGATGACATTTTTTTTTTTTTTTTTTTTTTTTTTTTTTTTTTTTTTTTTGTGAAACCAGCTCTCAGGGGATGGCCCCTACACATGCAGTGCATTGTACAGGTTTTAGGAAAATGGGTTATAGGAAGGTGGAAGAGAGGGAGTAGTGTTTGTGGACATTTCAAGATGCGAACGGCAAGGAAACGAGTTGCTGCTAGGTGACTATAAAATGGCCAGTGCTATACCTTCACCATTAGACAGTCTACAGCAATCGTCCCCAAGAAGCCCGCACCCTTCAGTCCTAGCTTCTCACACTACTCATGTTGTGTGTGTTAATTTTATACATGAGTAGATTAGGAAAATACCACAATAAAGTAATATGACTGTATCCCTTTCAGGCGGAAGTAACTGCCACGCAGCTTGCTGAATTGATTGTTAGCAAAACTCACTTTTCAAAAAATAAATGAGGGACATGAAATTAGCTGACACTGTTAAGAAACTGGTAATGTTTACACCGATATGTGATCACTATCGAACAATCGTCTTTTAACGTCACTCAGTGGCAATTTATTTTAGACGTTCGGAATGTAAATTATTTTCATGAATTTTAATGATTATTTCTGATATTAATCCTAAGGTTTTCGCAAGCTATACTTAGTGTAACAAATTTAATGTGACTTGCTAATGAATTTATGGCAATTCAAATAAATTTTATAGCCAACTTTCAAAAACTAAAAATGTCTCTTTGACATAATGTCTGTCTTTCAGTCTGTCTTTCGGCCTACCTTGCAGTTTGTCTTTCTTTTTTCGTTTCCTTCAACATTCACTGGCGATTGACTGGGATTGTGTGGCTAAATTAGTGTTATTAATAGCGATCATAAATCTTCTTTACGTTTAAAAACAAATTTTGGTTCTTTAATAAACTCATTTCAATTAGTGGCTTTTTTAATTGAAATGCTAAAAGAAAATGCTAAAAATAGCTGCAGTAATCAATAATACAGCAGAAATCAATATTAATCACTCACTCACAAGCTCATTAAGTGAAGTGAGTGAAAATCTTAAATCTTGATAAACAACAAATCAAACAAATACTCGTAATTAGTGCCAATTAGATTATGATGATGAAAAAACTAAAAATTAATAAGTAAAGTTAGCGCACGAAATAATATGGATCAGTATGGATCTTATGTGGAACAGTGGAACAATGTGGCTGATTACTGTTTTATTAGCATGAAAACAATGAATTCTGATTACACGAAGAACCATTTTCGGTTATTCGGGTGGTGGTTGTGGTTCCAGTGGTTTTCTTAAGAAAAAATGATTACCAATCAAACAATTGTGTAAATGCAGTGGAATGTTAGACTTTATTCAATTATTCTTCAAAAGTACTTAAAAATAGAAGTCTATAGTATGTTGGCTTATTGGACGAGAACTTGTGGTTTAAATCCCAGCTCAGACAACTCGAATAAAACGAAAATTCCTCTTAAAAGCACTTTGTCAAAAACACTGATTGTCAATAAAATTTTCATGAAAAGTTTCTCTAAAATATCTGTTGTTCGGAGCAGACATAAAACTGTAGATCCCGCCATTCAAAGATAAAATTTGCACAACAACATGGGTGGTGTGAGAAGCAAGGTTGAAATCCTGACTAAAGGGTTGTAATGAAACAAGTTAGTAAGCAAGTAAATTCCTACTGGAACGCTTTAAATGGAAGTGTTTTTAACTTAAAATCTTTACTGTCAGTTAAAAATCAATCAGAAATACTGTGAAGCAGCCACATAAACGGCAAAACTGAATATACACGTCAGGAAGATAATGCTGTGCATCTGCTATCAGTTGCTGGAGTCAACCTAGACAACCACAGGCCACGATTGATTTGTTTGAAGTGGATACACAAACAGTTGAGATAAAGCACGGCCTCATGCTTCAAGACCAGTTAAAAACTATTTAGCAAATAGTAGTTGAAAAGTTGATCCTCATTCGTGTTATCCTCAAACTTTAAGGGAAAAAAGCCTGTAGTCTGTATAACCAATTAAAGTAGAGGCTTAAAGTTAATCGCTTAGCTGTCTAAAATATTTTGCCGTATGATAAGTGCGGAAAATGAAGTAACTGTAGCAAGCAACGTCAATCAATAGGATCATGAAAGCAGTCAAAATGCTTTTCCGTCTCAACAGTCTGAAGCTTTTTTCGCTTAGTCGTTCAAACTGAGGGTCGCCGTGGTCTAGTAGGTAGTGTGCTGGCTTATTAGACGTAAAAGCCAGGGTTCGAGTCCCAGGCCAGACATCAAAAAATACAAAAAGTATTTTTTCGGCGATTTCTTCTCAGTTTCTCAAAAAATCTGTCGTTCGGAGTCGACTTTAAACTGTAGGTCCCGCCACTTATGTATAAAATTAACACACACAACATAAGTGGTGTGAGAAACTGCGGGCTTCTTGGGGACGATTGCCTGTAGACTGTCTAATGGTGAAGGTATAGCACTGGCCATTTTATAGTCACCTAGCAGCAACTCGTTTCCTTGCCGTTCGCATCTTCCCCCTTTCCACCTTTCCTAAAAAACCTGCACAATGCACTGCATGAGTAGGGGCCATCCCCTGAGCGCTGGTTTCATAAAAAAAAAAAAAAAAAAAAAAAAACTGCTTCACTGTCCCAATGGTACGATGAATACTCACTAATTAATGTAGAGGCTTTAAATTAAACAATTTAAACGTCTAAAATACTTTGTGTCTGCTTGGATAAGGATTCACTTACTCATTCAAACTTGCAGTTCGATAAGTACGTGGCACTAAAAGCATGCAACACAGTGTAACCCTGATGATGCGCATTCGCAGTGTATGACCCTGATGACGAATGCACACATTCTCCGACCAAAGTGCGATGCGCAACATTGAACTTGAACTCTAAAATTGAAATATGACTTCCTGATGATGGTGATGATGATGACGATGATTGTTTCTTCTTGTCTTTTCTTGTACCATTTATCTCGTGTACACACTTTAACCCCGGTAATAACTACAGCAGTAGCAGCAACAGCTATTTTTAAACATTTTTCAATAAAAATTTTGTGTTAAAAACGAAGAAATTGAATTGAAATGAAAAAAAGAAAAGAAAATAAAATAAAACTTTACAACGACTAAAAATAATTAATGAAATAAATAAATAATAAATAATGACAGGCAGCAAGCAGCCAGTCAACCAACCAGCCAAGACAAGCCAAACCAAACCAACCAGCCAACTAAACATCCTGAAATGTATGTTACATCACGCTGTCAAGACAACAAATTAGGTGAACGCAACTAAGTGAGTGAGTGAGTGCATGAGTAACTGATTGACTGAAGTTTTGAATTGTTGTTGTTGTTATTGTCGTGTGTCTGTATTGTGGTAGACTATTGAAAATCCGGTAATTTTGAATTTAAAAAAAAAAGAAATACAAAACAAATAAAACCAGGCATTCAGAGGCAGAGGCGGCAGTGTGGTGGTAGGCATGATTTTCTTTACAGATGACCTGGATTTTTCGTTCGTGCAACAAGAAATGTGTGTGTTTCGTTATAAGGTATGCATGGATACTTGGCTGCAAGGAGTTGTTGGAAGACACATATTCGTTTGGGCAAAAAAAAAAAAAGTGTTAATGTTACTTATAACAACAACAGGCTAAATAGTGTAGTTTTTAAGTAGGCCTAAACCGTTGTGCCTCAATACTACGTGTACGTCGGGATGTGTCTGTAAATGTTATACTAAAAGACGGGGGCAATGAATTGCATTTATGACTCCATAAATACAACAAAAAAAAGACGAAGAAAAAGAAAACACCGTTAGCTAAAGTTTATTTACAATGCAGTTACAAAAATAAACAAAAAAAGAAATTGTTAAGAAAGAAGGCTTTTACTGTGTGGCGTGTATTTGACAATTTTCTTAAATTTTACGAAACTCCTCTTAAAAGCAAGCTAACTGGCGCAGGCTTGTTTATTGCGCGCTTTCATGTATTAGGTTCTCCAATTGGTGGTGGTTACAAAACTGCCACAGTCTGGCAAGGTGTGAACTGTTAAATAGCAATTATTTGAACAGTATTAACATAATTGAGTGAAGAATATACATATGGGCAATTTCGTGCCAAGTGATCAATTTTTAAAATCGATGTCTTCCGATTTGGATGAAATTTGCACCAAGGTTAGTACTATTGGATAGTAGTCACTTAATGGGATGCGAGTGGAAAAACTTTAGCGTGCGAAACTGAAGCTCTAGTAGCTCAATTTTACCAGCGAGATGATATGAATCGAATGATACCAGGAATGAAAGACTGGTCGAATCGATGGCCAGAAAGTCCAAATGCAGAAGAGGATGGGTCTCTGTAACCTGAATGAGTTATATGCAACATTTCAATCTGAACACGAAGGCGTCAAAATTGGATTTACAAAATTTACCCAACTGAGGCCAAAGCATTGCGTTTTGGCAGGGAGCAGCGGAATTCACACAGTATGCGTTTGCGTTTATTATTATAAGTAATAAATAAAAAAATATATATTTTGCAACTTTTCTACAGAAAAAAGTGACTTTATTCGATATCGTCGGAAAGGTTAATTTGTCTAGTAACTCGGTATAAGTTTTATTTTAATAAGTAATAAAACTTACACAGAAATATGAAAAAAATGAAAATAGTGCATATGGTAAAAATTGAAACACTTTCTTCTTTCAGTTGCAATTTTTTTTTTATAGATACCCCCAAAAAAAATAAGTTTATCCACTCGCATACCATTAAGTGACCACAAAGCTCTTAAAGGAAAAGAACTAAGCTTTCTTTGAGCAAAAAAAAAAAAAAAAACATCCATTAAAAAAAAATATTATGCATATGGTAAAATTTAAAAACTTTGGTTTTGAGTTAAAATATTTTTTTATAGATATGCCTCTTGCTACTAAGTGCCCACAAAGATCTTAAAGGAAATGGTCTAAGTTTTATTTTGAGGAAAAATAAAATAAAACTCTATTTCGAAAAAAATGGGGGAAAATGAAAATGGTACATGTGCCAAATATTGAAAAATCTTATTCATGAGTTAAAAAATAATTTTTTTGATAGATATCCCACTCGCATCCCATTAAGCGATTATGAAGGCCTTAAAGGAAATTTTATAAGCTTTCTTTTAAGCAAAAAAAAGGGCCCAAATTGAAAAAAAATTTAAAAAAAAATTTTATTAAAAAAAAAAAATTTTTTTAAATTAAAAAAATTATTTTTGGAAAGATTGAAGAAATAGTTATCTAATATCCTTTGGAAAATTTTTGCTAGGACCAATAGGTGGAAAGTTACACACATTTTAAAAAAACCCTGTATGACCAAAATGTTCAACTTTGACCACCTCTAACTCCGGCAGTTCTTGACTGATAGAGCTGAAAATTTGCCAACTATCCAATAGTACTAACCTTGGTGCAAATTTCATCCAAATCGGAAGACATCGATTTTAAAAATTGGGTCACTTGACACGAAATTGCCTATATGTATGGATCGTTTTATCACATGAAAAACGTGTGAGAATATATTAACTTCTCAAGTTGGCCAGGTCCAAGCATTTAGAATTTAATAAAAATTCCTTTTAATGATCATTACTTTTGAAACCCATAGAATGGCTAACCCTTTATACATAGAGTATGTATGTTGGCCAAAACATTACAGTAGCAGTTGTTTACTGTAGAAATATATTTTTATGGCTCTCTTTACATCAGTATTGTTATTATTGTTGTCAGTTTTGACCATCTATTTTTAAAACATAAATTACGTTGTAAAGTAGTTGTTGGTAGTAGTAGCTGGCCAGTTGGTTTGTCTGCCGCTTAACTTCCTTTTGATTTTTCTTTCTGTTCATGTGTGTTAGCAACAATGACTAGCAGTATTTATAGCAGAAATTTTTATTTCTTAGCAACAGTATTTGTTGCTGAATCTCTTTTTAGCCAATAAAATACCCGTTTAAAGAAGACAAACGTGGAAAAAAAGAAAAGAAAAATGATTTGAATTTTACAACCAAAGAGTTAAAGCAGCCAGGCAGGCACACAGCTTTTTGTGTTCGTTCATTTAGTAAACCTTAGGTTTCATGTTTATTTCGAATATACCAGGCTAACGATAGCGATATCTGCCGTGCAGTAATTTGTTGATATTTTATGATGTTGGATGGGATGTCTTTATTTATTATTTATTTACGATCGCCTATCTATCTGTTGCCTATCTATCTTTCTGTTGAATGTTGCTTATTTCGTTTCGTATTTTTTTTAGACGTTTTTTTTTATTTTTTGTTGTTGTTGTATTTCTTTCAATGAAATTTATGTTTTCTAAACATAAAAAACGCTCAACGCGAATTTGTGTCAGGGCCAGTAAGCCAAACATAAAAAATCATAAAAATAAAAAATTTCTTTCAATGGAACTTGTTTTTCTTTCCATTCTATGTGCAATTTTTTCTTTTCTTTTCTTCTAATTTGCCGCCTCAATGAATTCGTTTGTGACAACATGTGCTGGAAATAAAAGCAAAAAAATCGTGAAATGAAAACCCAAAAAACGCCTATAATTTCTATTCGAATATGTTTATTTGTTCATATTGGCCTATAAAATATATTTAAATACAACATACACATGCTATTCGTTTGTTCATTTGTTTGTTTTAACGGTTTTTGATGGCCACGTCAATAAGTGTGTTCTAAATGAGCTCATCGTTGCCTAAAGATTTGTACGGGAAGTGATAAGTCATCCATCTAAATGGCAATTTAATTATTTGTTAATATTTTTTGTTTATTTATTTATTCAGTTATTACAACTCAATAGAATTATATTGGATTTATTACGAGGTAAATAACCAAGACCATACCCTCACAGTATTGTAAAAAACCTTACACGCTAGTGCAAAAGTAGAATCCACAACCACTAGATTGGCAGGTCATCAATATTTTTGTTCATATTACTAACGTTTTAAATGCCTCTTGAGCAACTGTTATAAGCTGTTTCAGACAACTTTTAAGTGTCTGATTGGAGCACATATTTGGGCTTTGAAAGAGCCCTCACAGTATTGTTAAAGACCTCACACGCTAATGCGAAAGTAGAATCCACAACCACTAGGCTACCAGGTCATACATATTTTTGTTCATATTACTAACATTTTAAATGCCTCTTGAGCAACTGTTATAAGCTATTTCAGACAACTGTTATGTGTCTGATTGGACCACATATTAGGGCTTTGAAAGAGAATTTTAAAATCTTCAAGTCCTCAATAAAAAGCAGTGCAAATATCGAGCAAACGTAGCTTGAGTCATGGAAAATAATATACAACTTCTGTTGTCCAATAGTATCACGATCGTGTTGCCTAAAGCTGCTCCATCATATACCACATAGCTTCTAGATTGTAAAGAAAATAGAACATTTATAAAGCAATATGAACCTTCTTTCCACCAGCTTTTAAATGCATCTTCAAATCTTTCACTAAAACTCTCTATAAATACCACTCATTGAAGTCAAATTGCATGGCATGTCGTTGGGTCCAGAATCGCTCTATGATATCTTAACTTATAATCACGATATTCTTAACAGAACGGCTGCTGTGTAGTTCATAATCGCTAAGCGGTCAACGGCTATCAAGTTGATGCACTTTGTAAAAGAACATCTTGTAGGCTTTTAATAAAATTCTTTCTAAACTACGCCTAATAGATGTTAAATTCCATAGCATTACAATAACAAATCAACAGTAAGATTCTAGAACTTGCCAAGACGAAAGTGGTTCATCTGTAGTGGAATTCACTAACTTTTTTTTTAACGATTATCGAATCGTTTAAAATACTAAACAACAAAATTGTCGATTTTGGTATTCTGTAAAATATTTAAACGATATTGGAAATCGTTATTTCCGCTGTTGTCGTAAACTAAACGACAATAATTTTTGTATTGTTTATTCAATCGATTCAATCAATTTAAAGTTGACAGACGTGTTCTTCGAGATTTGGAGAACCCATTTAACTTAAATGCATTGGAATTTCGGAAACTCTACCGTTTAACACCACCCTTGCCTGAGGAACTTGTTTTTCAGCTTGACGGACAATTAAAAGGAACTAGAATAACTGCAATATCAACTGAGAAACAGGTAATTTGGAATGTCTTTAAGTCTTTAAAATTTATAAAAGGATTTTATATTTATAGGTCCTCACTGCCTTGCGTTTCTATGCTACGGGATGTTATCAACGGCCCGTGGGAGAGCAGTGGGGGATATCCATGAGCCAGTCGTCCATAAGCCGTTACATACATCGTGTAACGGATGCAATTAACAATACCATGTTTTACGCAAAAGTAAAGTTTCCGATGACTCAAGTGGAACGACAAGCTGCAAAATTAGTTTTTGCAACAGCAGTATCACCCTTTGTAGCAAGCAGGTACTATTGGGGCAATCGATTGCACACATGTCTCAATTTTGGCCCCAAAAAGTCATGAGGAGGCTTATGTCAACCATCACGGGTACCATTCTATTAATGTTCAAATGGTAAATCCAAGTTTTTTTTGACAAGAGATTCATAATATAATTATTTTTGTTGAAATTGCAGATTTTTGATTCAAAAAAATTTCAATATTTTTTTTTTAATTTGTTTTTTTGACTTTTCACTACACAGAGTTGCCACTTGATTTTAATTAAAAAAAGACTTTATCAACAGTCGTTAAAGTGTAGTGAATCACTTAATCGTTACTGCAAACAACAAATAATGTCGACATTTTTAACGATTGTCGAATCGTTAAAAGTTACTGAATCCCACTACTGGAATAAAAAAAATTGCTTTGCCAGTAATGCAAACTGCAACACTGTGACGTTTGATCTTAAAGGATTGTGAAATAAAATTTCTTTTAGAATTTGCAGCTCTCTTGCGTCCACAACATGCACTGTTTTATAAAAGTTAAAAACGTCTGCATCTGTTGCATATTTTATGAATTTCACAACAGGCCATTGCTTCAAACATGGTATTACCCCATCCTGTATAATAAGTACAAATCTGATTTGTAAGTTTATCTCTGGTAGACAGGAAATCGAAAATTTATTTTTCTTTTCATTTCACGTTTTTTCCTCTCTCTCTCCCTCGTTCTTTTGTTTTTCCCTTTTGTGTTTGGCAGATTGTATTGTGGAATGTCGAAATCAAAACAAAATTCCTGCAAAGTTGGCAAAAATTATTATTTTTAGAACACTTAACATTTTAAGTTTAGCTATCCCCCCCCCCTATTCCCTTCACTGTTTTCTCTTACGCGCCATTGTAAGGTTTTTGTTTTGTTTTCGAAATCTGAAGATATTGTGTGTGGCGGGTTCTTAAAGGCAGTGTAGAGTTGAGTGTTGAATGATGATTTTATGGCAAATGCCAGAGTATCGACTCTTTCTCTATGACTCGCGCCATTACAATGGCATGGCAACAGTCAAGAACAATAACGAAATTATGTGTGTGTGTGTGCAAAATTTCAAAATAAAAGGAAATTTATTTTATTGTTAATGGAGCGCTTCACAAAGAAGAAGCAATACAACAATGAAATTTTTGCTTGCCTATGTGAAATATGCAACAAAGTATTTAAATTTTTGTTGGTGTTGTTGTTGGTTTTTTTTTTTTTTTAATACAAAACAAGAATATCAATTTCAAAACAATTAAAAATTTAAATGAGTTTTTTACGTCACTTTAAAACAACAGTCAAAAGCACAGCCTCTATAAGCATCGTAAACTTTCTTAATGTTGCATGTGACCATTAAAAAAAAAAAAGATTCATTACGATGTGCGTTTATTGGCTTGTTTTTTTTTTTTTTCGGCCTTAAAGTGAACTTTTTCTTTTTCTTCTGCTGCTAGTTCTAAACGTTAATGGCTTATTCAACTACAGCGGGCTAAATGCATGTTCTCTATGCAATTAGTATGCGATTGCTTGCCCCAACACCCCGTTTTTTTTTTTTTTTTTTTTTTTTTTTTTTTTTTTTTTTTGTGAGAGATGCTGTTAGAGATACGTGCATCAAGTGTCTGGTCTTTTCTACTTTGCGGCTAAATGGTACACATCTGTCTACGACATATTGCAAGTTTTTTTTTTTTGTTGGCATCACAAGCACTTTTTTTTTTTTTTTTTTTTTTTAGTATTTTAAAGTGCGTAAATATTTTGAAGAGGTGCCATTAAATGGCTCCTCTTTTTTTTGGAGGGGGCCATTTGAATAGAGTTAATATATGTATGTACGTACATATATTGCTTATGCGTCAATAATAATTTATAATGAATTCGTTAAAATAACACGGATTTTCATTACGAAAAAAAAAACAACACTTGCCAAATACAAAATAATTAACAGTTTATTATGAAAAAAAAAATAAAAAAAAAAAACAAACAGAAACAAAAATTGGGGTTTATTTTTGTATAAATATTCGCATTAATTCTATTGAAATCCAGCCATGCAGCATCAGTCATCAGACGAATGTTGTGTATTTAGACGATTTAGATGACGAAGTACTGTCAACCCTCCTACAACGCGGTGAATGCGTATCGCGTTGTATGGAAACTGCGCTATAAGAAACTCGGATTTAACCGTACAAACCAGGCTAATTCGTAGAGTGTTCTATGGAAACCGTCTACCACGTTGTATGGAATCTGCGCTATAAGAAACTCTGATTTGTACCACATCACATTATTCGTACCGCGTTATATGGAGACCAAGAAATACAAAAGACAAGATAAATTATAAATTATTTTTATTGAATTAAAGAGTTCATATAAAGATTGATAAAAAAAAATTAAACAAAAACTAAAAGATTGCTTTCCAACAAAAATAAGAAAGACTTTTGTAAAATTATGTAATTTTTCAACATTCATCCTCACTGTCAGATATGAGTCGCCTAAGGCCGAGGCCACGCAATGAGCGGTGAGCGGCTAAGCGGCGCCGCTCAGGAATAGAAATTGTTCTAATTTTTAGTTGATTTCTGAGCGGCGAAGTATAAACATGGAAAATTGCAGAAATTGATTTTCTTTGTTTTGTCAATCTCGTCTTAACTTTTTGCAACAGCTAATCAAAGGATTTCACAGACATAAGGCAGTATTGCCAAAATCTGTCTGGAAATTTGCGTAGATTTGTATATAAATGCTTAAATTCTCCGTAATGTCGCCTTGCTTGATTTATAGGATGAATACTAAATCTTTTTTTTCTTAAACGCATTAAATTCTTGTAAATATAAATACGATTTTCGCGTAAAAACATTAAACAAATCTCTCTTGACAATGACATTTTAACAACTAACCGCTCAGAAATGACGCTCAGTAATAAGCCACTTGCCGCTCAAACTCGCCGCTCTACCGCTCACCGCTTTGCCGCTTATTGCGTGGCCTCGGCCTAACTCGTCTTCTTTTAAAGGGCAAAATGTCTTCCTCACTTGGTTCATCTTCACAGTGGTTTTCGATTGTAGCTTTTTTTTCTAACTCCACTGAAACCTCTCTATAGATAGCTAAGCAATTTCTTAACTCTCTTTTAAACTTTACGCTGCGCAACAAAACTTTGAAATATAAATTTTTTTTTTATCGTATAGGTTTCCATTGCCGCGATATACAATTATAAAATCAATCCTTAAATAAATCTTGAGCCATCCAAGCTTTCTTATTAGATCGCCAGAATACAGGCAATTGGGTCTTACTAATGTTTTTCATTACACGGGGAGTTAAGGAACGATTTATCATTGGTTTTATCATCAGGCTCCCTGAAAGATTGATGCACACATGAAGCATGATACATACGTTCTTTTGAAAGTTTAAACCTCTGAGCATGCCTTTGCTTTTTCAGAATGATGGTCCTAGATTATAGTTTTTTATAATGCCGTCTCATCAGGTGAATAACCTCCTTCATTGATAACTCTAGCGGAAGGAATTTATAGGATGTTGTTGAACGGAAACCTCGCTGTAAGAGTACCGCGTTGGAGGAGGGCTGTCGCACTTTCAGCTCCGCGTTATATGGAAACCGCGTTCTGAGAGTGCCACGTTATAGGAGGGTTGACTGTACTTGAATTCAATAACCTTTAGAGACACTTGGCATCACAGTTTTGTTTGCTGTGGAAGAGAAGAGAATCAGATCGTTACATAGGAAAAGATTATGAGCTCATCTATCATCATTAAATCATTCTTTATATTCAATTTTCATTCAGAATGCGTACAAATTCACTTCTGCTTCTGTTTAAATACTCCTGTTACCAGTTATCATTTCCTTCTTTTTGCCTTCTTTCCCTTGCTCTAAAGGAAGCACACTGCTGCTTCCATTCATTAATTTACCTGTGCCTGGGCGTTGCCCGGAAATAACAAAAACCAGAAACCCGTTATGCAATTGCTATTGCTAAAGCGTTTTCTTAATCTATCGATTAACGTTAGTATTATTTGTTGTAACCCTTTGAACCTTATCAAATGCCATTGCCATTAGCAAAAAAAAATTCCTTTCCTTTGAATTCGAACAAAAATTTTTTAGCCAAAATTGGCAACTTTTATCATCAGAGCAGCAGCATTATCTCTAGTAAACAAATTATTTAGCAGCGTATGTATGTATGTATGTAACAAACAGACATACAATGAACACAGAAGACTAAGGACTAGTAAAATATTTTCGAAATTTCTTTAAGAAAGTTCGTTTTTTTTTTTTTTTTTTTTGTTCTCAAAAATTCTTTGTTCACAATTTATTTGGCAAAATTAGGAAAGAAAATCCCAAAATTTAAATGCCAACTATGTTGGGTCGAAATGGAAGAACAACAACAACAAAACTTAAAAATAAATAAATTCCTGTGAACTCGGTTTTTTTTCTTTCTATTTTCTTTCATTTTTGGCTGAATGAATTTCTATTTTCTACGAAATGTTGCAATGAACCCCTGTAATATTATTGTAGCACGTTTTTTCTCTTTTTTTTAATTTTAATCTGTCGCAATCAAATCTTTTCATTTTTTTTCAAACTGTGAGCTTATAAATCTTTTTTTTTTTTAATTTTGTAATGCTTGAACGATTAAATCGTTCGTATATTCAGCAGTAAATTGTGGGTTTTTTGTTTTGTTTGTTAGAAATTTGTGGTTTTGCAAATATTAACTGCTATACAGATTGGCACGTGACTAGCAAAAGGGAAAAGAGGGTGAAAGTTAAGTGATGAAATAATGATTTGCTAGTTTCGTTTGAAACTTTTTTAAATAAGTACTCAAGTTTAGCAGTCTGTGGCAGGAAGATAATAAATTGCTTGTATAGAGACTCGAAAAATCTGTTTCCCACTGGCCTGCCTGCCACTGCAGAGAAATTTGCGTTAAACTTAAACAAAGTCAAGCTTAGGACAATTGCCCCTGCCTGGGAAGGATGGGAACATTTAGCAACGAATTCCGCAAAAGCTTATGGGACGAAGAGCAAGAGGAGACAAGAGAACATATTTTGTGTTATTTTCTTGCACTTGAAAGGAGGATCCTTAGGACACTTGATTCTAGGTACTTATGCCCGGAGGCTAAGAATACTTGTCAAAGACTTCTGCTGAAGCTGGTATGACGACGAGCAAGTGGTGGTAACAGAACATCTTTTCTGTCATTGTCTGGCACTTGAAAAGGATTCTTAGGACACTTGCCCCTTGTACTTGACAACTTCTGCAGCAGTTAGTATGACCAGGAGCAATTGAACATCTCTTCTGTCATTGTCTGACGCTTGAAAATAATTCTTGCCAAAGCAGAGATCAGCAACGAGTATTCAAAACGATGAGTAGATTCGAGTCATACTTATAATTTCAGCTACTTATACGCATTCATACTTATTTTAATATCATACTCATACTACTCATATTCAAAGTTAGAAATACTCATCGTACTCATACTTAACAATACGCACGATGTTGTTGATTTCGATTCTCCATCATTCAACATATACACGAAGCACAAAACAAGTATGATTCGAGTACGAACACGACGATACTCGCTAGAAGGTTGCGTGTGTGCTTTGCTTGCTGTCTTTGTCTTCTTTTGTAAATGCAACAATAACTACTACTGTAAATTTTGATGAATGATTCGAGTGACTCGAATCATTCGTAAGTATTATAAGTATTTTTCTAAATTTATGAATCTGAATGAGTAGGCATATAAATCAAACAATGAATCGAATGTTGTGAGTTTGATGTCAACGTTGTACGCATACTCATTGCAACCTATACTTATAAATCAATGTTGTAGCGAGTACGAATGAATCAGAGTAGTTGAATTTTAATACTCTTGACTCACTCATACTCAAAATTTCATAAGTACCTATGAGTAGCGAAAATACGATTCATTGCTGATCTCTGGTTTAGGCTACTTGATCCTGCATAATCATGCCCGGAGGTTAGAAATACTTGTCAAAGACTTCAGCTAAAGCTGGTACGACGACGAGCAAGAAGAGACAAGAGATCATATTTTCTATCATTGTCTGGCACTTCAGAAGGACCATTAGGACTCGTACCACTGGGTACTTGGGTACCGTCTCAACGACTACTGCAGTAGTTAGTATGACGAAAAGCAATTGGAGACAACTAACTATTTCTTCTGTCATTGTATGACGTTTGAATTCTAGCCAAAGGTAATTTGGATGAATTCACATGTTCATAAAACTTTCGTGATGATTCTGAAATGCAAGCCAGGAATTATAGTTGAATTGAACGAAAGTAACCGTAATTTAATAGGTAGTGTGTTGGTTTATTAGAGAAGAGCCTGTGGTTTAAACCCCCGCTTAGACATTTCGAAAAAAAAAATGATAAATATTTCTTTCGTGACTTCTCAGCAGTCTTCTTGCAAAAAGTCCGAAAATAAAATTAAGTTACCATGAAAAATTGTCATTTCAAAATATGTCGTACGTTGTCGACATTAACGTGGATGGTGTGACAAGTTAGGTTGTAATCCTGACTAAAGGGTTGTAATAACCAATTATGAAGTCGCCATAGTCTAGTAGGTAGTGTGTTGGCTTATCAGACTGAAGGCCCGAGTTCGAATCCCAGGTCAGACATCAAAACGAAATAATGAAAATATTTCTTCGGCGACTTCCTCTCAGCAGATTTCTGGCAAAAACTCTGAGAGTAAATAAAATTGCCATGAAAAGCTTCTCAAAAAACTGTCGTTCAGAGTCGACTTTAAACTGTAAGGGTTGTAATGACCAATTAAGTAAGTGAGTTAGCAAAGCAGTTGTAGCAAGACTTTGTCCCTTAATATTATGTTCAGATGATGGGAATACTTACTAATGGGTTTACAACTAGGCGGTGTCTCTAGATATTATGCTTCGTGGCTGGGAATATACCACAAAGACTTCTGCAGTAGCAATGTGTTAGTATTAAGAGATCCTATGAAGCCAAATGTGATTTCATTAGAATTTTTACGTTCATAAAACTATCGGGATGGTTGAGCAATATCAGCCAGAACTTGCATTGAACGAAAGCGAACTTCATATTTTCTAAAGTAATGATCATAATGCCAGCTTTATTTCTTTTTTAAAAATTTCAAAATTTTCCTCAAATAAAGATTATTTTTTGCAACATTTTTTTTTTCTTCCTTTTTGTAAAAATTCTATAAATTGTGGCCGCTGTGCTGTGGGTATTTTCCATCCATGTGCCGTTGGCTTGTGTCAATAAACTGACAAGAATTAACCAAATGACGTGCAAATAATTTAAGAATTTTATTTGACATCAAAGAAAAACAAAATGCAATACAATGTTGTTTTAATTTATTTTTGCAACAAAAAAAAAAAAAACATTAAAATTAAAAAAAAAAATGGAAAAAAACGATGACTAAAGAAAGTAAAATTTAAAAGAATTTTTTTTATTTTTTTTTTGGGGGTTGTGGTGGGTGAAAATTGTTTGGTAGAAATTGTTAACGCGACTACAAAATTGAATTTTATTACGCATAAACAAATATTGTAATAATAATAAAAGCAATTGTTTTTATTTGCTTAATAAATGCATTATTTTGTTGTTGGTTTTATTGTGGTATTAAAAGAAAAAACAAAACATAATTGAAGAAAAAATCAAAGTCAATGAACTAAGTCCATAAGCTTTATTGGAATTTTTTCTTTTTTTTTTAATTTTTCAAAAAAAAATTTTTTTTTTGTTTTTGAAATATGACAATTTGTTTATATTAATTGAATATTATTGTTGTTATTTATTGCTGAAAATTATTTATATATATTTCAGGCTATTAAACTTGTTACTTTTTTTTTTAAGCAACATTGTTTCTGCTGCTGTCATATAAATAGATAGCCCGCGCCATAGCCAGCCAGTTGTATATTAATTAAAGCATGTTTACAACTGCTTAATGCTGCTGATGCCATAGGTCTCTGTCTCCCTCCTTTTTCCGTTTAAATACCGCTAAAGGACGTTATTGTCATGCCTGATTAAACTTTGTACGTGACAAATATAAGATAAATAATAAAACAACACAGGCAAATAATTTTTCCTCGGTTTTCTTTCTTTTTTTTTGTCATTGTAAAACTGAAAAATGAAATGGAAATTTGCGATATTTTTCCGTTTTATTTTAATTTCACATTTAAACAACATGACATAAACATTTAAATTAAAAACGAAAAATTATAAATTTTAAAATATTTTTTATTTCTTAATATGGAAAAAAAAACCAAAAAGACCATAAAAAAGTCTTTATTTTCTCCTGTTTATGTACAAATGAAATTTAAAAAAAATTTTATTTGCTTTCTTAAACGCATGATATGTAATGCCTACAAAGTCACAGTCATACTCCTCATTATCAACAACAACAGCAACTTCAGCAACAACAGCTCATGATCATAATATTAAATGCAAATAGAATCAAAATGTCATCATCATTATCATACCAGCACCATAAAAAGGTACCCCAATTATTTACAGAAATAAAACGAAAAATGCATTTCCTTTGAAAACGTCAGTTTAATAAACTTTTGAAAGGCGAGGACAAGTTCCGCATTAAAGGCTATTAACGCTTTTAATCCCAACAATCCCAACTTTTATTTCGAGGCGCAAAAAGTGCTTTTTGGGTTTCAAAAGTGTAGTTAATTAAAACATATTCACCCTTATTCTGATTGTCGTCGTCGTCGTCGCCGTCGTCGTCGTTACCAAAAATGATGTCGATAAAATTAGAGTCGACAAAATCAGAGTCGACACAACACAATATCGACGGCGTATTGACTCACAGAATACCAAATGTGTGTCGACAGTCATCTATAACTGTCAATAACGACAAACAGAATACCAATTTTAAACTGTCGACGCAAGACGACGTCGACGACGACAACCAGAATAAGGGTGATTAAAACTATGATTACACAGCCACCGTAGTCTAATGGACAGTGTGTTGGCTGATTAGACGAGAGCCTGTGATGCAAACCTCAGCTCATACAACTCGAACCAGACGAAATATGAAAAAATATTTCTTTCAATGACTTCCTCTCAACAGTTTTCTGGCAAAAGTTTTTCAAAAACCTTTCGTTCGGAGTCGACTTAAGCCGTAAGTGTCGGGCAGTCTTTAGCAATTCAATGACTTTTCAATTCTTCTCTGGACACCATATGCCACCATTTTGTTTGTTAATATTACTACCAAGTGAGAAAATGAGCTCTTCACCATGCTGTAGAAAATTTTGTTCAAAAACTATCATTAAGAACTTGATGAAAGCTATGCAAAGTTTCTCAATCTGTTGTTTGGAATCGACATTAGGCTCCGCCATGTATATACATATAAAACTACGACACATAAAATATGGCTGATATGAGAAGCTAGGTTGTGATCCTGATTGTAATGACCAGTTAAGTCAATAAAGGGTTGACTTCAGTTTTAATGCTTAAGTTTCTTTTCGTTGTTTTTTTTAAAGGAACATTAGTCTGTCATAAAGTAAAATTACACCTTTCTCTTATTACTTCTTTTGCTCAGCAGGCACTTGATCTATTGAGGCAAGTTCCAGAAGTATAGGGTTGCCAAACTGTCGTTCAAAAAGTTCTTTGTGTTTTTGTAATTAAAAAAAATGAAAAGAAAATTTATTTGTCTTTTATTTCATTTGTATTTCTCTAGACAGCAAATAAACAAATATCTCTACTGGCGAGGTGGCCAGTAATAGAAAATTTAATTTTTTTTTTTTGTAAAATTTATTTTACAATGGCGTTGATATCAAAAGAAGATACTGTGTTATAAAATTGTGGTTTTTAAACACATTAAATGAAAGCAATTGACACTTATTCAGTTTTCCACAATAAAACCAGAATCGTAAAACCCTTTTATATTTATGCCTACGAAAGGAGGGGCAAAAAAGTAACTGAGAAAGTGTAATAATTTTGTGGTATTCGTCTGCTTGCCATTACACCCCCACCCCCATCAGAGATGGATGGATGAATGGGATGATCTTATCACCAAACACGTGTCAATCATCATGTCACACTGACAGAAATTATGGGGTAAAAATAACACACAAAAAAATAAAGATTTTCTGTAACATTAGTGCAGCAGTAGTAGTGGGATGGTTGATGCCAATAATTAAATGTGATTGTCGATTCAACAATATTGGCTTAAAATTTATTTTTTCTTTTTACCTGTGCTAATAATGTTGATGATCTCATTGTTGTCTTTAAGTTTATTTTTTTTTATTTTATTTTAATTTTAATTTCTTGTTGTTTTTGTACAGTTTTAATTAATTATTGTTTATTATTATTATGATTATTATTATTGTTTTTTTTTTTATTAACTTTTGATTTGATTGCTGATGTTGCCGCTGCATTTCAATGCGATAATTATTTGCAATTCGATGTCATGTTTTTTGATTTTCTGTTTTTCTGCTTTTCTGTTTTTTTTATTATTAAATCATGTTAATTCTTTAAATAATAATTTTAATTTTCTTGTGGGTATTTTTTTGACACTGTATTGTTAATTTTTCTGTTCTTTTTTTTTTCATCTTTTTTTTTCGCAAAGAAAGAAATTTTTTTAAATTCAATATTCATTAACAAAGAGTTATTATTATAGGGGCTTGTTTGTGTTTTATGTTATTGTACAAAAATAATCATTTCTTTTGTTTTTTGCAAAACACTAATTAATGTTAATTATTCTCAGTGTAATAAACACACTTTAAACAATTTTTTATTGGTTTTTATGGATATTGTTTAAACGCTTAAGAAAGAAATAAACACGTGATTTTTTATTATGAAAAAAATCTCTTAAATTTAATTAATTTTTATTAATTTCATAAGTATAATGTGTTATGGTTGCTTAATATCGTATAAAACGAAATAAATTTTAAAAATCTACAGGTTTTCCTTAGAACAACTTAAAGTAGCCATCACGTCTCTTTATAACTAAGTTTTCTTCAATCGATAAAACAACAAAATTTCACAGTCTGCTTATATTTCTTAGCAAATAATGAAGTTTATTAGATGCTAAAGGCTTGAAATCCTAGTTCCTGAGGACAAGAAACGAATGAGATTTGTTTCATAACAAGATGCCTGATCTTATGTACATATGTTTTGTCACAGGAATATACTGGGGGCTTAGCGTCTGGGTGTAACATTCGGAAGTATTGTGACAGCAGACACTTAGGTTCTTTGATGAGATTACCAGTGACTATGATAACGGATGGTTTAACCCTTCCTAAATGCCGTTTAAATTATTAAAGAAAGAAATCTTGTGTAAAAGATGTGATATCTTATCTTCATCTCTCTCTCGTTAAGCAGTGAGTTCATTTAACCTATATGGTTAGAAATCCCAGGCCAGACATCAAAAAATAAAAAAAATACAAAAAGTATTTTTTCGGCGATTTCTTCTCAGTTTCTCAAAAAATCTGTCGTTCGGAGTCGACTTTAAACTGTAGGTCCCGCCACTTATGTATAAAATTAACACACACAACATAAGTGGTGTGAGAAACTGCGGGCTTCTTGGTTTGCCTGTAGACTGTCTAATGGTGAAGGTATAGCACTGGCCATTTTAGTCACCTAGCAGCAACTCGTTTCCTTACCGTTCACATCTTCCCCCTTTCCACCTTTCTTAAAAAACCTGCACAATGCACTAAGTGCTGGTTTCATAAAAAAAAAAAGTGATAACCTAAGTCTCTAACATTTAATGATATAGTTCAAGATCTTATGAATTACTTCTGAGTTTTGGTTGATTAGGCGAACGTCCATAACTACAACTAGCGTCAAGTAGCGGAAGGGCTTACTATTTAGTATTGGTGGACTTTGCTGTAGTGATGTGGTTAAAAAGAAACTGATTGTCTTCTTTCTTTACATCGCATGGACCGCATGCCTGATAGACTTTACATTCCTAAGAGCAACTATGGATCACCTTATGTGTTCGTGCTTGACCCCTACTATATCGAGTCGGTGGTTCTTGATTGTCATTTTTGACTGGATTCTCCAAAATAGTGATTGCTGTTTGGATATTGATTTAATGCCTAAACGACCTTTAGGTCCGCAATCGATGTTTACCAATTGCATAAAATTTCTTTAATGACTTACAAATTATTACAAAATTTTTCTTTTTGTGTCTTAAAATTCCCAACAATAGTTTCCTTAATTATATTTTATTTTTTTTGTTTTTTGGTTTTTTCAATTACGATTATATGAATTTAATTATGCTACTGCCTGCTCTATTATGTACGCTCAGTCAATCAGTCAGCCTGTCTGTTTGTCCGTCTGTCTTTGTCTTTGAATGATTTTGTTTCTTTTTTGTTTTGTACACTTCTTTTATGGGTAAAGTAAAGTAAAGTAAAAATTGTTTTCTGAATTTTTCTATCAATGAACGATAGATGGATGGATGTTAGTCTATTTGCTATATTTCATATACATACGTACACTTGGTGTATTATGCAAGTTATTGTTTTTGTGGCGGCCTGGTAAGGCAAAAATAACACAATAAAAAATTAATTTTTATTTATTGTATTATTATTTAATGTACGTTTTCTATGAAATTGTTCATTCGTTCGTTTGTTCATACATATGAATTTTAAGCTTTTATGCAATCCTGAGAGTAATAACAGCAGCAGCAATACGGCCATGCAAAAATACAATAAATAATACAAAAACAACAACAACTGCAAAGTTATAAAAAATTATGTGAATTTTTTTTTCAAGTGAGTGAGTGAGTGACTGTTTTGTTCAACTGTTCGGTGTAAGTGAGTAAAAATTTTGGTAAATTTTTTGATATTTTTTTTCATAAAATATCGTGTAATTTGAGATCCATAATTATAAGCACGATATGGTAAAAAAAAAACAACAAACACACTTACAATCGCAATAACAAAATAACATGTTAATAAAAAAAAAAAAAAACAACTCTATGTAAACAAATACAATAACAACAACTACAACTAAAAATAAAATAAATTTATTCAATTGATTGAACAAGTTTTTCAGGTCAATTGAACAGCGATATGAAAATAATACAATACACCATACGACGGCACATAGCAACAACAATAACAAATACAAAATAAAAATAATTACTATTACAACAACAACAAGAAAATTATTTTACAATAACAAACAAGGGTGTTAGATTACACAATCGGTTTAGACCGCTAGAAGACCCACCACCAAATGTAAACGTTCCATACTGATACCACTGCCACCAACGACTGCCATCATGTAATCTTACTTACTCGGCCCCCTTGTTTTATAAATTCCATAATTATGATGCTGATAATCATTTTACCCATGTTGTTGGCAGTTTAAAAAATCAAAAAAAAAAAAATCTTCAAATTTAATTGTTAATAATTCCAATAATATTGTAAAAACAAAAAAACAAAACAAAAAAGCCTTTCAAAAGTGTTGATAACATGCTGAAAGCTCGTGTCATAATCGTGTTAACTGTGTCCCAAAAAAAAAAAAAAAACAAGAAAAAAATTTATAAGGGCCAGCCGCCTTTGGACAGTGTTTATTACAACAAATCATTACTTAGGTTCGTAGTTATAAATTTTCCCTTAAAAAATTTATTTATTTTTTTTTTTAAATAGATTTGTGATAACAACACCGAATGATTTCAAAACCGTCGTTCAATCACCATAATTGTGTATTGGGTATAGGCAATAATTTCTATTGTTGTTTTATAATAAAGAATTCGTATTAACGAGTGGGCACAAAAAAAATGGGCCTACTTTTAAGCTTATAACTTTTATCATAATTGAAAAAAATGAATACCTTTACATTGTTTTTGTTAGTCATCTGTTTCAAAATCCACGTGCTAAATATCATTGCAATAGCAAAATTAGTTTTTTGAAAATGTGCAACCAACAAGAATGTCGTAAAAAAATAATTGAAATTTTCAATGAAAAACCGCGCCGCTTACAAAAAACGATTGCTAGGCTCGCAGGTGTTAACCAAAAAACAGTTTCTAAGGTAAGAATCAAACAATATAAGGAGTCTTTAAGTATTGAGAGAAAGCGTGGAAGTGGAAGAAAAAAAGGATATGCCGACCAAAACAAAGCAAGTAAAATAATACGTATTTTTCTAAAACACCCTAACATGTCTGGAAGAAAAGTGGCTCAAAAAGTTGGATGCTCTGAGACCTTTGTCAGAAAAAAATTTTATACACAAAAGAATTCAAATATTATTTACTTTAATTAAAATATAAAACGAAAAAAATCCGCCACTTAGTTTTATTTCTATAACGAAAAGTGTAAGTCCAGTTTTTTTCGTGCGCACTCCTTATTTTTCAAACAGCTTAATTCGCCTTCATTTTTAATGTATTTAAAGCCAAAATAATAGTTATTAATCATCCACTGCTTAGTGGATTCTGAGCAAGAAAGCTAACATTACGAGAGTTAGCAATACTATCTGATAGTCAGAAAAATCGCCATTCGAACACTCGACGTGTATGAGTTTGATCCAAGAATAGAATGGGACTTACTGCGCAAGCTGAAAAGAGACACTCTCTGCCTAGATCATGTGGAAATTAATGGCAATGAGCAGGCAGATAAGATTACGTAGAGGGGAGGTTCAACATCGCTGAAGGACTCAAAAGTTTTCTGCGAAGTGGAAAGTGATGTTTGGAGGATTAACATAACAAAACAAATTGGTCATTACAAGCCTTCAGTCAGGATTTCGACCTAGCTTCTCACACCACTTATGTTGTGTGCGTTAATTTTATACATGAGTGGCGGGGGACCTACAGTTTAAAGTCGACTCCGAACGACAGATTTTTTGAGAATTTCTTCAATTTTATTTACTCTCAGAGTTTTTGCCAGAAATCTGCTGAGAGGCAGTCGCCGAAGAAATATTTTCTTTTTTCATATTTCGTCCTGACCTGGGATACGAACCCAGGCTTTACGTCTAATAAGCCAACACACTACCTACTAGACTACGGCGACTCATCATGGAGGATTACACTTGGTAAAAGGAGAAATAGAAAGAAGCGACA
Source organism: Sarcophaga caerulescens (assembly GCA_927399465.1). Taxonomy (NCBI): domain Eukaryota; kingdom Metazoa; phylum Arthropoda; class Insecta; order Diptera; family Sarcophagidae; genus Sarcophaga; species Sarcophaga caerulescens. Next base: position 15,822,029 of record OV656866.1, on the reverse strand, counting down.
ATGCTTCTCAAGCCAAATGTTTAAGATTTTTGCTAGAGATTGTAGAGTTGTCCGAAGAAGAAGAGTGGAGATATTTTGTATATGCGTTCCAAATTATGTTTTTAGTTGAAGCAAGGGACACCTATTTATCTCAATCTTTATGTTATTGCCTTTACTCACTCCACCTGATGGGAATCGAACTCACAACCGCCACATTCACAGATAAACTCGCTGCTTACTATGCTAGCAGGATATCTAAATGAAAGAATTTTGATTTATAAATTAAATTTTCCTCAAGGATTTCCCAAACAAAGCAACAATTCGTTGCAGTCTCAGAGTGTTATTTCTAGACAACAATTGAGCCCATCATAGGACTGGAAACCAGACGGAATAAGAAAAATCTAAGCTGACTAAGAAGATGGAAATTAATAGAGATACCTTGTGGCGCCATAAGACTTCTTAGTGTACTAGAGGAATATAAAAATTTCTTAATTAGAATGCTAAGTAAATTACCAGCTAATGCTTTTACAAGTTCTTAAAACTTAATTCTTAAATCTTTGTTAATTAAATCATTTCAATTAATATATTTTTTAATCAAATCCATTAATTTTTTTTTCTTGTTTTTTGGTAATAAATTTTATTTCAGCTTTTTTTTAATTGCAATTCCAAACCATAGAGACGCTTTATTTTGTCAGTTCAATTTTGTTATAAACCGCAAATTACCTTGATCAGCACTTTTGAAAATTTAATTTGAAAAAATAAAAATTCTAATCTAATAAGACAGCCAACCAACCAACCAATCAAACAACACCTACTAAAACCACTTAAAAGTTTAACTTAAAGGGGAGTGGTGGAATCGATTCTAAAAAAAAAAAGTAAATTAAATTTTAAAATTAAAGTGTTACTCTATACGCCACTACTCTGATACAAAAGACAAATACACTTGAAAGTAATTGAACTTTAAAGAAGAAAAAAAAATCAAAATTAAATATTCTATTTAAAAAATTATATTCAAAAAAATAAAGAAACATTACTTTTCAAGCACTCTTTCAACAAAAGCAAATGAACTCAAGGACATACAAGTAAAAAAAAGAAAAAGAAACAACGAAAATAAAAGCATAAAAAAGCATATTCTGTTTAGAAAAAATGAACAGAAAATCGAAAAAAAAACTTGGCATACATTTCAATTTATAACAATATATCGAGCGAGCGGTGAATTGTTAGAGAGACACTCGATAAAAAAAAAAATCGATTTTGTTTTATGGGTGACTAGAACACAAATGTCAGTTATTGTTTGTTTACGATTTATTTAAGCAACAAATTTAATATTCAAAAAATGTCTCATTAAACCAAAAAATATTATAAAAAAAATACAAAGAAAAATTAAATCTGAATAAAAATTAAATAAGAATTCATTAGAATGTATAGCATGGTGTATATAACAGCTGTAATCATTTGAATAATAAATTACGCCATTAATCTGTGCTGCGTTATTACTTAAGATGCATTGTCTGGCATTAGGGAGGCTCAAAAACCTAAACAGTAATCTGGAAAGACACCATTTTGTTTTGTATTTTTTTCTTTTTCATCGGCCAGTTAACCACATTAAGTTTTAAGAAAACTTTATCGATGTAGCAGATCGAGCCATTTTAGATCCAGAACTCTTACTAACGTACAGTATTGGCCAAAACTAAAGCACCCCCTCAGTACATTTTTTTTAAATGATAATTTTTTTAAGAAAACAAAGCTATTAAAATTTTATTTTTATTTTTTTTTATTTATTTATATCCTTATTATTGAAAAACACAAACTTAAAGAATTCAGAATTTAAAAAAAAAAGTTAGAATTCAAAAACATTTTAAGTCGCAAATGTAAGCGGACAAAACTAAAGCACCCCCCCAATTAAGGTGCCCAAAAAACTATTGAAATCAATATTTCGTTGCGAATCCTTTATTCTGAATGACACACGCACATCTTTTAGGCATAGGGGACATTAAATTATTAATTATTTCAGGAGATATTGCTTCCCAGGCTATTTTTGCGGCTTCAAATAAATCTTCTTTGGTTTTGCAATTTTGTGGGTTGATTTTTAAGTTAATGATTGGATTGGAGAGCTGGCTTATCAAGGCATCAATTGAGTGCAAAATATTCAATCAACAGATCAATTATTTCTAGGCTAATTTAAAAGTTTTTACAGACTGGTCGCACATCTCCTACTCATTCTGGACGAAGGTCACGTGAAACCTTGCGAGATGAAGACTCCTTTATTATAAGGACAATCCAAAATGATCCTACAGCATCTTCTAGTCCCGAACGAAACCGCTTAGATTTAAAAATAACCGAAAGAACGATTCCCAGAAGGGCGGTAGAGGCCAAATTATTCAGTCGACGACCAGCAAAAAACCTTTGATATCGCCAAACTTGAATTCGCCAAGACCCATCTCAACTGGAGTGTCCAAAAATGGATGAATGTGCTGTTTTCTGACGAATCTAAGTTTAAATTAAAGGATTCAGATGGCATAAGGCATCCAGAGGCAGGCCAAACGGACAACGGTTCAATCCTAAATGTACTGAGGGGGTGCTTTAGTTTTGGCCAATACTGTAACTGTCGTCGAATTTTTAAACTGCCATCTTACTTATAAGAACTTTAACCTCGTTAAAGATTTGTTTTGTTCTTTCAGTCAATCACTAGAAGTTTCAAAAGAACTTCCTCAAGATATCAGATCTAACCAACTGATCAGAGCTCTTACATTAGGCTGTCTAATTTTTAATCGGCCGTCTTAGTTATATGAACTTTAACCTCGTGTTAACTACTCGAAGTTTTAAATAGAAATAATAGACATATCAGATCCAGCCAACTGCTCAGAACATTTACGTTAGCTAACCGCATTATTAAACCGCTCTCGTACTTATATATATGCAGTGGTGTTGTGCTAATTTTTTTTTACCGGAATGCGTATATATAATTATATAGACAGGGCGGCCGCTCTGTGCGGTCTCATGTCCCAAATTTAACGACGGGGGTGATTTTCCATGATAATCCTGGCGGCGGCGTTTTTTTTTTTTTTTTTTAGGTCTCATGTCCCAAATTTGACGACGGGGGGGAGGGAGATTTCCCCCAATTCAAATTCTTAAGTAGTAATTAGTTCGGGTTCACGTATTTGTTTCGGTTCGGGTCGAGTTTCGGTTCAGCAGAAAAAACGTTCCGGACTCCGGTTCACGGTTCGGAAAAACAAGCCGGTTCGTTCCGGTTTTTGGTCCGATTCGGGTTCGGTTCAAACCGTTTTTTATAAAAATACATATAAAAATTCGTCAAAAATTAGAACAAAAAATCAGCAATTCTTTTTAATTTTTCTTTTTCAAAACGTCAGCCAATTCTCCTGTCTAAAAAGGAAGTACCGGAACGACGTTCCGGAGCGTTCCGGCTCGACAACACCACTGCTTAACGATTTGTTTCCTTTTGTCAGTTAACCACTTGAAGTTTCTAAAGAACTTCATCGACTTGTCAAATCCACCAAACTACTCAGAACACTTAGGTTATGTTGCTTCATATTTAAACCACCCTCGTTCTCACATGAACTTTGACCTCGTGTTAACGTTTTGTTTTGATTTACACATTCAAATATCGTATAAATTAATTGCCTTCAATTTCCTGTTTTTATAGATTTTTTTAAAAGGCAATACAAAACACAATATATGGTCGGTCGGTCGGTCATCGTCTGTCTATTATAAGCTTTTAAAAAACAATTAAAAAATTTTTTTTTTTGTTTTTAATTTAATAATTTTATTTTTTATTTTTATCGTCGTTTCATATACAAAAATATTTAATTATTCAATTTGACATTGAGTTTTGCGTCTTCTCTTCTATTTTGACTGCAATTTTCTTGTTAAATTTTGCGGAAATTCAATGGAAGACTAAACAAACGAATTTGGATTTGATTTTTAATTGCTGGGTGTATGGATTCTTTTAAAAATTAATGTCATTTTTGGAAATATATTTTAAAAAAATAAAATAAAAAATTTAATTACTTTAATTAATTAATTATAATATTACTTAATGGAATTATTTTTAGTTTTCATGTGATATTATGCAATCGATTAAACATTTTTTATGTTTTTCTTTTCTATTTTCAGTGCATCTGGTACAAGTGCAGTTGCAATCGATAATAAAATCGAACAAGCTATGGTAAGTCCTCTATTGTTTTTCAAATTGTTATTTATTTTACTTTTAAAATTACATGAATACTCTATGAAAATATCTTAAATAAATGCGTGTGAGAAGTATAATCAACAATATTAAATGGAAATTCCATTAACAATTTTGTATTTGAATCGTAATACCGACTTTAAGAATTAATTTTCGAAAGGAAATGCTTTCTATTTAGATTTTGTTTAATTTAGGCGGTGTCGCCGTAGTCTAGTGGATAGTATGTTGTACTAGAGGATACTATGGGAGAGCATCGTGAAACACCTCACCTTTCACAGTGTTTTGACGAAAGGTTTGGATAAAACCTTTTTACGAAAAAGTTGCTCAAATTTACTCCTTACAGCCGACATTAAATTGAAAGTTCCGCCACTCATCTTCTTCTTCTTAATATATAAAAATTAATGCCACTTTTCGTTGTCATTTTATAACTCAAGAACGGGCTCACCTATCCAAGCCAAATGTTTAGGCTTTGTTCGGACTATTTAGTAGATGGTTTATGTGAAGTTTGCCACTCCCACTTTTACGCCCACATTTTCTATTTATCTAAAATCAGAAAACGGCTCCATCGATTTGACTAATTTTTCTTTCAAATGTTTGTATTTACCCATTTAAAGTTTTCATCAAGAGAAAATTTTGCCCTGCCCACTTTTGCGCCCACTTTTTTTGATTTACCTAAAAATCAGAAAACGGCTCCATCGAATTGACTAATTTTTCTTTCAAATGTTCGATGCAATCCAATTTAAGTTTTCAGTAATTTTAAAAAAATTGTGTTGCGCATGAGCCGACGAAGGCTTATAAGTTGGTATGACCAATTTTCGACAGGTGGAGCCACTGAAAATGACTAAAAATGAATTAAATCGTAAACTGTGCATTTGATTATGTTATGATCTTTAGTTGTTGCGCTTGAGCCGACGAAGGCTTATAAGTATTACCAATTTCCGACAGCACTTCAATAAATGTTCATAATTGAAAACCTCTACATTTTTAAAGTTTATGTCAATTTTTTTTTTTTTTTTAAATGAACAAAATCAATAAAATGATTCAAATTTGTTTTAGTTGGGGGCGCAGCAACGCGCGCAGGGTACAGCTAGTATATATATATATATATATATATATATATATATATATACATATGTTCCTTTTACTCCTCTAGGTAGCATAGGGCCGCAAGAAGTTGTTTCCAATGAGCTCGATCATCAGCGCGATGTTTGACTTCGTTCCATTGTCGACGTAGTTTGGATAGTTCGGTTATGATTTGGCGTTTCCAAGTGTGCGATGGTCGTCCTATGCGCCTGATTCCCTAGGGGTTCCAGTCTATGGCATTCCTTGTTATGTCGTCTAATGGCTTTCGAAAAGTGTGCCCAATCCATTCCCACTTGCATCTCCTTATTTCCCTCTCAATTGGTTGCTGGTCTGTATCTGACCAGAGTTGGGCATTGGATATTACGGAAGGCCAGTAAACACGCAAGATTCTACGCAGGCATTTGTTAACGAATACCTGAAGAGACTGGGAATCGCGCGGTGCCATATTCCACGTTTCGCAACCGTATAGTAATGTAGATTCAACGTTAGAATTGAAAATTTTAATTTTGGTGCGTCCCGATATGTTAGACGATTTCCAGACAGTGTTAAGTTGGGCAAAAGCATTGCGCTCCTTATTAATGCGACTGGCAACATCCGCCACTCATAGATAAAATCAATTCACACAACAAGGGTGGTAGTGCGAGAATCTAGACTGTAGTCCTAACTAAAGGGTTGCCATGTTATGTATGAATGTAATGTAATTTAGCGTAGGAGTAGGAATATCGCATCCCAACTTCGGCACACAAATAATGATTCGACGTTAGTATCTTAGGATAACATAGAAAATTATCTATTTGTGTGAAAATAGTGCATTGCACTGTTGACGATTGTTTAAAACGGCGTTCCCAAGTGCCAATGGTATCGCAATGAAAATATGAAATTATTCTTTAATGAAATTTTTCCAGAAAGCTTACTTCTGGTATGTATATTAAATCAATAGTAATGTGATGATTTGAAGTCGCCGTAGTCTAGTAGGTATTGTTTTGGATTATAAGATGCGAACAAAACGAAATATAAATCCCAATCCCTTTGATGACAAGAATGTCAGCAAAGATGATCGAATATTCTGTGAATATTTGTTATAATTTTTACGAAATCACCTCACTTATGGAACGAATTATTTATTGCATATTTCTTATATATTTTTCTTTAAATAATTTTAAAAGATTTTTTCTCGAATTTGTTGAATATTCTATTTTATTTTTATCGTCTCATCAGTGTTGCCATATAAATTTCAACGAAAACCTTCAAATTGAGTAAAAAAAAGTCTTTTTTTTTTCAGAAAAAAATCCACTTTACAAAAACTACAATTTATCAAATTTAATACATGTTTATTATGATTAAAACATAACATAAAAATGTATACAAAACAATAATTTTTAAATAACGTTTAGAAAAGGAACAACTAATAACGTAAAACTTTTTATTCATCTCTTTAGATTGTTCAAAATTTGTACAATTGCGTTCATTTTTTTTTTTTTTTTTTTTTTGAGGTAGTCTTTTGTTCTTAAAATGCCACATAATGTAGGTATTTCTAGTTTAGTTTTATTAAAATCGTTCAACATTAGCTGTTGCAATAGGAATCGATAATACGGCATAATTAATTTTTTTAGGTCAGGAAAAACTTCAGATCCATCGCAATGTTTTGTTTTCAAAATGATTTCCTAAAATATTTCAATGTTCTTTTCTTCTGTTAGATTGTGTTCTTTAAAATTAAAGTGACACAATTCTCACCATTCATCATCTGTTTTTTAAGCATTTTCAAAAGTTATAATATTTGGAAAAAAAAAACGAATTAATTGAGAAATAGTTTTGAATTTACCTTTAATAACATTATCAGGAGCTAAAATCTCAACATATTTTAGGAAATCATTCTCAAAATCAAATTTTTTTAACAAGCAATTCAATATAAAATTTTAAGCAATTATTTCTAAAAACCATTTCAGCTTCTACGGATAATTTATTGGTGGTTGTTGGAGCTATGGATACTTGGGTTCCCAAATAAATATCCATAGGATCTTTAATATACAAAGAGTTGCATAATTGCATTTTCAAGGAACGAATAATAAATAAAAATAAATAAGTTAATCTGTTAATACTATATTTGCATTTTAAAAACATAAAATCAAATGAAAAATCTTCAAATTTATAAAAATCTTATTTTTAATACAAAAATCTTTTAATCTTCACATCACCTCAAAAAACTTCAAAAGAAGATAAATCTTCATATATGGCAACACTGCGTCTCATGCATATTGTTTTTTTTTTTTTTTTTTCAAAATCATCGTATGATTTAAACGAAAGAAGTGTGATAATTTTTGTTTCAAAAAGGTCACTTACTTTGCAAACAATATTAAACGATAATAGCCCAATTCACGATCTAGTGTAAATGGTCTTGCATCATTGCATTTGCAAAATGGTTTAGTATATTTTTACACTACAATAACAAAATATACAGAAATACTCTTGCTACAGTTTATAAAATAAACAATACTCAAAACCATAGTTTATATTTACTCAACATTTTGCAACACTTAAGTAAACTGACAGCTGACAATTTATTTATTAAAAATAATAAATTTCGTTGGCGAATGGAGACCCAAAATATAAAAAAATAATAAAAAAAAAAAAAAAAATAATTCATACCCTTGATGAACATAATCTCTTCGGCAACCTCGTCTATTAAAGAGTACAATATTTGTTCCTTAAAACTTCCATTAGACATTTTTATAAATTGTTAACAAATATCATAAAATTATAATCAAATATTTATTTTTTATTTTTGACAATCAGCTGTGTATTTGTGTTTTACAATTAGTGTTGCAAATGCAAATAGTAAAATTTGTTCACAATTAATAGGAAATATTTACAATTGCATAAATACAATTGCAAAAATACACGAGATTGTGAATTGGGCTAATATTTTTTATTATTATTATTTTGAAAATGTAAAACAAAATATTCAACAAAACAAATATGTCAGCAGCACATAAAATATTTTAAATAAAATCCGTCTTGGAGCACAGAAAGATTTCATATTTTTTTTTTAATGTTCTTTATGATTTATTATGATTTATTTATTGGAAGGCCGATATATTTTTATTCAAAAAAAAAAGCCTTTAAACTTTTAGTGCCTTTTGGAGTTCTAAGTTCGAAACCCAGCTATTGTAAATCAATTTTCTAAATATAAAATTAATTTTATTTATCCAGGAGTGTGTGTGTGTTTGCAAAACAAAATAATTTTTTTATATTTTTAGAAATATTAGCTCATCATTAATTATTTTTTTATCTGAGTTCTAAGTTCGAAACCCAGCTATTGTAAATCAATTTTCTAAATATAAAATTAATTATATTTATCAGGAGTGTGTGTGTGTTTGCAAAACAAAATAATTTTTCTATATTTTTAGAAATATTAGCTCATCATTAATTATTTATTTATCTGTGTTTTGTTCTATTTTTCCATTTTTTTTATTTATTTTTTTTTTTTGTTAAAGGTGCTTAGCCTTTTATTTTGCGGTTCAAAATCAATAGCAAATGATCGATTTATTCATATGTTACGATGGTGTCATATGCGTCATAAATCACGTCACTCAATCATGTTTATCGTTGTAATTTTCGTCTATTCGTTATCAGTTTATATTTTTATTTTTTTTCGTTTGAGTATAAATTTAAATCAAAAGGTGATCAAATTTCGAAACAACCGTCTTAAATTAAATGCCAGCAATATCAGCGCGATTAAAAACTTCTGTTATGATAATAAAAAACCAAATTTCAAGCGTTTTTCTTCTATTGGGTTGTATTTCAATTAATGAGTTCTAACTTGTACTATGTTCAGACATGCACTTTTATTGAGTCAATATTCGGTTTATTGATTACAATATTTTAAGTGTTTAGACATAACAATATACGCAGTTCAGCTGTTTATTCAATATTCATTTGACAGCTTTTAAACAAAACAGCTGGTTGTTTCAACAACATTGTTTTTGTTTTGTTCATTGTTTTTTTGTTTTGTTTTTTTTTTTTTCTGTTTGTCGTTGTTGATATTTGAGTTGTCAAATATCAATAGAAAGTGTTCGGAAAATTGTAATATGCTCACTGGACCTACTTATGACAGTGCTGTATTTCAAGTTTTAATCAATATTATAACAATTTATGAATTTATTGATCAATAATTAATTGACATTTTATATGAAATATTGAGATCAATAATGCCGTTTATTGCGATTTACTCAATATAAGTGCATGTCTGAACATAGTATTAGACAATCGGAAAACCTTCATATGTCCCGTAACATGTCGAAAATTGTGAGCTCTGTACCAGCTCACGGCACCTCATCAGTTAAAGAATTTTCTATGATATCCGTATATCCGTTTGAATGAATCGATATTTCCGTTAGGAATCTTAAGTTTTCGTGGACAAAAACGAAATTTTCTAATTTGAATCCCAAGGCATTTAAGCAACATGAAACATTTTTTTTTTTTTGTTTGTTGGCAGTTTTTTTCTTTTTTTAGTTTTATTTCCAGAAAATTGTGGAAAAGCCTTCTGTCTGTCTGTCTGTCTGCTTTTATTAATAGAGCTTGTCATTGTTTTAAATTTGCCTCAATTAATTCAACTTCAATATGTTTGCTGGGGTTGTTTTATTGTTTCGCATGAAATCTAGAAACTTCCATTGCATAATTGCCTTTTTTTGCATATCGTTGTTGTTGTTGTTGTTATCTTCAATACACACTTCAATTTAAATTCAATTTAAAATTACATGCAAAAAATTCTTTTTTTTTTTTTTCCTTTATATTCCTTTACACTACTGATGTGTTCTTCATAACCAATAAGAAAGAAAGAAAGAGGGAAAGAAAGAAAGAAAAAAAATGTTTTATAAATACAATGCAAATCTATTTATTGAACATACTTGAGTACTAAAAATAGCTCACCATAGCCAAGCCATGTTGATTATGATGCGTTTCGTCTACGTTCATCGTCATCACATTCAATTGATTTGTCTTCAATTGAATTTTGCTGCTCTTAAACAAAAAAAAAAAAATTAAACAAAAATATGAAAAAAGAAAGGAATAAAAAAGTGTTAAACATTACAGTTTGAAAGCGAAAAAAAGGGGTGATTACAGCCTGCTTACAGAAAGTGTTTAACAAAATTAAAGCAGCTTACAAGTTACAGCTGTTGGTTTACCTTTAAGTAGAGCTACTATACATACCTCTAAACTTGGTTGCAATTATTCATTTAAAAAAATTTTAATTTAAAATTTTTTCTATTGTAGTTGTTTTCTTTTTGCCTTCCACTGTACTGTACTCTATTAATATGCCTATTTGTTAAGTAAGGAGTGCGCACAAAAAAAAATGGGCCTACTTATAACTTTTATCATAATTGAAAAAAATGAATACCGTTACATTGTTTTTGTTAGTCATCTATTTCAAAATCCACGTGCTAAATCTCATTGCAATAGCAAAATTAGTTTTTTTAAAAAGGGCTTCCAACAAGAATGTCGTAAAAAAATTATTGAAATTTTCAATGAAAAACCGCGCCGCTTACAAAAAACGATTGCTAGGCTCGCAGGTGTTAACCAAAAACCAGTTTCTAAGGTAAGAATAAAACAATATAAGGAGTCTTTAAGTATTGAGAGAAAGCTTGGAACTGGAAGAAAAAAAGGATATGCCGACCAAAACAAAGCAAGTAAAATATAATACGTATTTTTCAAAAAACACCCTAACATGTCTGGAAGAAAAGTGGCTCAAAAAGTTGGATGCTCTGAGACCTTTGTCAGAAAAAAATTTTATACACAAAAGAATTCAAATATTATTTACTTTAATTGAAATATAAAACGAAAAAAATCCGCCTTTTAGTTTTATTTCTATAACGAAAAGTGTAAGTCCAGTTTTTTTCGTGCGCACTCCTTACTTTCAAATGATTTGAAGCAGCAACATCTTTATTATTTTGATGAAGAGAATTGTATGACAGTCATTAATTGAACTCAAAAAACATTTTCCGAGTGTTCTAGAAAAAATCCATTTAAGACAGTGAAAACTTAAACAAGGCAGTCTGGATTTGCTTACATACTTTGCCATTAGTATTGTATTTTTAATCTACTAATAAATAGGTTGTTGTAATAAACTTTAAGCAACTTTTCCTATTTTCTATGACCGCCAGTTTTCAAAATAAAAATTAATTTTGTAACAGGGAACAGGCTAAATTCCATCACATAAGTATTAAGTCGTCCTAGTCGTTAATGGTCTTGCCAGCGCTGGTACAGAGCTTACAATCTCCGACGTATTACAGGACAAAGGTATTCCTATTACCTCAATAATTTGGGTATTCTCCGGTGGTTTTACAAAGTCTTTGTTTTGTGCAATATAACTAGGCTATGTTGGACTGATGTGGGTTGGAAGGGGATTTATGGTCTTCTTTCCTTAAATCTCCTCGCCATTCATCGCTCTATTACGGTTTTCATAGAGTAATTCGCTTCTTCTGCAAATGACTTCTGCAGAAGATCTTAAAACAGTGTCAAAGTCAGAGCCAGTGTGATGAATCGCCGTAGTCTACTAGGTAGTGTGTTGGCTTATTAGATTGAGGCCACGGTTCAAACCCCAAGTCAGACATCTCCAACAAAACGAAACAGATTTTGTTCCTCTCCTCTTCCTCTCAGCAGATTTGTGGCAAAAGCTCTGAGAGTAAACTGTAAGTCCCGCCGTTCATGTATACAATTAACACACACAACATAAGTGGTGTGAGAATCTAGGGCGTAAATCCTATCTATGTAGGAGTGTGTTTAAAAATTTTATTGAGGCCCTATGCTTCTTTTAGGATCGTTGGGGACAAACTGTAGCCTACACAGGGCATTTGCGTTGATATTTCCCTCATTACAATCACCCTTATTCTGGTTGTCGTCGTCGTCGTCGCCGTCGTCATCGTTACCAAAAATGATGTCGATAAAATCAGAGTCGACAAAATCAGAGTCGACACAACACAATATCGACGGCTTATTGACTCACAGAATACCAAATGTGTGTCCGACAGCCATCTATAACTGTCAATAACGATAAACAGAATACCAATTTTAAACTGTCGACTCAAGACGACGTCGACGACGACAACCAGAATAAGGGTGAATAATTTTTCTCTTTATTATTAGTAGGGTTTGCTGTCATCGCTTAGAGATGTTGGAGTACTGCGGCCAAACGATCTATTGTACTACGCCCAACCTGTATAAGGTATCCCCCCCGTACTGCGTCTCCTAATTATTCCCTGCCTAGTAATTGATGCACACCAAGCTGTTTCTCTCTCATATGTAAAAACATCCTACGGATTCCTACGTCTTATAGGCATTACCTTTGAGAATCCCTAAACCTCCATGATTCAATAGGCAAATATTACCAGACGACCATTGCCATTGCATTAACAGATTCCTTTGTTTGGAGACAAGGATTTAATATTTATAAGGCATTGACTTTTACCAGGTAAAAGTTTGAAATTTTCTTTCAAATTACATTGCAATTGCTTTATTCTTCTGTGTTGATCGTAAAAGGTGTGTAAAATTGCCAAACTTGAAGAAGAAATCCATCAGTCAGTGTCATCTTTGATCATCTCTGTCTGTACTGTTTGTCTAAACTGTCTGTCTGTCTGTCCGTCTGCCCGTCTGTCTGTGGCATTCATGTCATTATTTGTTAACTTTCTATTGTCTGTTGCCAAAAGTTTATGATTTTCTCCTACTTTTTGTTCCAATGCCACATGACTCTATTCGATGGTTTCTTTCCATGACCAAATTTAACAATTTGGGTCACAATTTTCCGACAGTGGTGTTGTTGTCCGTCGTCGTAACAGACAAATACTGTAATTGTAGTCTGTTGTAGTTGGCCATACAAAGTATTGTTTTGCGATTTGATTGTGGTGTGGAGTGTGTTGTGATGTGGTGTGGTGTAGAGTGTTTATTATTGAAAGTCGTCTGCGCTCTAGGATCTGTTGGTTGGTAATTGTACGCAGAGGTTATTTCTTTTGTTAAAGAGTCTAGAGTCTGAATTAGAAAATGTTTTTTACTTTCTTATTTGACCATATAAGGCCATGAAGTGTTGTTATTCGAAAGCAAAATGTTTTCTTAGCTTTTGCTTCTGTTTCTGTTTCTCTTCTATGATGTTTGACGAAAGTTGTTTGTTTACAGAATTTTAACAATTTCTTCATTAGCCTGATTATTATTATTGTTGTTGTTGTTGTTGTTGTTGTTTTTACATTATCTTATCTGTTTATGTAGCTATTGTGATACAACAAGTATTTTTGCCATAAGGAGTTCAATTCGAGTTGCTTTATTACTTGCACGACAGCAGGCCGGCCAATCTTTGTTTGCCTATTTTTACTGCCATTCTGCCACTTGTATATCGCTTTTGACTGATATGGCATGTGTTACTCGTATTTCACTTGTTATATTTATGACGTTTTATTTCATTTCAAATATTATTTCAGATTTTATCTCGACTTTATTATCATTTAATGTTGGAAACAAAAAAAAAAAACACACACACATTTTGTTTTCTTAACAAAACTGTTATGTTATGCGAGGTGTGTTGGTAAATTTAAATTTAACTATTTTATAAGACAATAAAAGAACTACTATAGAACAGAAGAAAGAATATATACATATCGCTCCTTTATTGCAACATAGTCATATGTCAAAAAATTAAAAATTTGTAGTTACTTAAGCAAAACTGCTCTTTTAGACCTTCTATACATGTTGAAAAAAAATCAGTTTTATATCCCAAGCTGAACCGAAGTTATAGCAAAAAGTGTTTGCGGCAATTAGATCATAGGACTTATGTCTTGAAAACTTAAATCGCATTTTGCCAAGTTCAAGTTTTTTTGAAATATGATTATGTTGCAATAAAGGAGCGATATGTTCCTATTAAAAGTATAAAGAACATAGGACCTCAATTCATTTGTACTGCCTTGTGCAAGGCTCTCACTTCACCTCTGTTTTTAGTCATGCCGGCTAGTTATATATATATTGCACGTCGCCGTAGTAGTAGTAGGTAGTGTGTTGGCTTATTAGACGTAAAGCCCGGCTTCGTATCCCAGGTCAGGCATCAAAACGAAATATGAAAAAATATATTTCTTCGGCGACTGCCTCTCAGCAGATTTCTGGCAAAATCTCTGAGAGTATATAAAATTGCCATGAAGAGCTTCTCAAAAAAATCTGTCGTTCGGAGTCGACTTTAAACTGTAGCTCCCGCCACTCATGTATAAAATTAACGCGCACAACATAAGTGGTGTGAGAAGCTAGGTCGAAATCCTGACTGAAGGATTGTAATGACCAATTATGTATGTATATGTATGTATGTATGGCTACTTATAAATCAATTTGCCTTTTCCATGTAGGAGCCAAGCGTCCCCTACCAGTGTATTACATTTTTCCGAAGAAAGTACAACCAAGTAACCCATTATAACGACATGTACTCACTTCTGCTACCTGTTGTATATAAAACCCTACCAATTCTACATTGTGCAAGGCTCTCATTTCATCTCTGCTTTTACTCATACTTCTATATCATTTTGCTTATTCTATGTAGGTGCCAAGCGTCCCCTACCAGTTTAATTAAGTTTAAAGCCAAGGCAGACATGTTGTCGATTAAAAATGTTGTTTTAATTAATGAAACTCTTTAAGATTTCATTCGACAATTTAATTTGATTTGATTTGTTTTTTTTTTTATCAAAATTATGATTTTTAACAAAGAAAGAAAAAAAAATATTTTCAAGTGTTGAAAGTGAAAAATGGAAAAAAAAAAAAATTAGAAAGGTCTTCCTCATGGCTATATTGCGAGTTTTCATATCCTTAATACTCTTGCGTTGCTTATCTCAAACCATTTCTTTAACACTAAACCTACCGATACTTCATGTATTCCAAGGGGGTCAAATGACCCGTCTGCAAAATGTTATACGAGTATATATTACTATATCTTGTGAGAAATATATCAATTAGGCCAATTTGGTACATGAATAAAACAATTTTTTTTTTAAATAACGACTCAAAATCTAATATATAAAATTCTAGTGTCACGGTGTTAGTGGTTAAACTCCTCCGAAATGGATCGACCGTTTTTCATGAAATTTTGTGTGCATTTCGGGTAGGTCTGAGAATCGGACAACATCTATTTTTCATATCCCTGATCGTATTGATCGTAGACGAATAAAATTTGGTGGGTAAGTTCGTAGAGTCGATATCGACAATCCCACCAAAAATGGGCGTGACAACCCTCCCCCTTCAAGTGATACCTATAACTCTTAAACTACTGAATCGATTTTAACCATTCTTTTTTTGTTCGAAAGCTTATTAGGTTTAGATGGTTTAAAAAAAATTCGATATAGCAAAAAGTAGGCGTGGCAAACGTTTAAAATTGAATATATAAGGACATAGTGATCGTAGACGAGTCTAATTTGGTGGGTAAGTTCGTAGAGTCGATATCGACAAACTCACCAAAAATGGGCGTGGCAACCCTACCCCTTTAAGAGATACCTATAAATCGGATAATTCGATGGTTTATGACTACATAGGTACATATATAACATGTATGTCTGTTAGTTTTTGTTTTGGAGCGAGTACAGCAACTACAACTTCGTCAGCGCCGCCCATGATTCGGACCTCTTATTGTTATTCTTTGTATGCCTCACCTAAATAACATACCGACTTTGATTAAATTTTGAACTAAATAGATCTGCGTGCCGGGCGCTACGAAGTTCGCCGTACCAGCTAGTAGTTTATATATTAAACAAACAAACATAATACAATACAATACATAAAACAAAAATAATACAAGAAAAAAATTAAATATTCTTCAATTAAATCTCAAATTTAGAAAATAATTAAATAATATGCTAACTTTATTCATGTTCACCGCATTTTTTTATATCACGGAACAGCAAAAATGTTCAAAATCACAAGAAATTGCAAATCAGGAAACAGAATCTTTGCATGGGTCAAATGTCCCCTTGCGGTATTTAAGGTAGACTACATATATTTCTCGGTAAAAAATTAACAAGAGAGGAGTAAATTTTGGAAAATACATTCGATGTATTTTGTAATAAAAGTCGTAAAGGCAAATGGCGATGTGATAATGTTATTTTCAAGAAATTCTAACAAAAATTTCAAAATGGGCCATTTGACCCGTCAAGGTAGGTTTAATGTTAAATAGCTATGGAAAGTTTAGAAGGATGACTAAATCCACCACGATATTGTATACCTATTAAGACATATTACATACAAAGACTACATCACGCTTCGTAATCATAATTGCTAAAGAGGGGTCATGCCATTTTTATTTCTCTGTTCTTATTGGCAAGTTTTTTCCTGTTTTTTTAGAAATACAATAAAATCTCACGTTCCGTTTCTTATCGCTTCTAAAGGAACACAAACAAAGAAAAAACGACAACGAAAAAATAAAATTTGTCATCATCACTCACATTGAAAGCCTCACATAACAAATAAAAAAAAAAAACTAAATAAACAATGAAAATTATAAAAGAAAAATAATATTTATTTAAATGATTAAAACGTATTATAAACGCAAAACTATTGTAGTATGTTGCTGCCTGGCCAGTTACTAGTTTTACGCGAAGCATTTAACGCCAGGCCAGGCCATGCCAGACCAGACCCAATGCCTGCCTGCCAAGCTGTTATCTTGAAATTAACCCAGACATGTTAAATACGCTTTTGAGTACAAAGAAAGAAACTCTGTTTTCTGTTTATTTAATTTAAATAATTTTTGCAAAATCCATATTTAAATATGATGTCTGTTGATTACACTGATGTTGATGTATGTATGTATGTTTATTGAAAATAAAATAAATAAATGGCGCCTATTTTATTCGAAAATAAAACAAAAAAAAAAGAAAAATAAAAAAACGAGGTTAAGTTTTCTATTTTAATCTGCCCAGAAACACTGTTTTCAACATATAAAGCGCATTTCTTGTAATTTTTCTTTTTTTTTATTTATTTATTTTTTAATAAACGTTCTTAATTTTCTTTATTTTTTTTTTCTTTTTGTACAAAACAAAACACTTCATTTTAAACGCGTTTTTTTTCAAATATTTTTATGGCATATTTTTCCTCTTGATTAGATAAGTTTCCTTCCATTTGTTTTTCAAACAAAATATTTTTATTGTGTTTTATAAGGCTTAACAATAATATTTATTTTTTTCTTTATTATTTTGAATTAAAGAAAAAAATTTTAAAAAAAAACTTGAGTTTTACTGTCATAACAAATATCAAATGGACTTTGCATCCGCGCTGTATAGCGTTTTAATTGCTTGTATTTGCATAAAAAAAATATGAATTCTTTTCGAACATTTCTGTTTTGAATTTTTCGAACATGAGAATCGTGCAAATAAGTGGATAAAATGTGTGTGTTTGTTTATGAAATTTCTCGAAAAATTTTCCAATTTAAGCCAATGCATTTACTTCACTTAAGCTTTTCCCAATGCTGTTCACTTCGGCATCAATCTGTCTGTTCCATATATGATCAGAGCAGTTTTTTTTTTCATTTGCGAGTTCCGACTTTGCAAAAAAAAAAAAAATGTTTTACTTTGTAATCCAATTTGTATAACCTATAAATCGTGACGGATGGCAACCCAGAATTGGTGTCAAAGCAATGCTCTTCGAGGTTCCCTCATCCAATAACTGACATACTCAGTGACTTATGTCATGTCAGTTTTCGTATTGTAGAGTGTTGGTAGTCCCTAATAAAGATTGAATCTAATAACCCTGAAAACTATCGCCCAATGTGACATACGTTCTAAACTGTAAAATTCTCCAACCAAATTACCCAACTTCTTTGTACATAATATAAATAAATGTAAATAATAATTATGTGTTGAAAGGAATGCTTAATTATTCATACTAATTAGTATTGCTGATAGGTTGTTTGGTTTCAGATTTTTACAATTCAAAATACCCTAAGCGCCATATCATAAGCTGTGTTCAGAAAAACAAAGATTTCTCAACCGATATATACTTCTGGTTTCATTTTAATCGTAATATATAATTTTCGTTTCAATGTTGCAAATAGTACCAATTTTATAACGTTTTTTCCATCTCCTGTAAAATCTAGAAAACTGCTGATAGGTTGTTTGGTCTTTTAGTTGACTATATGTAAGTAGATTAAACTGTCGCCTAGCTCCATGGTTTCCTTAGTTCTTGTCAGAATACTCTGCATAATAAAGGATTAGTCCATATATCATTTTAGTTTTGAGAAGCCTTTGGTTGGTATTTGATTTCCCGAGAATTTGT
Organism: Sarcophaga caerulescens; assembly: GCA_927399465.1. Taxonomy (NCBI): domain Eukaryota; kingdom Metazoa; phylum Arthropoda; class Insecta; order Diptera; family Sarcophagidae; genus Sarcophaga; species Sarcophaga caerulescens. Next base: position 15,803,485 of record OV656866.1, on the reverse strand, counting down.
CCAAGAGTGGCATGATCAGCTTTTATCGAAACTTTTTGGTTTTGTTGTCACTTCTCTTACTTGGTGTTTATCCTCCGAAGTCATTAGGGATTCAACTAATAATTGTATTTGTGTTACGAAATCTGGCCCCAAAAGAACCTGATGCCTCTATAACTTTCTCTAAGCTAGATATGGCTTTGCCCTTTGCTGAGAATTTTATTGTGGCTAAGCATGAAGTCGCCTTAGTCTAGTAGGTAGTGTGTTGGCTTATTAGACGTAAAGCCCAGGTTCGTATGCCAGGCCAGGCATCAAAACGAAAATATGAAAAAAAAAAATATTTCTTTGGCGATTTCCTCTCAGTAGATTTCTGGCAAAAACTCTGAGAGTAAATAAACCTGCCATGAAAAAGTTTCTCAAAAATCTGTCGTTCGGAGTCGACGTTAAACTGCAGGTCCCGCCACTCACGTATAAAATTAGCGCACACAATATGAGTGGTGTGAGAAGCTAGGCCGTAAGCCTGACTGAAGGGTTGTATGTATGTAGGCATGACCTCAGTGTAGCGCTCGCCAGTGCTTTGGTCTATAGAACGGCAATCAGATCAAATTTATGGTCTCCTATTGATACTTATAAACTACATGTGATATTATTGACAATCAGAGCAAGGTGTAAAATATGGACGGGAGCCTACAGATTTGAGGCTACTCGGATCTGCTATTAGAGGAAGTATATTCAACCCCAGTGACTAACTGAAAATAGTGATGCAATCTGAAAAATGTAGTAAAACTGTCACCCGGGTACTTCGAAATCTCCTTAGATTTGAGTCTATTCGATTGTGTACGTGGAAAGACGGCTATTGACTAATTAAAGCAGCAATGCAATGTTATTTCTGTTTCATCGCTCTACAGGTACTAGAACCTAATATGCTGTAATAAATTAGGGAAAATTTTTTCCGATACTATAAAATTAATTATTGTGTAGTTTTCGTCCAAACATGGTTGATTCGACTAGCGATTGTTTCAACTTATTCTTCTAGTTCCACCGCAATATTCTGCATAAATAGGGGCCTTTCCCTTTAGTGTAAGCCTTTTAGAAAAACTTAAAATCGCTTTGGCATTAAGCGTTTTGTAATATTACAGGAACACTTCATCAATTTTTTTTTTAATATTTTTTTTTTTATTTATTGTGTAAGATTTCATAATTTATTATTATTTAATGTGTTGTTTGTTTTGTTTAAAATTGTAAATAATTTTTTTTTCTTTAATCTATAATTGTTTTGTGGTAAAAGAAGGAGTATTTATTGTTGTATGGAATTAAAAAAAAAAAAAAAAAACTTAAGAAAAGCGAGAATTATTTCCGTATATTTATGAGTCAGCCATTCGGTTCATTTGATAAGAAAAATATTTGCTATATGACTTCAGACATACAAAATGAGATAAAATTATTAAAAAAAAACGTAATAAAATTATATTGTTTCTAGGTTACAAACTACTACATTATGCAAGTTACGTCAGAGTAAAAAAATAATTCCTTAAAAATCATCATTACGATTTGGTAAAATGTCAAACAACCTCGAGTTATCTTTTTTTTAGCTATGAATCATTGCGTAGCTAATTAATGGAATTTTAAGTTAAAACTTTAGAAGTTTTCAAAAAGAAAGGTTTCGTACGAGTAAATTAAAAAGTATTTTTTTTTTTTTGCAACTTCGAGAATTTCCTGGTTGAAAATTGCTTGTATTATTTTAAATGTTGTAGTAGGTTTATGCAAGCTTCTCCCTACGTATTTAGCCAAGTTTATTATTAATTTTTAAAGACAATTATTAATTGAAAGATTACACTATGCGACAAAATAAAAAAAATTAAATACAGCCGGGTGTAAGTTGTGAGTTTTGTTGAGTAGATCTCAAAAATATTTTTTTTATATTTCTCGAACCCTCCAAACTTTTTTTTATTTAACAAAAACTGTTTTTTTAAACTTTACGCACAAATTTCTGGATTACTCAAACATTTCTGACCCGATTTCCAAAATCCTGTTGGAAAGGGGAGAGGTGGACCGTTAAAAAGGTATAAATATATCTATTATTTGACTTAATTTGCTATGAGTTTTGATGAGGTAAACTTGAAAAATGCGAATTTTTTTCATATTTTTTCAAGTTTGTCCGTTCATAGTGGTAAACTTTACTTAAAAAATTTTAAATAAGTGATGATATTCTGAAAGTGCATTATCTTGTGAAGAGATTGGCATTTCGTTTGATCAAATTGGACAAAAATTACTCATCAAATGAACTCTTAGTTCAATATTTTCAGAATTTTTGATGGATCTTGATTGTTTGTCGGAAAATGTGTCAATTTCACAGTTGAGCAACCACCAGAAAGAAGTTGGCCAATGTTTGCGCAAAGAGAAATAATAGTATTTGCAAAAAACACAAATATTAGCCGACTTCTGGAAGTCGTGCAAACGTGAAATTGACACATTTTGTGATAAACAATCAAGTTCAAAGTTCATTTGATGAGAGGACATACATACAGTATTGGGCAAAACCTAAGAAACGCTGCTTGATTTTAGCTTCTGAGTCAAATTATATTTAAATGAACATATTTCAATTCAATGTTTTAATGCAGTTTTATTAGTTACTGTGTCATACAAAATTACAAGAAAAAAAACTAGTAATTATCTCTCACCTAACGGTTCTTTTAATACAACAACAAAAAATACTCAAAAATTCATTGGGCAAAACCTAAGAAACTTTTAATATTTGGTATAATAACCCTTATTTTTTATTACTGCGGCGCACCGACGCGGCATAGATTTGATTAAATTATCAATTATTTTTGGATCTATGCGTATCCATTCATCCTCCAGACACGAAAATAAATCATCTCTGTTGGAAAATCGTTTCGATCCAACATTCCTCTTCAATATGGAAAATAAATTTTCGATTGGGTTCAAATCGGGCGATTGGGACGGCCAATCAAGCACTTGAATCCCTTTCGATTGTATCCAGTCCTTCACCAACTTCGATGAGTGTTTCGGATCGTTATCATGTTGAAACACCCATCGAAGTGGCATATTCCACTCGGCATATGGCAACATCTTATTTTCTAAAATGTCCCTATACACAAATCTGTCCATTTTGGTAGAAATTCTGTGGAACGGCCCTAGACCATGACCTGAAAAACACGTCCACACCATCACATTGCCACCCCCATGCTTGACAGTTTTTTTTACAATATCGGGGTTTAAGCCTTTCACGTCACGCAAAAAAACGGTATGTATTTTTAAGCTATACAAGTCAACCATTGATGCCTGATATTTTTTTTAGTCTCGAATTTGCAAAAAAATATCTTGATTGGTCAGTTACAAAGTGGAAAAGTGTGCTATTTAGCGACGAGAGCAAATTTAATTTGTTCAACTCCGATGGCATATGTCGTGTGAGACGCAATACAGGTGAAAGGCTTAAACCCCGATATTGTAAAAAAACTGTCAAGCATGGGGGTGGCAATGTGATGGTGTGGACGTGTTTTTCAGGTCATGGTCTAGGGCCGTTCCACAGAATTTCTACCAAAATGGACAGATTTGTGTATAGGGACATTTTAGAAAATAAGATGTTGCCATATGCCGAGTGGAATATGCCACTTCGATGGGTGTTTCAACATGATAACGATCCGAAACACTCATCGAAGTTGGTGAAGGACTGGATACAATCGAAAGGGATTCAAGTGCTTGATTGGCCGTCCCAATCGCCCGATTTGAACCCAATCGAAAATTTATTTTCCATATTGAAGAGGAATGTTGGATCGAAACGATTTTCCAACAGAGATGATTTATTTTCGTGTCTGGAGGATGAATGGATACGCATAGATCCAAAAATAATTGATAATTTAATCAAATCTATGCCGCGTCGGTGCGCCGCAGTAATAAAAAATAAGGGTTATTATACCAAATATTAAAAGTTTCTTAGGTTTTGCCCAATGAATTTTTGAGTATTTTTTGTTGTTGTATTAAAAGAACCGTTAGGTGAGAGATAATTACTAGTTTTTTTTCTTGTAATTTTGTATGACACAGTAACTAATAAAACTGCATTAAAACATTGAATTGAAATATGTTCATTCAAATATAATTTGACTCAGAAGCTAAAATCAAGCAGCGTTTCTTAGGTTTTGCCCAATACTGTATATAAAAATTATTACTCGACTGTTAGACTCTTTAAATAAATAATAGGGTAATTTTTGTCCGATTTGAACAAATGATGACTCAATCTCTTCACAAGAGAACAGACTTTAAGAATATTATCACTTATCCTATATTTTTTTATTAAAGTTTGTTACTATGAATGAACAAACTTGAAAATATATGAAAAAAATTCGAATTTTCCAAGTTTACCTCATCAAATCTCATAGCATATTAAGTCGAATAATAGACATATGTATACCGTTTTAAAGGTCCATCTCTCTCCTTTCCAACAAGATTTGAATTTTGGAAATGGGATCAGAAATGTTTGAGTAATCCAGAAATTTGTGCGTAAAGTAAAAAAAAAACAGTTTTTGTCAAATAAAACAAGTTTGGAGGGTTCGAGAAATATAAAAAAAGGTATTTTTGAGTTCTACTCAACTAACTGAACAACGTGGACTATGTAGTTACTCGGGTATATTTTCACTGTCGCACCGTGTAAAAAAATCGCGTAAAAAAATCGCATTTGATATGGCTTGGCTAATAACTAATAATCTTATTGTGAATATCCAGTTTTCTTACAAAGTTTACACGTATAAAGAGAGAGAGGCAAATGACGTCAATTATAGAAATTTCATCTAATTATTCTTTATGGTATACGGCAACAGTGACTGGCAATTCTACTATTTTATTCAAATCATTTAAAATAATAGTATGGTTATGGTATTACAGCACTGGTTGCACTTGGCCATAAATAATTTACAACATCATGACATTTCATTTGACGACGTACATAAGCAGAGTTCTAAAGGTATTTAATGACCAATCAAGTATTATTTTTGACTTGGCCTTTGGTTAGTAAATTGTTTGTAAATTTTTAAAAAAAAATGGGAACCAAATATTTTGAATTCATTTTTATTTTGGTTTCGTATCAAGATTTTATTATTCAACAACTCTGACACGGGCACAGCACTTGTCGTATTTAAGCCTTATATTTTTTTTTTCTTTTCTCAGAGAGATATTTTCTTAATTAAAAATTCATAAATTACAAATTGAATGACAACGAGTTTTCTTTCTTGATTTAAATATAAATTTTTCAATAAATATTTCATTTCATTTCAATCAGATACAACAAAGATACAGAGCAACTAACTCTAGTATTTTGTAGGCATTTTTTATTTTACGTGTGGTAAAGGGATATTCGAATAGAAAGTAAAATATGAGGAGAAACAAGTTTCTTTATTTGTTTTCTTTTTCTTAATTTGTTGCATTAGATTTTATTACTAATTTACATAAATTATATAATTTATGTGTGTGTTTCTATATTGTAAAATAAGCATTTAATATGCAGATCAACAGATTTATCCATTTTCAAAATGCGATTTTCATTTTAACCACTGACGGACGAAGTGTCTGGTCTGGCTATAATGAATTGAAATTATAAATAAAATATACACACACACACACCCATTTTACAGCTAAATATGGAACGCGATAATTATGATAGAATTTATTAATTTAATATATTTTATTTATTTGATCGATAAAAATATTAGCCTCCATATTTTTGGTAAACTCTAGCATATGTAGATATCCTGAACAAAACGAAGAATTAAAATTATGTTTCTTTCGACGACTTTCTCTGAGCAATCTTTCTTCTGCCAAAAACTCTGATAGTAAAATAAAATTGCAATGAAAAGTTTCTCAAAAATTTGTCGTTCGGTGTCAACATTAAACTGTTGATCCTGCTACTCATGAATAAAATTAACACACACACACACACAACGTGGGTGGTGTGAGAAGCTATGTTGTAATCCTGAATAAAGCTGTTAGTCAGGAGCACTGCGATCTCAGTAATTCTGCCTTTCTTACGGTACATTATGGCGTATTTTGCATTTGGATTTGCTTGTTTATTTATGCAAAGCAAAACTCATGCAACAATTAAAGCCGACTGACCCTTTACAAAACCCTAGTCATGTTGATTGAGTGCTAGAGCAACACGCTTTTTATTCGAATTTTTTGAACCAAATTTTCTTAATTCATTCCCCACATTCATTCAACAAGTATAATTGTCGCATATGCAACTCGGAATAGTCAGAAGTAATTATGAAAAAGCCATTGCATCCAGACAAAGTGACGGTTTGGTAAGCACTATCATCTGAAAACGGCATTGGGCCTTTTCTCAATGTCAATTCAGAGGGTTATAGTCGTATAATAACCATCGTTTTTTTGCCCTGCAGACGATTATGAATTGGACGACAACTGTTTTCAGCAGATCAGTGCCTCGACTCACACATCAACATCAATTTTGGCGTTATTGCATTAAAAATTTCCAGAAGATCGCCGAGATCATGCTTTTCCACCATAAATTTTTTAGTGGTGGAACTACGTCAAAGACCGTGTCTCCTAATGTTAATACATGATAAAAACTACAAATTATCGCAGAGATATAGCCCGAAATGTAGGAAAATGTGACCGAAAACTACGTTAAGAGTATCGGCTGCTACGATCAATCCAGTGTGCGCTCATTTAAATGGCATTGTACAGTAAGACCCCGCTTAACGCTGTTTCAATATTACGCGGTAGTATTGGGATTCCCCTAAATCGCACACTGCATTGATATTTGTTGTATATGTGCGCAAATGTAACGGCCATGCACCAACCAAAAGCGGTGCACTATATATACGGTGACCAACCGTCCACTATTATAGCGGACAGTCCGCTATTTTAACCTACTGTCCACTATATTTTTTGCGTCCGCTATTTGTCCACTATTTTACCACACGTAACTTCTAAAAAGTATTTATTTCCCAAAATGTCCGCTTTTGTCCACTTTTTTTCACTAATTCGGTATTGAGTTGGAGACTAATGTTGGAAAATAATGTTTTGCCTAAAATGTAAAATTTTCTAGAAAAAAAAAATTATTGGAGTCCACTGTGTTGCCTACATTCTAAATAATTGTATACAAATTGCAACTGAAACCTTACCAATAGATATAGAAGTTGTAGTTGTTAAACTATATTCATATTTTTACATTTATATAGTTAGAGTGCAAAAATTTAAACAAATTTGTGATAACGTTGATGTAGAGTATAAAAAATTATTGGGACATTGTAAAACACTTTGGTTAACTTTAATGCCAGCCTTAGGGCAAATGATGTAATTGTTTTTACCCTTGAAGGAGCACTTTCTTAAACAAGAAAAATGCCCAACTATAGTGTTTAATTTTTTTAATCATCCTTTTTCTATGTCTTGGTTCTTATTTTTACACAGTCAAGCTAGTGTCTTCCATAAATATATACTGCGTTTAGAAAGTGAACATATTTCAATTCCTGAAGCGGCTATAATATTAAAAGAATTTAAATCAAAGTTAATAGAACGTCACAATGAAGTATTTTTACCACTTATGTGACGTTTTTGTAACACAGGCTATTTGACTTGCCTGCCTGTTTGCATGGAAAACACAAACAAAAACACTCAATTTTGTTTGTGTTTCTCATATAAACAGGCAGGCAAGTAAAATAGCCTGTGTTACAAAAACATCACATTAACGTACAAAATTCTATTTCGGTTCTTCACTCAAAGGGACTTGATATAAAAATGTTTAAGGAAAAAGTTAAAAACTTTTACAGAACCTGTATTAGTTACCTGAACCAATGGGATGAATCTTTTAAATAAATTGGTCTTCAGTTGAAAGTCGTTAATAAAGGTAACAGAAATCAGAAATGATTTAAATATAAATAATAACGACATTTTGGATGAATTCACTTAAGTAAAAAATTATGCAAATGCTGAACAAATAGAAATATGGAAACCATCAGCATTAATCCCGATAAAAAGTTGGTTGGAATTTTTTTTTTTTTTTCGTTACGAAAAATTTTCCTTATAAAAACATCCTAATAGTAATAGATTTTTCATTTGCTTTGCTAGCGTCTAACGCACCAATAGAAAGAGTTTTTTCTATATCTAACAATATTTGGTCTTCCGAAAAATCCCAAATGGGACTCGAAACTTTAGAGTCTCTTTTGACCATAATTTTGAAATGGACTGTTCGGAATTTAAAACATTTATATCTAACAGGAACAACGCTTTAAAGAAAATGCATTCTGAAGAGAAATATCAGAAGTAAATTTATACACATAAGTATACATTTAAGTTTATGTATATTATTTGTACCTATTTACGTCTGTATTTTAAAAATCTTTATATAAAATATTAATTATAATAAATGATTTTTGTTTGTTTTTTAAATTATACATATATTTGTCCGCTTTTTTCTCATGGAAATAATGGTCACCATGGAAATAATGGTCACTATATAGCTACGGTGTATACTATGTATCTTTTTCAACGCTCTTTTGATAGGCTGTCCAGAATAAAGATTCCAACTGTATTTTCCGAAGTCGCAATGTATTTACATATGTATGTACGTGTTAAGTTGCCGCGTTTAACGCTGTTTCGTTTAGCGCTGGAACTTATTGGATCGTATCCCCGTGTCTTACTGTATTGCGTATATATTGGCAAGGTGCTGGCATTATAATCCAAAGATTCATAGTTTTAAGGGGAGATTTATTTGACTTTACATTTGAAACCGATAAGTTTGATATCCTTTTAGTTTTAAAGATACTACGTTACATAACGTCAAAACTCAAGTTTTTTCTGTGTTAATGTTCTGTAATTACTTCACAGTTTTTATTATTTAATAAAAATAAAATAAAAATGACTCAATGTTAGAAGAACATAATGCCCGCCAACTAATAAAACAATTCATTTGTTTGTGACATCATTCTGTAAAATTCTGGACACATGAAAGCGTTTGGGTTTACAAATACAAACTGATCACAACTATTAGAGACAAAAAAAAACATCAGTAATAAACTATAAAAGAAACAAGTTTTCTTTTTTTTTTTTAAACAAAAGTTTATTGTTTCATTACGTACAATTACTTTTAGTAAAACTGTTGCTGATAATGATCGTAAATTATGAATTTGAGAATAATTAAAACTGAATTTTTACAAATGATCACGTAGTTTGACGTCAAAGCGCATTAAGAAAAAAGTCGCATTTGTGTTTTTTGAACTTTTGCCGATAATTATTGAGTCAGACAGACCGACAGACTGGTTTCATTACAATTAAAATTAAATCAGCCTCCAGTCACATGTAGAAAGAAAAAAGTGGAAATAAATAAACTCTGTATGCCAGCATGAAAGGGCGTAAAAGCGAGACTTCAACTTCCCTAAACAAAGGCAAGAAAACGTCATTGTTGTTATAATTGCCTCAGGGGTTATTTATGTTTTGATCGCTTTATAATGACGACAATAATTATTGAAAGTTTTTTTTTTCTTTACTTTTTTTCTGATTTAAACAATTGAAAATAAAACTTTCAAATTTATTTTACGAGACACAGTGTTTTCTTGTAATTTTTTTTTTGCTGATTATTTGCGAAAACAAAACTTATTTGTTGATGATGATGAGGCCATAATTTAAAATTAAATTTAATTTTTTTTTTATTCTACAATAATAAAGTCTTTGTATTGTTTTGATAATTCCATATCAAATTTATGATTTTAATTGGTCATTTAATAATTTAAGTTGTTGACGAAAAATTTCAATTCAATTTGATAAGAAAAACGTGTCGAATGAAAGCCAAGCCCCCCTTTAAAATATTGTTGAGAATTAAAAAAAAAAAAATTCGTAGAAATTAGAAAAATCTAATTTATTTTGGATTATGTAATCCCATCTTTCAGGTTCAAATTATTTTTTCAATTCTTTTGGTTTGTTAACGAATCACATGGCTGTCTTAAAGCATATTTTTCAATTTCTTATTTATTTTTTAGTTTCATTAATCAATTTATTCCTTCTAAGCATGTAATGTAACTTCTGTGGCATGTTCTAGAATGATAGGGTTGCCAATTGTACACAGATATTCAAAGTCAGGTTTAATGTAGATGTAAAGCACTATTTAATATTGTTTCTCTTTCTTGTTCTTGTTCTTTTTTAACAGGTTAAAGACCTTTTAGTAACGCTTTAAAGATAATCTTCAATTATACAATTCCAAAACACAATCGTAGTTTTAAAATGTTGCTTAAAATAGCCTACCCAAGCTAGGTTGTATTGTATTACACATTACACACAAATTAGAAAAAATAAAATAACAAAAAGAAGAAAAAGGAAAAAAAGAGAATCAATTAATGATGATTTAATTTTGAAAAAGATTAAATCAGATTAAATGCTTTCAAGCACAAACAAACATCGTTATGTCATGGGTATAGTATTTGAATTCTAAACCAGTACCACCACCATTGTAGTGTTATGGTGGCTTGTGGCACACTTACCTCGTTTTAACAGTTGCATTAAATGCCATCAGCATACAAAAAAAAAGTTGTAAAGGAATGTATTGTAAAAATGCTCCAAATTGTAATTGAAAAAGTAAAGATTAAAAGAGAATTGTATTGATAATCAAAATGCGAAAACACCAAGTAAAACCTAAAAATGTTGAAGATAAATTGATATTAAGACCAGGAATAAAACAAAGCAATAATTCTCAGTTAGTTGATCTATAACTTAAACGTAGAACGTAGAGTTTATTAGTAATCTTACGTCTTTAATGAATTTTTAAATAAATTCTTGTATTATGCATATGAATTTTGTTTTAATTTGTTTCTCTTTTCTTTTTAGGTACGTATTTACTTAAGAAGCCTAACATATTGTATTATACTGTAGTGTAAGTAGTTTCTACAAGCATTTAAAGCTTAATTCTTATTTTATTGATTAACAATGATGACTGACTGGTTACCATATAAATAGTCAGCCTATCAACCTGTTCATTGATAGTTAAAAACTAAAATATCAGATATGTAGAGTGTAGCAAATAATCAAGCACATTCCATTGTTATCTCTTTAATGTTCTGAATGGGTTTAAATTATTAATTTCCACCTTAATTCTGAATAGATTTCTAAAAATAGCCAACAAACAGGTTGAACGAATAAACATTATAAATCCTCACCTCTAAATTGAATATTTTTTTTTTTATTAATTACACTATGCGACAAAATAAAGAAAATTAAATACACCCGGCTAATGACTTAGTATAGATTGTGAGTTTTGTTGAGTAGACCTCAAAACTATTTTTTTTTATATTTCTGGAACCTTCCAAACTTTTTTTATTTGACAAAACTGTTTTTTTAGACTTTATGCGCAAATTCCTGTATTACTCAAACATTTCTGACCCGATCTCCAAAATTTAAATCTTGTTGGAAAGGGGAGAGATGGACCTTTAAAACGGTATACATATATCTATTATTTGACTTAATATGCTATGAGTTTTGATGAGGTAAACTTGGAAAATGCGAATTTTTTTCATATTTTTTCAAGTTTGTCGGTTCATAGTAGCAACGTGGACTATGTAGTTACTCGGGTGTATTTTTACTGTCGCACCGTGTTATTATTTGGTTGTCAATTAAATTTAATTTTTTTAATTTCTTTGTGCTATATAATCGAACTTGTACGGGTGTGCCCCAGCAGAAAAACGAGAAGGTTATGTTAGGGAATAAGTACTCTTATCAGAAATTGTCAATCGAGCTCTTCGCCCAAATTTCCAAAGGGGACTTGGCTTATTACTTACTTAATTGATCATTACAACCCTTTTTTAGCCAGGATTACAACCTTGCTTCTAATGCCATCTATGTTGCGTGGGTTAATTTTATCCATAAGTGGCGAGACCTACAGTCCAAAAGATAGATTTTTGTGAAACCTTGCATGGCAACTTTATTTTGCTCTCTGAGTTTTTGCCAGAAGACTGCTGAGAAGAATTCGCCGAAGAAATAATTTTTAATATTTCTTTATGTTCGAGATGTTTGAGCCACGTTCTCACGTCTAATAAGCCAACACACTATCTACTAGACTACCGCCAGTACCACTGCTTTATGTAAATATATGAACGCAAAAGTGAAAACAGTTTGTGTACTTGATTTGCATGAAGCCCGAGCATTTGTTATTCAATCAAATTGCCTGAGTTTTCTTGCTGAACCGTTATGAAAGGCAAAGTAAAGTTAACGTCGGTTTACTGATGGGAACACAATGATAGTCACCAATAATCTGGAATCATTCTTTTAATTTGTCAAATTCCAGAAAAAAGTAGTAGTTGTCTATGCTTAAGATGTTTGTGTCTACACTAAGAAATAACATCCATGTGTGGGGTATAATTTTTAAATAAATCAATTTCATGAATGAATTAAAAATTTTCAGTTAAAATTCCTTGAACTGCAGTTTTTTCTTTTAAATTTATATTCTTATTTTTTCTTGATTTTTGCCCAACATTATATGTTGAGAAAGTCTGAACATTTGAAATCACTTTTCATGCATGTTTTCGATTGGTGGCGCCTAAAATCTTTGTGAACTGTTGCGTTCATCTTCTAAGAATTTAAATTTTTGTTTATTTTTACTGAATTTTATGCAAATTTTGCGTATTTATTTAAAGTTTTTTTTTTCCTTTCCTTTTTTATTATTATTATGGTATTATTTATTCTTGTTCAAATCAGTAAAAAAAAATTAAAATAAACTGGTTCGCTTCCAAAAAAAAAAAAAAAAAACGCGTGATACCCCCATACCCAACACTACTAAACTGATTAACGAATTTTACAACAAAATTTTGTTTATCGTACGCAGACCAGGCCATGCCAGGCCAGTCAGACAACAATACGGCGCCCATAAATTATTTATTTGTTAATAATATTGTTTATATTTCGTATTTATTGTTGTTGTTCTTGTTGTTATTTAATTCATTGCTTTATAAGAAGTAAACAACACTGTTTTAGTAGATACTTAAGGATGGTGAATTAAACTTTTGCAAAACCATGACCACGTGTCTTCTTCTGTTTTATTTCGACAAGAAGATTTAAATACAAAAATTAATTGCAATACTTACGTTTTGTTTAAACAAAATAAATTTGTGTTTGAGTTCTTTAAACCAAAAAAAAAAAAAAAAAAAAAAAAACAAGAAAATACAAGAAATATTTATTGTCTATCATTTCAAGAGGGAGAACAAACAAACAAACATCATCATCGTGAAGTTTATTTTTAAAATAAAACGCGGAAAATATTTCAATATTTCCGCATATCACTTTATGATTTTATGTTTATTTTATGATTGCCATCTGTATGGATGTAGTTATTGGCTGTGGCTATTCACATTAATCATTTAGTCAGTCTAGTGCCGCGGCATCTGTGTTTTTGTCTCTTCTTTAATTATAATTTGATCCCTATGATGTCGAGTTAATAGTCTCCATCAATTTGATGGCTTTTAAAAACCATAAATTTAAAAAAAAAAAAATAACCCCACAATATATATTTTTTTTTGTTTTAGTCAATGTAGAGGCTGCTTTTTAGCGACTTTAAGTCTGCAAATTCATCTTAAAATTTAAATAAATTTTCTTTCATATCTTTTATTGTTGTTAGTTGTGCACACGGTTTTCTGTATTCAATCCTCTTTGGTTTTCTGATTAAATAGCCCACAGCACGGTCAGTAATATAACCTTTAATTATATACATACGTCATATAAAAAGTAAACGGAATTTTTTTTTATTATTCTTCAACTCAATATTTCTTAATCACAATCGCCTGGGGCTAAATCCCGCAAATACAGCAAGTGGTGAAGCAATTCGTAATCAAATTCATGGATTTTTGCCATGGAAACTGCATATGCATGCCCGCTGATTCAAAAAACCTTTTTTCTTAACCAAATGCTGTCGTTTTGTTTTCAACTCCTTACCTTAACCCACCCAATTATTTGGCGTAATATTCACCTTTCTAAGCCAATAAATAAAAGTTCGCCAGGACGGTTGGCCTGTATTCACTGCAGTTTGTTCAATGGAGTGAGTTGTTTTGGATCCATATTTTGCCAACAACATGTTGCGGTTGAGCCACACCAAATACTCCTACAAAGTAGTCCCACTACTACGTTAGTGGGACGCTTGCAAGCAACGCGGTATACATTTTACGGAAATTGTTCTTATACCCAAGTCCGAGCCCACTCATATCAAGGCTACTTGTTCAATTTTGTTTTCAATTTGCGTTTACGTACTCATACAAAACGTGGCCAAAGATTCAAAAATTGAAACCACTGTGCCATGTAAGATGTCTATAATTTCTATAGTTTCCAACAATATGGTCAACACCATATCTTGCCTTTTTTTTTTTTTGCCTAAATAAAACGGTCAAAACGTCCCTTTTGAAATGAAATAACTTTTCATTTCTTTCAGAAGTTCCTTGTCCCCTTTTTATAAATTTGTTCCAATTTTTTTCTGCTAAATTTCAAGTTTTTAAAAACTATATTCACTTATGTAACTATTCTGTATTATTTTATAAATTCCAATTCTGTCATGGCATACGTACGTACATATGTATTTACATATTTTGTGTTGCCAATTCTATTTACCCAGATTATGTGACTGACGAGTGCTTGCCAACTCATTAATTAATCATGTTTTGAATTTTCATACGACCATATTATATCGTATGTGTGCACTCTTATCCCTCTCAAAATATTACAAAAACTATGTCACATTCTCATAGAGAAAGAGAGAGAACTCTTGTGCTCTAATGTAAATTTTATGTTGAGTAGCAAGTAACTAAAATTAGTGTAACATTGTTGTTATTTTAATTAACTTTACACACATACACACACAGACACTCTGGTATTCATCAGTGCTTAAGGCATTTTTTTCTTCTATGTTATTTCATTTAGAGTGCAGTTATTACCGTTGTTCTTGTATGTTTTTGTTGGTCTTGTTTTTTAGACTTGGCATCAAAACCTCTAAACTAAATACCCATAAACCCAAACCTCTCTCTCTCTCTCTCACCTACTCATGGAAATACTTATAAATATTGTTGTTGTGCTCGGTTTCTTGTTGGGATTTTTTTCTAAATAAAATACGACTTGTCATGTGCCCATTCATTTCGTCTTTTTTCTATTTTTTTGTGCAAATTACGCAGGTTTTTTCAAATAAATATACGCGGGTATGTGCAGCTGAAGTACTTTCAAAAATAAAACCCAATTTGCGCGCCAAACATTACATTTTATGCCAACTACTACCACACTAACACTATGCGTGTTACATATTCTAACTAATACTCTTGCATTAGTTGTGCAGAGAAGTGCATGAATATGTCAACAAATGACAGGGTGACTAATAATTTTGTTGTATTTTGTTTTGATTTCGTTTGCATTTTGTCTGCTAAATAATGGTGACATGACAATACTTATTTTTGTTACACAGTGTTTGTATATGTTTGGATAGTTTTTTTTTATTATTTTCAAACTTTCAATTGCCGCCACCGCTTAGTTTTACATTGAAATTGCATTGTATTTGCTTTGAGTTGGGTTTTTAAGAGGGGTTGCATGGTTTTCTACAATATAATAATTTGACAAGGACTCATTTGAAAGGTTTGTTTATATTTTATTCAAATCAAAGTAAAGACATTAAATTAATAATTTGAGGTGGCCACTTATAGAAAGTAAATATGACTTAGTAGTAATTTTTGTAAGATATGACATGACTCAAATTCTTAAGGAATAATTATGTTCCAGAAGTCTAAATATGTAGAATATTTCGAAACAAAGTGAAGTTGAACGTTACAAAGCCAGAGGTACATACATACATATGGAAGGTAGCTTTAGAAATAAAATAAATAAATAAAATAAAATACTTTGGCTGTAATAAAACACAACACCTTTTCTATTTGCCAATTTTGGTCGCTCCTTTGCTTTACGCAAACTTTTTCAAGTTGTGAACAGTAGCAGTTAATTTCCTCCTGTGCTATTGCAAGTAGTCTGAGGTACCCTATGCTCACGGTATAACCTGCACAGAACCCTTAAACTGAGCCAATCTGTAAATCAGTAGGATCTTTAATGTCCTTCTGTGCTTTGTCAAGTATCCTGTGGTCATGATATGACTAGACTGGGACACTGAATTGGAAGATCCCTCGCAATTCTATCAATCGGTATGCATGCGGAGGAAAGGAGGTTATCTCTTTAACCTTAAATGCAGAATCTGCAGAAATACTAGTCGATTCAAATGAAGAAGCTGATGAACTTGCTGGGAAGGCTTCGATAGTTGTAAGTAGTGACATCTATCACCTACACTTCTGACTTTTGTCACCCTATGGCTCAGATCAAGGATAAAATTTTCAAAATGGAAATTTCGAAAGGCACAGGTTAAGTCTTCCATTGTGCTATTTCAAAGGAAGTTTAAACCCAAAAAATGTATCTAGAAGCAGTCTAATATAGGGTGATTTTTTAAGAGCTATAGGAAAAATTTTCAAAAAAAAAAACACATAAAATTCAGAAAAATGCATGAAATCTTTATTTGAATCGATAGTACGGTCCATATAATTTAATGTTTGAAGATTATTTCATGCAAATGTTGACCGCGACTGCGCCTCAAATGGTCCATCCACTTAGTCCAAATTTGGATACTCTTTCCAACATTTCGGCCGGTATCTCACGAATAAATGCTTCAATGTTGTCTTCCAATGCGTCAATTGAAGCGGGCTTGTCTGTATAGACATGAGCTTTAACATAGCCCCACAAAAAATAGTCTAAAGACGTTACGATTCGCAGCATCTTTGAAGAAGTACGGTCCAATGATGCCACCAGCCCATAAACCGCACCAAACTGTGACTTTTTCTGGATGCATTGGTAGCTTTTGCAATGCTTCTGGCTGATCTTCACTCCAAAATCGACAATTCTGCTTATTTACGTATCCATTGAGCCAAAAATGAGCTTCGTCGCTGAACACAATTTTTCGATAAAAAAAAGTGGATCTTCGGCCAACTTTCCAAGAGCCCATTTTGATAATAAAATTCAATGATTTGCAAGCGTTGTTCGTTTGTAAGACGATTCATGTATAAATTATAGACCAAACTGAAGATGTTTGACAGTGAAACAAAACACGAAACGTGCGTGAGCTGTTTAAACCAGTGTTGCCAAAAAGATAATAGCTAATTATTTCTGTGATTTTCCAGGTCTAACAAGGAACAATTAAGATTCTTAAGAATATCTTCCTTTGATGGCTTGGTTCATCCCTTTGTCTTTTGAAAACAGTTCAGTGTAACTGCAATTCTAAGCTTCAACATTCATATTTTTGTGGAACTTATCATATTTAATATCGTTTCCAAGGGGCACTTTGGCATTAATAATTGTTAATATTGTTTTGAACTCGATGGATTGAAAGGAGTGGACTTAAATCCGAGATAATGGATATATACACTTGAAGAACCAATATTGTTGCGCAAGTTTCATTAAAAAAGAAAATCGTATGTTCAAATTTTTTAGTGCCCACTCCTTATTTTCAATTGTATTACAATATTTTGAGAAATAAAATACTTATTGTAAGTATTTTTTTATTTATATTTTGTTTATAACTTTTCACTTTGAGTGTTTTGTTTTTGCTGTTGGAAAATTTTTTAAATTTTCTAATAATTACGTTGTTATACCCCAACCACACTACTTTCTTACCAGTGGCTGTGGGGCCTTGTTATAGGACGATCCCACTTGTCATAACAATAAATAATGAAATATTCGAATTGTAACAATTTAATAATAATCTATGGCACGTGTAACACTTAAAACCAAACATCTGTCTCTCCTACACGACATTACTTACAGCACTCACTCACTCACTCACTCATAATAATTACGGAATAATTTTTTCTTTTCTGTAGCTGTACAGAGAAAGTGAATGAAGGCAAAAAAAAAATTACGAAATATTTCAATGAAATTTACAACCAAGGCGGAGGCAGGGGGAGAATGAAAGAAAAAAAGTAATTTTTCAAATCCCTTGCCATTTACCCCTTTGTCATTCTATTAAATATCCATGCCACCCTATTTGTTTATACAATAATTTTAAATAATTTATTACAACACAATCTATTTTATTTATTTACACAAACAAACCAACAAAAACTATATGCGGTTAGAAGAAATTCTGTATTTCATTTTTAATTATTACAGCATTTTTTTTTTTTTTTTTTGTACTTAATCCGCCATTGTTTTTGTTATTTTGTTTAGATATGTTGATGTTGTTGTTGGTTTTTTTTTAATTTTTTATGTTTTCTGCGAAATGTTTCTGTAACGCACTGTATGTATCTCAATGCCTTTTTTACTGCCTGGCTGCCTATGGCTAATGAAAGAGTATCTGTGGTTGGTTTCGTACGTTTTTTCTTTTCTTTTCTTTTACAAAATAAAATGCAAAAACTTCGAAAAAAGCCTAATAAAATGGGTGAAAAAACAAAATAAAACAAACAACTAAACAAATAAGCTAAGCGAAGCAAAGCAGCACTGTGTTCAAAACTTCTACTATCTTAATCCCAAAGTAGGTCACTAGAATGCTGATTGTTTTTATTTTTCATTTTATTTGCTGAAGAGAAATTAAAATAAAAATCGAAAAAAAACGAACAAAAATTTTTGTATTTTTGCTGCATAAGATATGGTCTGATGTTGTTTGAATTGCCTTGCATTGCAGATATTTGGTGGTTTTTGTTATATTAGGGCATTACATAATTATTGATGTGAAGCTTTAAAGGCAATTTTTAAATGGTCTTAATGGAGATCCGCATAATAGTTGTACATACTTGTACATATTTTAGGCATAATTTAAAATGTTAAAGCAAGAAATTCTTGTCTAGAAAGGTTTTCTTTTTAATTTTGTTTTAATTCGTACTTTTCAGCGAAAATTCGAATGTTCGAAGGGTTTCGCTCTAAAACAGAAAATTTTTTTTGGTGATAATGTTTAAAATAATGAATGTCCCCACAGTTGGGTATTATTGTTGGTCAAAAGTAATTTAAGTATTATTAAGTGAAATAGATAAGATTGTACAAGGATAACATAGTACATATTTTTAGTAAAATTATGTCTCAATCAAGCGATCTATAATGCATTGGATTTCGTTTGTGAAATCAAGTATTATTTATGGTTTATTTACTTAGACCTAGAATTTACAATAGTTTACAGCATAAAATCGCATGACATCGAAATTGACCGCAATTGTTTAATCGGAAAACTGGTGGCCGGTTGTCTAAGGCTCATGATAGACGTGGTCTTTGGCCATACCAAAAAAACTTAAAGTCCTTAAATCGTATGATCGTGGTGAAATTACTCTTTCTGGAAATTGCTTATGCAATAAAGCTAAAATTCATCGAATTAAAGGACTCGCGGCATCATCTGATTGAAACCACATACCCGTCCAATTCATACTTTCTTACTCAATTGTCCTTTACAATTCTTTGCTAAGGATTACAACTAGAGTTTGGGGTTCGGGAATTCCCGGTATTTCCCGGGAAATTTTTTAAATATTCCCGCGAAATACGGGAAATTTTAAATTAATGTATTCTTGTACACTTTTTTGGAAAAAAAAGTTCTGTAGGCTAGTAAATAGACCCTTCTGAAGACTAGTAAATAGACTGGTCTGTAGGCAAGTCTACAGACTAATCACTGACTACTCTTTTGACTTGTTTAAAAATGCTACTCTTCAAAAATATGTAAAGGAAGAATTCAAAGAGTATCATCTAATCCTAGATGTACGAACTAAGTGGAACAGCACGGTTGGAATGCAATCATTTCTAAAAATTAAAAATGCAATAAAAAAGGCTTTAATAGATTTACATTTATCATCATTGTTTGTTGAAGATTATGTCCCACACTTGGAAACATTGGTAAACGTTTTGAACCCCATAAAAGATGCAGTGGAAGCATTAGGCAGGCGTGAAACCAATTTGATAATAGGTGATGCTATTATGAATACGCTTTATGAACAGTTATTATCTGTTGATTCAATACTTTCGGAAAAAATGTTTCACACAATTAAAAGTAAAGTAAATGAAAGATATAATGACAAATTGATGTCATTAGTAAATTATCTAAACACTTCACAACTCAATAATATTAACATAACAAAGACAATGTTAAAATCCTATGCAGAGCAAATGTACAAACGCCTATTCCAAGGTACTGAAATAATATCGGCTGAAAGTGATGAAGATATTTCCGTTGCACGAGTATATCAATGTTTTAAAGAAAAGTTGGAAAACGCCATTAATGGGGCTAAAGAAAAAACAAGAAAACTGAAATTAAAAACAGACAACTTATTTAAAAGAGAGCTTTATTTGAAGCTAGTACAAACAGAACCAATAATTTAGACATAAGTACTTTTTAATGCGTTGTTAACGCTTTAGCCCACTTCTGTAGAAAGCGAACGTGTTTTTTCGTTAGCTGGTAAATTTTCAACAAATTTACGAATTAGAATGTCTGATGAGTTATTAAATGCACTAATAATTTTAAAAACTCATTTTTTGAAAACTTAGTTCTTCGAAATTTTTTTATATTTTTATTTTTAAATAATATTTTTAATCAATTCTTAATAGTAACTGATCTCAAAATGTTATCATTAATCTGTTTGTTTCTGTTTATACAGTATGAATTTAGATGTATGTTTTCTTTTTTGTTAATAAAATAACATTTTAATAAAAATCTTAAGCATTTTACTAGTATTGTGAATTTTAAAAGATTTCCCGGGATTCCCGGGAATCTGACATGACAAACAAAACGAAAAATTAAAAAATATTTCTTTCTGTGACTTCCTCTCAACATTATTCTGGCAAAAACTCAGTAAGATTAAAATTGCCATGAAAGGTTTCCCAAAAAGCTGTGTTTCCGAGTCGTGATTAAGCTTTGTTGGTCCTGCCACTCATGGATAAAATTAATACACAGCATGGGTGCTGTAATAAGCTAGGTTATAATCCAATCTAAAGAATTGTAATGACCGGTAAGTAAGTTATTAAGGGTGAGGTGTACGTTACGTGATATGTACCACCCAATATCAGTAATATGGTATCTTTTATAAGCACAGTAAGCAGCAATTCACTCTGCTGCCTTCCTATGTATCTCAGTATGACTGGTGTGAATCTGCAATTCACATTCGTTCCCGAGTGTTTCAGTATCAATTTGGCTCTCTATTCTTATTCTCTATTTTTATTTATTTTTTTTTTGTGCTTTTCTAATAGAAAATTTAATGAATTCAATACCCTGTACTTGAGATTAGTGAAAACGAACCAGTTTAGTTTGGATTTTTATAAACAAAATATTTTTTTTTTCATTTCGTTTTATTTTAAGTAATTTTTTATTGGCATTTTATTGTTAGTATTGCCAGACAATGAACTTTATCAAGGTTTTTAATTCACATGTCAGCAAATAATTATTAAAAAAAATTTTTTTTATTTTTTTTTTTTTTTCAAGTCTTGTTGTCTATATAAATATTTATTTGCCAATAATATGCTTTAGAACATTTTAATTTTTTATTTTTTGCTTTCTATTTTGTACACTTGATAATGACAAATCGATTTGCAAAATGGACTAGAAATAGTTGAAATAAAAAAAAAAAGAATACAAATCATAATAAAAGGAATACTTCCTATATATGTATGTATATTCAGAATTGAGATTTAATAAAATCTAAAGAAATATTGCCAACCTTGAGAAAGTTTATGGATACAATTTGATGATGATTTGATGGCGATTTTTTTTTTTTTTTTTGTTTTTTCTTAATATAAAATTTTCTAGGCATGTGTACAATATTTCTTAATGAAAAGTTCAATGATTCCTGACACGATTCTCTACTAAAAACGTTTTTTATTTTTATTTTCTATTATTTTTTATAGTCCAACTCAAGGTAAATATCTAATGATACGATAAAAAATATTGTGGAGGTTTAATTTGTTATAAAAAAAAAATAAAACCAGGCAGGAAAAAAAAACAAAATTTATCTCCTATTTTATTATTATTTATCGGGTATTTAAATGTAATTATTTTTAGACAACAATTCACTTTTTAATGTGTTGCAAAACAAACAAAAAAATAATTTTTTAACCTGACAATCATTTGTCATATTTAAACAACAAATACGATAACGAAAATTATGAAAAAAAATAATATTTTATTTTTTTTGCAAATATTCAATTTTTAAACAAAATAATCACGAAAAAACCTCCACCCATAGTGTGTGTATAAAATGTGAAAGACTCACTCACTTCACACACACCACACACATTAATAACACGCTGACCCAATTAACAACCGATACAGAAACAAATAATATTTGAACGAAAAAAAAATCTTAGAAAACATAGCCAGCCAGCCAAGTCATCATCACACACAATGCAAACTAAATATTTAAATTGTTTAAAAATAAATTTGATATTTGACAAGTTTCTAACATGACTAAAACTAAATTTAATTAATTCGTACCAACGAAAAGCAAACAACAACAAATAGTCATCAGAGCAAGAAAGAAAAATCTGTTTTTTCTTTAAGAAATTGCCCCAATTTTCTTACGTTTCGCTCTAAAACAGAAATTTTTTTTTTTATGAAAATGTTTAAAATAATGAATGTCCCCACACTTTTGGGTATTATTGTTGGTCAAAAGTAATTTAAGTATTATTAAGTGAAATAGATAAGATTGTACAAGGATAACATAGTACAAGGTAACCTATTTTAAGATTTTTTTTAGTAAAATTATGTCTCAATCTCAAGCGATCTATAATGCATTGGATTTCGTTTGTGAAATCATGTATTATTTATGGTTTATTTACTTAGATCTAGAATTTACAATAGTTTACAGCATAAAATCGCATGACTTTAGCAGCTAATTAACATCGAAATTGATCACAATTGTCTAATCGGAAAACTGGTGGCCGGTTGTCTATGGCCGAGGCCACGCAATGAGCGGCAAAGCGGCTGAGCGGCGAGTTTGAGCGGCAAGTGGCTTATTACTGAGCGTCATTTCTGAGCGGTTAGTTGTTAAAATGCCATTGTCAAGAGAGGTTTGTTTGTTTAATGTTTTTACGCGAAAATCGTATTTATATTTACAAGAATTAAATGCGTTTAAGAAAAAAAAAAAATATTTGGTATTCATCCTATAAATCAAGCAAGGCGACATTACGGCGAATTTAAGCATTTATATACAAATCTACGCAAATTTCCAGACAGATTTTGGCAATACTGCCGTATGTCTGTGAAATCCTTTGATTTGCTGTTGCAAAAAGTTAAGACGAAATTGACAAAACAAAGAAAAGCAATTGAAAAGAAAAGCTTTGTACAGATGAAATTATAAGCTCCACATTCACTTTTTCCATATTTATACTTCGCCGCTCAGAAATCAACTAAAAATTAGAATAATTTCTATTCCTGAGCGCCGCCGCTTAGCCGCTCAGAAATGCCGCTCATTGCGTGCCCACTTCAGTAGTATTCCATATGTTTTAATTTTTTGCCACTCACCGCTTTGCCGCTCATTCCGTGGGCTCGGCCTAAGGCTCGTGGTAGACCTGGTCTTTGGCCACACCAAAAAAGTTTAACGTTGTTAAATCGCATGTTCTTGGTAGAATTACTCTGTCTGAAAATTGCTTATGCAATAAAGCTAAAAATCCATCGAATTAAAGGACTCGCGGCATCATCTGATTGAAATCACATAACCTCCAGTTCAGACTTAATTGTACTTTACAACCCTTTGCTCAGGATTACAACCTAGCATCCCAGACCAACAATGTCGTGTATGTTAATTTTTATTGATGCATGGGGGGACGTGTAGTTTAAAGTCAACTCCGAACTACAGATTATTGGGAAACATATTTTTATTTACTCTCAGAGTTTTTGCTAGAAGAGGGAGGAAGTCACCAAAACAAATATGTTTTCATATTTCGTACTGTTTGAGATATCTGAGCCGAAATTTGAAGCACGGCCTCGCGTCTGATTATCCAACACACTAAAGTACTAGACTACGGCGACTTCTTGGAGATCTCATAGTTCTATTCAGAAGTTCATTACAGGTGATCCCGAAACGTGAAAACGTGTTTTTAGCTTTGATTCAGCTAGTTGCTCGGGCATCAAATATAATCTTTTTTACTTCGCTCTCTTTCCATCGCTAGTTTTGATGCAAAGTTGTCACCAGACTTTAACTCGCCTATTTCCTTGTTATACCGGGTTATCCATTTCGTGGTTTCAAAAGTAAACGTAAATAAAACACATATAAAATATTATTTTCATGATATTTCTTTTCTATTGAAAAGTTTGAACGTTGACACATTATGTGTGAAACACTACATCATTTAAATGACCTCCACGCGAAGTGTTGCAAGCATTGATTCTTTTGAGGTAATTTTCGACCACTTTTTGACACATATTGGGCGGTATCTCAGCCATAACTTGACGAATGTTGGTTTTTAAGAAGTGCTCAAGAGTTGAAGGTTTATCTGCATTAACACGGTCTTTCGCGTAGCCCCACAAAAAAAGTCTAATAATCTTAGTGGCCAGTTGATATCGCCACGACGAGAAATTACGCGGCCAGGAAATGTCTCTTGCAATAAAGCCATATTCGCTCGAGTTGTGTGGCATGTGGCACCGTCTTGTTGAAAACACATATTCTCCAAGTCGTATTCTTCAGGAGGCAAAAAAAAAGTCGGTTATCATATGAACACAAAGCTCCGAATTGACGGTGACAGTCGTTCCATCGTCGTTTTCGAAGAAGTAAGGTCCAATCACACCTTCGGACCAAAGAGCGCACCAAACTGACTTTTTCTGGGTGTAATGGCCTCTCTTCAATTACTTGAGGATTCTCAGAACCCCAAATACGACAATTTTGTTTATTAACATACCCACCGAGTGTGAAATGAGCTTCATCGCTGAAGAAAATTTTGTTCGATAAGTGGCTGTGGCAGAATCACCATTTTTGTAGTAGGTTTTGATCATTTTTATGCGTTGTGTGATAGTTAAGCGATCCATTTTCGTCAATGTCAGACTTTCAACTGAAAAGAAAAAAATTGGTTTCACAACTTAGTTCGACAGATGTCGAATTCCAGTCCCATACTTTTGAAACCACAAAATGGATAGCCCTTTATTATCATACAATTAAAATTAAATGTTCTTTTCTTTTCTACTTTAAATTTAATTTTATTACAATTTATTTCTACCATTCAAAAATCTTTTTATATGAAATCATGTTTTAAATGTATTGTTTCTTATATTTGCTGACGTCACAAAAGAGAAACAAGACAAGTATTTCTATTTTTGCTCTAAATTAACATATTATTTTTGATTTAAAACAATAGACAAAAACAAGCTTCATTTGTTTTCTATTCTTTATTTTTAATCGGATTTCTATTTTTTTAATGGAAATAAATCATCGTTAAACAGAAACAAACAATTTAACAAACACTGTCTGTGAATAACCAGTTTTCCTTTTTCTTGTCTACTTCTCTGTTTTAATGTCTTCAAAGTTGTATAAAAATTTTTAAATTTTTAAATTGATCAACATAAATAAACAAATTAATTTAAAATCTTTTAAAAATAAAATTTTCGTTTTGATTTTAAAAGCGATTTTTTTTTATTGGATTTTTCACCTTGGCTAGACAGCCACACATGATTTATGAATGCAACACTTGTGCGTGTGAATAGTTAAACGTTATGACAATTTTAAAAACTGGGATTTTTTTCTCTCTTTTATTATCCATTTTTTGGTCAAAATAATATCTAAAAACCAGTCTTTTTTATTACCGTTTAAGAAATAGAAAATAATTGTTGACACTATTGAAAAATTTTATTGTTTTTTTTTTTTTTTTTCTAAACTTTAAAGAAAAATAAATACTTCCTAAACTTAAATGCTTAACAGTGGGCTTTACAAATTAAAGGCAGTAATGTCAGCTTAATCTAATAATAAGTAACCTTTCCTTTGTGTCTATTCTAATACGAATAATTTTTCATAATTATTCAAATTAATTACCAAGTGACACAATTAGTTCTAAATAATATTTGTTTTAAACGCTTTAATCTGTTTCTAATAAATATGTAAACTAAGCTTTGTTTACAGTTTACATCAAGGCGTCAAATATGTATGTAAACAATGGCGTTAAGTGTAAATGAGGTTATGTTTTCCAATATATTTTTAAAGCTTTTGTTTACGAAAATGTTAATTTTCCCACAATCCGGTTTGCTCTTCGCCGTTTCCGACTTTACATTACACTTCGTTCTGAATTATGTATTTTCAATCACATGGTATCATTTATTCTCAATTGGCCATTGAACGAAAACAACTTATTTACTCAATTGATCACTACAACCCATAAGTTAGAATTATGACGTAGTTTCTCACAACATTCAAGTTATGTGTATTAACTTTATCCGTGAGTGGCGGGACATACAGTTTAAGGTCGATTCCAAACGACAGAGTCTTAAGAAACTTTTTCATGACAATTCTATTTACACTCAGAGCGATTGCCAGAAAACTACTGGAGGAAGTCGCCTAAAGCAATAACAAAAGTTAGTGGAAAAAGAATTGAAGGTTTTGAAAATTATCAAGGACACAGTCTCATGTCGTTCCAGTCTGTAACGCCGGCAGTCTCTTCGAATTTCCTTATAATCTTACCAATTTCTCAGCTCGAAAACTGGCCTCTTTTGATTTACCACCTTTGTAAACGATCCATGTTCCTAAATGACAAACCTTACCCTGCAAACATGACACTTCAGATGAAAGACGCATGACAGTTCTGCCAGACTAGCCGTTTCCAAATCACTAATGGTGTTTTCTTTTCTACAAAGAAAATGTCACCCTCTTACTAGGTACATTAAAAAAATTTTTGATCAACCCTGTTGTATTGTCATTTTTTATTTGAGAAGAACATAACACAAATATTAAAAAAGGGTATGCCCTGTGTTTACCACTTATTAAGAAAATGAATAAGGAAATGCCAATTTGTTCAAAGGTGTTGACAGATCGCTCACGCTTTTATTTTTTTTAACACTGTTCTAACATTGAATGCAATTTTTTATATTGCTGACCATGTAGCTTTAATAATGTAATATTTCCTTAAGATTACTCCACAACACAATGAAAAGATTAACTTCAAATTGGATAACAATACCAGACGACTTTTTTTAAATTTCATCTGGTAGTCCTATAAATAAACAAAAGTCATCTGCTTTACAGGGCATTATCAGCACTCTCGATTTATACAGGGCATAAAATGCAATGCCCTCCACCATTGGCAAGTGCGAATTATTTAGAATAAAACATACCACCCTTTTAGAGGGCGAAACATTTTTAAGAAACAAACTCAAAATTGCATTTTGCGTTAATAAAATGCACATTTTTTGGTAGAAAAGAATACACCATAAATGTTTAACCCGATACTGATACTGTTTATATTGCGACACTCGTTGCCAACCTCATTCGAATTTATTTAGAAAAAAAATCTAAACAATTTACGATTGCCATCCCTAGTTTGTTTTAACTATCTGGCGTCGCTTGCGTGTAGAATTAACAAACCCTAGAAACAAAAAAAAAAAAACCTAAATATTTTTAAACAACAATTATCACTAATATTTTTATAGAATTTTATGTGTCGTCTTCTGGCATTTCGAAACAAACAAAAAAAGTCGAAGAAATTTTTATGAAAATGACAAATAATTCATGTGGCATTATGACGCCATTTTCTTCTTTATTATTTTCATGAAAAATCGAATTTTTCGAATATTTTTCAAGTGACTACAACAGAGAAAGATTAGAGGAAAATGCACTCATTTTTATGAAATTTATTTATTTTTAAAAAATTGTATTTATTTATTTTTTTTCAATTTATTTTTTTAGTTTAAGATTATAATTATGAACTGTTCTCACAAATATTGTATGTGCGAACAGCCAACGTTATTGAAAATTCGTTTTTTTCTTTTGCAATTTTCTTGTTTACAAATCGTGTGTATTTTTAAAATTATATACGCGGAGGACATGAAGACTAACGGGGCAGGAGGAATAGGCGGATCAGAATAGTACTTAATTTTATAAATACATCCGTCCGTGTAAACAAAGGAAAGTTTTCATTGATATTTTCGTGTGGGAAAATTTTTTCTTAATTTTAAAATAGAAAATTTTTGTTGAAAAGAATTTTTTCAAAAAATTTCCGCTTTTCTTTTTCTCGTTCTTTTTTAATTTATTACATTGTTTTTCTTATTAATTTTGTTTTTTTTTTTTTTAATTTTTTTCCTTGCAGGTAAGCTTTCTATTTTTCCTTTTATGCTGCAATTAAGTAAGTTTTTAAAAAATTTTTTTTTTTTTATTATTTGCCATAAGAGTTTGGTCATAATTACCAGTCCTGATCTGTAATCCATTCTCCTGAAATTTCTTTATAATCTTTAAGATTATTTGCACAGTGGAACGACCTCAAACACACTGTAATACTTGAAAAGTGATCACGTTTAAATTACTATTCTTGTAGACAATTTTAATAATTTTTCTGTTTGCTTCAGTTGTCAATCGATTAGGGTTGCCAGATTCCGATTCGCAAAAAGCTGGACATTGGGTTTTAAAAAGCTGGACAAAACAAAAAAAAAAAAAACTGGACATAAAAAATACTGAGAAATACTGCCTTCATATTTGATTATAATGTCTGTTTGGCACAATTTACACTGTGCCGTGTAATTATCTTTTTTTCTTATCTAATTAGCATATTTTCCATCTATCGCAGAAAGTTGTGAGTCGTCTTTTTGATGGACCAGCTTCTTCATCAATATCCATTTCAAGATTTACTGCAAACTTTTGTTATTTTCATGTACAAAAAAATAAAAGCTGTACGTAAAGAAATTGACTATCGCTCGCAATCAGTGTTGCAAAACTGAAATTTTCAAATGGTACTGAACTATAACTGAAAGATTACTTTTTTGCATCAAATGGTACTTTTGTAAAAGAATACATACATGCATACATATTGGTCATTATAACCCTTCAAACAGGATTACAGTAATCCTTCGATTTACGGCGTCTCGATTAACGTTGTTTCGATTTGCGTTGTCAAATTATAACCTTAAATATAACCTAACTTCGCACACCACTTATTTTGTGTGTATTAATTTTATGTATATGAGTAGTGGGACCTTTTGAGAAACTTTTTCATGGCAATTTTATTTATTCTTAGCGATTTTGCCAGAAGGAAGTCGCCGGCGAAATATTTTTTTCATATTTCGTTTTGATGGAGATGTCTGACATGGGGTATGAACCGTGGGCGCACGTCTAGTAAGCCAGCACACTACCTACTAGATTATTTATTTATTTATATTCAATACACATACGGCATGGAATAGAAAAAATTAACGATTTTTTCGTGTATCTCACATACAAGACAAAAACAGCTGATTCGCAACATAAAAAAACGTAAAAGCCCCGTTTAGTCAAACATCGATGGAGCGTAATGTTTGTCGTTTTTAGCATATGAAAAGCAATGCAAATGCTTACCGAAAATAACATTACAGTTCGGCAAGCATTTTCATTGCTTTTCGTGTTCTTAAAACGCTTGTACGTTCCGTGCACGTTTGGCTAACCGGGACTAAAGCCTAATTCTACTTTTAGCATTACGTAGAACATGTTGCTAATGCATTAATAGTTGAAAAGCGCATAAGACATAAAATATGTGATAATAAAAAAGTACTAAAAGCGTTGCGGGGGTACTGCGGTATTTTTGAAATGAGAAAGTACTGAAAAAAGTACCAAAGTACTGAATTTTTCAACACTGCTCGCAATAATATTTATTATAACATCAGCTGTTCAAGTGTTGAGACATGTTGTCAGTGATGATAGAATAGGAAAATCATAACTTAGTTGTATAACAAATGTACAATCAGTGTTGGCTAACATGATTTGACAAAGATAACATGAAAATTATTGCCCAAGTTATTGCAGTGTACTAAAAAAGTTTCTATTTAGCTGGACAAATTAAATTTTAGCTTGAAACTGGACAAGTATCAAAAAAGCTGGACAATCCAGCCAAGTCCAGCCAGGCTGGCAACCCTACAATCGATCCATATTCGTAAATGGCAAACCTTTCATTGAATAAATAACAATTCAGCCGCCATTATAACCCTTTTATTTATTTCTTATTGCAAAAGAAAAATAAAATCTAATTTATTTCAAGTGGTTTGTATTCAAAAGCACTTCTTGTGTAACCTGACCTTTAACATTTTGCAAGTTTGTAAAAGTAAATTGCCTGCCTAAATTGCCTAAATTTCTGTGAATTTATTTCACATTTCTAAGTAACAACACTTTTTTATGAACAAATCTTTTAAATAATTATTTAAAAACATATAAATGAAGTACCAAAAAAATACTTGAAAGAAACGTTAATTAAAATTGAAGGCAATGAATGATTAAATGAATGACGAGTGCAGGTAAATGTCGAGATGCTTATTGTAGTTATAGGCCTGCCTGCTGTTTAACAGCAATGATTTGCAGTTAAAATTCAAATTAAAAGAAAATTAATGGCCCTCGAAAACAATCAGTCAACCATTAAAAGTGAGACAGTTTTTGTTTAATTTTTTTCTTTCATCTTCATCTTAAGCCTTTTGAAGTGGCACAAGTCGTTAGAAGAGGCACGAGAGCTCTATTATTGGCTGGGCCATTAGTTGAAAACTATTAAGATTTGATTTGGAATTAACAGCAGGTTGCACTATGAGGAAAATTGAAACAAAGAGCTCAAGCTGTGTGGAGTTGAGTAAATGTTTTCAACGTTTAGGAAATATTAAAAATTGTTTTTGCGTTCGAAGAAAACTTATTAATAAATTATTAATGCATTGTATTGTATTGTATTCGCAATGGTCGGCGTAATTAATGTTTTCAATTTAATTTTGCCACACTTTTGCTTTTTTTTTTGTCTCTTTTCTTTGTTTTTCTCGCGTAGATTTCATTTTTAAAAGCCCATTAAATCGTGTTTTGTAAATAGTTTTTCCTTTAACAGATGCCATAAACTATTCAAATTACATTTGCATATATAGATTTGGAAGCAAAACAAAACAAAAAAAAAAATATTTGAAAGAGTGAAAATTTACGTTTTTTTTTCGTAATTTCAAGGTCAATTAATTTAATACGTTTCATTTCACCCCAAAAACTAAAGAGAATCAACAAAACTATTAAAAACAAATTTTATTTTTAATTTTCTTTTCACATTTGTCTTGCTTTTGCTTTTTTTTTAATTTTAATTTAAAAATATATACGTAAACTACACAGGATTGTTAGTGTTTTGCTTTTTTATTTTTTAAGAAAAATTTTAATTCATGGCCATTTGTTTTCCACGAAAAAACACGAAAAATAAGCACCTCTAAAGTTGGCCTCTGTGTTGTATAGATGCTATCATAGATTTATTATGGCTATTAAAATTCCTAGAAATTGACAATAATTTTCAAAATACTCTTGAAAATTTGTGGGGTTTTTCTCCTCTTTTAAAAATCTATAAATTTGTTCTTTTAATTTTTGTTTCAACACATTTTCACTTTTCTTTATACTCGGCATAGACGGGACAACAAATTCATAAAAAAAAATTCTTATTATTTTGAGTGAAAGTAAAACGTAAAATTTGATGGTTTGATGTTTGTTTCTTTTTCTGTTTAAACATCTTAAAAATTTCCTTCTTGAAACACAAATACTG
The DNA here is from genome assembly GCA_927399465.1 of Sarcophaga caerulescens. Classification (NCBI taxonomy): domain Eukaryota; kingdom Metazoa; phylum Arthropoda; class Insecta; order Diptera; family Sarcophagidae; genus Sarcophaga; species Sarcophaga caerulescens. Next base: position 15,771,829 of record OV656866.1, on the reverse strand, counting down.
TTGCTTGTTAAAAAGATCTTTCTACAATTATTTGAAGACTCATGATTTTCATAGAGTTAGCTGAGAAACATTTAAAAATCATTTCGATGCGGTAATTACTTGGAACCAATAGTCAAAACCAGACCTTTGTACCAGCTAAACCGTATATCTGCAGCTGTATATTGAATCAATTTTCATTCCAGTTACATCAATACTTTACTTTGCTAGACAAGATGATGTTTTGAAAACAATTTTTGAAGTATTTTCCTCAAACAGAAATACAATTGACGTTATAATAGGATTTTCTCCAATTATTTTAAGATTCATTAATTTAATAGAGATATCTTGGATGCTTTATCAATCATTTCGATATCTCTATTACTTGGTCTATATTCAAAATCAGATACATATATACTTCAACAAAAACATATTGTTAGGTTTTTACCCTTTTAAAAACGTTGGATTGCAAATTAAATAAAGATAAATATGTGTTTAGTTTTAAATCAATTCTTTATTATTCGCACAATTCCGTGTGCCACCTTTATCGATTTGACTTAACCAATAACAATTTACTTTAATTGTTATTATTCTTTACACACTCGTTCGTTAAAACTTCAAACCACGATTCTCTTGCGCGTACGCAATAACAATTGTTCGTTATTCTCTCTCTGCATACTACCTTTTTGTAAGCACTGTACGGAGATCTTCAAATCACAATTGTTCTCTTCACAACGCAACGTGTTTTCACACACGACTGACCGAATTCTTACTGACTCTCACGTGTCGTCTTCACACACGACTGACTGAATTCTAACTGAATCTCACGTGTCGTCTTCACACAGGACTGACTGAATTCTCACTGAATCATCGTTGCCTGCTCTGTCTTGCCTTTTATATCACAAGGGTCAGCAAGCTGATGAATGCACTTGAAGGAGAACGTCTTCGAGAATTATCCTAAAATGTAAACAAGCTGTTCTCATCATTGTTGTTTGTGTATCTTGTTTACTGTTTATTCGCTCTCTTTTTTTATACTGCATTTTGTTGTTTACTTCTCTGTCCACTGCACTTTGTTGTTGCCTATTTACATCTTTATTTATTTTTTTATACTGATGTTGTTGCTATATTTTTGTTTATTCATCGATCTTGTAAACAAGTCCATTGTTTTTGTTGCTATATTTTTACTTATTCGTTGATCACGTGAACAAGTCCATTATTTTGTTTTTGCAGCTTTTGTTTATCATTTTATACATGATCAAGTCCATTGTGTTGTTTTTGGAGCTTTTGTTTATTATTTTAATAACACCATTACCATTTTCGTAACAATATATTTTGTAAGACGGATACCTCCTACCTTGCTATTTTATTATTTATTTAGATCCCTCAGCCCACAAATCATATCCAATTTTATACGATTTCGGTATCGACATTTTTTTCGTTTTATCAGTTCAATTTCAACTTTCTCGCTAAATTAAATGATTAGAGTCTATTTCGCAAGTTCTAGGATGATAGGGTTGCCACATATCGATGGTGATAAATGATGGTCTCTACGGAAATGTAACCCTTATGAGGGTTTTATAAAACTTTTAGTTTTTAATATTAAATAATACAAGCTTGTGTAGTCGCCGTAGTCTACTAGTAGGTAGTGTGTTGGCTTATTAGACGTAAAAACCGGGTTCGTATCCCAGGTCAGGCATCAAAACGAAATATGAAAAAAAAAAAATTTCTTCGGCGACTGCCTCTCAGCAGATTTCTGGCAAAAACTCAGAGTAAATAAAATTGCCATGAAGAGCTTCTCAAAAATCTGTCGTTCGGAGTCGACTTTAAACTGTAGGTCCCGCCACTCATGTATAAAATTAACGCACACAATATAAATGGTGTGAGAAGCTAGATCGAAATCCTGACTGAAGGGTTGTAATGAGCAACTATGTATGTAATACAAGCTTGTAATTATTAAAATGATGCCAACAAAGTTTGAAAGCGAACACTAGCTTCAATAGTTCTTCTTTAGTTGAGTGATATGTAATTAATATTGGCTTTGTAAGGAACGTGCCACGCCCTTAAATGCATATTATCAGTAATACTGTGTATTTTGAAGATTTTATACTCTTGTGAATATCCCTAATAAAGGAGCCAATTTAAATTACAACGTTTAGAAAAATTGCTATAAAAATAGATCAACAATTTTTTTTTCTATTTATATGTAATTACATATAAAAATTGATCTGTTTCATAAAAAAAAAATATAAAAAAAAAATATTTGGAATTCTAATAAATCCATCCATACTACCATCCCCATATGCTACTATAAAATACCAGGCAATACATAGAGAAATAGTACATCGTTAATGTTGCTATAAAAAGTTGATTGAACAAATTTTCAATTTTTTCTTTCTTTTGTTTTTAATGAAAAACAATTAAATATTGTTATAAAAAAAGTTAGGCAAATAAAAAAATAAAAATATTGAAAATTAATAATGGCAACCACCAACCAATCAATAGAATAGGGAAACAGAAATGAATAGCGCCAGCCAGCAATAAATGTACCAGAAATGGAAAACGAATTATTTCAAAGCACAGAAACAAAACGAGAACTAGCTGACGAGGTCATTTGAGGCCATTATATGTTTTTATTTTTTTTTTTTTTTTATAAATAAAAAATTCTATGGGGAAGACGATGGTTAATGTTCTTTGGTTTTATTCTTAATCTGTTATGATAGTCTGGTAATGAAGCATATTGGAATTAAAACAAACAGAAACAGAATTTCAATTAGAAACTTTAAAAAAAAAACTATTTTTTGTTTTCTTTTATTTTTTATGTTAATTTTTTGTTTTTAAAACTTTTCTGTTTTCCGGTTTTTCGTAAATAAATCAAAGTTTTTTTTTTTTTTGTATATTATCACGTTACAAATATTGTTTTTCAAATCCAAAAAATCAATTCAAAAACAGCATAACAAAATTCAAATCAATTTACGTTCAAAAATACAAAGAAAAAAAATGAAAAACCTAAACAAAATTTGAATTGATAATTCAATATTGACTAGATGTTACGCCCCAATATACAATACATCAACAATTAAGGGGGGCTGTCTAATAAATATTCGGATAAATAATACCAAAAAACAAAACAAGCCAGACAGTCAGTTTAGCCAACCACTAACAGTTATGGTAGATATGCTAAATACTTCGAATGAAAAAGAGAAAAACAACCAACAACCATCATTACAAATGCTGTGACAGTGCTTATTAGTGTTAATGACATGTATTTTTCAGATATCGCAGCTGTAAAGAATGTGAAATTAGTTTTAAGGTTTAATAAACAAACCTCCTCTTCATTTACATACAGTAAAAGCAAAAAGTATTCGTTTAAATTTGTTATAAATTTTGGAATTTATAAAGAGTTACCATCTTCATTAATGGTTAGCTAGCATGCAGTCCAGGATATCATTACTTGTGGTCACTTCTTTATTCTATTTACAGGGTGGCTGATATATAATGCAACAAAGTAAAGCGCTATATTTTTTAATTTTTTTTTTTAATTTTATTGTTCAAAAGCAAAAAATTTTGGAAATAACATCAAATTTTAGAATCAGTTTAGATTTGTTCGAATTGGCCACCTTTGGTACGAATTATGGCCTTCAAACGGCCGACAAAGCCATCATAGGCTGCACGAAAGTGGCTCTGCGGTATTTTGGCCCATTCCCGTCGAAGCGCCGTCTTGAGATGATCGACATTTTGGTATTTTTTAGTGAGAACCTTACTCTCCAAAATGCCCCAGGCGCAAAAGTCCAACGGATTGAGATCCGGAGATTTTGGTGGCCATTGTGCGGTAGAAATGAAGCGAGGAACCTCCTTTTTAAACCATTCTTCGTTGACGCGTGCTGAGTGCGGTGGTGCTGAGTCCTGTTGGAATGTCCATGGTCTGCGGCCGAAATGTTTGTCTGCCCAGGGCTTCAATACTGTCTTTAAGACATTTTCCCGATAATATTCGGCATTTATTTTGACCCCACGGTCGATGAATACGAGCGGGGAGCGACCATCGGCCGTTACGGCGGCCCACACCATTACCATCGGCGGCGCTTGAGTTCTGGTAAATTTTCAGCTGACCTCTTTGCCAAGTAAACCCGATCATTTTGTTTGTTCACAAACTGCTCAATTTGGAATGGCTTCTCATCGGAGAAAACCAAATTCGGTAACTGGCCACTTTCCTGCAAGCGAAGTAACTCCTTGGCTCTTTCCAGTCTAATTTTTTTTTTTTTTGTCCATCGGTGAGCTCTTGCACTTTTTGGAACTTCAATGGCTTTAGTCCAAGCTCATTTTTCAATATGTGTTGCATCCGTTCTCGCGATATGTTCAGCTCACGAGCAATTTTTCTACCACTGCGGCGTGGATTTCGATCAAATCTGGCCTTCACTTTTCGGATCATTTCTGGTGTTGTTACCGTTTTGTTCGTCCACTTTTTGGACGCGATGCAACACTGCCAGTATCACAGTAACGAGCAATGGTACGAGAAACAAAAGACTTATTCACATTTAAATGCTGGAGGGCTCTAACGATAGCCACCTGTGGTTTTCCAGCCAAATATAAAGCAATCACACCATTACGCTTGAATTCCATCACGAATAACTTTTTTTCTGAATGCAATAGATCAAAATGCTTTTGTAAGCTTGTAAATAATAAAATGAACTGTCACTGGAATAAATCTGTCAGCTGTCAGACGAGCGGTTTACAAATGATAACAAGCTGAAGTTGGTTGCAATACATATCAGCCACCCTGTAAGTATCCATATGCGGTCACTTCTTCATTCCATTTAAGTATCCATATGCTGTAAGTGAATTTGACTATATATCGTCTGAAACTAACCTCCAAAGAAGACTTCACTCTAAAATTCCAAGCAGAGAGGACTGTTCACATGGCATAGTTAACTTCAAGTATTTTATAGAAATCTACGCAAACGGTTCTAAGTTTTACTAGCCTTACAACAAAGTGACGTTTGAAATTCGAAAATTTCTTTTTAATTGCAAAACGATTAAAAATACCAACCTATGTCGCTTAAGTACCTTGGTTTCTAAATTTCTTATTAATTGTTCTGCAATGAATTTCCATTTTTCCAATAATATTTGTTGTTGTTATTGTTTACTTTGTCAGACAGGAAATCCATTAACCTGAGTAAGAGATTTTTTTATTTTTCACTTTGCCTTTGCCATCTAATAACACACGTATTGAGTAAAGTGAATACGAAGTGAATGAATGTGAATGAGTTGCCAGTGATTAGTGTGCAAATTGTCGAATGAACAATAATAACAACAACAGCACTGGACACCATACTGACAGCTGTCAATAAGAATGTGTTTATTATCATGCACAAAAACGTAAAACGTAAACACAATATGTAGTGACATAATGCCAGTGAATAAGTCCAAAATTGATGAAGATTTTTTAATGAAAATAAATTAATTTTCGAACAAAATAAACACACTTTCTTTGATTTTTTCTTTTTCTTCTCCTATTTTCATTTTCTTCTTTTTTTTTCTATAAAAAAATGATCTTTTTGACATTGAAGCGAAGCAGCCGTGACATTCTTTTTTATATTTTTCGCTTTCTTTCTTTATTTTTTTTTTATTAGTAATGATTAAGTGGGTTAAATATAATAGACAACTAATAATAAGAATTTTTATTTCATTTTAAAATTTGAAATTTTAATAGAAAATTTCTTAAAAAAAAAAACAATTTTTTTCTTTCTTCTGAAACCTTTACTTTAAGGTCACTTCATTTCTAATATACATATTGTGTGTGATGATTGTTATATTGTATGATGATTATTTCTTCTATCTGTCAAACACTGACCTAAAACAATTAAAAAATCTTTAACAAACACAATAAAATTGTCTGAAATTAAGAGATATTGTCAGCCAAACTAACTGAAAACATACATTTGTTTGCTACTGCTGTTGCAAATGTTTAACCTTCACCTAAAAAGCGCGCAAAATAATAAATGATCACATAAAAATTGTGTGAATTTGCCAGTTATAATCGGTTTTTTTCGCTCTCTCTCTCTATTAAACGTAAAATTCAAAACTTTATGTTCAGGCTTGTATGAGTACCTGATAAATTGAAATTTAATTATTTTATGCGATACGGTAATACGCAACGCTTTATAATGTTTATTGTTTTCTTTAACATTGAATTGAATTCATGAAATGATGACCTTTCGATAATAGCAGCTATAAATGTTTTTTCTGTAAGAATTACTTCCTTGTTTGATAGGCAATTTAATACAATTTTCTTAGAATTATAAATATGTACTGAAAAAAAATTGCAAATATAAGAAGTTTTATACATATTTTGTAAAATTTGTATGTTGCACTAGAAGGTTTCTTTTGATTTTCAAGCATTATATTTACTTCTTTTGTATTTTTATACATGTTTCGAAATTTTCGAAATTAAGTTCGATTTAAAAAAAAATTTAAAAATATTAGAAATCACAAATGTAAGCTTAAAATTCTTAAATTTGTCTAGGTTCGAATTTTCGAAATTAAGTTCGAATTTTCGAATGTATCTATACATGTTTCGAAATTTTCGAAATTAAGTTGGATTTAAAAATGTTAGAAATCACAAATGTAAGCTTAAAATTCTTAAATTTGTCTAGGTTCGCATTTTCGAAATTAAGTTCGAATTTTCGAAATTATTTTAAAATACACACACATAAAACTTAACTATCAAATATTTATTTAAATTTTTAATCTTTCTAATAAAATTACCTATAATATCCTTTAATATCAGTTATTAGTTGTATTTTCTCAATTTTACTTTTTTTAAATCTTTCATTTACAATTCCTTATAGAAATAATTAAATATATAACATTAATTATTACTTCCATTAAAAGGTCATCCAACCACCTCAAATAAAGCCTCCAAATGTGCAATATAATAAGTACCAAATACATAATTTTATTTTTAGCGTTTAGTCTTATTTTTAAACATATTCGAAATTTTCGAAATTAAGTTCGAATTTTCGAAATTGTCTTCAAATACAAGAAATCCCTCAAATTATTGCTTAATATTACATTTGAAGTTGCCGTAGACTAGTAGGTAGTGTGTTGGCTTATTAGACGTAAAACCCGGGATCGTATCCCAGGCCAGGCATCAAAACGAAAATATGAAAAAAAAAATACTTCTTCGGCGACTGCCTCTCAGCAGATTTCTGGCAAAAACTCTGAGTAAAATAAAATTGCCATGAAGAGCTTCTCAAAAATCTGTCGTTCGGAGTCGACTTTAAACTGTATGTCCCGCCACTCACGTATAAAATTAACGCACACAACATGAGTGGTGTGAGAAGCTAGGCCGTAATACTTACTGAAGGGTTGTAATGACCAATTATGTATGTGTAATTAATTATTTACTTCCTTTAAGAGTTCACTTAATCATTAGAACCTCTAATAACGCCTCCAAAAGTACTACATAACTACCAAATACATCATTTTTGGTTGATTTTGCATTAAGTCTTATTTTTAAACATATTCGAAAATTTCGAAATTAAGTTCGAATTTTCGAAATTGTCTTTAAATGCAAGAAACCCCTCAAATTATTGCTTACTATTACATTTTAAGAAGTTTATGTCAATTTTTCTAGTGAATTTTTATGTTCGAAAATGTTAAAATTTTGATAATGAAATATATTTAAAACGATTAGTTTTTTAACATTTATTAAACTGAAAATAACATAATAATGGTCATATAGATTTGTAAAATTGACTTCCAAAAGCCAACAATGAGGAATTTTCGAACTTATTACGTATTTATGCATTCAAAAAAACTTTAAGAAATTTTATGTTTTATTTGTAATATTTTGTTATTTAAATTCCTTGGAAAACTGTTAAATATTCTTTTTAAATCACAGAAAGAGCAGTTGTAGTATTACAAAGAATTTTCTTTTTTATTTTTATTGATTTTTTTCCTCCTTTTTTACATTTTGAAGGTCAGAATTACTCATACTTTACATATGTACATAAGTCTGTCTATGTGAAAAAAAAAACCATCATGAAGCTTGAAATAAATCATGTGCTGCACATGCATGCATACCTATGAAGTTAAGCACACAGTTTTATGACAATTTCAATGTCACATGGCTTGTAAACAACTTTTATATGGTATTTTTGCCCTTTTTGTAATACTGCGTGTCTCAAACTGACCAATATCAATGTATAATGTGTTAATCGTTGTGCTATTTGCGATAACTATAACGCAAACAAATAACTTAATTGTTTAAATTAATAAAAATCAATTTAAAGAAGAGAACAACAACAAACAGAATATTTATTTAAGGATATATGTTTTGTAGTTAATTGTACAAATATTGTAAAAATGAAATCATCCTGTAGCGATAATGTTTACATTTATTGAATTATTAATTTAAATTAATTTTTTTTTTGTTGTTTTTGTTTTCATATAAACGTGTCTGTGTTTGGTTGAAAATAATCTCTTGTTTTCATATTTTTTTTTATTTCTTTCTATTCTTACCCCAAGTGTATTTAACAAAGTCCGATAGTGAATATGTATGTATGTATGTATTACATTTTTTTTTTAATAACAGCAACAACAATAAAGAAATTGTTCTTATAATCATCTGTAAACAACGTGATAAGTTTACTGTTAATAGAGCAAATAAAAAATGTGTGTGTTTTTTATTTATTTTATTTTACTTTTTCTTTTTTTCTTTATTTACTACATAAATGTTTTTGCATAATCAATTTCATTTAATTATTTTTTGTTTCTGTTTTTGTTTTTTATTTAAATAAAAAAAATCTAAACAAATTTTTTTTTTTTTGTATTCTGAATTGATAAAGAAACTTTAGAAAAAACACTCCTGTAAACAAAGGTGCTCTCAGTGTACATCTCTGTGTTTATAATTTGCATACACACACACACGCACAAAAAAAAAGAAAAACAAAAGTCATCAACAGACTGCTGGCCGTCTAATAATCTCAACATTCTGTCATACCCCAAGTAGGAAAATTCCGTTTAAAAACTATTTATTGTGGCCACTATTATTGCACACACACACTTCTGAAGTGTGCATGATGTTATGAGTTGCAAATAATTTCCCCCTTCCCTTATATATGTATTGTAGGTGTAGTACTTGCTTTCCCGTAATTTAAAAACAAAACAAAGCCAAAAAAAAAAATTATAATTCCTTGTATTTATTCTGTTGCTTGTTAAAGACAAACTGTTTATGCATGGATTTTATGCGTAGCGCACTTCGTTGTGGGTATGACTGTGTGTGTGTGTTATTGCAAAAACAATTCAAAACAAAAAAATAATCTTAAGCCCAGACTTATAAGGAGATAACATCCAGCCACATAATAATTATTATTTATCGTTATGGCTCGTCGTTTACGGAATAAGTAAACAACATTGTGGTAAAAACAAAAAACTAACACTTCTATAAAAAAAAATTTTTTTTTTTGAGTTTACCGTTCCCTCAATCAATCACTTACTTTACTCACCACCACCGCTCCACCACTCATCAAATAATTTATTCTGTCTCCCACTACTACGATTGTCATGCATTGCACACTTCTGGTTTGTAATTGTTATTGTTGTTATTTTTAGTTTTGCATTAAAACCGTATTAAAGCAACAACAATGCAGGCAAGTATCAATAAGCAAACACTTGTAATTTTCCATTGTAAGTTAGCCAGCCAACACAGTAGCGTCATGGGAATTATTAAAAGTAGGCAAATAAAATGTAAAATGTATGTAAAGTTTAGCTAATTTCCATTCTTAAGCGTTTAATACCTTAAAAAAGAAATATTTTATAAAGGAATAAAGGAAATAAATATTTTCAAGATCCACAACCCTCTGTATTCAAGTAATTTTTTAATTATTTTATGAAAAACATGCATCCAGTGAAGAGGGCTTTTTACGTAAATCTCGTATTCAATAACAGCGCCAATCGATGGAAGGGTAGAATTTAATCCATGATATACGATACATGCGATTCATTTTTTCAAATACTTCTGTATTTCTGATTATCGATGAACCGGGACCTACATTTTAATGTCAACTCTAAACGTCAGTTTTCAGATACTTTTTCATGCAAATTAATTACTCTCATTGCTTTTGCCAGAACACTGTAACCTGCCTACATATCTTTTAAACCCCACTTCATATAACAATCGTTTTCAATATCAGTTAATTTGATATTTATTTTCCTATACTTTATTATTATCCTATAATATACGAAATAAACATAAAAACACTTCTATCTATGTACAGAAGAAGTCAATAATATTTAAATGTCTAATTTACGCTTCATTGTATTCATGGCCTCACGTTTATTGACTTTGTGATATTAATCTGGGAAAGTTAAGTTTGAGATTCAGTTCAATAAACCACTTGAATTTTTTTCTTTTTTTTATTGCAACGAAAAATTAGCATTTAATACCTTAACTTTGGCAAGAAGAACGTTAACGGAGCTTAAAATTGCTTTTAAGGAATTGAAATTCTTAAACCTAATGTGAGATGATTGTTTACCAATCGGTAAACAATCGAAATAAAAAAATTTTATTTCAGGGGAGATTAGCTTCATTACATTAAATGAAACGAATATCACTTGCTTACAGTTACTCCTACCCTTTTACTACGCTTGTGTCTCATTTTTATCTTATTTATATGCACAGTACACGAAGAAAACAAGCCCTCTATAATTGAATTGTTGGCATTGTAATGCCTCCTTTATTGTGTGTTAGTGATAAACACATTGTGTTTTTGTTTTTGCTTGTTTCGTTAACATTTCGTTAAAAATAAAAGAAAGAAAAACAACGACAAACATTTATGGTTAAATAGTATGTACATACATAATTACAAATATTAATTGTAATTTAATCATATGTATTGTTTTAATGTTAAATCATTTAATAATGATGCACACATCAATAAAAAAAATCATGCAAAGTTACACATACTTGTACATTCGAGGCGCAGAAGCCATCTTTGTTTTTGGTAAATAATGAGAAGGATAAACAGCTGAGAGAATATTAAAAACAGAGCATAACAATAAAACATAAACATGAACTCTGACTGATAAACCGAGAGAGCATATGTGTGTGTGAGTATGAGAGCGAGTGTAAATGAATTTATTTCGTTAGTTAACCACATGGTACTTTTCCACATGGTAGACTAAGTACAAATTGGCTGTGTTTTATTTTGTTTTCCATATACTCACATTTGCGTATTTATAAACAGAGAAATCTCTTAAAATGGTAGTCCCACTTTATTACGTTGGCAATGTTGTTTTGCAAGGAATATCCGTTTCTAAAGTGTTGTAGTGTGCCAATAAAAAAGAAAAAAAATGTTTTTTTTTTTGTATTGCACATCACATGCATCATGCATATGGATGGATGGGCTGTGTGCGTTACCAACTACAATGTGTTGTTGATGTGTAAAATATAGAAAATTTTCCGCGTTATAAATTCGTAACGCAATTGTTTTGTTTTGTATTTTTATTAGGCGAATCATATATGTATGTATGTATGTATACAGCACTTATAGTTTAAATTTTTAAATAAATAATAATTTATTCACATAATTTTATAGTTTTGTTTTTTTTTAAGTTTTTTTCTTTTTATTTTTATTTCTAAGCGATTTGTTAATGATTTTGTTTATTTACAATAAAGATTTGTTCGTACAATAATTATTTATTATTTAATTTATTTAATTTTTTAGTATTGTAGATGTATTACATTCAAATCGTTTTATTTGTTTGGTGTTATACTTAGTTATTGTTGTTTTTGATATGCCAAATCATATGTTTTCCATTTATCATGCCGTACAATAGTTCTTTTCATATTATTTTTATTAAAAAAAAAAAATTTTTAATTTTTATTAAAAATAATTAAAACCATTCATTAGTTTTGTTTATATTTATAAAATATTGTAAAAAAAAATATTTTTTTTTCAAATTTAACGAGAAACATTAGCATTGTATACGCTTTATTTCGGCCATATGCAGAAGAGGCTAATTTCATAAGCCAAAAGATGTGTTTTCCTTACAAAGTTGGTTCAAAAGTAATCGTTCACGAGATTTGATTAGAAAGGCTGATTTTTCAACGGTTTTGGTTTCGAAATTGTTAAAAAAAGAGGTTTAATTGCAGAAGTTATCTCAATATTTATTTATTGCAATAAATGAGAGCCTTTCACTTACTATTTAATGATTATTTCATGTAAATTCTGCAGAATTCAACAATTTTTCAGAAATTTTTCTTAACTTCAAAAAGTATTTTACATTTTTTCATTAATTCAATGGGGTTATGACACCAAAGCTCAATGCTCTTCAAAGAGTTGGTAACGCTTAAACCTTTTTTAATCCCGAAAGCACATAATTTGTCATTATAAGCCTTTAGTCAGGATTACAGCCTAGCTTCTCACAACAGTTATGCTGTGTGTGTGTATTAATTTTATTTGCGATTATTTTAGCGTTGCCATTTGCCAAGTTTTCCCTTTTTTTCAAGTTTTTGGAGATGCGAAATAGTTTTCATTAAATTTGTTTTCTAACAAAACAAGTTTTTTCAACAAAATTAAATTTAAAATTTTTTTCAATAAATTCAGTATTAAAACAGGAAATATTTACATTTTTAAATAAAAAGATTGTGTATTTTACTAGTCCCGGACAAAAAACGCAAAAAAAAACACCAACAGAGGGCACCGGGCTCCGGAATTTCCTAAAAAATGTTGGTACTTTTGTAGAAAATAAGTTTTTTTTTTGTAAAAACAAGTTTTTTTTCCAGAAATAAAGTTTTAAAAAAAAAATCTGGCAACGCTGTTCATACAGTTTAAAGTCGACTCCCGAACGACAGATTTTCTGAGAAACTATTCACGGCAATTTTATTTTACTTTCAAAATATTTCTCAAAAAACTGCGAAGATTTTAATACCCTACTGTCCAAAAGAATACCCCGTATTTTTAAAAGCCATTTTTCTTGCGAAAACAGCAGCAAAGGCAGCAATTGGTGCACTTGTTATTCACGTTAAAAGGTTATTGTCTGCCTTTGAGGAATTCTTATTAATTTTGAATTCCAAGAAATGTATGCCAATTAAATTTCTAAGACTTTATCTAAAAGTAGGGCAGTGTAATAGTCGTCAAATAATTTCATATTAAAAAAAAAATTTTAAAAATACGGATGTTTTTCTCGTATATTTTTTTTTTTTTTTAATTTAATTTGTTTGTAATTCATATTTAATATTGTTTTTAATTTGTTACTATTGTTGTTATTATTTGTGTTGTTTTGTATTGTTTTTGATATGTTTTTGTTAGATTCATGAATGATATATTTGTTTATTAGAAATAATCTTTTGTTATTTGATTGTGTTCCTTATTTAAATTACTCATTAACATTTGAATTCTGCTGTGAACAAAATCTATCTATTGAAGCTCAATATTTATTATGAAATGCCAAAGCATAAGGCAACGAGTTGAAGAAACAAAGAAAAGCTGATGATGGCTTTTTTTTTTTTTTGGTTCCCACCAGATCTGTTGTTTAGTATTTGAAATTTTTAATTTAAACCTTAAATATTTATTTTAAATCTTCACATTCTTATTTCAATAAGCAATTGAGAAAAAATTTATTAAAAATTTTTTTAAATCCATTTCAAATTACAAAATGAATAGACCCCCCCTAGTAAGCTTTGCCATGCAAAATTCCTCTACATGAAGGTCTTTCGCTTGTTTTTCTATGTCCATTTTGTTTTTTTTTTTTTTGCAAATAAATTTTCATTAAAAATTCTGCAAACATACGGAAGTTATTTCCTAGAATTCTTTTTTTTTTTTTTTTTGCCATCAACTATAAAATAAAAAATAATAAAAACGAACTCATCAATTTGTCCATTAAACATTAACGAACCATCACCACCATTACTAACCACTTCTAAAGACTGTTTTCTTTAGCGTTTTATATGCGTTTGACAATTTAAAAATTCTTTAAAGAAATAAAAAACGAAGGAAAAAAACTTGAAACGCAATAGAATTTCAGAAAAACAATAAAAACAACAACATTTCTTAAGAAATCAAATTCTAGCCCACAACCTATAGATATAGGCGGTCAGGCATTTAGAATTTCGAAATCAAATCACTCATAACAAAAAAAAAAAAAAAAAATACAACGAAAATATTTGTTTTGTTTTTATTTTTTTTTTTTTGGTTGTAAATATGTTCAGATTAGGGTTGTGCGATAAGTTCTGGCCATGATAGTTAAGTTGTCCAGCAAAAGAATGGAAAATATACGCATATAGTATGTCTGATGTGTTTAATTCCAAGTACTTATCAACCTTTTGGCATTAATTATTAATCTACGGATGATAAAGGGCCTGAAAAGGGAAGAACACTCAGCACTATGAATGCGTGTCAGTTTAGGTTAATACTTTAATTCTCAAACGGAAAAATTTTTGAATTGTAAGTGGCAAAAGCTATTAAGAACTAGAGCAGTATAGTGTTTATAAGGTTTTGTGTTCCAAAACTTACGTGGAGAAAAGATAATATCACGCAGGAGATGAAGAGTTTGTTTACCATGAGCAGGACAACCACTCCAACTCCGGCTCTTAGTATTTCTTTCACAAAGGCAAAAACGTTGTTCTCAAACGAACTGATTTGAAGTTGAATTTGTACCTCAGGCTGTAATCGCCCATAGAGTATCCAGTTAAGACCCCTATCATTTACACCATACTAGCTTCTTAATCGCTTATTGACCTCAACAACACGTTTGTTAGATTTCGACCTGCCTCTGCACGATCCTTCGTCAGTCCGTCACACTAATCCATGACAGAGTTTCTGTGACATGGTCCTTGAATTGATTCCTGATATACACGCATATTGGTGAGGTCCTCATACAGCTCATCATCATCAACCGGTTCAATGAGGGTTCTTGCGTAAAACTTTTCTTTCGAATATTCCTAATGTAACTGCATCGTTGTGAAATAGAGTCCCTATTTCCGTGCCATGCAACAGAATAGGATAGGTAAACGACTTGTGGAGTATAGTTCTCTTGCACGAGAGGAAGTCTACTTATCAATCGCTTATTGAGACACTAAAATTAAAGTAATTCTAACTTGATATCCAGATTTACACTATTTTTACTGGTAGCAACGGACCTAAGGTTGATAAATTTCTTTACAACATCGAATATTTAACTTTTGAACGTATCAGGGCATCAAATTGTTTAGAAATATATTCTTCCCTCTCATATCGGATCAATTTCATATCGGTTGGCTAAAACTATTGTATTGTATTTGTAATCCAGTTTATATTGTGAGACTAGCTGACCCGGCGAACTTCGTCCCGCCCAAAATTGATTTTTTTTATTGCCCAAAACAGGTCACACTATATATTTGCTGTAATACGCTGCATAAAACAGTTACTATATATAAAAATAACTAACTTACTATAAGTGTGTGGATCTATCTATCTAGTTCAAAATTTAATCGAAGTCGGTATCTACGTTATTTAGGTGAGGCATACAAAGAATAACAATAAGAGGTCCGAATCATGGGTAGCGCTGACGAAGTTGTAGTTGTTGTACTCGCTCCAAAACAAAAACTAACAGACATACATGTTAGATATGTAAGTACATATGTAGTTATAAACGATCGAATTAGCCGACTTATGGTATCTTTTAAAGGGGGAGGGTTGTCGATATCGACTCTACGAACTTACCCACCAAATTGCATTCGTCTACGATCACTATGTCCCTAAATATAAGGGCTGCCACGCCTACTTTTTGCTATATCGAATTTTTTTAAGCCAACTAAACCTGATAAGCTTCCGCCACACGCCGATCAAGCACCTAACGCCTTCAGCAAAACATAAAATAGGCTTATTGCGCAAATAGAGTTTAAAAAAGAGTGATAGATAGATATTTATTTACTTTTTTTTTAATATATTTTTTCACAAAAAGAAACAGAAACACTCCTCACGCCCCATAGAGCATGTATATAAAGTTTGGTCGAGATCGGTGCAGTAGTTCTTGAGTTACGGTGCAAAAACACAAAAAAACTAAATATTGCGCCATCTGTCGGACGAACTTCAAACTACACACAAACACTCCTCACGCCCCATAGAACATGTATATTAAGTTTGGTCAAAATCGGTTCGTGCGTTCTGGAGTTATAGCGTCAGGAAGGAAAACCCGACTTATTTTTATATAGTAGATTATCTTGTCGAACTTGTTAACAGAAATTTCATTTCTGTAATGCTTGCCATCTGAACTTAAGACAAGAGTGGCTGGATGGTTCAAGACCCAAATTTAGAGTTAATTACTTTAACTGATTAGTGTCGAAAACTTTTTACCCACTCTACGTTAGTTATGCTATAAAAATAAGGCATATTTTGATTTTTTTTTTTTTTTTTGTTTACTTTTTCAATGAAAATTTATACCATAAAACCAAACCAAACCGTATACGATTTTAAATTGAAGCAAAAGCACATTGAAATATCAAACGATAAAGAAGTGTGAAATGAAAGAATAAATAAAAAAAAAAATTAAATTCATATTAAAAAAAAAAAAACATACTCAATAAAATAAAATATAAAAACATATTGCGTCGCAAAAAAATAAAATAAATTTTTTTCTAAAACACTAATTAATTTGCAAAATGTTTGCCTAGTTTATTATTGACAATAATTTTGTTTCGTCTCTTCTCTACTTCTATTTCAATTTTTTTTTATCAACATACCGGGGTGATAGATGACAAAAAATATTGCTTGTATTTGTTGTATTTGCTGGTGTTTTTTTTATTATGATTTATTTTTTATTTTTTATCTAAATATGATAAAAAATAAGAAATAAAAAAATAAATTTATATAATGAATATGTATGTATATTATTAATGATTATATTATTATAATAATAATAATAACAATAAAAAAAAAAACAACAAAATTAGCAAAGATATTAAATTTATTGTGATTTAATTTGCTTTGATTTAGTTTTTATTGTTATACGACAGCTCGTCTGTTTGCTTGTCTTATGAAAACATTTTTGTGACCATAAACAGGGGAGTGGCAATATTTGATTTTTAAAGCAAAAAAAAAAAAAAGACACTAAAAAACAAAAATTAATCACGTTATATTCTAGAAGACGTACAATTTATTTAGGAAAGGTGTTTGGTTTGCAAATACTTTTTTCTTTGTATTTATTAAATTATATTTGACGCTTTATTTCGACAACGTGTCAGGAATTATTAATAATGCTTGTTATGCACATTTAGAAATTCTAATAATCAATAACACACATCATGAGGGCAAAATAATTATTTAGCACAACTTTTCAAAAAAAAAAAAAAAATACGCGCAATTAATGCAATTTTTAATTCATAATTTTATCCATGAGTGGTGAGATCTACTACGGGACCTACTACGGCGATCTATGCAATACAAAACTCATTTAAATTCCAGCCTCTGTATTGTTTGCAGCACTCGATTCTTTTACGATAGTTCTCGACAACTTTTTTGAACATTTCGATTATTATGTTGACGATAAATTACGAATGTTAGTATAGGGTCCGCCAAATAAATTTAATTTTTTTGTAAATGCTTTAAAAAAAAAACTACTGAATATTTTCTCAAATTTCTTTTTTTTTATTTGAAAGTACAATCCTTCCGGTTAATAATGGAAAATAATTTTATTTAAATGGCTGCCTCGGCTGGCCATGCAGTAGCCTACACGATCGGTCCAATTTTTAAGCACATTATCGATTGTGTGCAGCTGTATTTCAACAATGGCTTCACGAATATTGTCCTTTAAAGCGTCAATTGTCTCTGGCTTGTCGGCGTAACACTTATCTTTGACGGCAACCCACAAATAATAGTCCAACGGTGTCAAATTGCAGCTCCGAAGTGGCCAAACAATATCAGCTCTGCGGCTGATAATGCGATCTTCAAAAACAGGGCTCAAAACATCGAGTGCAGCTTCGGCTGTGTGGCACGTAGCGCCGTCCTGTTGAAACCAAATGTTGCCAATAGCCTCCTCTTCAATTTTTGTGAACAAAAATTCATTCAACATGGCCCGATAACGATCTCCATTGACTGTAACGGCCACTCCTTGCTCATTTTCGAAGAAAAATGGCCCAATTATGTCTCTGGACCAAAATCCGCACCAAACAGTGACTCGTTTTGGGTGCGTCGGCTTTTCAATGTATGCGTGCGGGTTTTCTGTGCCCCAAATGCGACAATTTTGCTTGTTTACATACCCGCCAAGATCAAAATGAGCTTCATCTGACAAGATGATTTTTTTTGCCAAAATCGGCATCTTCTGTAAGTCGATCGCAGGCCCACTTAGCGTTGTTGTTCAAGCGTATACACAACCATATTCGTTCAGCGGAAGGATAAAATTATCTGTCAAATCAGACATGAGCTAAGTGTTACCATTCACGAAATAAGCACTATTTGAAAAAAAAAAACGTTAAATGCCGGACCCGATATAAAAAATGTCTAACGTTATAGAATTATCTGCGTAAATACAGTCTTTGGACTAGCTCCCCAAAGTGGTGTAACTGTTACTGCGTTAATGCCATTTAACGAGTTCTGTCGTAAGTGCAGATCCGCTGAGGAAGAGGAGACTGTTATTCACTTTCTTTGTCAATGCCCATCTCTTGCGTGGTGCAGATATAGGTTATTTTGGCTCTCCAAGCCTTGTCAGCTTGACGGAGCTAGCGTCCATTGATGTCAAGGATATATGTAGCTCCGTTTATCAAGCTTTCGGGCTGTTTTTCCAGGTAGTCGTGCTTTAAATGTGCAGCCCTTGCGCTGACCAACTTCTTCCCTGGTTTGGAGGAGCTTGTTCAGTACAGGGACTGCGTTCACCTGTGGAGTCACAACGGGCCGCTATGCATACTCAAGTGAGTTTTTGGTATCAAAGCTACCTCTCTAACCTAACCTAACCTAGCTCCACAAAGTGATTTAACTTTTAATGCCGACCAATCTTGAAATTACTTTTTCTGGAAACTTTTTATGCAACAAAACCAAAAACTGTCGTGTTGTACATATCGTGCTGTCGTCGTGTTGAATCCACATACCTTCCAGTTTATAATCTTCCATTGAAGACCAAATAGTCAACGTATCATACGACCATAACGTTATGATTTGATCCTTACTTATTTGATTGGTCAAAACCCTTTGTTTGTCACACCACCCTTGTTGTGTATGGGTTATTACAAAAGGCTCAATGAGCAAGAAATAGCTCCCAATGTGACAGAGATTCCATTCCCATAGCCAGGTGCAATAGTACCAATTGTAGTAGAACAGAATGCGCTCTACAGAAGTAAAGGGGCTTGTTTCCGAATAACGCATATTTTTACTTAGTCTACGTCATTATATGCATTGCGCAGCGATTTGGTATTTTGGCATCAAATTCTGTAGGTGAAATGCTTTTCAAGCGGACATATTTTCTGTCTTTTACAATGTAAACGGATGCAAATTTTAAGTTTACAAACTTCAAGCCCCCGTTCTCTCATTCCACAACCTTTTCTTATCAGGCGCGGTCAAACAATTACAGAACTTTGAAATTAGTTTTTCAATATAAAGGTGTTATCGGTCTAACTTGACCTATTGGAATACAGTCACTGTTATACAACGTGAGATTCAGATTTTGTAGGTCATTTATTGGAAAACTTTAGAACACCTTATTAGGGAAGAAGTTCATATTCATTTTAGAATAATTTCCGTGCTTTAAATCGATATTAAATTGTCATTTTTTTAATAAAAATTAAATTGAAAATCTCTAGTGTTGTAAAACTAATTTCAAAGATATTTTCTGTTCTAAAAAAAAATTTTTTTTTTTTTTTATAAAATTTCTTTCACGTTTAACGGTTGATAACAGCATTTTGTAGTATGTAACCTTTATTTTCCATTTATTTCGTATACTTATTGTATAACAGAAACTGTAATAAAACTGTTATACAAAATATCATGAAAAGGCGTAATGTGGCCAACAAAGAATTTTTACTTTACATGAAAGGAAATTAAATTGTGTTGTGATTGTGATTGTGTGGCGTGTCGTGGCGTGGTGGTGCACAACATTTTTATGATTTTGTTTTTGATTTCGTTTTTGTTAGTTTAATACCGTATACCGTACAGCTCAAGCTAAAAGCAAAGATTAGATAATTCTTATTTTTTAAAGAAAACAACAATCGGAAAGACAAACAACAAGCTTTTGTTTTGCAAAGAAAAAAAAAAACAACGATACGAACAAGAAATGGAAGCCAAATAACAACAATTTACAAATATTTTGATGACGTTATTAATTGTTATAATAACTTAAATACACACATATACACATTTGCTTGCACACATGCATACATACATCCATAATGGACTCAATAATAAAATCAAATAGTAAAACGTTTCACATTTTTATGTTTTTGTTGGCATATTTTATTGGCGAAAAAGATCTTCCTTTTCACACAACTAACCAGACATTTGTAAACGTTTAAAGTTTTGTTTTGTTTTTTCAATTTATTTTTCTTTAGTTTTTTTTTGTTGCTTTTTGAATTTGAATTTTCTAAAAACGATTTTAATAACGTGCTTTGGGAAAAATATTTGTATGTACATACATATGTATGTAGGCATTCTTTTTTCAGGTATCTACCTGTTTTAATCGTGTCTCTCTCGCACACTCTCTTGTTTGCTCTTTTGCTCTCTTTTTGTCTATGTTATGCTCTTGTTTGTGAGAATTTTTTCAAAACAATATGTCGCAGTTATTCGTCGTTTGTTGAAGGAAAATTAAAAAGCAGGTAGTTTTTGATTCTATTCATGGCGCATGTGTATTTATTTCGTCGCATTTATACACAAAAATCTTGTATAATTTGTCCATATAAAGTAACTCTAACAAGAGTAAAAAACTCTTTTTTCCCACAAAAACACTCAAGAGGAGGCTCTCTTAACTGTACAAAGTATAAAAAACATGGTGGTTGTATTGAGTGTATTTGTTGTCTTTATTACCCAAGAGATTTATATAAGTATAGAAGTGTGTTTGCTTGAATGTATTAACAGAGAGTGAGAATGAGAAAGCTATACTATTGTGTAGAACATTTGTAGAATTTGTTTTAATGCTTGAGCTAGAAGCTATAAAACACTCTTTCATACCCAGCAGACTTTCAGTCGCCTTTAAAAGTTGCTTATGAAAACATTCTTTAAAAAACGTTTTTAAAAAACCCATTGAAAATCTAATTTTCTCAATAAATCAATAATTTATTTAAAAATTACATAGAAACCACAATTTACAAAATTATTTGCTTTGCAAAAAAAGATACTTTTTTAAATTTTGAAAAAAACTCACTCAAAAAAGCTTACGGGGAAAGCTTTACTGTCACCGGTCTCTTTAACTCAATACAGACAACACTCTCGTAGCTTGTGTATAATAACGAGCGTTAAAAAATTCATGTATATTGTATTGTTTTCTTATACAGAAAATCAGTTATTGCTAAACTTTTGCTTACAAAACACTACTGAAAAACAACAAGTAACAATAAATTTAAATAAAATTAAAATAAATTATCAAGAAAATAAGAGAAATAAAAAATACAAAGAAAGAAATCTCAAATACTTAATATAGATTTTTGGTGCCTCATCACTATATTTTTTTAAATAAAACAAAGAAAATACATGTTAAAGAAGAAATTTAAAACAGAAAAAAACTTGTAAAATATCATTAAATAACCAATACAACCAAAGGCCATTTAACAATTAAATAAAAAAATTTTTTTTTAATAAATTAATTAAAAAAAAAGAAAAACTGTGATTATCAACAAAAAAAAAACTGCAAAAAACAAGAGATTTTATAATAAAAATAAAAAAGAAAGTATTATAGAAATTAACCCCGCTACATAACTTACATATCACTTTTAAAAAGTGTTTTATTTTTTATTTTTAATAAAAACAAAAATTAATATAATCCTGTAAAGAAAAAAAAAAAACAGAAACTGTTTAAAAATTAAAAAAAAAGAGAAAAACAATTTTTAATTTTGAAAGTGTTGCAATAAAAATCATTTAAAATTCAATTTAAACAATTTATATTGAAAAAACTCGTATACAACAATAAAATGTTGGGTACCATGTCTATGCGTCAACCAGAAAATTGGTTATACGAGATCTGGCAAAAGGGCCAGGACAGCCCTTGCTATGTAATGGTGCCAAATGCTAAAGTACGTATATATTAACAGTAAAAAATAATTAAATTTTCTTTTTCTAATTTTTTTTTTTTCAATTTTTTTCTGTGATACTAAATGAATGAGGAACACTCTATGCTCACTCAGTCATAAATTTGTTTTATTGATTTTTCACAAATGCTTGCCTTTTTTTCTTAATGATGATGCCCAGAATAATCGAAAAGTGTAGAAAAATAATATGAAATAAAAATAAAATTACGAAAAATTAAAAAAAAGCAAAAAAAAAACATGGCAACAACTAATTAAGAATGTATAGCAGAAAATTTAAGAGAAAATTGAATTAATTTGTAAAAAATAATAAGAAATAAAAAAGAATTCTTGAAAATTGTATAAAATTTAAGAAAAGTACAAAAAATAATTAATAAAAATATTTAAATAAAAAATAAATGTTAAGAAAATATAAAATAAAATATAATAAATAAATATAATATAAAATAAATTTTTTACTAAATAAAAAACAAAAATAAATATAAAAATTACCAAAAATTATAACTGGACTTCGAAATGTGTCAATTGGTACATAAAAAGTTTAAAAACTAGAAGAAAAAAAATAATTGAAGAAGAAAGACTTATCGCAATTAATAATTTTAATTTTTTTTCTTTATTTTATTTATGTATTTATGTTGTTTGTTTTTTTAATTAAAACTCTAAAAAGTAAATTAATTTTAAAAAATATAATACATATTAATATAAAAAAAAAATAAATTAAGAAATAAGTAATACAACATTAAATAAATAAAATAAACAATAAAAAATGAATAAAAAAAATAAATAAAATTTAAAATATAAAATAAATAAAAAAAGAAATAATTTAAGAAATGAAAAATAAAAAAAATTAAATAAAAAATTCAAACAAAAAAAATTAAATAAAATTTAACATTATTTATAAAAATAAAGTAAATAAATTATTAAAATAATTACAATCTGCTGTCATAAATTTAAAAAGTCACACAATTTTGAAAAACATTTTAATATTTACGTTCCATTTTTTTTTTTAATTTACATCACAATTCTTAAAGAATTAGTTGTTGAATTAATTCAAATTTCTAACCATAATAACGCCATCTTGTAATCCCTTATTTAAAATTACCTTTCAGGAGTAAATTGATATTATTTTCCTACACTTTTCCACTTACGAAATCAAAGAACATAACCAGCTCTGCTATCGTTGACGAACTGTAGATGAATTTGATAATTTTGTAATGGATTAAAGAAGAAATATGTATGTATGCATTATCTTTAATCTATTACAAAATTGGAAAAAAGCTTGTATATTATCGACATTTATGATATAGATTATTATTTATTAATTACAATACAATCACAAATTATATTCTAATTATATACGAGCTGAGTAACTTCGACCATGTGCTCGGTGTAGTGTCACAGACCAGGGCCTCTGGTGGGAATCAAACCCATAGTCTAGCACACTACCCACTAGACTACCAGTGCGCTCTGTAATAGATTAAAGAGAGCCTGAAGTTTTTTTCTTCCAAACATACATTATAAAAATGTCAGTTTAAATTACCAATTTAATGTAACCAATTTATTGATATTATCGATGGAGTTGTTGGCTAAATTTTTGTAATAGATTGAAGGGTGTTGCTGTTTCATTGGCAGAAATATATTTAGAAAAATGATAGTAATTACAGAAACAGTTTTAATGTCGTTATCAAGTTATTGCAATTGCCAGTGTCGTTGTCGTTTAACATTTTTTTTTTTTTTTTTTTGTAATAGATTAAAGACATTCAGAAAATTTCATTGATAATCTATAATGACACGCGGAATAAGTTTTATTTTTAAAGAATATCTCTTCAAAGTATTTAAGAAAACCATTTTTTTATTAAATTACTTGTAAAAAGATTAAAAATTCTTTTTTTTTTTTTTTATTAAGGCACGAGTGCTCTGTGCATAGGCAATGCAATAGCAATTCCTGTGCGCAGATGCAAATCAATAATGCGTTAAACAAAGACAGAGACGGGAATGGGGTGGGTTGCATTGTGATGTTAATTAGTATACACACATTGATAAAAGGTTTTTATTTAATTTTATTAAATTTTTCCTTTTTTTTATTGTAATTTAATTTCTAACGAGAAAGAAATGGCAATAATTTTATATTATTTCTAAGCATAAAAAAAGGGCGAAATTTAGGTTTAGAGCAGCCCTTTAAAAATGTTACTTTTTTCAAAGACAACATTTTATTTAGGTCTTGCGCAAGTGTAAAGATTATTAATATCAGATGATAGATGTGTTCCCATGAGCCATGAAATTTTTTTTTTATCTACTTTTTATGATACCCTTGAGTAAATAAAAATTTTGAAATTTTTTCAATTCTATTAAAGTCTTATACCTATGTGGGAATAGCAACCACCTACAAAATATTTTAATATTGAAACAAATTTTTATACATGTTTTTTATTATTGTTTTTATAGTCCAATATTATGTTTTAATTGCTTAAATAAATGTTTATGCAAATTGTCAATGTTACACATACAAATTATTATTTCAAAACTAATTTTTTTCTTCAATTTGTTTCAATGAAAACCACAACGATCTTATCGCTGTTGTGCACTTGTCGCCTCTGTCACTTAAAACAAAATCTGTCTCTCTGTAAACTAAAATCTTAAAATACGAAAATCATATTTCAATAACACTTTTAAATGCTAAACAAAAAATTATTTCAATATTGCACCCCCACATAAACTAGAAAACGTAGAAAAAAACGTTTGAAATATTGTTTAAAATCAAGTGCATAAACTTAGATGTTTTTTTGTTACAAAATTACAATTTTCCAACAAATTAAACAAAAATAGAATAAAAAGAAACTACCTGCTGTTAGGTTGTCGCCTAAGGAAAACGTCATCTCTTGGGCCATTGTTGTTAAATGAGTCTTTTTTATTGGGTTTCTTTTTTTAAGAATTTAGACGCCTTCTTAAGATTATTTTATCTTGAAATTTTTGTATTTGGCATCCAATTGTGCTGGTCAGACTGTGGCTGTGGCATTGACTGACTGCTTACTGGCTCTGATATTGTTTTGTTGATTTCAAACCAAAAAAAAAAAATTATTTCAAGTTATTGTGGTTTTTTTTCTTCTTCTATTTTAAATTGCTTTATAAAGTTCTTTTTAGATAAAAATATGAAAATATTTATTTCTTGTATGATTCATATTGTTAATAATCAGCCGACAAGTTATGAAAAAAAAAAATTTAAAACACTAACAATTTCAAGTTCAAGTGATTATTCCAAAAGAAATATTGTTGTTAAGCGCTTGTACTTCAAGAAGGAAATATGTTTAACATTAAAATTTATGTTTTATTTCTTAAAAAAAGGGAATTTAAAATGATTAAAAAATAAAAATAAAAAAAAATTATTTTGCAACATTTTTGTGTATCCAGCAACATGTTGCTTTAAAGATTAATAATTAAAGAAATTTTTTCTATAGCAAATTAGGTCTATCACTGACTAATATACAGATTACGGAACTATAAATCATTTTTAATTTGATTTTTAATTTCTAAATGAATGTGGTCATTTAGAAATTATTAAATAAGTATGAAATATTCCGTTTTTTTTTTGCTACATAGACATAACACAATAACTTATTCATTCTGATATTTTCTTTTGCCTCTAAACGAAAAACAACATCCCCGATTGTATTGTCGTATGTTTGTTGCTATTTTGATTTGAATTTTTGCCAACAAATCCAAAATTTTTACTATTTTTAGCACGAAAGATGAAAACAATTTTTTTTTTTTAAGATATACATAGTTGCTGTTGTTGTTTTTTTTTTTTTTTGGCTCATTTATCATTAACCAAAAGACACGGCCAGCCTATGCAACAACAAAAAAAGAAAGAAGCATCGAAAGATATTATCAGGTCTACCTACAGCCAGCCATAATTGGTTGCTTTTCGAAAACAAATAATTCACACAAAAAAATATAATCCACAGAAGAAAAAATACTTATTAAATATGTATTTTTATGTTTGTTGTTTTTTTTTATTTATTATTGTTAATTTTATTGTTGTTACTTTAAATAACTTGTTGTTGTTGTGTTTTTTTTTTTTTTTTTTTTCTTATTTGTATCATAAATTATAAAACAGTTTTTATATTTCATATAAAACTTGTTTAATTCAATTGTTTTATTTATTTAATACCGGTTATAACCAGTTGTTATATGTAAATGAAGGTGTTAATTTTTTTTTTTTAATTTTTTATACAAATTTATTATTATATTATTTTATCTTTAATAAATATGAAAATAAACTTATTGATTCATTGTTTATATAACTTATTCACAGTTAGTAACGTCAGCAACATGTTGCTAAAAATTTAATTTTTATTTTAAATATAAACTTCCTAATTGATAACTTATATACCAGATTTTTCTCTTAAATTATTTCTTTACTGAAGTTGTTAATTAGAAAACGTGTTCAAGATACATATGTATAACAAACAAGAATTCCAGCAACATAATGCTGTTTTTATTAGTATATTAAACATGTTGCTATTATTTAGTAACAATAGAGTTTTAATTTTATGTATTTTTTAATTAGGAAATTTTCACATTTGTTGGTTTTTTTTTTGAATGAATAAAACCAAAAACAATTTAAAAAATATATACTAAGCAAAATGTTGTTATTATACTCTATACATCTGAAATTGAATTTTGCACAATGGGTCTAAATACTAGCCTATCTCGAATCTCTTCCTTTAAGGAAAACCTAAAACCTATTATAACCTTTGAAATCAATATTTGTTTATGAATATTTGAAAATGTTGCCAGCAACATGTTGCATACACAGCAACCTAAAAACAGAAAAGAATATTATTTAAAGAAACATGATTTTAAGTTTTTTAAACAATGCCAACAAAAATAATATGGTACCCGTCCGTCCGTTTATGGCACTATACTTGCTGTTATCATATACAGTATTTAATATATTTGTTTTTAGTTGAGTTTTAAAAATAAAATATCATGTCTTAATGACCCTTATAAAGAAGGTGTGGCCGGTGGTGGTTAAGCTTATTTTAAACAATTTATTTAAATATTTCTGTTGGGTTTTTGTTTTTTGTTTTTTTTTTTTTTATAAACCACACGATATGAGTTTGAAAATTTATTGCCCAATTTTTTATTTAAATTACAAATTAACAAGTTTTGTTTCATATTTTGTGAGTTTATAAACCCCACAAAAATAAAATAAAGCATTCACGTTTTCTTTTCTGTGTTTTTTTTTTTTTTGTTTTTGTTTTTGTAGACCACATTACAAATTTATAAAAACTAAAAAAATATGATAAAATTAAATAATTTATTTAACAAAAACCTTGTCTCAATAACATACAATGATTTATTTATTATTTTCTGTGATGTTTTTCATATTATGCACTCACAGCACGTGGCTGGGCTGTTTAAATATTTTTCCAATTTTCTAAATTCATTTTAATTTTATGAACTTGGAAACAATTTTTGAAAAAATAAAAGAAAATTCTTTATTTTCTTAATATTTTCAAACATTTGCTAAAAAAAAAAAAAATGTCTCGTGTTTTTGTTTGACTGATTATTTCTTTTTATACAATAATTAGGAATAATTTCTCTTAACATTTTTAACACAATTTTTGTTTGTTTTTTTTTTTTTTTTTATTTTTCTGGATGATGGCCAATTTATTTGTATTGAATTATTATTTGTATCTAAAAAATGTTATTTATTCATACATAATAATTCAATAAAATTTTATTCTTTGTTGAATGATTAAATAAAAAACTACGTCCCTTGCCATTCATAAAAAATCTGTTTTTGTTTTATTTTTTTATTTTTTTATTTTTTATCTCAATTCTATAAATAAATTATTGAAAAGTTATGAACAATACAAAACATTTCATTTTAATTTAAAAATAAGAACAACATCTTTAATAAGACGATGAATATTATTGCCCTGACATATTTATGACTAGTGATGAAAGCCTAAGAGGAAAAAAAAAATAAGAATTTTTTATTCATCAAAGAAGGCATAATATCATATCATCATTTTGTATTTCTGCTTAAAAATCTAATGATGCTTAAGCTACTCATATTACCTTTTTCTGATGGGTATTTTTAATTTTTTTTTTTCTTCTTCTTACTTTTTTTTCTGTTTAAGTATGCCACTTGAAACACTAAGTGAATGAATGTCGTATGAAATCTAAACTGTAGTCATGCTATTCATGTAGTACAACCATTTGACGTATTTAGATTTGAAGAAAGAGATGTCGTTGGTTTTTAAAATTAAAAACCCATGCTGTGCGAGATTTTTATTTTGTACAAAATTTTTCTCAATAACATTTTTTATTGCATTAATTTTTATGTAGTTTGGAGGCAAGTCGCTAGCAACATGTTGCTGAAAATATTATTGAACATTTTTTCTAATTTTTTTAATATAATTTTGAAATATTTTTCTAAAGTATTTTAATAAAATTTAAAATGTTGCTAAAAAAATGTTGTTCTAAATAGTTTTTAAATTTTAAATATTTTTCAATTAAAATTTTATTTTTCTAAAGTACATATTTTAATAAAATTTAAAATGTTGCTGGCAACATGTTGCTAAAAAAAAGTTGTTCTAAGTAGGTTTTAAATTTTAAATATTTTTCAATTAAAATTTTAGTTCTAAAGAGTAGCGTTGTAGTTAGTAAAGAGTAGCATTGTGTTAATGTTTTAATTTATTATTTATTATAAATGATTTTTAATATGCATAATTTGCTTCAATTTACTAGTTTTAAACTACTATCGTCACGATGATTAAGCAAAAAATATAAAACAGAAATTTAATATTTAAAATCAAGCTAACATGAGCTTGGAAGGAGGGGGGGCACCACAGAAAAGTTTAAGTTTCTTTTTTTGTGTTTAATTTATTCAACCAATAATAATATTTTCTTAATATTTTTAATTGATTGATCAACTAAAAGTTAAGCTTACTTTCAATTATTAATTTTAAATTTGAAATAAAAATCTTTAACAACAAATGTATGTGTATACTCTGTGGCGGTTATACATTTTGATTTTAAACATTAAATTTCAAGGTTATCGTATACTTTGTTATACAAAAAATAAATTTGAAAACAACCCTCGCTCTTTACATTTGACGATTAACGTGAAAGAACAGAGACCCTAAATTGAGAATCCATGCAATAATAGTCGTATCTATGTGTTATTCTCTACCCTTTTTTAATTTTTTTTGTTTTTGTTATTGTTGTTTTTTATCTATATAGCTGGTAACAATAGAAGTTGGTAACTATAAAAAAATGCTGACAGTGCACAAATATTGATTTGGTGATTATTTTTCCATTTTTTTCATATATATTTTTTTTTTTTTTGTTTCTGTTGGTTGTTTTTCACGCTAATCGCTTAACGCTTGCCTCATAAACCTGCCACAATATGTGCCACTAGTGTATGTATATACAAACATAGTATATTGGCTGTTTGGTTAGTTAGTTTAGTTTGGTTAGATGATGATGATGATTCATTCATTCATGCAAACAGCCCTACAAACTTTGCGTGTTACAATTTAGCCAGCAAGTAATATAAAGAAACAACAATGTGTGGCATAAAATTTCATAGTTTTTTTTTTTTTGCTTAGTTTTTAGTTTTTTCGTTTCTTTTCTGTGTTAAATCTTACATTGTTTTTTTATATAATTTTTCTTTGCCTTTTTTTTTACAACACCAGCGTTATTTATAACAAAATACGTCATGGCAATTAAAAATCATGAACAAAGTGGGAAAAACCTTAACCAAACACAAAACAACTATTAAATAATAATTCTTCAAGTCATACACACCCACCTCTAGTTACACATGTGGCAATAGTAAGTTTTTATTGCATGGCATCGCCAAGCTTTCTAAAGCAAAAATTGTAGAAAGAAATTGAAAAAAAAAAATACTCTGAATTGTTAGAAACTATGCTGGTAATATTTATTTTTAAATATTTGATTTAATCGTTTAGTTTTAGAAGTTAGAGAAGAAAGATTACTTCATTTTTATTAAAGTCATGGCATAAAGAATTGTGTTGTAAAGCAAGCATTTCCAACAATTTGTCTGTAGTTTAACGAAATATAAAAAAAAAATTGTTTAAAACCATGTTAAAAAAAAAAAAAATTTTTGCTAAATATGTTGCTGAATTATATGATTTCACTATTTCACTAAAATCTGAAACTATTCTTCTCTAAATTGATGTTTACGACAGTTATAAACATTGCAATATAAAATGTTTGTTACTACTTCATTCCGCAACATGTTGTGTATACATACTAGAAATGTGTACTAGACATTCTGCTAGGTTACCCTTCACCGAATGCAATACTGTATTGTACTCTTTTCTGTTGCTCTTGATTTTACGTGGGAAAAATGCAATACTGTGCAATTTTATATGTCTTGTGCACACTTCTAATATATACCTATAAAAAGTTGGCAACTCAACTGATTTTCAATTCATGTCCATTACATATCCATAAGATTTCTTAAGTTTTGATTAAGATAATATACTATAAGCTCTCTAAATTAAAACTTAATATGTTGCTTGTGTTAACTAAGCAACATGTTGCCTCAACAGTATTTAATAACTGTACATATTAAAATTAACCTTGATTTTTCACTTTATTGTTGTTTTAGGATCTCGTCAAGTCCCACTTGATGATAGCTGTCCGCGAGGAAGTCGAAGTATTAAAAGAAAAAATCTCCGAGCTTATGGACAAAATCAATCAATTGGAAGTGGAGAATACCATACTCAAGGCGAATATGTCACAAGAGACTTTACAGCAGTTGCAAATGCAAACACAACTGCAAATAGCCGGTTCGACACCAACCAACGGTAGCAATATGCTTGCAGCTGCACCCACACCAGCTGCCATAACAGCAGCACCACCCATAGTAGCCAGCCAGCAGCAGCAGACTGCTTCGGCAACGGTCAATGCCAATGCTAACAACAGTAATACAGCAACGGCCGCAGCAACGCCACAATCGAATGTAGGCAGTGGCACAGCAACACCTACCACACAGCAGCCAATACAGCAACAACAACAACAGACAACAGTAGCAGCTACACAAGAACAAAATAATGAAACAACAAATGTTGCAAATGTCGATGACAACCAACAGGCAACAGTACAGACTACAAATGGACCCATGTCTTAAGCATATAAAATTAAGAACGCGTTTCAATTATCATAAAAAACACACACACACCCACACACACCCTTACTGTGAAGGTGTTTTTTTTGTGCATAACAAAATACAACAAAAACAAAAAAAGGAAATTTTTACTCTCTATGATAATAGAAGCAGCAGCAAGCAAGCAAGCATAATTGCTGGAAATTGGAGGAATTGGAAGTGTCAGTCAGTCAGTGCATCAGCTGCTTCTATAACAACAACACAAACCAAATATTTTGCAAAAAAGGCCAAAAATTTCTCTTTTTATTGGAATTTTACATTTTTTGCTTCTCCTTTTATTTTGTTTTCAACTCAACGTTCAAATATCAAACAATTAAGAGGCAGTACTTTTCACGTTCACTTTCAACACAAAACTAGCAAATATTGGCCATAAAAAAAAGGATGAAATTTTGTAAAGTACATACTAACTAACGGTTTAAGAGTAAAAATTTATTTTTTTTTTGAAATTGGAATTGGAGCTACAAAAACAAAGAAGAAACTGTTCTTTCTTTATAGCTGCTATAATTATAATATTGTCATTTGAAACAACACACATACACACATGTTGATTGATTGTCTGGATTGTGGCAACATTATGTAAATGCTAAATGCTACAAAACATATTTAATTTTTTTTTATAATGTGATATAAAATAAATACAACCCCCCTAAACCCTAACCCCCCCCCCCACTTTACCCCTATTCCCCTCCCCCCCTCGTAAAACAAACACACTCATTTCCTATAAGAAAAAGTCTAATTATATGCGTGATTACACACGGCAATGAAGAACAAAAAAGAAAATTGCATAAATTCATAGAAAAAATTGAAGATTTTTAAAGTTGCTTAAAATTTAATCCTAAAAAAAGAGAAGAGAAAAGAAGAACCTTGTTTTTGTTTATTTTTATTTATA
Source organism: Sarcophaga caerulescens (assembly GCA_927399465.1). Classification (NCBI taxonomy): domain Eukaryota; kingdom Metazoa; phylum Arthropoda; class Insecta; order Diptera; family Sarcophagidae; genus Sarcophaga; species Sarcophaga caerulescens. Next base: position 15,739,555 of record OV656866.1, on the reverse strand, counting down.
CAAATACAATACAATAATTTGTTATTAAGCATTATTATCAATTATTAATTATTTTTTGTTTAAATTGTATGATTTCTGTTAAACCCTTAAAACCTAAAAGAACCAATTTTTTGCATGCAACAAAAGAAAAAAAATTAAAAAATTTGTTTAGAAAAACGCTCATAAAAACTCGAAACTATACTTTTAATAAAAAAGTAACATTTTGAGTAAAATATTAAAAAATATAATAAACAGAATAACAAATTAATTAAATATCGTATTAAAAATTTTATTTTTTTAATTTCTGTTTGAGTTCAATTCTAAAAAAAAAGAAAACAAAACATAAAAAAAACTTGTGATAATTTGCATTGCATTGACTTTCTAAAAACTAAAGAAAAAAACAATTACAAAATAAACAAAAATAATTAATAAAAATTAATTTATCTTTTAACATCAAAGAAAAAAAAAAAAAAAAAAAACATTGAAATTGATTATTAAAAATTAAAAAGAAAAATTGTATCATAAAAATTCTTTAAAAATTAGAAAGAAACAGAAACAAATTCAACAAATTTTTTTATAACTTTTTTTTTTTCAATTTGCCTTTAAAAATTATTAAAAAAAAAAAATATTTTTGTAAAAAAAAACAAACAAACAAACAAAAATTATATATAAATATTGTATATACAAGAAAAAAGATATTAAAAAAAAATATTTGTAAACCCTTTCACCACTCACACACATCATAAAGAAAAGTTTAAATTTCATGCTGTTTTTATATATGTTTTCTTTTGTTTATTCAGCATAATAATATGCCCCATCTTTGCAATTCTGTTCCCTTAATATTTATTTATATAAAAACAAAAACAATGAAAAATCTGTTGTAAGATTTTTTTCAAAGACTCTCTTATATTTAACAGAAAAAAATTCAATTAAAAAAAAAAAAAATTCAAAATCTATATTATTTTTAAGATATTTTTTTTGTTTTTAATGTTATTAATTAGATTATAAATTTTGTATTATAATTATTATTATTATTACCAATTACTATTATTATTATTTTTTACTAGTTTTTAAGTTTAACTTTAATAAAGTATTTAACAAGAAAAATATATAATAAAAATACAAATAAAAGAATATTTAAAACAAAATAAAACCATGATGAACAACTTTTACAAAAAAAAATATGCTTGAAAAAAGTTTAAAAATATCTCCCAACACTTATTAAATGTGTGTATTAGAGAGAAATAATATCCTGCAGGGACTCTAATTGTCTAAGGATACAACTATAAACATAAATATACTTAGAAGATGGAAAAAAAAACATAAAGAAAGATCAAAAGGCTTAATGAATAAAGAATGGAAAAATAGGCCTCTTATATAATATCATATATTTTATTGAAGTTTTTCATTAAATTAATAACATTATACATAATAAATGTCTTAAAAAATCAAAAACTAATTCATAAAACCTTTTAAAAAACATTGCCAAAGTTTAAAGAAAGAAAATATTAACAAAAATTTTGAAATTTCTAGAATTCCCTTACACTTAAAAAATGCCACCAAGTCCCATTTCAAGTACCCTCTCAAAGGATTTAAAAAAGAAAATAAACTTATTCAAAATATATCTACAAAAAACTGCTTCAAATTGTCCTCAAAAAGGCACACCAAAATAAATTATGAACACAGTTTTAATAGGGCACATTAGCTAAGTTTTTATGCTTAGAAAAGTGAACGAGCAATCGCTATATTTTGTAAGTTTTTAACCTTAGACGGCAAAAATATATTGTTTTACTTCAATCTCCTTATAAATGATATTTTTTTAGAAATTTATTTTCACTTTTATTTATACACCTCGAATTAATATTTCTTCAGATTACGGAGACAACCGATTTGACAAATTACGGCATTAGAAAATGAAAATTTTTTGAGGTTATAATAACAAAATATATTCAATACTAAAGCATTTCTTTAAGGTTTATTACAAATATGTTTCAAAGAAGAAATTTCTGCTTATGTGTCTAATATAACCTATTTGATTTAAAAAAAAAATATTGCATACCTTTAGGCTCTGTAAAAAATTAAAACTTATTTAAAATCAAGAATTATATTCACTTAGAGAACAGCTGTCTCTTAAAGGTGTATATTATTTGAAATTTATTCTTATAATGCATATACTAACCATGGTATCAGTTTTCAATATTTAAAAATTTAAAGCATACTTTTAGGCATTCACAAAAAATGTATAAAAAGTTAGCACTTCTTAAGGCCCAAAGTAGATAGACAACTTTCAACTTTAAAATATTTTAGACATTTTCATAAAAGTTTACAAATGAGTACTCATTTCTAATGTTTATAAATGAAAAAATATCTTAAAGTGCATATTTTTAGGCGGTTTTTAATATATGACTTTAAGAAACGATACATTATGGCATACCTTAAGGCTTAAAAACTTACTAAAATATTTGTTTCAATATTCTTTACATAGGTTTTTTTGAGGCATTTCAATTTCAATAGAAATATATTCGGATTTTCATATGTAATTTATTTCGAAAATAATTGATTGATTGTGGATGACAACTAAACTCTAGTTGATTTGACCCAACATTTTATAATTTCAATTGTAAAACAATTTATGGCAGAGGAAGTCGTCATCCATAATCAATCTTCAATACTTTTGAAATGAATTACACTTGAACATCTCATATATATTTCGAAATTTTTTCCTTGGAATAAACCTGGTGAACAATTTTGAAAAAAAAATGATAACAACTTTTTCTTTAAAACTTTTTTAATTCCTTGAGTTTAAATTTCATTCTAAGTTGTTAAAATCAAATTCGAAAGTAAATTTTAAGCCTGGAATAGACTGGCAACATTTTTTATAACAAATTTTCAATATTTTAACTTTGGCTGGCAGTATTAAAATAAAAATTAAATAAAACTGCTGCTTAAATTTCAAAATAACATTCAAATAATATTTAAAGAAAGTGTTAAGAAAACTTCTTTTTAAAATCCAAGAAAGTATAAGAAAGTCTTTGAAAAAAATCTTTTTATTTTATATACATACATACATACATACCTACGTTACATACAATATTTATTTATTTCATTATGCAATAAATTATTATTAATTTAATTTAAAAAATAAAAACAGCATGACATTTATACAAGAATGAACACAGTTATTATTGAGAAATCATAGTTAAAATTAAAAAAAGTTAAGAAAAAAGGATAATGCACTTGAGATTCCATCAAATTTAACACGAAAGAATAAAAATAATATAAAACTGAAACAAAAACAGACTTTTAATGAAAATTTAAATATGAAATTAATATTAAAATAATAAAAAAAAACAAAAACCAAAAGCTAAAGCAACTGAACATATTAATAAAAAGAAAAAACAAGAAATCTAATTAAAAAAATTTTATTTAAAAATAAATAAATAAATAAAAAAAACAATTAAACATGGCATGGCGTTTATTATTGAACGATATTCATTAAATAAATTGTCCTTGTTATTTAACAAAAAACCAAGTTCCATTATTAGTTTTATAAGTTTAGTTGAAGTAGTTTTTAATTTGTATTAATATTACGTATCTATACATATATAAAACAAAAATAAAGATAAAAAACAAAGAATATTAAATAAAATACCAGCAAGTTAAAGAAAGTAAGAAAAACTGTTAAAAAAAAACAAATTTTTTTTTCATAAAATTTTTTTAAACTTTTTTTATATTTGTAAACTTTTTATGAACTTTTTATTTATCTTTTCATTTTTTAATAAAACTTTCGTATGATTCTTATGATTTCCTTATGGAGTATGTAGTTGTATAGAGAAAAAACATATAAAAAATTAAGAAACGTTTATGTATTAAAAAGAAATAAGAAAGCAAGCAAAAAGAAAACTAAAAACTATAAATATAAATCATTAAACATTTAATATTAAATAAATAAAAATATGCAAACGAAAAGAAAATGCTAATAAAAGAATGCAAAATAAAACAATTGTATATAAAAAAAAGATATTAAAAACAAATTTAAAACAATAAACACAACACGTTTGTTTATAAATAAAAAATGTCCTTTTTTAATAAAAAATTAAATTAAAAAAAAAAAAAAATGAATATGAAAAATGTTATTGACAACAAAACAAATTCAAGCTAAAAAAAACAAAAACAAAAACAAACAAAAAATTATAAACAACTTCTTGTAATTTCTATAAATACTTATTCTATGTAAAACATTAACAACAACAACAACAAAAAAGCAAGCTAAAAAAAAGCAAGGAAAAACACAAATTTAAATAAAACTGAAATGAAATTTAAAACAAAACAAAAACAAAAATAAATAAATAAATGATATAAAACAAAACAAAAAAGAATAATTAATTGTAACAACAAGAAAAAAGAAAAAGTATTTAACAGAATAATAAAGAGTAAAGAAAGCTAAACAAACTTGAGTCCTGTTTTATTTACACCACCACTCTCTCTCTCTCACTCACTCACCTACTTACTTACTTACTTACTGCCTTAACCAAATGCTAAGCATAATGAATGCTTATTTGTTTCAACGCTTGTTGGCAGTTTTATATCCTTCAACTTGTAGACTTTCTTTTCACCATGTGATGATGATGTTGTTGAGCTTGTATTTGTGTGTGTATACATATGTTTATTTTTAAAGGAAATTTCGGAATTTATATTTACTAGTCCTTAATAAGTTTATTTTTTTTTTATTTTAATTGTTTTTCTTTTTCTTTTTAATTTTGATTTTATTTATATTTATATTTGCAATTAGTTTTTAACCATAATTTTAGTTGAATAATTTAATTGTTAATTAAGCCTAAGCGTATTTTTGTAAACTATTTAATCGTTATTATAATTTAAGTAAATTTTTCTTTTTATTCTAATTTATATTAATTTCTTTATTTTATTTATAATATTATAAAGACAGAAAGAAATGCATAAATAAATTGAAATGATAATCAACAGTTACACTATTTAATATTATTTTATTATATTATTATTATTATAATTTCTCTTAAAATACTGTATCATTTTCTTTTACAAATATTAATAAATAAAGAAATAAAGGAAATAAATAAATAAACAATAAAAAATATAATTTAATTTTTTTTTATTTAAATTTTATTGTATGTACCTACCGTACCTTGCTGCAAATGGTGTCCAGTTTTTATGGTAATTATAGCAGAAAATTGTATTCAAAGTTTTGATCGAAGTATTTTTTTTTTTCTCGAACGTCCTCGGCCACACACTAACCCACCCTCACCCGACCGCGGAGGGCTCGTCCCCATTACGTAGGGACACGTACACACTACAGTCCGGACTGTAGCGGGTAAAGGAAAAGTAATGGCAACGGGGAACATAAAACAGCTACAGAACTTAATCACAAGCTGAATAAAGTAACAATAAACTACGTAAGACAAGAACGAAAATACATTTTTATATAATAATTTACAAATTAATGCTAGCATATAAGCTACGTTTAATATTACAAACATTACAATTAAAATCAATAAAATCATAATATAAATTAAAATCATTACATAATCTACGAAAAGGAAAATTAGCTCCATAGTTCGTTCTATAGAAATCTAAAAAAGGAGGACGATAGTGCCGTGAAAATCTTGCTGGAATACTGAAATTCAGGTTAGAAAGCAAAAACTCAGAATCGATATCACCTTTAACCAGATTAAAAACAAAACAAACCCCTAAGACAGGGTACATTCGTAAATGCAGTAGTTGTGCAACCTGCAGCATAATAAGAATCAAATGTTCAAAAATGCAATACTTGGCAGCACTGACTTGCGTCGAACGTTTTTTTTTGCAGACAAATTGCAATACTGTCGCAAATTTTTGCAAATATAGCAACAGTTAGATTTCAGTTGCAATAGTTTGCGGTAAACCATTTCTTCGACAATATTGTAGTTTCGTGATATAAAAGCTATTAAACAAAAGAAAATTTTGCTTTATTTGCAGAAAAATGGAAAACTAATAAAATTTAATTTGATAAATTTTTTTTAACTTTTGCAGAACGTTCTAAAAAGTAAATTCTGTTTAGTTTTTGTGCAGTAGCAAAGCATTTGCAACAGCTGATCACGCATTAGCAACAAAACTTGGCATTACTGCTGCAGTCGTGCACAAATTTGCTGAATTTACGAACGCACCCACAGCCCTTCTACGTTCCAAAGTTGGAAGTTTTACCAAATCTAATCTAGCCTCATATGATGGAAACCCATTGCCATAATCCCATCCTAGGCCACGTAAACAGAATAATAAAAACTGCTTCTGCACAGACTCTATTGAATCACTATAACAACGATAGTATGGATTCCAAATAATAGACGCATACTCCAAAATAGGTCTAACAATGGAAATGTACAGTAGTCTTGTTATATAAGGATCAATGAATTCCCTAGCCCATCTCTTCACAAAACCAAGAACAGCCCGAGCCTTGCCAATCATCATACTAATATGATCAATAAAAGACAGTTTCATATCCAATAATACTTCCAAATCAAGAAATGTAGTCACAGTTTCCAAAGGGCAAGAATTAATCACATAAGTGGACGAAATTACGCCTCCGCGAGAGAAAACTATGCATTTACATTTTCTCAAGTTAAGATCCATTAAATTAATTCTGCACCAAGTTACAAACACAAACAAATCAATATTTCGCTGAAGAACAGCCTGACCATGATCATCATCAAAAGTATAAAATAATTTAACGTCGTCAGCATACATCAGAATATTACAATCAGAAAATAGCACAAGGAAGATCATTAAGAAACAATCATTAAGAGACAATACATTCCTAAACAATACCCTCTGAGTCCTAAGGGAGAGGTAGGAGTCAAGCCAACGATGAATAATATCAGGAATACCGATTAATGAAAGTTTAAGAAGCAAAAGTCTATGATCAACCCTATCAAAAGCTTTACTGAAATCAGTATAAATTACATCAGTCCGAGCTCTGGCAAGAAAACCCCTGAAACCCTTTAACCCTTTAAAAGAAACTTCAGCGACTGTTATTTAGATGAACTTTTCTTCATTATGTTCCGGAGGCTTTATAAATGAAAATAAAGTAAAGCTTACTTACTTACTTAATTGGCCATTAACAACCCGATTAATGGATTTCGGCCTATCGTAACACATCAGGCGCCTCTGCTTCTAGAGCGCCTGCGCCAGTTGGTCACACCAATCGATGACAGGGTTTCCTCGATTTGGTCGACGCAAACAAAGTCGTCCGCAGATCTCCGCATCAAACACCCGTCTCGCCGGAGCATCCTCCTCCATTCGAACGACATGGCCGAGCCAACGCAGCCGCTGGATATTAATACGCTGCACAACGTCTATGTCGTTGAGAAGCTCATACAGCTCACTGTTGGATCAGATGCGGAAATCATCGCCACTGTACCGAAGATCTTACATACATACATAATTGGTCATTACAACCCTTCAGTCAGGATTATTGACCTAGTTTCTCACACCACTTATGTTGTGTGTGTTAATTTTATACATAAGTGGCGGGACCTACAGTTTAAAGTCGACTCCGAACGACAGATGTTTTGAGAAACTTTTCATGGCAATTTTATTTACTCTCAGAGTTTTTGCCAGAAATCTGCTGAGAGGAAATCGCCGAAGAAATACTTTTTGTATTTCGTTTTTTTTTTTATGTCTGGCCTGGGGCTCGAACCCTGGCTTTACGTCTAATAAGCCAACACACTACCTACTAGACTACGGCGATTTTCGAAGTAGATTTCCGAAGATCTTACGTAGTACTTTTCTCTCGAATACTCTTAAGGCTGCTGCATGAGTGCTTAATAAGTTCCATGCCTCTGCGCCATAAAGGAACACGGGTAGGATGAGCGTCTTGTAGAGTATTAGTTTTGTCGTACGAGAGAGTTGTCTGCTACTCAATTGCCTATTGAAACCATAGTAGAATCTGTTGGCAAGAGTGATCCTGAGTGATAAAGTAAAGCACGTAAGTTATAATAAAAAAATGGAAGAAATTCTTACTGATAAGAATTAAAAACGGTTAGACGTGCCTCCTCCTTATCCTGATTAGATTAAAAACACTAACATGTCTTACTGAAACGGGGAAAATGAACACTGCAACACAAGCTGGACAGGGAACTGAGCAAGCTGGCTGCTGTGCAAACGTCTGAAAAAGAAGAATTAAATTATTATTACAACTAAATCGAATGATTTCATGGTTTCCATAGCATACATTTCATTGATTTCAGATCTCCATACACAATACAATAACCCCATACGTTTCTATAAAGAGCATTGATGGCAACCCTGTCAATCTAGAACATGCCGAAAGTGGCAAATAAATAATGAAAACGTACTTCAGTCTTAACTCATTCGTTCAGTGTGCAGTGCATTCGAGAGGCGCCTGGATTGAGATATTCACTCTTATTCTGGTTGTCGTCGTTGACGTCGTCTTGCGTCGACAGTTTAAAATTGGTATTCTGTTTGTCGTTATTGACAGTTATATATGACTGTCGACACACATTTGGTATTCTGTGAGTCAATACGCCGTCGATATTGTGTTGTGTCGACTCTGATTTTGTCGACTCTGATTTTATCGACATCATTTTTTGTAACGACGACGACGACGACGGCGACGACGACGACGACAACCAGAATAAGGGTGATTAAATCGAAGATGGATATGAAACGATCCATAAATAGAAGAATTTATGGACCTACACAGCGTACATTTCATTGATTTTAGTGTGAGAAGAGTAGTTCGATGTTTACTGCGTGCCAAAGGCAACTGGTTTAAGATATTTAATCCATGGTGGATGATGGATGGAATACCTGCAAATTTCGTAGTCCATCCATGCCAATGAAAAATACGGCCGATCTGATATACGATTTTTTGATACAATAAAAATATGCTGTTTATCGATAGCGTCACAGATAGGGCATCATCTGTTGAAGATGATACAGTCGACTGTATGATTAGACGTAGACCTAAGTAAATAGGACTTCAGGGAAATAATATATATTGAGAAACTACTATCAACAGCAATAAAAGCAATCCATATAGAGTATTTTTTTGACTGCTGTCTCTGAGAGAACGTAGAACATCACTTCTTTCAAGATCTTGAACTTAGCCAAGGTATTTGCAATCATCAAGATCGCGTGATATGGTAGCTATTTATGTGTTACTAAAAATATCCACTTTCTGAGTGGAGGTAAATTTCTGTCACCTTCGCTACTTAATCTAATCATAAACTGCCTTAAGAAGACAATTGAAGTCGCCGTGGTCTAGTAGGTAGTGTGTTGGCTTATTAGACTGAAGGCCCGGAGTCGACTTTAAACTGTAGGTCACACAACATGAGTAGTGTGAGAAGCTAGGACTGAAGGGTGCGGGCTTCTTAGGGACGATTGCTGTAGACTGTCTAATGGTGAAGGTATAGCACTGGCCATTTTATAGTCACCTAGCAGCAAATCGTTTCGCATCTTGAGATGTCCACAAACACTACTCCCTCTCTTCCACCTTCCTATAACCCATTTTCCTAAAAACCTGCACAATGCACTGCATGAGTAGGGGCCATCCCCTGAGTGCTGGTGTCACAAAAAAAAAAAAAAAAAAAAACTGTGAGTGATTTGCGTAGTCGATATAATTCAAATTCATTATTTATGGCTTATACTACGTTTCTACACTTAAAACTAGAAATGTATATAAAAAATCCTTAAAATATAAAAACGAATTGATTTAAAAATCAGTTTCTGGACTTTGTGGTCTTATGGCATCTAAATCTGTTTCTTTGGCTGGTGCAGCAACCGCTTGTGACTGTCGCGTTAAAGGTGCTGTATCAATGGCATCTATGTCTGTTTCAATGGCTTTTGATGTAGGCACTAAGGATGTAGAGGGCTTAACACCATTCTCTTTTGATATTGAATTCGGTGACTTGGGCTTAAACGATTTTAAACTACCCAATTGGGTTCTAACATCCTCCTCGGATAAATGATGTAGTGGAACATCAGCACGTGGTACTAAACGCTTGGGACTAGTACTGCCATCGTTAGCTTTACGCTTATCGGGTGGAAATACAACCTGGGCATATGTTACGCCCGATGTGGAAGGTTCCACTACACTGCTATCACCAGCTGAAGAATTGGTAGCTGAACTCGGTTGACGGAAGACGGTAATTTCATTATTCGGCATTTTAGCTTGTCTAGTAGATTGATTAGCAGAGGCCGTTGTCATAGTTGTCACCGGACTACCTCCTACAGCTGTATGGGTGGGTTCTCCTTGAGGTATAGGCGCATACAATGATGGTGTATAGTTGACGTCTGTGACCTTGCAATTGTAAATATTTAAACCCTTTATAAAGATGAATACCAAAATATCGAATATTATGCCAGCCAATATTAAACTGGCCGTAAGAATATTTAAAATATTGCCATGCTTAGGATTTTCACGAAGCAAACAGCGTGCATATTCGGGAGCCCAATACACACAAGTGGTACCTAAAGAGTAAAGCGTTCTTTTATAATATAGTCACGGAATATTTAAAGGGGGGTTCAACTTACGCGTTACTACATCATAGGCCAAATGTACGGGTACATAAGCGAATAAACCCACAAACATTACCTCCATGGCTAAGGCTAAGCCTTTGTCTTGTGGCAAAACACATCTCAGGGATATTATGATTTTACCAATGGTTGTAATACCATAAATACCTGCTGCCGATATGCTAAGAATTTGAAAAACAATCAGCATATTTGCACAAGTCTTGGCACTACAAGCTCCCTCAGTCGCTTTCATATTGAAGGCAGTATTCATATCGTAATTGTTGGTACCACCACAACTGCAGCCTTCATAAATCTGAAAGGAAAAAAATTATAACTCAACAGATTATTAAATGTTTGAGATTGGAACAGTAAAGATTCACAGGCGGCAGGTCTGTAGAGTCCTAATGGCAAATCGAAAAACACCCGGTAGTGTTGAGACCCATTGTGTGAATAGCGCAGAAGACAAAGCGGAGAGAGATGAATGCACACATCTCAGTCAGTTGCCACTATAATTCTCAGAAGAACGTAAATATCCGCTTCCAACAGACAGTTTAAATTAAATTTAAAAGAAAAGCTTTCTCTAATTCTACAGACACTACTCCTCATCTACATATGGACTCCAGGTATACGATTGGAATCTGTCCCTGATACCAATCAGAGGCCTTACACCACTAGGGCTTGTAAGGAAACCAGTTTTACATTGGGCTTACTGAGCCCTAGCGACGAACCAGTTTTATTACCGTCGATAAATGGCTAAAGTCTCCTATGGACTCTGATCCATCTCCTGATGAACCAGTGCGGGTAGCAGATTAGAGTATAATTCTCAGAAGAACGTAAATATCCGCTTCCAACAGACAGTTTAAATCTTTAAAGAAAAGCTTTCCCTAATTCTACAGACACTACTCCTCATCTACATATGGACTCCAGGTATACGGTTGGAATCTGTCCCTGATAATCAGATAATCATTGGCCTTATACGTTACCACTATAGCTTGTAAGGAACCCAGCCTTACATTGGGCTTACTGAGCCCTAGCGACGTAGCAGTTTTATCGCCGTCGATAGATGGCTAAAGTCTCCGATCCATCTCCTGATGAACCTATGCGGGTAGCAGATTAGAGGATTAAGATCAGCTACTAGTGTAGGGCTTTACGCCTCTAACAAATTCAAGTGGAGTCAGGCAGAGTGTCAAGAACAGCTTGAGGACAGCTTTCTAAGAGCGGCAATACTCAAAGACGCATCTACTCTACCTTATTCAAGATCCAACATTAAAAAACTCCTTTCTAAGAATAACTCCTCTCTGGTTTATATCAATTTACGGCCCGATATCTATTTAGTGAAAGGGCCTATAACTACATGACAGTCTGTACTTACCTCTACGCTATTAATTGTTGTCTTTTTCGAGCATCCAGCATAACAGGGCGAAAAATAGGTGACAGTGGAATTCTCTGGACAAACGGGCATAAATCCCGTAGGATTACATATACATTGTCTTGAACAATAGGGTTGCTGAAGTTTGCCATTCACTGTACCGCCCAAAGGACCAACTTCACATTTTATGAAAATGAAGGCAATAAATATGACCAAAAGTTTTATGTTCATGCCAATATTGATGCCAGCTATTCTTCTGCAAATTGAAAAAATTTGTTACAAACTTTCAAATTATCACAGAGCCTTACTTACCTGCCAGTTAGCTTTAGTTTTGATATGACAAGACCACCTATAACCATACTTACTGCTGCTACGGGTGGCCTTAAGAAGAACGATATGAAATGTGCTTTCCACTCTTGCATTAAACCGTCTTCCTCGCTGTAGGGTAAAAAGAATCTCGACTGTAAATAGCTCTCCTCTTGCAAGGCATAATTAATGGTGGCTCCTTGTATAAACATTACGCTGACAATATTGAACATTAATAATTTATTGCTAAAGATCCGTTTAACCGAGGCACCAAAGCCAATGTCATCAATGTATGTGGAAAATTGACTGCCAAATTGGCGACTTCTTGACTCTTCTAAAATGCGTTGGGCTGCCTGATGTATGGCAGTTTTTGGTAGGGTCCGAGGGAATAAACCCACCAATATACCACTTACCAATACTGCCGGTGCTATAATAATCCAACCCAACCACCAGCCTATGTTTGTGGCGCCAACACCCATTATCAGCGTAGAACCGAATTGTAAACCAAAGATTTTCGCACCAAATACGGTGGCAATAACCGCTGCACTATCAATGGATGAGGAATTATCATCGAGATAAGTAAGACCCACGGTAAAGAAGGCCAGTGAAGCTAAACCCAAGGCAAATTGCATGACAAACATGAGTATCAAGAGTACAATTTTACTTTGTTCTAAGGACATCATTCTAGCCGATGTTGTTGGCCAATTGGAGACACAAACTGACTCATCGATTGTTAAAGATGTTGATCTTACGCCATTGGAACTGCGGAAAAGAAACGTGAATTTGTGACTCTGTTTTCGGATCACAGTGGCTCTACTATACTTACAAATTCATTATGTAGGGAATCATTGTTATGGCACAAGTCAGCGATTGTAAAATAATGGTGCCACTTAACCAGCTTATCGGATGTAAGCGATGGGCCCAGTAGGTATAGACTAATGCTAATAGCGCTTGAAATATACCGCTGCTTACAAGAAGCCATTCTGAAAAAAATAAATAGAAAATAAATTAAATACAGAATATGATTGAAACTGGTTTAATTAAAACTACTCAAGCACAGTGGTGTTGTGCTAATTTTTTTTTACCGGAACGCGTATATATAATTATATAGACAGAGCCGATCCTGAGTAGGCGGCCGCTCTGTGCGATCTCATGTCCCAAATTTAACGACGGGGGTGATTTTCCATGATAATCCAGGCGGCGGCGTTTTTTTTTTGGGTCTCATGTCCCAAATTTGACGACGGGGGGAGGGAGATTCCCCCAATTTTCGCACGTCGCCAGGATCGGCCCTGTATATAGCATAAAAAGGAAAGGAAACGAAAATCATTACGAAACCCATCATCTTTAGTTCCGGAACGCGTTCCTGTCGAAAAAGGAAGTACCGGATCGACGTTCCGGAGCGTTCCGGCTCGACAACACCACTGCTCAAGCACAAGTTAGTTCTACAATAACCTTGTTTTTCGTTTTTCTAATGCTACTTGTAAGGCAATACAATAATCCTTCGATTTACGTCGCCTCGATTAACGTTGTTTCGATTTACGTCGTCAAATTTTTAGTTCCCTCTAACTTCAATTTGCGTCGTCATTCGATTTACGTCGCCTTTTTTTGGAACCAACTGCGACGTATGTAAATCGAGGTATTACTGTAACCTTTTAAGTTCCTTGTTAAAAACATACTACTTTGTAGCATGAGCAATATGAAATTCGATTGACGTCGTTTCGATTTACGTCGCCTCTTTTTGGAACCAACTGCTACGTAAATCGAGGAATTACTGTATATACTGCAACTGCAATGATCTTTCTACAACACGGAGTTTATTTATTTATTTTTCAAGGTTTAAACTTCAAATTAATTCAGCAGGCTTGTTGGATAGGAGATCAGTGCCCACCTTATGGAGTAAAAAAGCGAATGATCTGAGTTTTATTCGTCTAATACTCACAGTGGTACCGCAAATTAATATCCAAACCGGGAATCAAACATTGCCCTTTGGACTCCAAAATAAATTCTGCTATTGCAGTCAGCTTTATGAATGGAAATGCAAAGAAAGAAAATGAAAATCTTCATAGCTAGAGCCGGACGCGGACATAAGAGGTGAGAAGTAGGAATTCTCTGACTCATTGAAATCATTTGATGGAATGCCAACTCTATTTGCATGTCTTTCAGTAGGACAGTTGCGTATGAGGACCACACTTGCCGAACTGGCAGCCCGTCAAACCTAAATTAAATCCGCTATGGAGGAAGTTATAGGAAACCATCTTGTCGACTCAAAAGTGTCTATATTTTTTCCACTTTATCAGCATGCTAATATTCCACATTGGGCCAGGATTTAACCACATTAAGAGTGTTTAATAAAGGAATCTTATATTCTTATAATTGAGTCAATCATAAACAAAATTAACACATACAATATGAGTGGTGTGAGAAGCTAGGTTGTAAACCCAACTAAGGTGTTGTAATGACCAAGGAAGTATATTCTTATAACTTAGTGAGATTACTTTGAGGAGAACAAATAACGAAACTATAATTGCTGTACTAAACTTTCTTTTCCCATTACCATTATTCACTTCCGTCAATTTTCAAATTTTGCAAATACTCGCCATCGTATACAAGTGTATACGAAATAATTAAACGATGACTCTATGATCAAATCAATATTATCTATTAATAGATAACATTTGTAAGGGGAATTCTTAATCGTTTTTAATTTTTGATGTCATAAAAATACGTACATACATACATACAGTGAGCGTCAAAAGAAAGTGTACACTATGGATAAAATACTAACAATCTCAACTCAAGTTTTTCACTTAAGGAGAGTGCCCGAAAAAATTTACAATATTTCCAAAATTTTCCAATTCTTTTCTTCTTGTTTCAATTTTAAAAACTGGCAATAAAATAATTTGAAAAAAATTAACGGAATTTGTTAATGTATATTTTTTTGAATTGTACACTTTCTTTTGACGCTCACAGTATGTACAATATAACTGTAAGTATTGGTATAAAAATAGTAAATTCACTACGATTAGATTTTGCGATATGAACAAAATAATTATAACACCGAACATAAAAGGAAACCTACTCACCCACTAGTATAGCATTCCAGTCATTTTCAAGGGCAGCTTGTTTGGCCGATACACGGAAATATGTTTCACAAGCGCCCTGTAGGATACCAGTGCAAGCCAATATGATTACTAATGTACGAAGACGAGCATATTTCAAACAGTTGGGCCCACGACACCAGCCCAATGCGCGTATGCCACAATCAACACTATCTAAAAATAATTGAAAACAATTTAAAACTTCTCTTATGACACTATTCTTTACAAAATCATTAAGATAACCCACCATCCGGTATATTACCACTGCTAGCATTTAGCGTTGGCATATCAGAGTTACGAGCACCCATTGCCATGTTTAATAAAATCGATTTTTTTTTATATTCCTTTTGTTTTTATTCGAATTCCTTACTATTATTTTCTATTTCCTTATATTTTGTAAATATTTTAGTTTAATAAACGTTGAATAATTCTGTATTGAAACATATTTTTTTTAATATATTATTACTCGTATTTCTTTAACACTCAAAGAACATTTTTATCAATAATTTATTGCCAAAAGAATACAAAAAAAAAAATTAAAATTCACTTGAAAATAAAAATTTTATTGTTTCGTTACGTTCGTTTCGTTTTGAATAAGGGCCAATGACTAATTTATTTCAACAATTGTTTTGTACCCAATAACCCATAATAACTTGATTTCTTACCACATTTTGTAATTCAACATTTACGATCATACATACATACATTTTAGATAAATACGAGTATACCGGACCTTATCAGTATTTTTTTGATAACAAATGTAGTGTGTTCCTAAAGATAAGAAATGTTTTATTCCAAATACGAGTACTGTTCTGTTTGATTATTTATTGTTCTTATAAACATAACAACTATTATCAACATGTTGCAAAGGCAAAAGCTTTTTCTTGTGGCAACATTACTTGGAAATATTTGTAGAATAATTATGTATGTATTGTAGTTATAGAAGTTACAGTTGATCAATACCAGAGATCAGCAATGAATCGTATTTTCGCTACTCATAGTTACTTATGAAATTTTGAGTATGAGTGAGTCAAGAGTATTAAAATTCAACTACTCTGATTCATTCGTACTCGCTACAACATTGATTTATAAGTATAGGTTGCAATGAGTATGAGTACAACGTTGACATCAAACTCACAACATTCGATTCATTGTTTGATTCATACGCCTACTCATTCAGATTCATAAATTTAGAAAAATACTTATAATACTTACGAATGATTCGAGTCATTCGAGTTATTGTTGCATTTACAAAAGAAGAGAAAAGAAAAGGCAAAGACAGCAAGCAAAGCACACACACAACCTTCTAGCGAGTATTGTGGTGTTCGTACTCGAATCATACTTATTTTGTGCTTCGTGTATATGTTGAATCATGGAGAGTCGAAATCAACAACATCATGCGTATTGTTAAGTATGAGTACGATGAGTATTTCTAACTTTGAATATGAGTAGTATGAGTATGATATTAAAATAAGTATGAATGCATATAAGTAGCTGAAATTATAAGTATGACTCGAATCTACTCATCGTTTTGAATACTCGTTGCTGATCTCTGATCAATACCGACTAAGCTATGGGTTGTTAGGCTAAGTTACATTTCATAAGATCTTTCATGTTTGTGTCTCTTTTTCAATTATATTTTTTGTTTCTGAAAATCTGCTATCAATCTACCCTTTAGTCAGATTAAGAGTTGCCATTTGCCAAGTTTTCCCTTTTTTTCAAGTTTTTGGAGATGCGAAAAAGTTTTCATTAAATTTGTTTTCTAACAAAACAAGTTTTTTCAACAAAATTAAATTTAAAATTTTTTTCAATCAATTCAGTATTAAAACAGGAAATATTTACACTTTTAAATAAAATATTGTGTATTTTATTAGTCCCGGACAAAAAACGCAAAAAAACACCAACAGAGGGCACCGGGCTCCAGAATTTCCTTTAAAAATGTTGGTACTTTTGTAGAAAACAAGTTTTTTTTTGTAAAAAAGAGTTTTTTTTTTCCAGAAATAAAGTTTTTTAAAAAAAAAAAATCTGGCAACGCTGGTCAGATTACAACTCAGCTTTTTAGACCACTGTGGGACCTACAGTTCGCAATTGAGCTATCAAATAAGGATGTTTGTAAAAACAGTTTTTCAAAAATCTATCGTTCGGAATTTTTATTTGTAATAAAGGTATTGAGCCCATGGCTCAAGCCCGAACTCAAATGCTTCAAACAAATCTAAATATAAAAAAAATAATTCTTTCGGCAACTTCCTCTCTCTCACCAGCCATGTAGTAAAACATAAAATTGCCATAAAAAGTTTCTCAAATCTATCGTTCGGAGTCGACATTAAACTGTAGGCTCCACCACTTACGTATAAAATTAACACACACAACATGAGTGGTGTGAGAAGCTAGGTTGTAATCCTGGCTAAAAGGTTGTAATGACCATTTATGTAGGTAAGAAAGTAAATGTTAAAGCACGTGTTCAAATAGTTGTAGAGCACCACAAAGCAAACAAATTTATTAGAAATACTCTTGAACAGACGTCGGCACCAATGTCCCTCAGGGGAAGATCATCTTCGGCTCTTTACACACATAGGACACGAACATCAACAATGTTCGCTAAAAAGAGCCTAAAATTGGATTCAGTTTCTTGTCAGCTTTCAGTGAAGCAGGTTCTCGTCGCTTCTTTTTGAAATACACCCATCACCGTAGTCTAGTAGGTAGCGTTTGGCTTATTAGACGTAAAGCCAGTGTTCGAGCTCCAGGCCAGGCATCAAAACAAAATACAAAAAGTATTTCTTCGGTGATTTCCTCTCAGCAGATTTGTGGCAAAAACTCTGAGAGTAAATAAAATTGTCATGAAAAGTTTCTCAAAAAAAATCGGTCGTTCGGAGTCGACTTTAAACCGTAGGTCCCGCCACTTATGTACAAAATTAACACACACACAACATAAGTGGTGTGAGAAACTAGGTCAATAATCCTGACTGAAGGGTTGTAATCCCCAATTATGTATGTATGTATTATACACCCAAAGAAAAATTACAGTAGGATTCACTATTTTCTAATGAGATTCACTAATAACAATGAGAAATGATCTCCATTTTTGATAGAATATTTGTCAAGTTAAATACGCAGTCTTTAGAGATTTGACGCTGTACATTTTCCATTTTCCGCTACATAAACATATTATTAGGTTACACTTGAAATATTACTAACAATTTTCCTCTGGGTTATACACATGCCTCTCACAAATACACTCACATTTTTATCATGTTCTCTTTGTGCCGACGTCTGCTCTTGAAACATTTCCATTTCTTAGCATACATCCCAGCTCTGGCTCGATAATAACATGTACCAGCATACCGTTAGTCTCATTCGCAAATGTGTTAAGTCCCTTTTTTCAAATTTTACAGGAGACACAAAAAACATTGTAGCTTTTTCAGTTTTTAAAATTTCTAAACTGTTTAAATGCAATTATTTTTACAAAATAATAATAATATTAATATTAATAATTAATAATGTTAATTATTATTATTATTAATTAATTAATAATATTAATATTAATATTTTTCGTAGTTTTATGGACTTAGCGTTTTTGCAAACCACAAAATTACAACAACTTTAAACTATATAATGACATGTTTAGTTGTTATAAAACATGTATTTAGTATAATGTTACCGTTTTGCATTAAAATCTCAATTTTGGAAAAAAGTGGACTTAGCGTCTTTGCGAATTATACTAACGATACTACTACAACTAAATGTTGTTAAGCTCTTAATTTGCTTGATTAATTTTGTCTGTTACATTCGCATGCTATAGCATTGCATTAGAAAATTTGTCAACGATATTTTTCATCACTCTTACGCTCTCTCTCTCTCTCTCTCTACCTCTTTGAATATGGATCTCTCTATTACGATCTCTTAATGTACAGTACATGCTCTTTAACACCTACACATAACCATGAATTTAAAATTTAACGACATGACTTTGTGATAATATTTAATATTATTATTTGGATTGATGTTGTTGTTATTATTGTTATTGTAGAAAACGGTCACTATCATGCTCTCATTACGAAAACTACAAAAAGTTTTCGAATGATAATAATAATCATAATAATAGAATAAAAAGCATGTGGAAATTTCTTTTATCAAAAAAATTTTAAAAAATAAATAAAAACTAAAGTGGGTAAAAAAATGAATGTATGTGTATGTATATATAGACCCAGCTAGCATTTGGAAGATTGTTTTTAAAAATATCACCTTGCTGAGTCTTTTTAGAGTACTTTTGGTGATCAAAAACTTATTAGTCAGTTACACGATTAAAAAAGGACTCAAAAATGATTCGCGTCAATGAGTAAAATGAGTTCGATTTAAAATACAATAAAAAACTGTACAGCAATCGGAAATTAATCATCCAGACGTTTAAAATGTGACTATTATTTCCGTTATTTATTATTATATTCTACTTATATTGAAGATTGAAAAACGCTTAATCAAAAACAGATCATGCAGGTGTTTGAAAAGTGATTGTAATTACGCATTTTATGATCATATTTTGCTAAGATAGATGCTTAAACACTGCTTTTTTATATCCTCTCTGTATAAATTTTCATTTATGTAAAAGATGGCTATGATATAAAGTACAATTTTGTTTTGAATAGAAAATTTTTCTTTGTTTTTTCTCGAAAAAAATATTTGTTTTAAATAAACTTTGATGTCTGATGTACATATGTACATCACGAATATAAACATATATTCTTTATTTGTTACTTAATGTTTATGCGAACGTGATTTTTGAAATCGCGGCAGTGTAAACGTAGGACTCGGACTAAACCGACTAAAAACACTTGAAGAGAGTAAAATACATTTTGAAATACGACTAATAAATGACTCAAATTATAATCATAAATGACGCAAAAAGGTGTCCAAATTAGTACAAACATGACTGATAAATGACAATAAAAGGACTCCTAAACATACTGATAAATTACTCATAAAAGACTCATATGCGATTAAACGATGACTGAAAGACGACTCGAAAAAGAATCATAAACGAAGGTAAATAAGACTAATAAATGATCAGAAAGCGATTCGAAAATGATCATAAAACTACTAGAAAAAGGATCGAAAAATACTCTAAACTAATATAGAAATTGACTCATAAATGACTTTTTAAGAAGAGTCGCTCGTAGTCACTTTTTTCTCCCGACAACAGAGTCTTTTATGATCAGAAAATGAGCGCATATTCTAGCTTTTTAATCGCGCAGAAGAATCAAAAAAGACTCGAATTTTATTAAAAATTTTCAAAAATGCTGGCTGGGGAATCATAGTGATGTATATTAAACCGATCGAAAAGACTGAACTTTTCCATTTAGTTTGTAATACAAATTTAAAGTGAAAAGATCGTTGTGACATGCAACTACACGGAGAATAAATTTTTTGTCTCAATTAACAAATAATTAAACAATTTAAATTCGTAATTTACGTGCGAGAGAAAAAGAAAGTGGAGACAATTTAAATATTTGAATTAATAAATAAAACAGACATTATTTTTTAAAATGCAATTGGAAGACAGAAGATTTTGTAAAATTTAACAAAAAAAAAAAAAATAAAAATAAAAAAAACAATGAAATGGAATTAAGCAAACAAGTCTAGTATTTGTCACTAGCGCGATAAGATTATATTGAAAAGGCGATAATTTCAATAAATAATTGATAACCAAGTTTTTGGGTTCTCGATTGATATTTATATTCTTGCGCGAATTTCAAATAATTAAAAAACAATTTTTGTTAGTCGGTAACAGGTGGTGCAAAAGCGTAAACGTGTTAGAAAGTGTTTAAAATGCAAAAGAAAATACCAAATTAAAGGAAAAATTATTAAAAAAAAAAATTATTTAAAAAAAAGAATTATAATTAAAAGAAAATCATAAAAAGGTGATTTAAAAGGTTAAATTAACAAAAGAGTGTTAAAGTTAAAGAAATATGTGGAAATTCCAACAAAAATAATTACAAATAACACTATGCGACAAAATAAAAAAAATTAAATACACCCGGCTAATGACATAGTGTAGGTTGTGAGTTTTGTTGAGTAAATCTCAAAAATATTTTTTTTATATTTCTCGAACCCTCCAAACTTTTTTTATTTGACAGAAACTGATTTTTAGACTTTACGCACAAATTTCTGGATTATTGAAACATTTCTGACCCGATTTCCAAAATTTAAATCTTGTTGGAAAGGGAAGAGATGGACCTTTACCACAAAATGTGTCAATTTCACGTTTGAGCGGCCACCAGAAGTTGGCCAATGACTGTGCAAAGAGAAATAATAATATTTGCAAAAAACACAAATATTATCTGACTTCTGGAAGTCGTACAAACGTGAAATTGGCACATTGAGCGATAAACAATCAAAATCCATCAAAACTTTTGAAAATTTTTGAACAGAAAGTTCATTTGATAAGATCACATATACAGTGAGCGTCAAAAGTAAGTAAACACCGCTGAAATAATTCATTTTCTTAGGATAGCGCGAAAAGTAAATGAGAATACAAGTATATTTTTTATAATAGAAAATTTAAAATTATAGTGGGTGTTGACTCACTTATGGCGCTCTGTGTATAAAAATATAACACGACTGTTATACTATTTAAATTATATCTTCGGTAATTTTTGTCCGATTTGACCAAACAAAGTGTCAATCTCTTCACAAGAATAATGTACTTTCAGAATGTCATCACTTATTTTATATTTTTTAATTAAATTTTGCAATTAAGGATAGCTAAACTTGAAAAAACAAGAAAAAAATTATATTTTCCAAAGTTTACCCCATCAAAACACATAACATATAAGTTTGGATAAAACGTTTATGTATACCGTTTTAAAGGCTAATCTCTCCCCTTTCTAAAAAACTTTGGATTTTTAAAATAGGTTCAAACATATTTAGGTAGTCAATAATTTTGTGTATAAAGATCAAAAAAAACCGTTTTTGTCAAATAAAACAAGTTTTGGAGGGTTCGAGAAAAATAAAAAAGTATTTTTGAGTTCTACCCAACCTAGTGAATAACTTAGACTAAGTAGTTGCTCGGGTGTATTTTCACTGTCGCACCGTGTAAAGAATTATAATAAATATGAAATTCAAAATTTACAATTTTTATAAATCTTAAAACGTCATGGTTTCAGTGTCTGTTTTGGTGCAAAAATTAACGAAAATTAAAACAAAATAAAAAACAATAATAATAAATGTCTACGAAGAAATGAAATTGATAATTAATTTTATTAATTGAAGCAAATAAATATTTTATTGCTATTGGATTATTTAACCACGGTCATTACAATTTACAGTGTAATGTCACCAAACCAAATATTTATATTAAATACAATAACGTAGTAAAAGAAAAAACAAATACAAAAATAATATCATAATGTAGAGTATTTTATAAAAAAATTAAAGAAAAATTAACTTAAAATTAATAAAAATTAAAGAAAAAAATTATTGGCTTCTTTCAATAAAAAGAAATAAAAATTTTGGATTTTATTTTATTACAAAGAAGTTATTCTTTTACTTTTAAAACTAAACATTTAACACAACAAGCGTGTGACATTAACGTGTAATCAAAGATAAAGCGATATTGAGTAAATATACTTATTTAAGTAAATACCAACAGATATTAGTAAACCATTTACCCATATTTTGTTAGCAAGGGCAGTACTCGAAATTTAGGCCACTAGAGCGTTTATACTATCGTTATTAAATTAATATTATCATGTTACGTGGGTGATTTAAAAATTAAGTGACTTTTCAAATTTCTCGCTTTTTACTAAATGGGCATTACTGGAGCTACAGTAGGACCTTGATTATCCGTGATTCGATTATCCGGGAACATCAATTATCCGGGATGGAAAAAGAAAATTTTTTGCATCGACTTAATTTTATTTTGTATCGACTTAAAATTTTTCTGCACCGTTTAACCGTGATTACCTCTATTATCCGTGATTATAAGCAAACATTTTTTTCTATTATTTTGGACAAACAAGCGAAAAAGGGGAATTCTCTCTTTAGTATACGAAATCCTTATATACTGTTCACTGTTTTCTGACAAAATTATTTTTTTTTTATATTTTTGAAACATGTATGTACATAAAATCCTTGAATTATTTAGTTTTTATATAAATATGTACATATTCATTTCTTAACTTATAAAAATATCTATTAAAAAACTAGCCAAATTTGGTACTCAATTAACCGGGAAAATCGATTATCCGGAATGCTTCCGGTCCCGACCATCACGGATAATCAAGGTCCTACTGTATTGGCAAAAATCTATTAGTTGATAGAAGTCTGAGTAAGCTGCGTTCTTTAGTTTGTGTTTAACAATCACTGACAACAGACTACATTCGTTATATGAGGATAAAATAACAGAATGAACTAAAATTACTAATTGCTCCCTTATCTGGCCCATTCTCTGGACATAGACCTCTTGTCCTTATGCAAGGAAAAAGAGAACGGCGGAGAATCAAGTCTAATCATGAAATTCATCTCACAAACAAATGACTTTAGATAATCTTGACAAATTTTAAAAATTGGAAAGAAAAATTGGAAGGAAAGCCTATGAGCTTTAAAAAAAAATGTGATGTTAAACGATTTAATATCCCAAATCTGTGTTTCATGCAAAATGTTTTTCCAGTTGGTGTTTCTTTACTTCTGAACTTGACTGTATTGAAGCTTTACGTTGATCTGAAATGATCATTGTAATCCAATCTCACCTGGTGTTAAGTGGGTCGAATGGATTTCGATTATTCATTTTAATCGTTTCAACAGAATTAAAACTAAAACTAAAATGATTATAATAGAAGAAAATGTGTAAACAAAAGACAATTTAAAAACATTTAAATGTTCAATGACTTTTTATCATTTGTAAATAAAAGAATTAAGTAAATCGCAAAAGAGTAAATAAAAATGAAAAGCAATTGTCAATTCCCAGAAAATATAATAATAATCCTTCTTAAACCATTGCACAGTGGTCGATCCCATTGGCCAAAAATAAAAAAATAAAAGTCAAAAATTTGTCACCAAATGTGGCATGACTGTTTCTTATAAAAACAAGGTTTTAAAATCTGTAGTTGTTTTTGTTTTATTCTAACTCTGTAGTCTTTAAGAACATCTTCAAAAAGGGAGCAAGTTAACATTTGGTTTTTGCAGCGTGAAAAAGTGGAAAAAAAGTGTAACTTTTAATTAATTAAAACAAAAGAAAAAGCATTTGTGTTAAAAAAAAATCAGAATGAATATTGAATATAAAGGTATTAACTAAGTTTTAAAATAATAACAATGCGTTTTGCTTATTGTGGATTTGTTATAAATTAATATTTTTGTAGTGTCATTGTTCATTCTAGTTAATTCATGTATATACATTTCAACTGGAGTTTTAGTTGAGTTCCCCCCTGAAATCTCCAACGAGGTCTTTTTTTGTTTATTGTTTAATACTCCAAGAATAAAAAAAAGGCAATATCAGCTGCTCCTTTTTGCCCGTTTTTTTATTATCTCCTACAGACCAAACCGACCTCTTTGTTTTTATTGTTGAAAAATTTAGGAAATACGCGCTGGACACTGCTAAGGAGCTGACAAATAAATATTCGTGGTACTATCCTCCCCTCACAGTCCATAAAATTTTAATTCATTCTTCAGATGTTATTAAACATGCGCTGGTATCAATTGGAGAGCTCTCCGAAGAAGCTGCAGAATCCAGAAACAAAGATATAAAGAAATTTCGACTTAAACACACGCGCAAAATTTCACGCATTTCAACAAATACCGATTTGTTTAACCGTTGACTTTTAACTTCGGATCCTTTTATAACAGGTCAACGAAAGTTACCATGCAAGGAGAAATCAATTTTAATAAAATCAGTTTTTGAATTGTTAGAATAATTTTGAAGTCAATTTTCATTTAAGGGGGGTGTTACTAAAAAAGCAGTTTTTAAACTGCTATGGGTCCTAAACCATTCCCAATTTATCACTAACTAATTCTGACATATTTATAAAGCCGTGTATGAAGTTTCACGATGATACCTATACTGGAAATATTTTTGGCCTCCGACTCCATACAGCTCCGACCACTGTGCATTGATTCGATATTGTTAAAGTCTTTTTTCTTATAAAAATAATAAAGTGTGATACAATAAAAGTAATAAAATTCCTATAATACAAAACAATGACCATTGGAAAAGGAATTGTAACGTCTAAGCCTCAATTTTAGAAAAGTTGACACTAATCCAATATTATGTTGTATTTTCTTTAACCCTGAAGGAAAATAAAGCGTATCAAGTGACTAAACTGTATATTAATTACTCTTTAAACTCTACCACCAATTGCCTTAGCCTTATTTATGCTTGCATTAGTAAATGCTGATTCATTAGTGATAAAAGAACAAAAATTAAGCGAAAATAAAACAAAAATTCAAATTTTCATTTGACCAATCAACAAATTAAAAAATTAATTAATTATTCAATGTTACGACTCTCAAATCAAAAGGGTTTAATCGTAATAATAATACAATATTTCAATTAGCATTCATTCAAAGTCAATTGAACCATAAATTGGGCAAATTAATGGTCAATATATGTGCTCAATAATCTTTATTAAAAAGAAAGAAAAAATAAAAATAAACAGTCAATAAAGATTAGATAAAATTGTTTATAAATGCACATGCCACGTTTTAAGCATTACTGTAGTAAAATGATTATTCAAAAAACTTATTAATAATTTGCAAATTTTATTTTATATTTTTTTGAATAGTTTACCAATTTAAACTTGATGAACTTAGGTTAGGTTAGCTAAGAGAGACAGTCGATTCGTTTCGATACACTGAGAGCCTCAAGTGCACAAGATTCCAATGAATTGAAAATTTAACGTAGAACCAACCACACAAAAGTCCATAATACTCTTACGTGAGACATCTGATAGATCCTGGAAAGAAGTACATCCGAAGAAGTATGGTGATGCTTCACATTGTCATTTTCACTCTTTTCTCCGCAGTTGCGACAGTACTCGTCTAACTTTTCGCCAAATCGCTGTGCATGTTAACCTATAAGACAATGTGCCCTAACCACAGATGCAATTAAGCGGCTGCTTTTTTTCTTCAGAAAAATTCCGCATCTACTTTCAAGACGGGTTAACTGCCTGCCTATCCGACAGCCCAGCCGTATAGTATACCAACCTGCATGGTATCACATCAAAGTATGAATTTACAGTCACGACTTCTAAATTTTGTAAGCCCAGAAGCTCTTATATATCCCTGTATTCGCCACGGGACCAATGTGTTGCAACAATTGGTGGCAGATTTCAAGACTTTAACTACTGACCGGCTACACCGTATAGAACTACAGCCCGTTAAGCCAGTTCAGAGTCTCCCTGTTAGCAAAGATTTCTGCCTGGCAAAGCAACGTCTGCAAAAGCGAGACACCTCGAAAATACTCTAAAAGCAACATCTTCTCAAAAAAAAAAAGATTGCCTTTGTAAGTTGTATTGGGTGATTTTTTAAGAGCTATAGGAAAATTTTTCAAAGAAAACACATAAAATTCAGAAAAATGCATGAAAACTTTATTTGAATCGATAGTACGGTCCATATAATTTATTGTTTGAAGATTATTTCATGCAAATGTTGACCGCGACTGCGCCTCAAATGGTCCATCCGCTTAGTCCAATTTTGGCATACTCTTTGCAACATTTCGGCCGGTATCTCACGAGGGTCGCCATGGTCTAGTAGGTAGTGTGCTGGCTTATTAGACGTAAAAGCCAGGGTTCGAGTCGCAGGCCAGACATCAAAAATAAAAATTAAAAAAATAAAAAAAGTATATTTTCGGCGATTTCTTCTCAGTTTCTCAAAAAATCTGTCGTTCGGAGTCGACTTTAAACTGTAGGTCCCGCCACTTATGTATAAAATTAACACACACAACATAAGTGGTGTGAGAAACTGCGGGCTTCTTGGGGACGATTGCCTGTAGACTGTCTAATGGTGAAGGTATAGCACTGGCCATTTTATAGTCACCTAGCAGCAACTCGTTTCCTTGCCGTTCGCATCTTCCCCCTTTCCACCTTTCCTAAAAAACCTGCACAATGCACTGCATGAGTAGGGGCCATCCCCTGAGTGCTGGTTTCATAAAAAAATAAAAAAAAATGCTTCAATGTTGTCTTCCAATGCGTCAATTGAAGCGGGCTTGTCTGTATAGACATGAGCTTTAACATAGCCCCACAAAAAATAGTCTAAAGGCGTTACGATTCGCAGCATCTTTGAAGAAGTACGGTCCAATGATGCCACCAGCCCATAAACCGCACTAAACTGTGACTTTTTCTGGATGCATTGGTAGCTTTTGCAATGCTTCTGGCTGATCTTCACTCCAAAATCGACAATTCTGCTTATTTACGTATCCATTGAGCCAAAAAATGAGCTTCGTCGCTGAACACAATTTTTCGATAAAGAAGTGGATCTTCGGCCAACTTTCCAATTTGCCCATTTTGATAATAAAATTCAATGATTTGCAAGCGTTGTTCGTTTGTAAGACGATTCATGGTTAAATTATAAACCAAACTGAAGACGTTTGACAGTGAAACAAAACACGAAACGTGCGTGAGCTGTTTAAACCAGTGTTGCCAAAAAGATAATAGCTAAAAAATCACCCTTTAATTATATTTAAGTTTCCTCCAAGTACATTTACATGCTTTTGTTAACAAAATACAAAAAAATCCAAAACTAAATCAGACACCATGGCGTATGAATATTATTTTTACATATGAATCATACGCATCCTAGCATATAAACTCTTGGATTTAAATATCAATGTCAAATGTTACTTTTTCTATTAAAAAGAGAATTGTGGCAAATAAAGTTAATAAATCATTTTTTTTATTTGTAAAAAAAAAAATTTGCATCAAATATTTACTTAAAACGAATATAAACAATTTTGAAGTACCTTTTATTTCTTCCTATAAACGATAATAATACAATACAATCACAAAAAAGCCAATAACATTCAAAAGCTAGTGATCTAAAATAAATATTTACAATATTTTCACAGAGTATTTGCAAAAAATATTGTAAATAAAATTGAAAAAAAAAATTACAAATAATTTTCGTTTTTTTTCCAGAATTCATGGCTTTATGAGTGTTATATTGTGCTCTTTAATATATTTTGTTTTAAATTCGTAGCAGTCGCAAGAAAGAGTTTTAGAACACAATGCCTAAAACAAAATTACGTCAACGACCTGGTAACTATTTATGTGGTTTAGCCAATTGGCATCCAACCTGGATGCAACGCTATGCCAATACAAAAATGTTTATGGCCGTATATGGCTTGTTAGGCACCATACAAGCCATGTCGTATATGTACTTCATAGTGACATTGACGACCATTGAGAAGAGATTTAAAATACCCAGCCAAACAACAGGTTAGTATATGTATGCATGTATTTTTAGTTTTACAGTGAGTGACAAAAGAGACAAGACATTGATCAAATGTAATATTTTTTTGTAATTTGTTTATGATTTCAACTACAAACGAAACTTAACACTATTATATCTATTAACACTATTATATCTATATATATATATATTAGATATCTTTTATTTTCCGGTTAAATCCAACGACTATTTTTTGTATTTGTATTTGTATTTATTAAATTTGGATTTCTGATACAACAAGACATAATATCTTATAATTTAAAGTACCAGAATCAGACAAGTTATATTAAAGACTTATAAATTATATATGTGTATAAAAAAAAAGAAAAACAGTAATATAATATAAAAATTAAAATAAAAATAAAAATAATTAAATTAATATAAAAAAAAATAAAATAGAATATTTACAATTTACATTTACAGCAGATTACGTTTGATAAAATGTATAAAGTACATGTTTAAATTTATTTGCGTTGCTAATAACTTGCACGTTTGGAGGAAATTGGTTCCAGAGTCGGATGCTTAATATGAAAAATTGTCTCTCAGACGCTGCATCCCGATGAGGAATCTGCAAAATACCATTTCCTCTTAAAGACCTCATGAATCTTAAGCGTTTGCGAAGATATTGTGGGTGCTCTGATGTAATAATTTTGTGAAGAAAAACCAAGTTTTTTAACTTTATATAGTTATTAAAGGAAACATTAAATATGCGGTTGGAGTAGTGAGAGAAGACATGATCAAATCTCCTTAGGCAGAATATGTAGCGTACAATGTTGTTGAAAGTACTGTTGAGTTTCGCGGTGTCTTTTGAATTACAGCCGGAGAAGACTTCAGATGAATACTGCAAAATTGGTATTAAATAAGTTTTAGCCAAGAAGTAGTCTTATTCTCGGTGGAGTGTAATACTGTGAAGCCCATAAGCACCTTAGCATACTATAAACCCTTCCACATGTTTGGTTTATGTGATCCGACCAGGTTAGCGTACTGTTGAAAACCACGCCAAGATTTCTGGCACAATTAACAATATCAATCTTGCTACTACCCAGGAAAACATCAATACTAGAGTTAATCTTTGTGGATTTTTTGCATATTACAATACATTTTGACTTTTTAGGGTTAATCTTTAAACCATTTGCAGTCGCCCAAAGAGAAATATTATTAAGGTCAGTGTTAAGATCTTTAACTCCAGTGTTGATGGAAGCTAAAGAGCAATCAAGGTAGAGCTGAATATCATCAGCATACATTTGAATTCTAGAGTGTTTGAGCTGCTCTGGTATGTCGTTAGCATAAATGGAATATAGTAATGGTCTCAATATTTTAGCTGCCTTTTCTAAACAACTTTTTTTCGAAATTCGCAATAGGACGCCAAATATTGAATTATTTTCTTCACAGAAACAAAAATTAGAATGTCACAAGATCCTATTCTATATTATATTTCTTATGAATACTGATTCTGATTTAAAAATCATTTTAAAAAAAATCATAAAAATTTTTAAATCTCTGTTTTCTAGGCATCATTCTAAGCGGCAACGAAATATCACAAATTCTACTATCACTTATATTATCGTATATTGGTGGCCAAAGGAATCGCCCACGATGGATTGCCTGGGGTATTGTATTTTGCGGTTTATCATGCTTTATATTGGCATTGCCACACTTTATATATGGAGCCGGTCAAGATGCCTTAGAGCTGACTAAAGAATATTATGAAATCGTAGGAGCTGATAATGTGACAAATACCATATCACTGGTTGTAGGTGAAAGCATTTTCTTTTTTCTCATTAATAGTCTGTACAAATTTAGTTTTAGTTCACATGCATACATACATAAAAATCTGCTTGAATGTAAAAAATTCCTCGAAATATAAATCTTTAAAGAATTCTGTCCAATTTAAAAAAAAAAATTGTAATTTGTTTTAGAAAAAATAAGCTCAAAACAAATCCTAAAATACGATTACAATATAATCAAATTAAATGTATTGTTGTTATTGTGATTTTGGATTTGATACTCATTGTGTACACATTGTGAACAAGTTTAAAATTAGAATACTGGTGACATTGTTTGCAAATAATAATGTGGTAATCATCATTAGCATCACTTATACTCATTGCATCGTTTGTGTATTATAGTAACGCTCAAAGAAAAATGTTGGTAAGACAATGAAATAAAAGTATAGTTGAAATATAGCAACCTGCATCGCTACACGAATTTTTCGGTTTCAGGATGGTTTAACGACAGTCTCTGCTTTATGTTCAGTTGTTACAAGCCAGTTTCATACTTTACATATCATGTACACAAACTTTTCATTTGTTCATTAACATTTTTGTTTGAGGGTAAATTATGTCTTTACAGTTACTATCAACAAATATTCACCCCATCCATGTATTTTCCCTTCTCTTATATTATATAGAATTCGACTATTAAAAACTCCCAGCAATTGTGTGGCGGTCTTAAACTGGATCATGAATGCGAATCTTTATTATCGATTGTTCCTCTAATCTTGATATTCCTCTCACAATTTGTACTGGGCGTTGGCAATACACTGTACTATTCGTTGGGTCAAACATATCTCGATGATAATACAAAAAAGACAAATACACCGCTAATGCTGGCTGTGGCCATGTCACTAAGAATGATTGGACCCATAGTAGGCTTTTTTATTGGTAAATATTATTATCTTAACTAACAAATTCATTTTCTCTAAATTGTTATTAATTTTCTAGGTTATCTCTCCTTAAATATGTTCATTGATCCCAGTAAAACTCCTCTAATAGACAACAAAGATCCTAGATGGTTGGGTGCTTGGTGGTTTGGTTGGATGATTCTGGGCACTTTAATGGTATTATTTTCCGGTTTGATTGGTCTATTCCCTAAGGAATTGCCCAAAAAGACTAAAACATTACATAATTCACATTTGCCACATGTTTTAAGGCATGAGGAATTGCAATTAGATGAGGGTTTACCTTTAGGCAGAGGCTTTTCTTCTAATGCGGCCTTAGATACACCGGCACCTGGTACTAATGAATTTCCAACGCTCAAAGGTATGAATTTACTATCAAAACACAGTCAAATATTTATTATTTCTCTGTTTATTTTAGATTTCCCAAAGGCTCTTATGCGTTTGCTGCGCAATAAGCTTTTAATTTTTAATATTATCTCCGGGGTCTTCTATATTTTGGGTGCTGCCGGTTATATGACATTTTTAACCAAATACATGGAAGTACAATTTCATAAAACTGCCCAAAGTGCCACTATTGTTGTGGGTCCAGTATCTATAATTGGCATGGTAATTGGTTTAATTGGTTCCGGTTTGATTATATCGAAAAAGAAACCTTCACCCAGTAAAGTTCTTATGTGGAATGTAATTGTGGGTCTAGTATATATACTGGGTCAGATATCGTACATGTTTATGTACTGTAAGGATACCGTATCAATAGATCAAGTAGATGGCAAGTAAGTTTTTTGCCTAAATGTTGTAGTTTAAACAATTCTAGATGATATAATGTTCGTTAATAGACTAAATCTAACCGGCATGTGTAACGTTAATTGTGGTTGTGAAGATGTGCCATATTCTCCCATTTGCCATGAAGCTACAGAGACAACATTCTTCTCACCTTGCCATGCTGGTTGTCAGGCGTGGAATGCACAACTTAAGGTAAGTTAAGTTATTTATTTAAAAGCATCTGTTGATTACTAGCTCATCCAGATCATCTACATTTACGGCTGTTCTGTTCTAAAACAAATAATGTATCGGTTTACTTAATCATAATTCTCTAAAATTTCTTTCTAGTACTACTCCAACTGTTCCTGTTTACTACATACAAGCACAGATCAAATTACATCCACTACAGATCAAATCTTACCCACAGCTGCCAGTATTTTTTCAACTTTAAGCACTCAAGGCGGTTCTGCTTTACCAAAACTATTAGAACCGTTACTAGTCACAACAACATTAATACCAACAACAACTTCACTAAGACCATCTCCCACCACAGTGTCAGATTTTGTAGCAGATTATGCCACGACATTAGAAAGTGATGACACAATTTATTACAATACAGTCACTGAGAAAAGTGATCTTCTTACAAGATCTCGTAGATCCATTGAGGATATGACGAATATTCTTAAACCAGGTGTTTGTTTAAAGGGGTGCAACGTAGCTTTCTGGACATTTTCTGTAGCTTCAATGATTGTAAATTGGTTTGGTTCCTCTGGGCGTATTGGCAATCTATTGGTTAACTACAGATCGGTATCCACCGAAGACAAATCATTTGCTCAAGGCTTGTCGCTAATGATGATCAGTCTGTTGGCTCTAATACCAGGTCCCATAATATTTGGACGCATTATCGATTCCACCTGTTTGAAATGGACTAAAACATGCAGTGGCAATGGCAATTGCCAAATATATGACCAGGCATCATTTCGTTATCTTGTTAATACCGTTGCGTTTTGTAAGTGAAATGATATTTTTTTTTTTTATTTTCTTTTGTTATATACTTATCCCATTTATTTAGCTCTTACCGCCTTAGGCGTATTTTTCGATATACTGGTGTGGTATCATGGCCGCCATTTAGATTTGTATGGCGAACGAGAAGCCCAACGTTTAGAGGAAGCAGAACGAAGAAATAAACCCATTACACCGTTATTAGCGAAAAAGTAATGAAAAAATTACATTTTTTTTCTTTAATTAAACTTCAATTGCTTTATTAAGTATTAAGTTAAACGAATTTTTTACGTTTATTAGTCCTATGAACTATGAAATTTAAAAGTTATTGTAAAATTTCAGGATTTTATTTTTTGTATTTGTTATTGTTTATTTATTTGATAAGTATTAAAGTAAACTAATCATTTTGTAATTAATTAATAAACTTGATTCAGAATCTATTCCAAAAAATAGAAAACAAGAACAAATTAATAAAAAACCTGAATGGAAAAAATGGCCAGCTTATATTGCCCAACAGAAAACACATCTATGCCATGTCTGTACTTGTTGCCCTAATGTAACGCCAATTCGAAGACAGTTAAAGCTAATAACCCTGCATTAAATGTCAAAAGTTTTTGATTTCTGTACAACTCTTTAGAGAATTGAAATGTGATCTACGTTA
Organism: Sarcophaga caerulescens; assembly: GCA_927399465.1. NCBI lineage: Eukaryota > Metazoa > Arthropoda > Insecta > Diptera > Sarcophagidae > Sarcophaga > Sarcophaga caerulescens. The sequence goes on along the minus strand of OV656866.1, from coordinate 15,705,713 downwards.
CCGGTACCACTATGTAAAATTTTGAACAAATTATGGAACCACTGTCCCTCTCTTCCAATCTATTCTATTCTGTAGGGCCGACGAGCTCGCCAGAGCTGGTGCGCTCCTTCCGGAATCCTCTTCTGTTGAGGTGGGTATACCACTTGCATCGGTCAAGTTAACCATTGCGCGGAAATTCTTTCGGGACGCCAACCTATCCTGGGTCAATAAGGAGTCCTGCTCCACCGCTAGGCTCACCTGGCCCTTGATGGATAAAAGGCATACCAACCAATTACTTGGTCTTGGTCGTGACGTCATCTCGACTACAGTGGCCGTGCCGTAATGGGTAGACACGCGGAAAGAATGAGGCTCCCTTTTAACGACTTCTGTCGTGGATGCAGGTCCTCTGAGGAAGAGGAGACTGTCATTCACTTTCTTTGTCAGTGCCCGTCTCTTGCTAGGTGTAGATATAGGTTATTTGGCTCCCCATTCCTTGTTAGCTTAACGGAGCTATCATCCATTGATATCAAGGATATAGCTTCGTTCATCAAACTTTCTGGCTGGTTTTCCAGTGCGGGGTAGTCGTGCTTCCGTTGTGCAGCCCTTGCGCTGACCAACTTCTTCCTTTTCCCTCATTGTGGTGGAACTTGGTCAGTACAGGGACTGCGTTCACCCGTGGCATCACAACGGGCCGCTATGCGTGCTCAAGTGAGCTTTGTGACATCAGAGCTACCACTCCGACCTAACCTAACCTAATCTATTCTAAGTATGCTAAGGGCGATATAGAACACTGAAGCATTGTTTTTAAACAAAATTGCAAAGAGCGGTACAACGTACAGCTTTCCTTATAGCCCAACAAAATTTTTCCTAAACTATTTAGAAAGAGTTAAGTGCTCCTCCAGCTTTATTGAGTACAAAAGTTGATGACTTGAAAAATTTGTAGAATTTCTTGATACGCAGATTGCCCTGGTGTTGTAAGACAAACGTATTTATTTGACTTTAATAATATATTATTATTTTATTTGGTTTGTTTTTATTTATTATTAATAAAAAATGTTTTTTTTTTCTTCTTTTCTTTTTTTATTATCGTTATTTTAGGCATATTGATGTTATATTATTTTTTTATTTTATTTTTCATTTTTTTTTTTGTGTATAAATAATCGCTTTTTCTCCATCATTTGAAATTTGTTTTTTTTTTTTCTAAATGAATTTCAGTTTTTTTAGTAGTAATAATAGGGAATTGAGTTAAATTTTGTTTTTGTTGTTTTTTTATTTAAGTTTTTATTTGAACCGTAAATTTTTATCGCAAGTCAATATAAAATTATTATTTTTTTTTTTTAATTAAGAAAAAAATTAAATTTGTTAACCATCAAAAATATTGTAGTTTGCCTTGTGTTTGCCTTTTGTTTTTTATTTGACATTTCGGGTAGTAGTTTAATTTTATACATTCACATGTTACGAATACATAAAAAAAATGCATTTATGAATTGATGTTTTTAAAGTTAATTTCATTAACCAATTGTTTTTATGTATTTATGTTGTGTTTTTGTCTTTTATTAAAAATGTTTAAATTTTAGTTTCGTTTTTTTATTATGTTATAATGTTTAAAGCTGTAAATACACTATTTGTTTTTTTAATTTTTATTTTCTTTCAATTTCAAAATTTGCGATTAAATAAAAGCAAATGCAACATCTAAATGCTTAACAGACAGACAGACAAACTAACTGATTTGATAGAATTAGAAAAGGGATGACATTGAAAAAAAAAATGAAAAAGATGCAACCAAAGAAGATGGAAAGATTCAATATATGGATTCAATATATGAATGTTTAACTAAAACAATATAGTCAAACAGGCTGCTGCATCAATTTCTAATAATAAGCTATAATTATGAAAGACCTGAGGACTAACTGTGTATTGCGTTCAGTAACCAAAACTTTAAATTTTCAAAAATTTCCTTGAATTAAAATTGGAGACACCTTTCCCACGATTTTTTCTTTCTCTCTTTTTTTTGTGAAAAATACATAAACAATTGGGCGTTTTTATATAATTATTTAACATTTTTAAACAAATTAAATTCAAGTGGAAAAGAAAAAAGATTAGATAAGCAAAAATACCTTCAAGCAAACATGTACTTTAATTTCAATAGAAATAACTTTTAAGGTATTGAGCCAATGAGAAAGCAATTTGTGTGTATTTTCGTTTATAATATAAACTTATGGATCGATTACAGATAATAACCGTGCTTTAGTTCAATTGCTAATTGTTAGAAAAGGAACATTTTAAAATTTCATTTGCAAGAAACTCAAGTTTGGAATAATTTTTAGAATTTGCCTTCTTCAAAATTATCTCCGAAACCATTCTACTATTGAAGATAAAACAAACATAAACTAGGCTAGGTCTAACAAAATCAAATGCCTCATATACATATGTACATACATCCGCCTGATCACTGAGAAATTGTCAGTATACAGGCAAACCAGTAAAAAAGAAAGAAATTAAAATAAAATGAATTTGGAAAGTTTGAATGTATATTTTTCTCTTTATCGTTTGAATATTTACGTATTCAAAACAGAAACACTATGTTTGCAGAATGCGCCTCCCAGACATTTGTAGTGTGTTTCAGTCAGAGATAGTGAAAATAAATTACACTAGGCCCACAGTGCCAAGTAACAAATACCCAACTTTTTTCATATATCTATCTCTCTCGGACAGCCAAACGACAATCAGATCTACTTAAAGTACAAACATCAGGTTCATACTGGTTGGCATATGACGTGACTAGACTTCCTTGTATGACTTTCACGATAGTTTTGTTAATCTAATATTAGTTCTTCATCACAGGGCTATCTTGTTTAACTGATGGACTTGCTAAAGCAGGCACAGTCCCAAAGAAAACCAATTCACACATGAGTATATATCGGTATACCTTTTACCTCCTTTAAGCTGTCGATTAAGCAATGGTAGAAGTTTGTCTTGTTGTCAGATTCAACTGGCCTAAATAGCATAAGAAGCGTACACATCTACTACTTAAACCGGATCGTATGTACTTTTCTGCCATTGTATTTAATCTTTCGGGTCATTGTGTTGATTGTAGATCGATTGAAGAGGAAGAGAGCATTGTCCAATTTAATGGCCAATGTCCGTCTTTGGCTCAACGTAGACTTCTCTCATTTGGCTCATCTTTCCCAATAGTCTAACGCAGCTATTACTGGATATTAAAACGATAATTAAATTTATTAAACTTTCAGACTGGTTTTCAGCTTAACAGGACTTATTAGTTAGTTCCAGGGGTATATCATCATGTGCTTAAGTGATCTTTGATTTAACAAAGCTGCCACTCCCTCCTATCCTATTCTGTTACCAATTTAATTTGTATTCTCACAGGTACATTTAATCAAAATATGCCTCATTTAATACGGTAACGTCTATGACAACTGTACTACTATTGAATACTAAAAACAGGATTCGTTTAAAGTATCTTCTTAAAAACGGAATAAAAGTTGTCGAAGGTGTATGAGAAAAAAACTGGTACAAAGCATGCATGTTTCTTACAATATATTTGTTTTAATGTTTTTCTTTCTTTTTGATTTCAACTGATCTGAATAAGCAAAGGCTTAAAATATTGTATTGTGTATATTTAAATAAGTTTATGAACAATAATAATAAAAGCAACATAATTGTATAAAAAAAATATGTTTTTTTTTTTGTTTTCTTTATAAAAGGCAACAAACAAACTTGTTTATATTAAGAGAAAATTAATTTAAAAGCAGTTTGTGTTTGTTTCCTTTTGTTTTTCTTTTCTAAATAAGAAGTTTGTGGTAAAATAAAAGTTAAAGAAAGCAGCAACAGGAGGAATAAATAGATTTCTTAGGATCAAACTTTATGTATTAAATAAAAAATAAAAAGATGAAGCAATGAGTGAGTGAGTGAGTGTTTCTTCTCGCACTATACATGTATTAAATATATTTTGTTTATTTTTAAATTAACTGTGAGGCCTTTGCAAATTGCTTAACGTAATTTTAGTGACTTTAGTTAAGTTTATTCATTCTCATTTAACTTTTACTTCTTTTTATTTTTTTTTCTCGCATCATTATGAGCGGTTGTTTGGTGTATTGGTGTTATAGCTTTTCTTATGTTTCTTTCGATGATTCATTCGTGTAAACTGAATTAGACTGAACAGACTGAACAATTTTAGAGAACTTAATTAAATTATAAAAATTAGAAAATCATTTCATTCAATTCACTAAACATATGTTTCAAGTTGTCCAATGAAAACAAAACGAAAAACGTTTAAAATAAAATACATTTACGATTAATGTATTTGCTAGTTTCTTAGTTTCAATTTTAGTTATAAGCTGAGTTTAGTTTTTCAGTTTGTTGTTGCTTAAAATGGGTGGCTTTAAACGTTATTGTTGTTGTTATTAATATGTTGTAAATCATTCTCACCTCTTTTCACCAATAGGCTTTTAAATTTTTGTTTTTTTTTTTAATATTTCGTGTAAATTTCTTTTTTTGTTCCTTTTTTTTTTCTTTGTTTTCTATTAAATCAAAAATAATAGTAATAATCATATATAATTCTTTCTTGTTTTGTTCCATTTTGTTTTAAATATTTAATAGTAATAATATAATATATATATTTATATACGACGATTTTCTTTACTTGTTTTTTGTTTTTGTTTTATAATGATCCTTGTTTTTCGTTCGTTTCGTTTTTTAAAGTTCATTTTATTTAAGAATAGGTTGCGGTTTTGTGTGAGTGTGTTTTTTGTTTTATTATTTTAATTTATTGGTTTCCTTTTATGTACTGTATTCAATTTTTTCCTATTTGACGGCTGGGCTTAAAAGCCTGGTAAAATTAGGTCTTTATTTTATTTTTTATTTTTAAAAAGGCGGGGCTTGAAGCACTCAAGAAAAAATTAAAATAAAAGTAAGCTTGGCTCAGTTTACTCGATCACCTTCAATACCTTGCCAATAGCAATAGTTTTATCTAAAATTATATGAAAAGAAAAATAATGATATTAAATAAGTAAAAGCATATGTGCGATATGTGAAAATTAATAAACTTACTTTCGTCTCTAAGAGTAAATCTTCCCATTTGTGGGAATAGTTTAAATTGTTCTAAGCAAATCATTCCAGAACATTCAATTCGCATAATTGCCACCTGATCTTGTTTAACGAATCTTGGACGTGATTTTGATTTATCGCCGGTCTTTTTATCAACCAAACAGATGAGGGCCTGTAATAAATAACAATTTAATTGTAAGTAAAAATGTTTAAATAAACAAATCTTTATTTATTCTATGTTGAGTTTTTGCTGTACTATATAACTTCAAACTTATAACCTTATGGTTAGTATTACTACCTAACTTCCCACACCACCCATGTTATCTTTGTTATATCCATGAGTATCGTGCCCTACAGTTTAATGTTTCGACTTCGAACGTTTTGGGAGTATTTTGTAGAGGACTACTTTTCATTTTTTTTTTTTAAGCTGTCAGGGCTGAGGCTCATCTGCTAAGCAAACACACTACCCACTAGACTAACATCTCATCTTTATAAAGCTGCCTAATGTAATACAGAATACTAATACTATCTACAGCTACCTACAAATGTCTTAATAAAAATTCAGATTTGGACTATTCAATCCTGACAGTAGAAACCTCAACTTTGACTGAATTTGGGTATGTGATGCCATAGAACATATACAACGAAAATATAAAGTCGAATATTAAAAATATATTATATATCGAAGTACTTATCTAGCATAAAATTCCTATTTATCAAGCACTATTTCAATACTAGTGTGTACAATAAGTTGTGTAACATTTTCTCCTATTAAACCTTTTAAGAAATTAGTTTGGATGCAAAATAGTTATTCCTTCAGAAACGTAATTTTCTCTAAACTATGAATGCTTACTTTAACGGTAACTTCTTCGGCTGCACAATGTATATGCATTACAGCTGAGTAACCTGCACAGATAATTGATTTATGCTCTAAAATTACAACTTGAGCGTCGAAAACTTTGCCCGTCTTAATAGGATTAGAGGCGTCACACAATACGAAGCCGGGAGAAACATCTTCTTCTTCAATACCCTAAAAAATTTAAAGATTAAAAAATGTACCAGCAATTTATAAAATGAAAACAAACCTTCAGCTTAATTTTGACATTTTCACCAGGACCCACAGATGTTACTTCATCATCGTCGGACCACAGTTGATCAACAGCTACTTGTGTCTATACATATACATTAAATAATGAAACATTATTTCAAATATTTGTAATAAATATACACAACTCACTCTGTTTGGCATGACCAACAAGTTCTGTCCTTTTCGCGCACATCCCGATTCTACTTTGCCCATCACAACTGTGCCCATGTCCTTGTATTTATCAACGATGGGCATAATGAAGGGACCGTCAGCTTTGCGATTGAGCGAAGGCAACAAATCAATGAAAGGAATGAAAGCAGGCCCTCTATACCAAGGACAAATGGATTCGGGGATCGTATCACGTAAACCGGCTCCGCTTAAGCCTGAGCATGGCATAAAGGTTAAATCTTTAGCTGGATTAAAACCTAATTTTTTGAGGTAAGGAAGGATCTTATCTTTGCATTCGTTGTAACGAGCCTCATCCCAATTGACAGTAGGATCGTCCATTTTATTTACCAGTACTACTAAATGTTTAACGCCAGCGGTTTTGGCCAACATAGCATGTTCGCGCGTTTGCCCACCGCGATCGAAACCAGTTTCGAATTCGCCTTTTCTCGCCGATATAACCAAAACTGCTAAATCAGCTTGAGCAGCACCACCAATCATGTTGGGTACAAAACTCTTGTGACCAGGAGCATCCAATATAGTGAAATGTTTACGTTCGGTTTCGAAATAGGCACGGCCCACTTCTACTGTTTTGCCTTTGTCACGTTCCTCTTGGTTTGTGTCCAAAGCCCATGATAGATACCAACTTTCACGTGATTTTTCACGAGCCTCACGTTCGTATTTCTCTAAGGTACGCTTGTCTACCATGCCAGTAAGGGACATAATTTGACCACCTATTGTTGATTTGCCAGCATCTAGAAATAATAAAAATATTTTTAATTAAATGCACTCATTTAATTTTGATTAGTTACTTACCAACGTGACCAATGAATACAACATTAACGTGTTCTTTTTTGCTACGTGACTCTTCAACTTTTGCTATTTTTTTCTTTGACACTTTAGGTGTAGCTTCACCTTCGGTATCATCATTTTCGTCGACATCCTCATCATCGGGCGTAATGACTGGTTCCTCCTCAACATCCCAACTATCAGCTGGATCATTTTCTGTGAAAGTGTACGTTGATAATAAATAATCTTATCAATTTTTTTTATATGTACATACATATATGTATTTTATTTCATATTTAATAATATATATAAATTTGCTCTCAATCAATTACTATTTTCGGTAGTCTGTGGCAGGTAGTATCACAACAAGCAAGTGGAACACAAAATTTTAAGTTTATAAAGAACATAAAATTACTTTTTTTATGAAACGTACATATGTGCTTGAATAGAAAATATGGAACGATTAATATTGGTTCTTTAAATAAAGAAATAGCTTCTAAATAAGGGCATGCTGGAATGCAACTAATGTTTGTGATTAAATAAAATATTATATTAGGAGAATTCACAAGAATAATGCCTACAAGATTGCTTTCTGGCTAAGGTATTGCTAAGTTTACGATAAAGATATTCAGATTCTAATCACAGATTTTTAAGGATTTTCAAGGGTTCTATACGACATTCATTTTAAACAATATGGTACGGATATTCACATTGTTTTATGGTTTTTAAGGCCTTGAAAGAGATCTTAAAGACATGCATCCTGACCTACATATATATAGTAGATCTCTAAGTAATATGCTAATAAATTGAAGGTAAAGCTAAGGACAGATTTGGTCATGAATTTTGTGTAGAGGTTTTTCGCACGGACATTGAAAATGAAACATAACCTGCTTTGATGCACTGTCATGAACAGTGCCTCCAATGATAATAAAATGATTCCATTATAAACTTCCCTAAAACTGAAAAGAACACATTGTGTTGTGTGACACTGCGGTAATCATTTCATTTATGAAACAATTTACATTAGAAAAAAATTACACATTTTAAGTTTCTAAATGTAATACAAAAATAAAAATAGAGAGCGAGTGAAAGAAAAAGTTAACGTGTCAACGAAATAAAATTGCAAATTAAGAAAAACAAAAGTAGTGTTCAATGAAATAGTACAAAAACAAAAAATGACAAGTCAAAAGGCTAGCAGCAGCATACATACATTTACACATACAAACACAAACACAAGCGCACACGCACACACACACACAAAATAAATGAAGAGAAATTTCGTTTTCGCTTTTTTTGCAAAATTATCACTTTTATAAATAAACTCTTTTGATTTTCTGAAATACACATTAACTTTTAAGTAGATTTTACATGATCGAAAACATAAACATTACGTTTTATAAACCAGTTAAAACCTACTCGAGTTAGTTTTAGCCACCCCATAGTACTAAGATTGAGGTTAGGTTAACATGCAAAAAAAAAGTAAGAAAGAAAAAACAACTCAACAAATATTGAAAGAAAACTTAACACTCCTTAAATGAAATATAGCAAACAAGTAGTGGTTAATGTCCATCACAAAGTTGACAACAACAACTATGGCTACGACTACGATTTTTATGCCTGTTTCTAATGTGATTGGTCGTCATGACGTCAGTTATGGACATTTTGCAGTATTTGTTGTTTCCCTTATTTTTTGTGATTTAAATAATAATTACCATTGTTGGCTGCAATTTTATCAGCTGTATTTATATTTTCTACAGGCGCAGCGGCGGCCGCAGTCTTTATGGGTGAAGTTTGCATGGGTGAATCTGCTGGCGGTACATCGCCCTGATTGAGAGCATTTGTGGAACCTGAACCGGATGCCTCCGAATTAGGTGTGGTGGCAGGAGTGCCGCTTGTAGAAGCAGGCACGCTGGTTGTGTCCATGGGTGCAACTGTAGCTGCCGGCGTGTTGTCACTAGTATTTAAAGCAGTACTAGCTGCTGCACTGAAACTACTAAAACTTGGTACAAATTCAGCAGCGTTTACGTTTAATGTGGAGAATTTTGTGGACATTTCCGAATTATCCTGAGCCATTGCAGTAATTTTTTTTTTTTTTTTTAATAATTTTCCTTAGACGACTTTCGTTTCAAATCTCGCACACACACACGCTCTGCTCTCCTCTCACTCTCTCTGCTCCTTTCACTCCGGTTAACTAGATAACCTTCGATGATTATAATAGAAATTCTATTTTTCAATCTGGCTTTGTTTTATCCAATGAATTTTGTGTATGAGACGGACACGTTTCTTAAATAATTTCCAAGTTACTCAGACACTTGATATTTTCTTCTATTTTAGTTCTACGATTCTTTTGCTCTTGTTAGTGTTCCACCTTTCTACTTTTCTTTTTATTCACTTTCCTTCTTTACTCATATATTTTTTTAGCTTCCTTTTTTCTTGTCTCGTTTTACGAAAAATCACGTTTTCACTAGATTTGACGACAAAGGAATTTAAACCAACCGTAAGTCGTATTTTGTGACAAAATTTATCACAATTTCTTTGAAATTTATAAAATATTTTAATACGAGTTTTAGTATTAAATGTGGTTCGACAAAAAAGAGCACTTTTTTAATTGTATTAAAAATTATTGAACACAATTTAAAAAAGTTAACCACAACTATTCGCTTTTCAATTACTAAAAATGGCCACGCAGATAGTACAAAATTCAGTCACACCGCTAATATATATACAAGAGTTTGTGATTATGAAACTGTATGAATTAAGAAACTCAAATGATTGATTTCAGCAAACTGATGGAAAGAAATACCGTTCAGAACAGATTGAAATATAAATATAAAACGTCAACGACTTTGTACGGTAACCCTTTGTGAATAATAATCACAATATAAGCAGTAACGAAACGAATTTGACAGGAGCACTGTTCGAATGTAAAAGAGACAGCAAATATTACCAAAAAGTATTTCTGTCTCTGTCTAAAAGTAACTCTGTTTTGTTTATGTTTGTTTTCGGGGAGGATTTTTATTATTGGATAGAAATTGATGATATTGTGGTAGAATAATAGAATAATTATGCACATAATACGGGTTCTTGGTTGAAAGGAGATGTACCATTTTATTGGAGAAACGTAATTTGGAACTAGCGTATTTGGTGACACCTTTTATCGATCGTCACTAACTTAGTATTTAACCAATTGAGAGGTATATTCACAAATTCCTGAAACAAAAAGTTATGAGTATATATTTTGTTATATTTTTATTTTTACTTACCTTTTGCACACGGAACTTCTTTCATTATGTAGAGAAATTGCTAAGAGTTCAATTAATAATGAAAAAATTACGGAATTTTAACTTTTTCATTCAAGAAATTAATAAATACTGGTAATATACACAAAGTTCTACAAGAAAAAAATTTTATGAGCAATATGTGTTATTTGATCTTGATATATTTAGCTTCTTACTTATCTTTTGCACAAGAAACTATATTCGTTGTGACCAAAAACCACACAAATTTCTATTAATAATTAAATATTTACGAATTTTTAAAATTTTCATTGAAGAAATTAAAAAATATTCTAAATTTTCCCTTTTCTAACACAATATAAATGTTTGTTTACATTTAATTTTTCTGCTTTATCCATCAGTTTTCCCTCTGTACAACTGTTGCTTCTAACACATTTGGTTCGCAACACTTATAACATTTTTTTTTTCTCCCTCTAGTTGGACCAGTGTTTTTACGCTAAAAGCCTTTTTCAAATGTCATTGCTTTCGTTACTGCTTAGCTGTGATAATAATAATAAAATTCTTTAAATAGTTTAGGTATGTTCAAAAAATTCTGGCTCGTTGAGTATATATGCAGAAGCTTATTCGTGTGAAACTGCATTATCTTTGGCAACTCGGCAGGATAAAAAGTAGTGCCAAGTTCGAATGCAAATGGAAATTAGAAACGAAATGCCAAATAACCAATAATGCTTACTTTATTTATTACTAATAAAATGAAGCGTTTATTTTTATAGGAGACATTTCAAGCAAAGGATAGTGAGAAAAAACAAAATTTTATAAAAGAAAATAAACAAATAAATAATAATATATTATTTGATAGCAAATACAATTTAAAGCTTTTCTTCTTTCATTATTATACGGTCAGATATTACAATGTGAAGATGAAATCTTATTAAATGTAATAAAATATATTTTTTGAATGATTTCTATATGAAGCAATATGGTAAATATAATAGACTAAATTTTGGAAAGTAAATTGAATTAATAGCATAAATATATATGAAAAAAGCCTATAAATCATTTATTTTAATATTTTACACTAATATATCATCTCGATGATATTAAAACTGAAATCAGTATTTTATGCTGGTAATATTAATACTAAAAGTAGTTGGCAACACATTTTTTTGGAGATGCCATATTGCGAAGAGTTGGTAATTATGATAATGAATTCGTTCATTTGTATTTGACTATTCTTGCCGTGTGGACGTGTTTCGGGATTTAGAAAAAGTAAAAATCCGCCATATTAAAAAATATATATAGGCTATTAAGTAAAAAGCCACGAGATAAAATAGTTTTTGTATTTCCTAATTTGTGTTAATTAAAGCCGTCAAAATTAATAACCGAAAGATGAATCACAATAATAACAACGGCGGTCGCCCACCGCCAAGAATTGATGGAATGATATCACTTAAGGTAATTTTTTCTCCAACTTTTATAACCTTTTTTTAAGTTTCTTTGACGCCTGTACCTAAAAACAAAATGGCGTCGCCGTATTCATATTGAATAAGAGTGCTTAATCGAGTTTTGTATGGATTTTGAAAGTATTGAAATTTATTTTAATTTCTTCTGATCGTAGGTGGATAATTTAACATATCGTACTACTCCAGAAGATTTGCGACGAGTTTTTGAACGCTGTGGTGATGTTGGTGACATTTATATCCCACGCGATCGTTATACCCGTGAGAGTCGTGGCTTTGCATTTGTTAGGTAAGTTGTATGTGTGTGTGTGTATATATATATATTTGTTGAATGAAAGTTAATTACATTAAGTTAAGAAAAATTAGTAGGTGATATGGTGTGGTGAGAGGGGAAAAATTTTTTTAATAGCCGGAAAGACATTAAGATACTGCTACGCATTATTTTTGCTTGTCATGATAGTAATATTTATGCGCCGTTTTCATTTATAGATAAGTACTAGTTTGTGTATGTATGTGTTTTACTTTTTCCACATTCTGTATAACAGATTATACTTTATAGGATTAATGCAATAATTAATAATTTTATATGTATATGGGCAAGTCATTGGTTTACTTGAATTTATTTTCATTTCCATAACAACGTGATGTTGAGCAGCTTATCAGTTTCATCACTTCCATGAAGGTAGTCCATATAGGGAATTTTAAAATAGTTTTCCAATTGGAATTTGGTTAGCTTTACAGGTGTAGATGTTGAAAATTAATTGAGTGACTGTTAATCAATAAACGGATGCATTCTCATTAAGTTCCACAAAGTTTAGGAAAAAAGATTGTAAAGACTTTTTTCTGATGCTTTGTCTATATTTAAGTTAAAAGTTGTCGCTTTTATATTTTAGTCTAATAAATTTCTTTTCTTTTTTTTTCTTGTAAGGTATAGTAAAAAGAATCTATTGTTGTAGCATTCAATTGCACATTAATGTTTCGTTTTGTTCGATAACTTGTTGATGTTTACAGGACTGTTCAATATGTCTCATAAATACATGTATGTTGTATGTATGTGAGTCAAATGAATCATTATAAATAGAAACAGGCGGGTGCCGGCTTTTATATCAAAATTTTAGTAAAACTATTAAAATTGCATTTTTTAATATCATAAAATCTGTTTCGATTACAAATTGATTTTGTTTAAAAAAATGCTATAAAATATACTTTTAACTTGCAACAGTCGCCTACGCACCTTTACTAGGCCTCTTACGTACAAAAGTGACATTAACACGATTTTTTTTTATCAGTCTTATAAACTAAGCAAATTGTATTTTACAAGCAGCATCTTTGGTATTCTCTTCAAGATGTTCTTTTGAAAATTTGCTGAAAATAATTTTGTTTTTAATTTGCAACAGTTGCCTACGCTCCTTTACTAGGTGACATACGTACGAAAGCTACAAATAATTAAAATGACTTTCAGTTGAGGGTATTTTTTTATATAATAATTGCATATTATATAAAGTATGGAATATAAATATATTAATAATCTTAGTAAACTTTATATCTAATATATTTATTACAATGTTTAATGTTTCTTTATTATTGAATTGATATATTTCAGATTCTATGACAAACGTGATGCTGAAGAAGCTTTAGAAGCCATGGATGGACGTAAATTAGACGGTAGGGAGTTACGCGTCCAAATGGCACGTTATGGCCGTCCTACATCACCATCAAACAACAGACGTAATAATAATCGTCGCGGTGGTGGTGGTGGTGGTCGCCGTCGTTCACGCTCTCCCATTCGTCGTCGTTCCCGCAGTCCACGTCGTCGTTCGTATTCACGTTCTCGTTCACCACAAAGTCGTTCACCCGTCAGACGTACTAAGTTTTCGCGTAGTCCGATAAGGCGTTCCCTCAGTCGTAGCGGTAGTCGAAACGGCTTGGGAGCTATTGGTGGCAGTGCAGGTGCCGACAGAGGACGCAGTGTATCACGTAGTCGCAGTAGGTCATAAAGACTTATTTATAAAATTATAAGGCATCAGTTTGCAAATGAGCAAAGAGGTAAAACCCCCCACCAAACTATTTTTAATTTATTTGTTGTCATAACTGACTGTCTCTCTCCATATTTGTAGGTCTCTCTCAATGCATCCGTTTAATATATAGGATAATTGGCTTTTGGGGACGTTGTATTTTCACTTATTTTTAACACAATACGTTGCTGTTCAATCAGCAGGTATATAAAATAATAATTTAAATTTTAATACAAATTTACTTTTAATTTACTACGTGTCAACACCAATTATGAAAATTAACAAAAACAAAGTCGATATTTTTTTCGGTTTGAAGAGAATATCAATTTTTCCCATATAATTACATTCTTTAATTTATAAGTGTCAGCTACCTTTATTCTTTATAATTTGGAATATCAAAATTATAACAAAAATTCGCCTCTCAGGAAGGCGTTAATAATTTTTTTTATCGCATTCAAAATAAAAATATATACAAATTATATGTGTATAGTGTCTCAAAAAAATAAACAGATTAACATAAAAAGTTTAATATTACTTTCTATTCGTATTCTAAACACAAAAGTTTGAAGTAGCACTTGTTTTACAATTACATTTGATTAATAATACTTTTAGTAGAGATTTTAGAGCGTAACCTTATACATTCAATGTAATTAATAAAATGTGAAATATATATATAATATATATATAATATACAAACATTGTAAAGTAGTTTTTGACAAGAAATAGGATTATCAGATTTATTTATTTATTTTTTCTTAAATAGTTTAAACAAAAATAAGAGAGAGAGAGAGAGAGAATGAATACATTTAGAAAATTAATCATTAATTAAATGCCTTTTTTAGTTTTTATTTTTCAACAACTTTTTCTGTTTCGTTTTTATTTCGTTGCTATTAAATTAACTTTTAAAACTTATAAAAGAAAACACTTGTAATAATTATAAATCATTTTATATAATGCAGGCATATTAAAGCGGTTTGTTGGCTGGTTATTTTAAGCAGAAGGCAGACTTAAAAAAAATGTAAAAAGAAAAAAGAAATAAGTTTACCAGTCTAAAAAGTAGTGAAAATTGAAATGTTATTGAAGGTGCAGAGAGCGTGTGTAAGCTGCTTAGACCTGTCTCCTCATTGTCACCATTGATCAAAGCTGCTTAAGCGGGTATTAGTTGCTGCTGCGGCTGCGATTGTTGCTACTTTTGCATACGTAATCTAAAAGCTGTTAAAACTTCTGAAGCGGTTGCTGATTATGTTGTCTGCTGCAACTTGTGTATACGGTGCTGCTCTACCCACCCCTTCAGTTTCTTTCGATATAAAACTATCAATTTAGCTGATTTTCTTATACATTGAGAAAAAAATAAAATAAAAGAGTGATTTTATACGGCCCCCAAACTACAAGCAAGCAGCATTCGACAGAAGTAGTCAGCAGATCGGTGTAAAATAGTTTAATCAAATGGCAGCATCTATTTTCCGCCTTGTTATAAAATTAAGAAAAGAACAGAACCACAACAACACAAGCCGCCATTATTCTATTATACATCCTGTGGTAGCTGTGCTGTGCAGATACTAATCGTTTTGTGCGTTCCATCGTACTCTCATGGGCACACAACAGGTCTAGTGGTTGGTGAAATTGAGATGAGTGTTGGTGTTCATATTGGGAACGGTTTATGTTAGCTAGAGTTTATTAATTGCTGTCTTCATCGTTTGCTAAATATAAAAAATAATACGCAGAAATGATAATTGTAGCAGGAGGTTTCCAGTTAAGAAAAAAGAATAAATTATTCCTCTTCTTCGACGATCCTTGTTTGTAGCAGTATATGGTTGGTTGGTGTTAGTAGCTGTTCGTTTTCGATCGTTCGTTTTATTTTTTATCACAGAAAAAAATTGTAGCACAGGTTCACGCAGAAGCACGGCAGGCACATAACACATCTACATCGGACCAACTACGTTCGGATTTTATATATTGAGGACCTAATACAACACGCACAATTTTAAAAACCCGTAAGTAAAAGTTGAAGTTTTTAATCAAATATTTCTTTTTCAGGTTAATAAAAACTACACACTGGCAATTATTAAGGCCTATGTTATGTTTAACTTTTCTTTGAATAAATAAAATTTCAATATTAAAAAAACCTGAATTTCTTCTCATTTATTTAAACTTGTATAGTCTTTTATTCGAAGGTGTAATGACTGGGTATCTGATCATAAGCGAATCGAATATTTCAGAAAAATCATAATTCTAAACATTTCTGCAATGATATCTTCCAATCTTCTCAGAGACGAATGCTTCAAGTGTCATTTCTGTTGCCATTACTAAACGATCCATTAAAAATATTCCAATTATTGGATCAGACCATAATCTGCTAAGTCGAAGTATTTCCACGGTTTGATGGCTTTACAGCAATGCGCTCTTACCTACTTAAGTTGATAATAGGGATTTAATAGTTTGAAGAGGCTTATTGTATTTGTACTATGGTTCATGTCAAAGAGAATATAATAGGATTATTATGACCAGCAACGGAAGTGCAGCTACGATGCCTGTAAGTTGTGGTTTGGGAACGGATTGCACTGGCTGATAAGGTATGCTATAGGCTGGCTATGCTCTGCAACAACTTACAGCACTCAATACTGTTGAACAAATATAATATAAAACTAAGGTCTGTTTTAGGGCATTGTGACGTTTGGGGATGGCTCTGTTTGGCCCCGTTGACCGCTCAAGGGGTTAGAGGAAGGTAGCAATTTTTATGACGGAACAAGGGAGATTGAACAACCTGACCCGTAGTTACCGGTATTTTGCAGAAACAATCTTAACATTGCTCATTTAACAATCAAATTAATTCTGAAACATAATCAGCAACCAAACCTCTACTCATAATATTTTGTATTTAAAAATCATTCACCATAGTATCCCTATATCCTAGCAACTACGTTAAAACTGTTTACATTTGTCAAACACTTTTTAAACATCATAAAAATAAATTCCAAACAATTTTAAAACCACAAAACTTTTCTACAATTGCTGGATTTGAAATATTCTAAAGATGCTGAGGATACGCAACTATTCATATGCACCATGCTTGGAGAGAGAGGGTCGTCTTATTTGCCCTATGCCAAAACCGCCGCCCGTCGACGATCCGCACAAAAACTGGTACGCTAACTTAAAACCATACGAAAGACTTTTCTATCATCAAACTTTAGCATCTGTTAGAACTTGCAAACGTTTTGTTGCTACATCAAAAATACCCAAAGATTCGCTGGATTTTCAACTGCAATCACGTTACGTACATTCACGAGATTATTTTCCCGAAAAAGTCGATTTTGTTTTGCAAGTAGAAACATGTCAGAAGTTGCCACAAACTTTTCGTATCCTAAGAAATACTCGAGATATTAGGTTGGAAAAGCCTGAATTAATGGGACATCCGTTAAAAATTGGTAAGAATATTAGTAAACATTTACTCCTTCAGTGTGGAATGTGAAAACTAATGTTTTTTTTTTCAAGGTGGCATTAAGGATAAGATATCACCACACAGTGTGAAATTAATTAACAGTGGTCCCCATTCCCAACTGGTTAATAATGGTTATTCACGTCAACCGGCCGATGGTAACTTTTTCCGTTATTAAACGAATATTTATGGGAAACGATTTTTGTTCAAAACTATTTTATATTTCTTTACAAAATTAATTCTTTGTAAGTTCGGTATAATAATAAAAAATTAAAAAAATACATTTTTGTATCATTTTGTATCATATTCACAAGCGAAATGCTTCAAGTAACTATCTCTTCCTCTTCTGCTTTACGTTTCCGTTGCTTATTTTGATTACGAAAACTTTTTGCGACTTTATCTTCTCCAATCCTAGATTTTGAAAACAACAATATTAGTAATCTTAACGGATTAAGCAATAATATGTGTATTCTTACATTATAGTAGCTCTGGTACCGGGACCCCAATGTGGTGTGGGATTTGCTTGAAATCTGGAAAGAGCCTGCTTTCTACTTTCAGGATTTGCCATGGGATGCAAACTATCAAAATTATATTCTTGGGTACACTCTTTGCTCAAAATCGCCTTAATAGGCGTTCCATCAATCATACGCTCCTCTTTAACGGGATGACGTTTATGCCAACATCTCAATATATCCCACAACACAGAAGCAGGTGCATTAGTTTTAATGGAATTCTTAAATGCATGTGAAAATGAGACCTTATAACCGGCATGTAGCAATGCTGAACGAAATTTCAAAACGGGTACGATTTCCAATTTTAAAACGGAGCACAGTTTGTCGAGTGTGTAATATAGTGGCACGTCGTCTAATTCTTCTTGGACGACAGTCAACACGCCAATCAATCGTCTCTGAGTACCAAGTTCGCTTAAGGGTTTCTCTTCGATTGCGTCTAGCAATTCCTGTACAAATGTCTTGTCATGTATGGGATCAGACCAAATGGGTCCACCTAACTGAAAAGAAAAATTAATATGCTTAATTAGACTAAATGCACTTGTAATTGGAAAATTAATTGCTATCCATATTTTTGATGAAAATGAAAATCTCGTTTAAGTTGCCAAAGAATGGAACCCCATAGACTCTCTTCGGGTTTCTTTTAGCTGCAGGGATATGACTAGTTATCTGAACGACTTTAACATGAACTGCATTTGTCCCCTAGTCTAAAACGCGATATGGTCTAAATTTCACATAATATTCGAATTTAATGACTGAAGATGTGTCAGACAGACAGTAGTTAATATTTCCGGGATCAGCTTTCGATCTACCAAATGGAGTCGAAGTCGTACTATAAGAGGGATTACCTCCGTATTGTATTCTTCTTTTACTCACATGATGTTTGTGTCCGCAATGTTCACAATTCATGCCCACTGGCGGTCCTGTGGGTATACCAAATTTAATCTGATTTGGATTTGAAGTAGTAGGATTCGGTTTAGTGGTGCCCAAAGGAGATAAAGTATACGTGTCACAGCCACAACATTGATAAATCATAGACTGTTTGCTCATGCTAAACTTGCACATGGCTTGACTACTAAAAACGCGTACAAAAATACGTACATAAAAATCCGCCGATATACTTAAAAGAGGAACAATATATTTGCCATAACGATTGGCATGAGTTTCAATGCAATGTAGTAAAATACGCAAAGCCATCTCGTGGCATGATTTCATGCGCAGAGGTACAGAACCATATTTTACATAACAGGCCTCTGGGGCATTACCGGCCAAAACGGCCATATCGGTCGCGGTGACGAGCAACAAGCCGCCATCAACTAAAGACTGTATGGCGCCATCAAGAAAGCGATTTGGACAACCATAAGGATCCAAATCGATGCAGTCGAATTGTTTGCCACTGGACGTTGATAAATACATAAGGGTCCTAAAACAAATCAGTTGTATTTTGTATGTAATTCTTTTAAGGGACAATACTTACATGGCATCCGCATGACTGGGTTCAATTATATGCTCGACCTGGTTGTGTTTGATGTTCTCCTTGATTGCTTCGACAGCGTTTTTGGAGAGATCATTGGCAATGATTTCTTTAACGCCAGCAATTTCTTTAGCGTAACGTATGCTACGCAAACCAGTGGCTGACAGAGCTTCCAATATTCTCAAGCCATTATCGTACTTAGTGCCAGCAATATATTCTTTATCACCATTATTAAGATCGTTGTCCGTATTGCCATTGGCGTCTTTTTTGCTTTTTTTTAAGAGTTTCTCCTGTCGCTCTCTAAGGAAACGTTTGAAGAACACATTAAGCACTGATATACTCAAATCCCGATTAAATTCCTGTACGGGATTGTAGAAAACATTGCCCCCGGAAACAATTTCAGCTGAACGTTCACGTATAATTTTGTTTATAGGATTTGTAATGGTTGTCTAAAAATAAAATTAATATGATATTGGAATACATTTTTCAGTTAAAATTAAAATACATACCTTTAATTCCTCTTTATCCACTTCCATTTTGTGTGCAAAACAAAAAATTTGAAGTCTACACGTTGTTGGCAACAGCTGATTGATGTCAGCAGCATCAACAGTTTAAAATACAAACGACCGTTGCATATAATATGAATTCGCCTTAATGCAAACCTTTATATACAATCAACAATGGCTCTTAAACTGTATCACATAACTTGGTGTATTTAAAACTAAAATATGGCAAGCTTAACTTTTTGAACAGCTGATCCATTTATATAGTGTTACGAAAAAAGAAAGAACGTTTTTCAATATTATTATTTAATTTTCTTGAAAATTTTACATTTTTCTGAAATGAATAAAATTTGCAGAAGCTTTATTTCGGTTCTAAGCCATACAAACTTGGAAAATACTTATACTTCAGCTGCCATTTTAGGACGTAACTTATCATTTAAAAGTGATTTGTCTTTGGATAAAATCTATCCCAACAGCCGTCTTCAAATTTTCACACCACCACCGGTAACATGCAACCAATTTCATAAAAAAAAAATAAATTATAATATTCTTTTTAAATTCTAGCCTGCCAACAAGGGTGACAAATTTTCTGGCTTCATACCCATAAACAAATTAGAAATCACTTACAGCCGTAGTTCTGGACCAGGTGGCCAACATGTGAATACGGTCAATACTAAAGTGGATATACGCTTCAAATTGTCTGAGGCAGATTGGATACCTGAGAAGACTAGGCAAAAATTGTTGAATGGGGTAAGCTGGCACAACAACTATTTCATGTAAAGTTTTTCCCATAAGGGCAATTAAGTTTTTGCATCTGAGAGTGTCAAATGTGTTGAATTTTTCTAAGTCGTATAATCACTACAAATGGCTAGGAAATAGAGGCTAGCACTAGGGAGGAGTTTACTTCCTATAGGCTTCACGATAAATGCAGTGTGTGTGACTAACGTGTTTGTGATCACAAAGTAAGCGAAGGTAATCCAAAACCTAGAAATATGATATACATAGTCAAGCTTCCTAAAAGCTACTGAGTTGGCACTGTTAGCTTGAGCTTAGTTTCAGTTTGTACGAACGAGCACACTGTGCATTTTCCTCATCCTTAAGGTTACTCAAAAACTTTCAACCACCTTTTAAGCTTTCTTCACGTTGGTTTTAGACACCGTTCAAGTCTTTTATGACTACCGGAATATTTAAGTTCTTTGATTTGAAAAACTGCTTGAATAAATTATGAAAGTATACAAAAATTCACAAGGAATCAACTTTATTTCATTCCTATTAACAGTTTTCTGTTTAATTCAATGCGACTGATTTTTACTAAAATAAATTCGATTTCCACAGATCATTTAGGATATACGAAACTTTTTCATCTGGTTTTTGTTGTAACAATCTATTTTTATTAATTTAAAAACACCTTTTAACAGCTTCAGAATAAAATCACCAAAGATGGTTACTATGTAATCAAGAGTGACGTAACACGTTCCCAGCAAATGAATTTGGCCGATGCTATGGAGAAGTTGAGAACGCTTATTAGAGAATACGAATATGAAGCACCAGCTGCATCAGAGGAAACTTTAGAAAAAATTCGGAAGAGGTATGATAACATTCTAAAATAAATTGAAAAATGCCTTTCTTTAAGAATGTCTTATTATTTGTATAGACAAGAAAAAGCAGCACGGGAACGTTTGTTCGAGAAACGTCAACGTTCTCAGGTAAAAGCTGATCGTTAAGGACCATCAGGCGTTGATATTTGAAACTAAGAACGATCGTGTTTAGTAAAGTTAAAAGAAGTTTTATGCTGTATTTTTCTTCGTTAAATAAATTGGTAATATTTAGAAATTTAAATATTTTTTTTTTATTGTTTATTCAAATTAAAGGCTTAACAAATCCTTCAAAATATTAAAAAAGGAAGGAAAATTTTTGTAAACAATAATAAAACGTAACAAACATCTTACAAAAGCAATAGAAAATTGTAACAAAATATACGGATAAAAAAAAGGAATATAATATAAATACAAAACCAACAGAAAGTACAAACAAACAAATTAAACATCAACATCATCTGAAGGATAACCGTAGCGTAAAGGATCTTCTTCAGCTGGTGTAACAATAAATTTTCGCCGCTTACGTTCATCACTGATGCCAGTTGGTGTATTAGTTCCAGATGTACATTTCGAATCAGTAGCCAATGAACTTGCCGTTATGGTAGTATCGGTGTTATTAACAATATTAATAGCGGGACGACCAGATTTCGAAGGCATGGTAGAACAGCGTGGCATCTATAAGGAATATTCATTATAAAAAACAAAAAACAAAAGGAGGAGAAACGTTTCTTACATTTTCACTTAAAAAGTTATATGATGTGCCAAAGTCAGCTAAACGTCCCGTAGTTCGACGACCCAAACCAAATCTATGCCTGTAAATGTTTTTTTACGTCAAACCATTTTAAATCAAACCATTTAATTTAAACCATCAAATATAATTACCTGTTCTGATGTGTAATGGTTGAATACATACGTTCAATACGATGTACTGTTGAATAGTTCTCTCTTATTGGTTCAAAGCTGGGCTCAAATGAATGACGAACACCTATTGGCGACCAGGTATTTTGATAGACATCCTCATCAAAGTGTATGTTACGTAAAAAGTCACGGTCAATGCCCAAAGCTTTCTGATCTTCTTTTGGTAAATTAGCAAATTCATCCATTATAGCTGTTTCCCTATCAAAACCACTACGATTTAAAACTCGAGCTATTTTAATGTCATGCTTCCAAAATTCCCGATTGTTACGTGATATTAACGGAGCAATTTCTTTAACTTTTAAAACCAATATGCCCATGAAGTAAATACATATAATATTTGAAATAGTTAAACACATGCTTATAGAACCTAGAATAGCCAATTCAGTAGCCTGATTATTTGAATACAGAGAACTTTTCACAACATTATTATAACGTGTTTCATCTTTTTCGAATATTTTATAAATAATGGCTAAAGCCCAGAGAAGACCCTTTAAATTTAAAACGAAATATTGAAATATTTACTAAAACAAAAAAATAACTTTCGCTTACCGAATTTACAGCCGGAGGTAATAGAGAGGCTGATATGGCTACGCCTACTAAAGAACCGATATTACCGCCTAATATACCAATAGCAGCCGCCGCACCTGATGGTATTGCCGTAAAAACACCAACAATTAAAGAATGTAGTTCACAGCGTGACATCATTTCTGTGGTAAGACCTTCTCCTACGCTATAGCGATCATCGGTGGTGCCGACCACAATGCCAAATACAAAACCAACGAAAACAGCCATTAGTATACCTATGAGTTCATTCATTAAGCCCAGTTTTCCCAAAGAATGATCTTTGATGA
This sequence comes from Sarcophaga caerulescens, assembly GCA_927399465.1. NCBI lineage: Eukaryota > Metazoa > Arthropoda > Insecta > Diptera > Sarcophagidae > Sarcophaga > Sarcophaga caerulescens. The sequence goes on along the minus strand of OV656866.1, from coordinate 15,682,626 downwards.
CAGTGCCGAAAATGGCAGCTATAATAGGGCCCATTAAAGGTGATATCAGCATACTCGAGGCTAAAAATATTGTGCTATTCTCTATTAAACCAAAGGATGCCAATATTCTATTATAAAAAAAAAAAATATATATAATAATAAATGTTTATAAACAAACCTACGCTAAGAGTTACTTACGCTGCTGATATAACCAGTACTACAAAATCAAAAGTAATAGAAGCGTCCTGTTTTACATCACGTATTATATTGGCTACATTTAAACGACAACGCACTGAATTCATAAAACGCTCCCAAGCACTTTGTTTCTGTGCCTCATTATTTCTAAGGATATGTTCCATATTTAGTTTAATTTATTTTAGGATTAAAAATAACAAAAAACAAAACTTACTCTGCACTATAGTCATTTTCCATGTCGTTATCAAGTTTTTGAGAAAATGATTTGGAAGTTATACAATTCATTACAGAAACGGTGGAACCTTCACGATCACCAATGCCCCATTCATTTAAATTCTCCCATATTTTTTCATAGGTCTCATTAAATTCCACATTAAATACAATCTAAAATAATAATAAACCGGGTGAGTAATTAAATAAGAAAATTATAAAAATATTATCAAAAAAAGAGTAATTAAATAAAAGAAAACATTTCCATTAATTAGAGTTTCTTTCACGCCTAAAACTCAGATGAACATATAATGTCTAAGAGGTATTTGTTTTCCTCTACTATGGCTGGTTACAGAGAGCATACAAAACTTAAGCAAAATCTGTTGACCTTGTACAGTCACCAACGAACGACTGCTTTAAATTGATGACAAAGATAAGATTAATAACACACAGATAAAGGGATAAATATATAATTGGATTGAGCATATCCTTAGAAGATCATAATACGAAAGGATTTAAGGAAAAAAGAACGAAGATTCAATATAGCTTAGAGATAAATAATCTTAAATGAAACTGGATAATCATTTTACACTCTAAGTCACGTACAAAGATGACAGATGAAGATTCTATGTACCCAGCCTATGCTCCTGCTGAAGCTAAATAGAAAAACTAATATTTTACAAACCAAATGATTTTAAAGCAGGGTTTACCAAAAATTTTTTGGTTATGTATTAGTGAGTAAGAGAGAGAAAATAAATTGAGAGAATTGATTTATTTTCAGCCATAGAAAAGTGTTTGTAATATACGTTATTTTGATTTTCATTTTATCAACTTACATATGTAAAGCTATCTATCTTTGGCTTAATAATTTTAGATAAGTAAAAATAAAATAAAAAAATCCATTTTTTATTAAAAGATCGTAAAGGTATCCATCGTTGGCTTAAAAATTAGACCATGTTTTTAGATAAATAAAAATAAAAAAATAATAAACCATTTTTTATTAATAGAGAAAAAGCAAGCATTCTAAAGCATTTAAAAAAAATTATACTATGCGACAAAATATATAAGGCATTGAATATTATCAAAAGCATCTTTTAACATACAATATTTTTTGAGTGTCATTCTGAAAAAAATGGTAAAGCATCCGCCGCACATGTGTTCTTGTCGCAGTCTGATCGACAACTAAATCAAAAAACACAAGAATGCGTGTGAGTTCTCTCCGCACAATTGTGCTATGAAATGGTAAACGATGTTTTAAAGGTTTAAAGGATCCTATGGTTTTTTAGTTTATTTCACATATTATAACTAGTGCACATAGAAACAGAAGCAGTAAACTTAGATAATAAAAATCAATTACTGTCATAGCTAGTTCATATCATTATATAGATAATCTCTTATGATAATTGAAAAATTTTAAAGTGCCTTAAAGTTTTGTGTCCGCTAATCGGGTGGACAGCCACTTCTACTTCTACCTAAAGTTTTGAGAGACTGTTCAATGATTAAATTTATTTGAACATATCCGGTCAAAGCTTTATTAACGAACACTGGCTGCTTGTGGGAGGTATCTTCAAAAAAAAAAAAAAAAAAAAAATTCTTGATAGGTGCGAATTAAGAGAAATGGGTCATAGCACATGATTCAATCCTACTAAAAGCAAAGCAAAACAATTTAAATTAATCTCTCTCTTGCTTTTACTTTTTGGTTTTATTTTTTCTTTTTTTTTTCTTATTTACATTTTAATAACTTCTCTTGGTTTATGTCTCTTCGGAAGGTGGAACCTTTTCAGAATAATTGAATCTTAGATTTTTCCTTGCACTAACTGATTACGGTAGCACAATTCAGACTGGTATAGATAATGTCGGTCCTTTTAGGACCCAAGTAAACTATGCTGATTTATACGGTTGACAATGAAACTTAATCCAATCTTCTGTATCTTTCTTCTGTTCCTAACATGTTTTTAATTATTGACTAGCGAACATTATGCTTGGTTTGACCCACTCTCATGCAAATATATTTTATTTAATATTAGGGGGACTGTATAGTCTAGAGAAAATTTAAGTTTAGTCAAAAATTTTTAATTCCTGTACATAAAATGGGGCATCAATGGTCAGAGTTTAATGGGTTAATATTTAGTATTGTGTTAAACGTTATCATTTTTAAAACTTAAGAGACAAAAAAGCACTGACTCAATTAAATAAAAAATAAAAAAATGCATTAATCTAGACAAATGAAATGTGTCAATAGAAAAAAGCAGATAATGAGCGTTATTATATGCATATACACCCACCCACCTGATACATACGACCCTCAGCATCTTTCGTCCATGTGGCGCCTTTTATTTGAAATTTTTTCAAAATTTCTTTCAATACTATTTCCATAGAAATATCTTGTGATAGTTCTAAATCAATAAATTGATCTTTCTTTTTTGAATTTTTACGCTTTGTTGACGATGATGACAGTATATCACGTATACCTTCCCAGGATTTACGGGCACCAGTTAAACCACCATCCTACAAATATGTATGTATGGAGAATGAGAATTAAGGCACTTTAGTGTGTATCAATTCTAATTTTAAAATCTTAAATTTTTCTTACAGTGTTATTGATGTCCATATCTTTTAAACTACTAGTGCCCACATAGTCTTGATTCCTCAAGGCATCTGCTAGTTGTTCCTCTAAGGGATGGGTTTTCTGACTAGATTTTCTACGTTTCGGAAACGTACTATATTGTATTGTACCCAATAAACCTGTTGCTTCAGCACCACTATTACTGGCCGTAATTGAGCTGGCATCTAGGGTGGTGGTACTGACTGTTTCGGCATTATTGTCATTGATACTTTGACCATCGTTGTTGTTGTTGCTGTTGCTGTTTTTATATAGCGTTGTTGTTACAGGTGTAGTGTTTGAGGTATTTGTTGTTGTTGTTGTTCGACTGCTGTCAACTTTTAGCGGGAAACTATTTGTACCACCAGTTGTCTGTGTATTATCAATTTGTTCGACTTTTGAATCAAATTTTTTTGTCAAAAATTCATTTTTAAGACGTTCTTCTTCCGGTTCGGTGGGTATTGTCACCACAAAAAGGACAGATGCCATATCGTCCATATTCATTATGTAAATAAAATTTACGCACCCAAATTTATATACAAAATTACAATGCGAGAAATTAACACAAACATATACATGTATTGCGAGTAAATAAAATATTTTCAAAATATATGTTTTTTTTTTATTTCTTAATTGAAATTATTGAAATTATTTGAACGTTCCAGCCGTATTTTCTATTTTTTGTATTTATATTTTGTATTTTATTTTCAATTATGCAAATGATAACGACAACACTATTTATAATTTGATTTCGTTTTGAATATGTACGTTGTGAATTTTCTTTTGCGACTGTGACTTTTATAAATATTTGTTGTTTATTACTCTCGGATATTTCGTAAGTGTTTATTATCTCTCTCGTTAATGGGTTTGTATAACAGATAACGGTATTATGTGTTGGAGCACAATAACAAATCTCTTGTATTAAATACAAAATCAATACAAGAATATCATAAATTTCCCTAGGGTTGTATCGCTAAGTTTCAGTGTTTGAAATTCAAAAGATATTGAAAAAAAAAAACAAACAACAACATCTACTAATTTGTTATCGATGAAAGAATTATTTTTATTTCAATGACTCAGAACAAAAAAAAAAAAAAACAAAAAAGAACATAAATTTGGTGGCATTAAATACATGTTCAAAAACAGCCAATCATTTGTATCGCTGGCTATTAGAACAACGATCGGTCAAACTCAACTAATAACGCCGACGCAATGCACTATGGGGTTCAATACTAACAAAATTTTATAATTTTACTAGCTGACCCGTCGAACTTCGTCCACCGCCCAAAATTGATTTTTTTATTGCCCAAAACAGGTCACATTAGATATTTATTGTAATACGCTGCATAAAACAGTTATATAAAAATAACTAACTTACTACAGGGTGGGGCAAAAGTCGCGAAGGGTTTTGAAAAATTAATAACTTTTCTAATTTAATTTTTTTTTTTATTTTTCTTTTTAGGACTTGTAAAATAAATCTGGAAGATTAATTATGGAAGGTTACAACGTTATCCAGCGAACCAAAATCATAGAACTTTATTTTGAACATCATCGATCAATAATTCAAACTCAACGAGCCTATCGTCGTCATTTTAATGTGCGGAATTCACCATCCGAATCAATTAGTGACACGTTTTCAGGAACAAGGCTCAGTAAGGGATCTTCCACGAAGCGGAAGACCACATTCTGTAATTAATGAAGCAAATATTCAAGGCGTTCTGGAGAGTGTTGAGGAGAATCCTGAAACATCAACTCGAAGGCGCTCTGCTGAACTGCAAATGTCTCGGCGGTCTTTACGCAGAATATTAAAGGGAAATTTACATCTTTTCCCATACAAGCTGCAGTTAGTGCAAGAACTAAAGCCACGAGATTCCCAAGAACGATTAAACGATTAAACCCCTTCGTGACTTTTGGCCCACCCTGTATAAGTGTACGTATCTATCTATCTAGTTCAAAATTTAATTGAAGTCGGTACGTTATTTAGGTGAGGCATACAAAGAATAACAATAAGAGGTCCCAATCATGGGAGCGCTGACGAAGTTGTAGTTGTTGTACTCGCTCCAAAACAAAAACTAACAGACATATGTACATGTTATGTATGTACATATGTAGTTATAAACCATCGAATTAGCCGACTTATAGGTATCTCTTAAAGGGGGAGGGTTGCCACGCCCATTTTTGGTGAGTTTGTCGATATCGACTCTACGAACTTACAAACCACCAAATTGCATTCGTCTATGATCACTATGTCCCTAAATATTCAATTTTAAAGGTTTGCCACGCCTACTTTTTGCTACACAGAGCGCCATAAGTGAGTCAACACCCACTATAATTTTAAATTTTCTATTATAAAAAATATACTTGTAGCACAACAATAATTTTTGCGATTTTTTTGTTTTAACATTTTATAAGTAATAAATAAACGTTTTTAATTTATGGAAATTTATTCGACTATTCTCATTTACTTTTCTCGCTATCCTAAGAAAATGAATTATTTCAGCGGTGTTTACTCACTTTTGACGCTCACTGTATATCGTTTTGTTTTAACCATCTAAACCTGATAAGCTTTCGAACAAAAAAAGAATGGATAAAATCGGTTCAGTAGTTTAAGAGTTATAGGTATCACTTGAAATTTAAATTTTAACGATTTGCCACGCCCTCTGAACATTTAGGGATATGAAAAATAGATGTTGTCCGATTCTCAGAACTACCCGATATGCACACAAAATTTCATTAAAATCGGTCGATCCATTTCGGAGGAGTTTAACCACTAACACCGTGACACGAGAATTTTATATATTAAGATAAGAATTCGGATACTTTCCAAAAAACGTACACGTACACTTTCGAAACTCATACTTTAATATGATCATACAAATAATTATATTTACAAGCCAAACTTGTTGATTCAGATTACATGCATACACAATTGGTCATTACAACACTTTAGTCAGGATTACGACCTACCCAGCCAGCATTTTTGAAAATTTTTAATCAAATTCGAGTCCTTTTTGAATCTTCAAAAGCTAGCGCTAATTTTCTGATCATAAAAGACTCTGTTGTCGGGAGAAAAAAGTGACTACGAGTGACTCTTCTGAAAAAGTCATTTATGAGTCATTTTCTATACAGTAATCCTTCGATTTACGTCGCCTCGATTAACGTTGTTTCTATTTACGTCGTCAAATTTTTTGTTCCCTCTAACTTCAATTTGCGTCGTCATTCGATTTACGTCGCTTTTTTTGGAACCAATTGCGACGTAAATCGAGGTATTATTGTAACTTTTTTAAGTTCCTTGTTAAAAACATATTACTTTGTAGTCAGAGCAATATGAAAATCGATTTCCGTCGTTTCGATTTACGTCGCCTTTTTTTGGAACCAACTGCGACGTAAATCGAGGGATTACTGTATTAGTTTAGAGTAATTTTCGACCCTTTTTCTAGTAGTTTTATGATCATTTTCGAATCGCTTTCTGATCATTTGTTAGTCTAATAAGTTTTTGATCACCAAAAGTGATTTTTTTAAAAACAATCTTCCAAATGCTAGCTGGGTAGTCTTTGACACCACTTATGTCGTGTGCGTTAATTTTTTTTATACATGAGTGGCCGGACCTACAGTTTAAATTCGACTCCGAACGACAGATTTTTGAGAAGCTCTTCATGGCAATTTTTTTTACTCTCAGAGTTTTTGCCTGAAATCTGCTGAGAGGAAGACGCCGAAGAAATATTTTTTCATATTTCGTTTGGTGGGAATGCCTGACCTGGATATCACGTCTAATAAGCCAACACACTACTTACTAGTCCACGGCGACTTCTTGTTGATTCCGATTATAACCGTTAAAACGTATTACAGATGCATTAATCATCAGTAAGATGAATGTAATTGTTCGGAAGTAGTTCGAGGACGAAATATCGAATGTTGCAATCTACAGCTACAAATTTATGATATTCGAAGATTGGAAATGAATTGCAAAATTATTGGCCATTGAACAGAGATAACTGTTAACAGCATGGAAATGTCTTAAGTTTGTGCTTACTTGCTATGGTTATATTTGTCAAATAGAAACTGGTCAGAGAGCAAGAGGTTTGAAATAAACAGCAAAAAAGATTAAAAATAAGTTTATGACATTCTTAAAGAAGAAGAAGAAGAGAGAAAGAAAAATACAGAACAAGAATAAAAACGAAATGAAACTCTTAAGATCAGACTTCCTAGTGGAATTCAACTTTGCAAGGCCATTACAGAAACTCTGGTCAACAATCTGAAGTCGTTTCCTCTGTACATCAGTGTAATGGCTCTCTACAAAAAAATAGAGTGTTCTACAAACTGATTATTGCCCACAAAGCACAAGAGCTTATCAGGAACCTAATAGACTCCTAAAGGATTATTTTAGCTTATTGGAGTCTCGTAGTTTTCAGAAAAAAAAACTCAGGCTTTAAAGCTGTGATGTTCAGCAACGTACTTAACACGTTGAGGTAAATGACGTCTATAGACGTCATGTATGAGTGCACGTAAATGCAAACGACGTCTATAACCGTCGAAAAAATTTAGAGTTATAAAACAAAAATTTAGTTTTAATTCAGTTTGATTTAGATTTCTACCAATTCACTCAATAATATTCTAAAAGGAAAATATTATACTTATATTTCTTTATTTATTTTTAGATTCATGATTTTATTGCTATAAGAATGCATGTAGATTTTAACGACGTGTATAACCGTCAATACATTTTTCATTATGTTTAGCGTCTCTTTCAGTCTGACTTAATTTGAATCAATGTAAGTGTTTGTTTTTGGTTTTATTGGGAATTATAACTGTAAATTTTTTATCAATGATATGTTCAGTTTTTACATACGTCCAAAAAATTAAAAAAAGGTAAGCATATTTGGCGCAGACAGGGTCAGATTTATGTGTCTAAATGGAGAGATAAGCGTGAAGTAGTCTCTATAACTACACATCATCACCCAACTATGATTGCTACTACAAATAAACATAAAAAATCAAAATGAAGCCATTTCACATAGCGGATTACAATTCCTATATGTCAGGAATAGATAGATGCGATCAGATGATCTCATATTATTCTTCACCAAGAAAGAGCATTCGTTGGTACAAAATAGTAATTTTCCATGTATTAGATCTATATGTTTGGAATTCATATTACCTGTATAAAAAAAAAATTCCACAAAAATGTAAAGTTCCTTGAGTTTCGGGAGTCTCTTATTAGATCGCTAATAAGGTTACCCAAAGATATTTCTAATGGCAACCAACTAATATCTAAAGTGACATATGGCAGACCACAAAAAACGTCTAACACATCTTTTGTAAGTTTACGTGAACAACATTATATTGAGAAGATTCCTACACCGGAAAACTGTAAAAGAGATTCTTCATATCGCCGCTGCAGAAATTGCACAAAAACATCAATTTCGAAAAGAAACAAAATATAGATGTAAAACGTGTCCTGAAAAGCCAGCACTATGTCCCGAACGCTTTGAGCCGTACCATTTATTTTGTTGTTAGTACATACATACATATGTGAATAATATTCGATTTTTTACTTTATTTAAGCTTTATAAAATGAATTTTTTTATTTTTGTTATGAATTTTGTGTAAAAATGAATTTAAGTTAATAAAAGTTAATATAAATCATGATTTTCTAAATTATTTTCAAAAAATATCTTTCGGTATCCGGACGTCTAATGCCGTCATTTGCACATCAATGGAACTAATATTATTTTTTTATTTTTTTTTACCATTTATTTATTTATTTATTTATTTATTTATTCATTCAGGCGTAAATACAGTACAACAAGATATTATCTTATTTAATAGTACTGCTAAGGATATAGGCATAACAAAATATAAGAAAATACAAAATAATAACGTTAAAAATAAATTAACATAACAAATGTTATTAAAAACAAAATTTATAATTATATAAAAAAAATATGATTGATTAATTACGTATGCGCATTATGCTCATTCAAAAATTTAATTATTGCAGTCTTGAAATGCTTAGCATTGCTTAGTAATTGTATGTTGTTTGGGAGTTCATTCCAGAGACGAATTGCATTGATGTAAAAGTGTCTCTCAGATATCTGCCTGCGGTATCTAACGCTATTAATTCTCAAGCCTCTATTAGATCTTGAAAAAACTAATCTATCAAACAAATAATGGGGTTTCCTAATATAGATGATCTTATGTAGGTACACCAGAGTACGGCATTTCAACAAAATTTCCAAAAGATGTGTTATAGATTCGATATGAGAACTCAGATATCCTACTGTACCTTGTACGACCAAAAACATAATGAGCAATACTGTTATAAATGACCTTGAGCCTGTTCCTACTTACTGAGTCGCAACTAGAAAACAGTTCACATCCGTACAGCAGAGTGGGGATGAGATATGTTTTCGCGAGCAGCATACGAATATCAAACGGAGTAAAATATTGCGTTAGCCAAAGACTTCGCAACATGGCAACCGTTTTACCGCAGATAGAATTCACATGGTTGGACCAGTTAAGGCTGTTATTAAAGATAACTCCTAGGTTCTTAACACTATGTACAGTCTCAATAGAAGTATTATTAATCTGTAATGGTGTAAGCTGTGCCGTATAGTTTACCTTGCCTATTATTAAAGCTTTTGATTTCCTCGGATTGAGGCAAAGACTATTAATCGACGCCCATTGAAACACATTATGCAGATCACAATTTATTTTCCCTATACAATTTGTAATATCAGATGGCAAGCAGCTAATGTACAGCTGAACATCATCTGCGTACATTTGTACCTTGCAAAACTTCAACTTAGTTGGCAGATCATTAGAATATATCGAATATAAAATTAAGAAAAGCAAATGACGGCTATAGACGTCCACCTTTACTTTAAAAAATTTTATAGAAAAAACTATTATTTTAATCTATAAGTATTAAATCTCCATCAAACTCGCCAAGTGTGTGTTTCTGAGTGCCTTCGTCAATTTCGTGGTGAGCGTCAACGTGTTAAGGAATACTTTTGCTTTTTAGGCTGGAATCTTTCGTTGTTTTCAGACAAGGTATAAAGAATAGATGTAGATGATGATGTATAGGAAAAGTTCATTCGCATAGCTCAGCTGGATAATTTTACTTTAATTTTCCTATTCATGGAAATCAGCAATCTTTTCAAACTTAACCGAATATTTATTCAAATGTACATAACTTTTGGACAAAAGCTTTTGGACTTTAGCTTATTATCCTAGAAAAGTTGTAGTTTTCTGCAAAGAATCCCTTAAAAAAGTAAAAGAACAAATAAAACAATAAGTTTTGACCAGGTTGCTTCGCTGAGGGAAAAGAAAGACCAAAAAAAAATTTTTCAATCAGTACAGAAAAATTCAGTCATCGTTAAAGACGTCTCAGCAAGAAATGGCAGCGCGTAAATTTTATGAAAATATTTTAATAAATTTTCATAAAAATAATATAAAATTATTTGCTGTTTTTATGAAAACAGCAAATCTAATGCAAAATGCAAATGTGCTTAAAAGATCACTTTAAACAAAATGTGTTAAAATTTTAAATTAAAAAAAAAAAAAAAGAAAATCTTGTATTTAATAAATGAAATAAAAAGGAAGTAAAATTGTATAAAATCTAGCAAAAGCAAAAATATATAAAGAAACCCTGTGAAAAAATAAAAGTTGAAAATTGTACCTATAACAAAAAAAAAATGCTAAAATAGTAGTCAAAAGTATTAACGAAATTAAGCAAATTCATTATAATTAATTGATATTAAAAGCTGACGTTAAATATGGCTGAATTTTAAAGGTTACTCAAAGGAATAGAATATTATTTTACATAATTTTTACTGCTTAGAAAAAAGTATAAGAAAACAGAAAAAGGTAATATTTCTACATCTTTTTCTTTCGTTTTTTTTGGACTCCTACTTCACTACTAACCTTTTTTACAGCTGGGGGGTCTTTGAAATGATTTGGTAACATTTTCTGTCTGGTGGTATATTGTGTATGTGTGCAAATAAAGGAATGCTTGCTTGCTTTCTGTTCTTGGTTGGGGGTGTCAAATACATACAACATAACGTACCATTTGTATTTGTATTCCCAAGGGTTGTCTATGTATGTGTGTATGTGTGTGTTAGAGGTACTGTTATACTGCAGTCTAGATAAAACTATTTATAACATTAATATTTCGGCAGTCAAAAACAAAAATTCTAAGCCACACTGCAACTCAGTTCCTTTATTGTTTGTTTTGTTATATAATAATGATTTAAGAATATTAAAAAAATTAAATCAGTGCCTAAGTTAATGTAGAAAGAAATCATTTTTTCAAATTAATTGTTTTATAATAAAAAAAATTAATAATAAAAATCAAATAAAATCAAATGGAAATAAGTTCCGAACATAACAAATATAAAAAAATTTACAAAGAAATTGACAAATCGAAAGAAAAGCTTTAATTTTTGCATACATTTTAACGGTATCATTAGCTGCGCATTCTCTTTTATTATAATGCTCTCTCTCTCTCTCTCTCTCTCTGTTTCGAATGTCTGCAAAGTCATATAATATCAACACTACCTAACAACTGTGCCTATTGCTTTTGTGTGTGCGTGCGTGTGTGTGTTATAAAATGAAAACAAAAATCATATGGTAGGTAGTACATTGTAGTATTGTTTTGTTATTGTAATTAAGCTAAAAATAATAACAAGCCTAGTAACTCTCTTTTGATTTTGCTCTCATATTATCTTTCTCTCTCTAAAAATGCCGCTTTTGAGTTGTCAAAATGTATTGTGTTGTTTACATGTTACAAACAAATCCTGTTGTTGTTGTTTTTGTTTTTGTTATATCTAAAATACTGTTGCCATATCCTTATTTTATTACTATTAGTGAGTATTCCAAAAATGTATGCAAGTTTTGTTGTTTTATTTCAATTCCCTTTTAAAGTACTTGCATGAGGGTTTGCATGGCTACATTTTTTTTGGCAAAGAATCTTGTCTCATTTCTATTTTACTTACCAATACATATGCATGTAAACATATGTATGTACATGTGTGCATATAGTGTATACATGTGTGTGTGTTATTTTTGTTTGTTGCTTTTCTTTCATATCCTTTGCTTATACATTGTCCTCGTACTTGGCCACCAAAAATTTTGTGTTGTTTTATTGTGTTGCAATATTCAAGTTAATAATACTGATGACGCTCTTTGTTGTCTATATGTTTTGGTATGTGGGTTCCTGAAATCAATTGTTTTAAATGCCCTTCATAAAGGCAAACATTATAAAACATTCCATACATCGATACTTACTTATGTATGTTACTGTTGTTGTTGTTGTTTGACTTGCAAAACCAATTATTTTTTATTTTTTTTTGTTTTTAAATGTTTGATTTTGACATTTTATAGTAAAATATCTGTACTTACGCAATATGTTTATGACATAATCTGTAATGTTTTTTTTCTTAATGTCTGTGTGCAATAGTAGTAGTAGTTTTACCAACAAAAAAAAAAAACTTATGTGTTACCAGGTTATAAAACATTTTCTTTTTTGTAATTATTTTGTTAAGAGGTGTTAAACATGATGGGAAATCAGAAATTGTGTCATTGTGTTAATGATTAATAAATGTTAACTTTACCGTTTGTAATAAAATGGATGTCATAACGGTTGCAATTAGTGTTGTTAACGTTTAAGAATTCCTTTTTACTTCAAAGTAACAACATTTCGATTAGTTTTCAAGTATTTTTTTTAAATATTAAAACGAAAAGGATTTGAATGGAATTGAAAAAGAAATGATAAATACTTGGATGTTTGCTTAAAATATCGACAGTAAGGCAACAAGAAATTAATTATTATTTTTTATTTTTATTTTTTTATTTGTTTTTAATGCTTTAAGGAACAAATGGCTGTTACAAAGTATCTACATACATACATACAGTGCCGGTAAAAATAGCACTATAGCCATTATTAGACTTTGTACTTGATTTCAACTCGTATATTCTATTTGAATTGATCTTGAAACAATATTATTAGCAAAAAAACAATTGACACTTTAAATTTGGCCGGTAAAAAAAATAGCACTATGAATACAGTCAAAGCCCGGTATAACAAATACTCACTATAACGAATTCGGGATATAACGAATGAGTAAATTTCTTACATTGACTACCTTATATAACGAATGTTTTATAATTTTCAAGCTCGGTATAACGAATGATTTAAAAAACGTGACTCCTCTTTGCCAGGCAATGGACCAAAACGCCATTCGCTTACTCAAATTACACTACAGAAATAGCCTCCTTTCAAAAATAGTGGCATCTGAAACAGATGACATCATAAATTTTTTAAAATGTCTTTCTCTTTATGATGCATCCTGTATGATTAGTATCGCCTGGAACAATGTTAAGGAGGACGCATTATCTAAATGTTGGAAAAAAATTCTATTTTTGGAAAATTTTGAGTTTGATGATGAGGACGAGATCCCCCTTCTAGACTTTTTCAAGGGGATAAAGTACAGTGTATAAGACGTGGAGTCAGACTATTAAGTACAATTTTTCCAAATGTAAGCAAATTTAAATCCAAAAACAATTAGTACCTCGAGAAATCAGTCTTCAAGTTAATTGTAAACAACCGTCTATAAATGATTTTTTTCCACCAACTTAAATAATTTTTAACACTTTTACTCACTTATTGATTATCAAACGTTATTTTAAGGACATGTCTATATATTTTTAATAAAATGAATTAAATGTACTTTTCTTTTTTTAATAAAATTTTGATAAAAAAAAACATAGGGATATAACGAATTTTTCACTATAACGAAAGGGCCTGACAATATATCGTTCGTTATACCAAGCTTTGACTGTATTAGCTTATACAAAAACAAAATAATACAATAAAAAAAAAAAGAAAAAATTTAAGAAAATATAAAATAAATCATAAAACTAAATAAATGGAAGGTTTTAATATTTTGTTGAATGGCCTTTGTTGGCAATAACCGCAGCACATCGATTTGGCATTGAATTGACTAAGTCCTCACATCTTTTTTCGGAAGCTACAGTGCTAAAAAAGGAGCTTCAGATAGAAGCATATGTTGAAACAGTTCGTAATCGAAGCTTGTAGCCCACGAAAAGTTCCACTGTTGTCATCAAAACATGTGCGGAATCGTATGGAATTTGCAAAACAGCACCTTGACTAGCCAGTCAGTAAATGGAGAAATATTTTGTGGGCGGATGAGAGCAAAATTGTGCTGTATGGTGGAAAAGGATCTCGTTCGTATGTAAGACGACCACCTAAAGTAAAATATAACCCAAGATTCACTTCTAAGACCATAAAGCACGGAGGTTCAAGTGTAATGGTTTGGGCATATTTTTCATACTACGGAGTGGGGCCAATATATTGGATAAAAACCATAATGGATCAACATGTTTACGTTGATATATTGGAAAACGTGATGTTGCCTTATGCTAAAGAGGAAATGTCTTTGTTATGGGTCTTCCAACAAGACAACGAGCCCAAACATACCAGCAGAAAGGCTCGTCAATGATTTTTAGACCATTCCATTAATATTATGAAGTAGCCTGCTCAGTCGCCAGACCTAAACCCCATTGAAAATCTTTGGGCTGACGTCAAAAAAAGTGTGTCAGAAGCAAAACCTACTAGCAGCGAGCAGCTATGGAAAGTAATTAAGGAGTCGTGGGAAAAAATTCCGAAAAAAGATGTGAGGACTTAGTCAATTCAATGCCAAATCGATGTGCTGCGGTTATTGCCAACAAAGGCCATTCAACAAAATATTAAAACCTTCCATTTATTTAGTTTTATCATTTATTTTATATTTTCTTAATTTTGTTCTTTTTTTTATTGTATTATTTTGTTTTTGTATAAGCTAATATTCATAGTGCTATTTTTATTTTACCGGCCAAATTTAAAGTGTCAATTGTTTTTTTGCTAATAATATTTTTCAAACTAAATTAATATAACAAATTTTGTTGTTTTCTTAATGCAATTTAATATCTCATTTAATTAACGTGTTTCAAGCTCAATTCAAATAGAATATACAAGTTGAAATCAAGTACAAAGTCTAACAATGGCTATAGTGCTATTTTTTTTACCGGCACTGTATGTAGTTTGTCATTATTACCTTTGAGTCAGGATAACGATTTAGCTTCTCACCACTTAAGTTGTGTGTGTTAATTTTATCCATGAGTGGCTGATGGGAGCTACAGTTTCAAGTCGATTCCGATCGACAGATTTTTGGGTAGCTTTTCATGATAATTTTATTTACTCTCAGAGTTTTTTTTGCCAGAAAACTGCACACCCTATTATATCTAAGGCATTATATTCACTGGATATGACTTCATACGATATTCCCCTATTCATTAATCTCCAGAGACTCATTAATCGATTAAATACATAGATAAAAACTGTGTAAATTTCATAATTCTAGTTTATTATATGATATTTTTATAGCAGATATGTAATTGATTTTAACCTTCAAATTATTTTCCTTATATTTCAACCACTTGCTGCCACATCGTTGCATGTTGTTGCATGATGCATGACTATGGTCATTTATTGATAACCTTTGCATGTAATTGGTAATAAAACTGTAACAACAACTATAAAAATTTAAATAAATTTCCGTTAAAAAAATTATTTACTTCCCAATACACTACTACACACGCAATAACCGCCTGCAAGTATGCATCTGCTCTAACAATTAAATCAAGTTTCCTGTTCAGTTAACGTTTTATATATAAAATACAAAAAAAAAACCATTCTGAAGGGTCACCCTATGTTAAATTCTTAAGCAATTTTAATTTTCATTTAATTTGAATTTTTTACATTTTAAAAGTTCTATGCAACAGCACTTGAGGCAATATGTCTTTCTAATTTCTGATTTTGAGAAGATTAATTCAAGATACGTATGCTCAAAGATTTTAAGCTATGTACCTACTAGCATACATATGTATGTAAGTACATATGTGAGAGAGTATTTCCTGTTCGAAATTTAAAAGAAATTCGTTTCATTTCCGTTAGTTTTACAGGTTTTTAGCTATTTTCAAATCGATCGATAATTAAATTAAATCCAGTCAATTTAGCTTCATTAATAAAAAAAAAAAGAAAAAAGGACTTAAAAGGATATTTGATTTATACCGTGATAAAAATATTCGTTTGTCATGTTCAAAAATTATTCGAAATTCGAAATTTACACTGAAAGCCTTTCAAATAGGGAATAGAAGAAGTCCCTGTAGAAGGAAAAAATTATTTTTTCACAATGTCAGACGATTATTTCCAACTGGCTCTAGTAAACAGTTTATGACTTTAGGGTGCTAGTCCTTATTTCTTATTATTTTTATAAGAGAATTCAAAGGAAAAAGCATTACCTAACAAGCATTGCCGTGTTTTCAATATGATCATGACCTCAGCCTGGAAAACACAACAGTGGTCAGGTAGCTTATACGGTTGTCTAGTGTCAGAACTCTTAATATATATTCCACAGCCTCTTCTTTGCAATATTTTGTGATATACACCCTAGGAACTTATCGGGGAATTCTAAAATCAAATCTCTTCTCGAGAAAATCTATATTCATAGTTCAGTAAGGCTTTAATTGCTTGAAATCTTACTGTCACCATCTTAGCCAATATAACTGACTGAGGGACATCGGTAGTTGCACACCATTTACTAAACGTGTGTAAATTTCCAATTCTTGCCTGCTGTCCTTTTGCAGACCGCTATAGTCACTCTCTTAAACTTCTCCATTATATTTTCCGATACTTTACCATCGTGGCTGAAAATAAGAAAAAAATAAGAATTCTCGTGTAAATTGGTCTTTAATAACACTATGCGACAAAATAAAAAAAATTAAATACACCCGGCTAATGACATAGTGTAGGCTGTGAGTTTTGTTGAGTAGATCTCAAAAATATTTTTTTTATATTTCTCGAACTCTCCAAACTTTTTTTATTTGATAAAAACTGTTTTTTTAGACTTTACACACAAATTTCTGGATTATTCAAACATTTCTGACCCGATTTCCATAATTGAAATCTTGTTGGAATGGGGAGAGATAGACCTTTAAAACGGTATACATATATCTATTATTTGACTTAATATGCTATGAGATTTGATAAGGTAAACTTGAAAAATTCAAATTTTTTTCATTTTTTTTCAAGTTTGTCCGTTCATAGTAGCAAACTTTACTTAAAAAATATGAAATAAGTGATGACGTTCTTAAAGGGCATTATCTTGTTTAGAGATTGGCACTTAGTTTGATAAAATCGGACAAAAATTACTGTAGTTATTATTTAAAGCGTCTAACAGTCGAGTTATATTTTTTATATATGTCATCTCATCAAATGAACTTTTAGTTCAAAAATTTTCAAAATTTTTGATGGATCTAGATTGTTTATTACAAAATGTCTCAATTTCACGTATGAGCGACCACCAGAAGTTGGCCAATGTTTCCGTAAAGAGAAATAATAATATTTGCAAAAAACACAAATATTAGCCGACTTCTGGAAGTCGTGCAGACGTGAAATTGACATATTTTCCGATAAACGATCAAGATCCATTAAAAATTCTGAAAATTTTTGAACTAAAAGTTCATTTGATGAGATGACATATGTATATAAAAAATATCACTCGACTGTTAGACTCTTTAAATAATAACTACGGTAATTTTTGTCCGATTTGATCAAATGATGACTCAATCTCTTCACAAGAGAACAGACTTTAAGAATATTATCACTTATCCTATATTTTTTATTAAAGTTTGCTACTATGAATGGACAAACTTGAAAAAATATGAAAATAATTCGAATTTTCCAAGTTTACCTGATAAAATCTCATAGCATATTAAGTCGAATAATAGATATGTGTATACCGTTTTAAAGGTCCATCTCTCCCCTTTCAAACAAGATTTAAATTTTAGAAATCGGGTCTGAAATGTTTGAGTAATTCAGAAATTTGTGCCTAAGGTAAAAAAAAAACAGTTTTTGTCAAATAAAAAAAGTTTGGAGGGTTCGAGAAATATAAAAAAAATATTTATGTGATCTACTCAACAAAACTCACAACCTACACTATGTCATTAGCCGGGTGTATTTAATTTTTTTTATTTATATATATATTTTTTATATTTTTTATATTTTTTATTTATATTTATATATTGTTTGCTTTGTGAAATGGCCGAACTGGTGGCACCTTTTCAATTTTACTCAAATGAATAGTAATATTGTAAATAAAGTCGTTGTATGTTGTTATTTTTGTATTTACTTGCAAATACTTGTTCAATATCCTTGTTGTGTTCGTGTTGTTACTAGATATTTAAAATTACTTCGTTGTTGTTGAACGTTATTTCAATGAACACAAAGAGCAAGCACTGAAAAGAAAATCAATGATTTAAAAGATATAAAAACAACAACAACAACTATTTGAAAGTGATGGAAAGAATATAAAAAATAACGCTTCTCTGCCTCTATAATTTATTGTGATGAATAGTAATTTTAACAAATTTTTGCCTTATGTTTGCATATGTGTATATGTATGTCCTTCTCTTTCTCATACTACTACTACTACTCATTTTTTAAAATTTCATTGAAATGCAACGAATGAATGCATTCATTTCAAAGTTTTTCTCTCTTTTTTTTCCGTTTTTTTTTGCAATGAACACAGTCAAGTTCAGGGTTAATTAAACTACAAGAAAAATTCTACTCGTATGATGACGATGTTGATGGTTTATATAGGATTGACCAAACCCGGCCGTACCCGGCAATACAATAACGGCACGTGTATCGATAAACTCTCGTATGAATGAATGCATGAGTGTGTGTGTGTGTAAGTGAGTGAACGTATGAATAATGTTGTAGTTTGGCTCGTTGTAGATTTTGTCATTCTTCTACAATCAGCCAAAGGATATTTGACTTTCATGCAATAATACACAAATACACGGACACATACTAACACACACATACATATATGCATATGCACACAATTATTACATTGAGAAGGCGGTCAGGAAGGCAGTTAGTTACGAAGACAGCATTTTGGAAGGAAATATTTTTTTTTTTTTCACAGTTCAGTTGAGTTTTTTTTTCTAGGCTATAATATAGCCATTATGACTAGAAATTAAAAAAAAAGAAAAATAAACAGAAATAAAAAATATTATAATTATAGAAAGCAATAATAACAACAACAAAAAGAAAAGGATATCCATTTTCATAGGCACATAGTATAGAGGAATAAAACAGAATCTATGACGAAAGCAAAAGTGAATTTAAGCCAAAACTGCATTTAATGGCCATATTCGAATGTTTTATAGATACAGTGAGCGTCAAAAGTGAGTAAACACCGCTGAAATAATTCATTTTCTTAGAATAGCGAGAAAAGTAAATGAGAATAGTCGAATAAATTTCCATAAATTAAAAACGTTTATTTATTACTTATAAAATGTTAAAACAAAAAAGTCTCAAAAATTATTGTTGTGCTACAAGTATATTTTTTATAATAGAAAATTTAAAATTATAGTGGGTGTTGACTCACTTATGGCGCTCTGTGTATGTGACGATAACATTTTTGTTTTTGCTATCGATTATGCAAGAATAAAACTTTCGATAATTATTTATTACCAGGTATTGTTATGGTAATCCAAGTGGGTGTATAAGTTTCCATCAAAAGTAATTAAATCTTGTGACCTTTAAAAATCATGCCAAGGGTTAGTGTCTAAGTGTTATAAGGAAACTTAAGACTTCCACTATAGTGCCATCAACGCTCTATATATATATTTTGGTCGAGCCACCTTTTTGTCATACTTTCTTTTTGTGTTATTATAGTTTCCTTATTAGAAAGTTTCAGAGCTCTAATGTCGTTGATGCTATTAGTCCAGAATATGCTGCATATGATTTTGAGTGATGATTCGAACATCGAACTAACCAGAATTCACATTCAAACAACAGAGTTGATTTAACAACAGCGTGGAATATTTTATGCTTGGTTCGCCTAGATATTTCGGATTAAATTCGCCCAAATATTGTCATCGCTTTGTTTAGGCAGGCAAATTTCATTTGCATAAACAAAATCCTTGAGTTGCCATAAAATTCCACACAATTCCTCTTTCCTCTGAACAGATTTCTCTTATGATATCAACCATTACAATGGTAAATAGCTGAGGTGATAGGGGTATACTTGTTTTAGTACAGCGCTTGTGTGAAATGGTTGACTGGTATTTCCATTGTGAAGAACTGAGTGTTCTGTATCTTCAGTCGGCATCAAAGATCTCATGATTCGCATGCTATTAATGGTATCGAATGCTTTCGTATATAACATACATTGGTTATTACAACCCTTCAGTCGGGAGTACGACCTAGCTTCTCACACCATTTATGTTGTGTGCGTTCGTATTATACATGAGTGGCGGGACCTACAGTTTAAAGTCGACTCCGAACGACAGATTTTTTTTTTTGAGAAGCTTTTCATGGCAATTTGATTTACTCTCAGAGTTTTTGCCAGAAATCTGCTGAGAGGAAGTCGCCGAAGAAATATTTTCATATTTTCGTTTTGATGTTTGACCTGGGGTTTGAACTCGGGCCTTACGTCTAATAAGCCAACACACTATCTACTAGACTACGTCGACTTCGAATGCTTTCTTACAAAACTTTATTCAACCAGTACAAGCCTCACTTTTCGTTACATGGTTTATATCGATGGCTTAATATAAAAAAGGCCTAACTCAATTTTTTTCAAAATACCGTTTTTTGTTTATTCTTGAAGACAAATGCCAGATACACCTTGCCTCAAAATTTCAGGTGGATACAATTGCAAATATCAGATTTATAACGATTTCAAAAAAAGACCTAAGTCATGTCAATGAATTTTTTGAAATAAAAAGCCCTAACTCGTTTTTTACTTCGTTTGATTGGTTTTCTCCATGATACAATAATACAAGTATGTAAAATTATAATCGCAGCTGAAGTTGTGCGTTTTTATTTCCCAAGTAACAAATTCGCTTTAGCGGAAAAAGTTGATTAAAAAATTTCGGCTGTGGGTCGAGTTCTTAAAAACGATGGCTATAAATCGATCGACATAACATGCCTAAACGATACTCTTCCATTCGTCCTGGTAAAAATAATACTTAACCCTAGACGGTTACTCTTCTATTTTGTACATTAAGGTTACTCTTCGTTGAATCGACGAACACTTTCACCCTAATTGGTTACTGTTCGTCGAATCGACGAAGCTCATTTACTATTTATCATATAATTCTTTTATGTTTGACCAACTTTCGCTCTTTTTATAAACAATGTTGATTGATTACGAAAGCTTGTAGCGAGTAAACGTACCCGGGCCACCCATTTCTATAATCCTGGATGGTCATTTTTGTACAGTAAGGTACAAAAAAAAATTTTTTTTTGTTTACTGACTGCAAGCTTTTATTATCAAATAACGTTGTTGAAAAAAAAAGGGAAATCTGGTCAACCATAAAAGAGTTATATGATAAAGTGTAAATGAACTTCGTCGATTCGACGAAGAGTAACCGTCCAGGGTTAAAAAAGTTTTTATCTGCAGATTGTCATCTTATTTATGATAATTTGTCTTATAAGAACTAATTTTTTACAGTTAACTTTTGATTTAATCCTCTTAATTTCATGAATTACTTACTTTTATTATTTAAACCTGAATTATTATAATAATTTCATTTTCAACTCAGTTTAAAAAGGCCTAACTTAATTTTTCTTTTCAAAAATATCAATGAAAAAGGGCCTATCTTAGATAACTTCATTAAAATAAAAATAAAAAATCTTTCAAGTGAGAAATAAAATGTGCTGCTGTTTTTTATTAAAAATTTTATTAAAATTTTTGTTGTATCTAAAATTTTACGGATTTTATTAAGTTTTTTCCTTCTCCTGTAAGGTAACAACAAATCGAGTTAGGCCTTTTTATATTAAGCCATCGATATGAAAAGATGAAAATTATTTAAGGATTATGAAAAAAACGTGGCCTTTCTACATACATTTTGCGTTGAGTATTTCTTTGTTTTATAAAAACAAGAGCTATTAAAAGCATTTCCAAACAATTGTCAATTTAAATTTG
Organism: Sarcophaga caerulescens; assembly: GCA_927399465.1. Taxonomy (NCBI): domain Eukaryota; kingdom Metazoa; phylum Arthropoda; class Insecta; order Diptera; family Sarcophagidae; genus Sarcophaga; species Sarcophaga caerulescens. The sequence continues at coordinate 15,660,576 of OV656866.1, read as the reverse complement.
CTTCTTCTTATTATATTTACTAAAAAGTACCGTTAATTTGAATTATTAGTTTCTATTTAGAGATTGTATAGGAATTTTCCTACTAAATAATACAACTGTGCCTAAATAGTCAGTTTGTGTAAATTGTGCTCTCTTTGACATCAACAATATCTCTCGCTCTCTCTCTCTCTCTCGTGTTGTGTTATCAATTTTATTTTACACAGTTATTCGCATTTGCATTTTTTTTTTTACCACAAACATATTTATTTTCGCTTTACACAGCTGTCAGTTGTCATTTTGACAACGACGTTAGTGTGTTTTTAACGTTCGGCGAGGTTGTTGAATTTCTTTCTATTGCTATTTTAGTTTTCCATTTTCCATTTTGTTTAAAACATTGTTTTTGCAACGTGTGTCTAACAAACATCGTGCGGCGGCTAACGTTTAATTTACTTGTATTTCCAATACGATTTGTGAAATAATGGAAGCAATTATTGGTTTTTCCAAAAAGCCTATGCAATTGTAAAGAAAAACAATAAGAATAACAAAGAAATTCATTCATAAATTTATTGTGCCAAAAAAATATTGAGAATCATGGACTAAAAAAAAAGAAGAAGAGAGAGTGAGAGTGTTTTTTTTTTCTTTTGAAGATAAGGAGCGAAAAATAAAGAAAAAAACAGAAATTTTGTTTTTATTTGTGGGGAAAAATGAAAAAAGCCGCGTACGTGTGGCGCGAGTGAAAGCGATTATTTTTTCTATCAAGACATGCAGGATACTGTGTAATAATAAATTTTTGCGGAATTGTAACTTAAATGGCGGCCTACTTAAATATATTTTTTTGTTAAAATGTTTCATTTGTAATTACACAAGAACGAAAACCGAAATATACATATTTTTTAAGAATCTTTTTTTTTGTTTGTTTGTGTTTAACGTGTTCTTGTTCATGTTTATGTGTATAAATAATAAACTTTAAAATATATTTACTTAGCAATCTACGTACGTATGTACATAACTCGTGCAAATCTACATAAAATATATTTTTGAAAAAAAAGGAACAACAAATTCCAAAATCGCAAAAAAAAATATTAAAATACGAAGTGCTTAAATAGTGTTAGTGTTGGTGTTGGCGGTCCCATACAAATGAAATCCATGAATTCATGTATGAAAATAAAGCAAATAAAAGTAGAAATAAAAACCAGCAAAAACAAAAACAAAAACAATTTTGCCTTGCTAAACCAAACAACCAGACAACCATACCGTGTGAGTAAAGAGAGAGTGTATTTATTTATATACATATGTATATTGTACGTATGTATGTTTTATTTTGTTAATTTGCATCATTAATAAACTATTTTTCCAAAAACAAAACAAAAATATGTAAACCCAAAATACCAAAACAACAATAAAAGCAATATTAACCCATAGTGCGAAAGAGTGTGTGTGCGAGTGTGAACACGTATGTAAATAACATGTGTATGTTATTTAATGCTTCTTCTTTTTCTTCACCTTTTCCAACCAATCAACACATGCCTATAAGATCTGTAAGATTTCTTTTCTTTTTTCATGTCTTTTCATTTATTAATTTGTTTATTTTTATTAATTATTATTGTATATACATATGTATGTATGTATATATTACTTTGTTTTTAATATAATTTATGTAAGCATTCTTTTTAATTCATATTTTCTTTTTTTTTTGCTTACGAATGAGGTTTGTTTTTAATTTTTCTTTTTCGTTTTCATGTTCTTGCGTTTTTAAATATTTTTCTCCACCTGATTTTGTTTTGTTTTCTATTTGCATTAGTATTGGTATTAGTAGAGTACTTTAAAGTGCAGAGAGTAAATTTAGAAAGACTCTCTCCTTTAAAAACATGCATGTTGCCAATTTATAGAGTTGCCATTGACTTCCGTTTCTTGTTTTGTTTTACATTGCATAATAGGTACGATATTTTGATGGGGATTTCTTTAGATAATTACATTACATAACTACATTCATACATAATTGGCCATTAAAGCCCTTCACTTCTTACACTACTGATGTTGTGTGTGTTAATTTTATACATGAGTGGCGGGACCTACAGTTCGATTCCGAACGGCAGATTTCTGAGAAACTTTTCATGGAAATTTTATTTACTCTCAGAGTTTTTGTCAGAAATCTGCTGAGAGGAAGCCGCCTAAGAAATATTTTTTCATGTTTTCTTTTTGATGTCTGACCTGGGGTTTGAACCGAGGCCTCACGTCTAATAAGCCAACACACTATCTATACTAGACCACGCGATTCATTACATAACTTACTACATAACTTACGTCTCGATTAGTCTAATTAACCTTCCAGGCACTGCTTTGTAAACTAGTACTTCCGAAATTGTATTGTATAGGGATGTGTCGAATGCTACCTGTCAAGTCTACAAACTCTGTTCGACAATTACCCTTAAGCTGTTAATGAATAAATCCAGCATACTATGCTCTCTTTTTAGATACGATGCAACTGTAAATGCAATGTGGTTGTGCATAAGTTAGGCTATGATTCCAAGTTCTTTATTTGCGAAAAACAGTTAGTTAGGCAATAGCTTGATTTGAAATAATTTGGTATTTTAAGGTCAAATGTTAGGTTAGGTTAGGTTAGGTTAGAGGACGTGTACTTGTCAGTTAAGACAAGTACAGTACCCGGTACAACGTCCTTAGAGAGGGAAGGAAATAGAGGGAATATGATGAAAGGAGGGCATGTAGGTAAGGAGGGGGGATGGGAATTACACAGAAAGAAACAGACACAAACAAGGGTTGAGCGCGCGACTACACTTATGAAGCCCTAGCACCTCTCAACCAGCCCAAGCTGCGAATGAATCTGTGGAGAGCCTTGATGTCGGCTCTCGACACAGAACTCAAGCTCTCAAAGAAGGCCCTGCCAAGGGTCCTCAACTTCAACCTACCAAGGGCTGGGCAGTTACAGAGGAGGTGTTCAATAGTCTCTAACTCCTCCTCATCGCAACATACCCTGCAATAGTCCGGCTGGGATCTGTTCCAGATCTCCGTCAGCGACCTAATCTCGCAGTGCCCCGTGATAAAACCGACAACCAACCATAAGCTGGCCTTGACCAAGCCCAGCAGCCAATCTGTTCTCTTACTGTCCACAGCAGGCCAAAGACGTCTAGAGACAGAACAATCCGATCCGTTCCCCCAACGCCTCTGCTCTTCCTCCCTGACACATCCATCGATGAGGTCATAGAGGTGGCAGACTGGGGGTTCAGGACCAACTATTAAATCGCCCCCTGAAAGCGAACCTAACCTAGCGAGGCCATCCGCCGTCTCATTGCCCAGTATTCCGCTATGACCCGGAACCCAGCATAGACGGATCAGGTCTGGTCCAAAAGACCTCAACGACTCTGCACTCGCGAACGAGCCGGGATTTGCACCAGACCGACGCAATGTCCTTAAGGGCAGCCTGACTGTCAACGAAGATCATGTAAGATTCCGAATCCGAAGATGGGCCACTAGCTATGGCCTCAATATAAGGTCAAATAATGTCAATAATATTTTATTTTAGTATTTCAATCAAAAAAAAAATGTTTAGCAACAGTAAAGCAGACGGGCTTTTTCAAAAAATATTTCCCAGATGGGAACGTACATTCAATCTTTAAAAAAAACAAAACGGCAACATTGTTTAAATTTGAAATTTTCATATTTAACCGCTTAAAAGACAACAATTGAAAAAAATCTAAACATGACCAAGATTCTGCTACCTACCTACCAAAAACCTACATACCGGCTTTTAAGTTTTTTTTTGTTTTTATGACGGTGCCATTTGATACATGTTTCCCGTCCAATGAGCCTTGTTCTCTTTTTTTTCTAATACAACAAACAACGAAAACAATTTGAAAAAAGTTTTTTTTTGAGTAGCGCCTGCTATTCGTGGCTTGATCAAAACGTTTGGAATGTTTGTGGTGAAGAAAACCAAAAAAAAAAAATTGCTGGCGAGTCATTATTTTTCCAAGAAAAAGCTTTCCGTTGAGCATTTTAGTTTCAAAATTCTTTTTTATTTATAAAGTTTGCACCATGTGCTTGACAGTTAAGAAACAATAACAAGAAAATTATTTATTTTTATTCTTTTTTATGTTTTTTTTAGAGTTTTTTTCTGTTATTCTTCTCGTTCGTTCTGCCTCATACAAATATTTTCACTCTTTGTCGCGTACTGTTTCATAGGCTTTGCTTTTTATGATCCGCACTTAGCGTTGGTGATTATGGTGCGTATGGTTGTTTGTGTTCAAGTCTGTCTTATTATTTCTTATTTTATTTATTCTTTTAATATTAATTTGTTATTCTGAATACACGACTCATGTCTCGTAGCCGTTTGGCAATTTCAGTTGTGTTTTGTTTTGAATTTTTTTTTTTTGTTTTCAAAACCACCGACCATTTGGCGCTTTAACTCAAGATTTAATCATTGTCGTACGCTTTAAAATTTTCAAGTTATGCTGCCGGTAAAATATTCTTTTTTTTAGAAGACTGGTTGAAAAAAGTTCGCTACATTGCATGTGGCAAACTAAAACTTCAATTGCAAACAAATAGTGTACGAAACGAAATAAAGTTTGAATCGATCATGGTCGTCCCTACGACAACTCATTGGGTACAGTAGGCGGGGAAAAGTTGATAGTGGAGGTCATAATGACCTTTTACAAGGCAATTGGTCGTTTGATACGGTATGCAGTATTTATCACCAAATGCAAGGAACTTTACATAGTTCAGAACGTTCAAAGTGATCAGCTTTCGGTCTTGCAATATAATTGCAAGACACTTGCTTGATAACTAAAGACCTATCTTCCAGATACATCATTCAAGAGATTCGACGGTATTTCAACGGCAAAACGGACATAACTCCATCTATTACATACATACATACATAATTGGTCATTACAACCCTTCAGTCAGGATTACGACCTAACTTCTCACACCACTTATGTTGTGTGCGTTAATTTTATACATGAGTAGCGGGACCTACAGTTTAAAGTCGACTCCGAACGACAGTTTTTTGAGAAGCTCTTCATGGCAATTTTATTTACTTCTCAGAGTTTTTGCCAGAAATCTACTGAGAGGAAGTCGCCGAAGAAATATTTTCATATTTTCGTTTTGATGTCTGACCTGGGATTCGAACTCGGGCCTTCAGTCTAATAAGCCAACACACTACCTACTAGACTACGGCGACTTCATAACTCCATCTATTACTGACCACATATTCCTCTCAGATGGTAACAAGCTAGTAAATGAGCGGGCAGTACTGAAAGCAGTGAATGTTATGGGTATAGTAAAGTTATGAATGGCCATCCAGTACTACTCTGCCTACTAACTGGCTCAACTGAGATCCTGTTGGAACTCTATCCTCAGCTCCTATTGCGAGATAATAATGCCCGGAAGTCAGAAACAAGTTCCCGCTGCCAATAAGGTACAATCACTGTACAAAACATCTTTTTTAATGTAATTTAATGTTTAAGAAGTTATGAAAATAGATACAGTGGTACGCGTTCTATGTATTATAGGCCAGGTGATTCGAACAATAATGCAAGATTTAGCGGCCAATAGATACTTTTAACTAACAGACAGCCTTTGAAAGGTAAGAGGTGTATCTTTTTCTGGAAGTCGCCGTAGTCTAGTAGGTAGTGTGTTGTCTTATTAGACGTAAGGCCACGGTTCGAACCCCAGGTCAGACATCAAAACTAAAATATGAAAAAAAATTTCTTCGGCAACTCCCTCTCAGCAGATTTCTGGCAAAAACTCTGAGAGTAAATAAAATTGCCATGAAAAGTTTTTCAAAAATCTGTCGTTCGGAGTCGACTTTAAACTGTTGGTCCCCGTCACTCATGTATAAAATTAACACACAAAACATGAGTGGTGTGAGAAGCCGTAATCCTGACTGAAGGGACAATTATGTATGTATGTACATATGTATCTTTTTTTATTTGAGGATTGATATTCAGTAGGAATGACTGCTCAGTTCATCAACTATACAATTACCCGGATATCTCTGTGATCAGTAATCCATATTAGGCTGATGTAAAACAGATGCGAATGCCATTCAAAGGAGGTGCTGCATATGCCAATCAGTTGAGGTTTGAAGGTTGCAATCCCGATATAGATCTGATTACTGCCTAACTGTTAGCAGCTGTCAACGAGGATAGAAATGCTAATAGCTGAAGATGTTTTACTCAAGATCAGTTTGACTGTCGCCTATGGTGAACAAATTTTGTAACATAACATGAAGAAACAATTTTTTTATTTTAATTTTTTTTTTAATTAATGGAGATTTTTCCATTTTCATTTCCATAAATGAGGCGTTTATTTTGAAAGTGGTTTAAGTCCATTTTTTAAAAAAATTTAATTAATGATATGACAATAATCATAATCCTATATAATCTTTTATTTTATAAAAAATTTAAGTTTAGTATCAATAAAATTGCTATGATTTGGGGCACTTGAAAATTAGTTAGTTAACGAAATAGAAAAAAATTTATTTTGAAACTGGTTTAAGTCCATTGAAAGAAATAATTTTTTTCATAAAAGATTAAAAAAAATTAGTGGCGAACCTGTAAATTGGTTAAGGATATGTTGGATGCGATTTATAAAAAGTGAAGCCTATAAAATGTTTTAGAAAAAATCTATGGAAGTGGATACCTTGTCGGGGAAGACCAAGGAACTTAAATAAAATAAAATTAACACCACCATACAAAAATGTACGCCCCATTTCAACTTCTAAGTATAATGATATGATGGAGTTACTAATGCACCATGAATATTTTAACAACCTCACACATAATCTAAATGAGGAGAAATAATATGGCAAAATCGTTAATATTATCCTTAATTAATGAACGTTGGTTTAATTTCTTAATAAACGAATTAATAAAAATTTTTAAAATACATGTTTTTCTAAATACATAAATAAAAATCTGTATTTAAATTGAAAACTTCCCTATTTATTTTAAAGCTATTACATTCATCTACATCAAAAATAATAATAAAAACATAACTATTTAGAGGAATCACTAGGTATACAATTCTTTTGGATAATTTGTTCAATATTATTGTGAAACTAAAGTATTTTGTTGACTTATAATAATATTAAACAAAGAACACTAAGGGGACTTATTCCTTTTCACAAACAAAAAAGTCATTTTATTAATTTTGAAAGTGGTTTAAGTCCATTTTAGGTTCTGAAACACGGCTTATTTTTCTAGTAATGTTTAAAAAAAGTATTACATTATATATTCTAACATGTTTAAGCTTACAAAACCGTAAAAACAACTTAATACCAGTTTACAATATTTTTGAAACAATTCAAACGCAAACCCTTAAATATCTCAATATAAGAACAAATGGACTTAAACCACTTTCAAAATAAACGGCTCAAATAATATTAAATATTTGATTGTTTTCTCATTAATTTGGTTTGATTTTCCAGTGTATACAAGATTTTTCCAACTCAAATATTGGCATATTTGTATTGTACTTGCGTCAAAGTTTAACAAGTAATTTCCAGATATTTTTTGATTCTATCCTCATCACTTGACCAAAAAAAAATCCACACAAAGTTGCACTAAAACTTGCTTCAGTAATTGTTGGATGTAAATAAACCATTTAAAAATGTTTTTGCATGCGTGTACTGTTTAAACAGTTTTTATCTCTTTTAGGTGTTGTTGTGTGTGTATGTGTGTGGTTTTTGCTTTTTGTTTTTAGCCATGAAATAATAGATTCGCTGACTACTTCTTTACCATCCATCCTACATCTTATTTACGATATTTGCCGGTTTTTTTTTCTTGCTGAGGCCGGTTTACCGGTTAAAATGTTTAAACAATTGGGTTATTTGTAGAGAGTATCTCTTGGAGTATCGCTTGGAATGAATATTTTTTTTTTAATTGTATTTACCATTGCCGTTGATGGAGATATTTTCTAAGCATGTGATACTTACTGGCGGGACCAAATAATCATTATGATTCAGCAAATTTGTGACCTTATTTTCATTAAATCTCTAACAAACAATGGTGACTTTGTAGTCAAAAGATATCGTCTTTGAATTGAAAAAGAAACGCACACACTCACAATTGTTGGCATTTTGAAAAGCGAAATCTTATAATTTTACTCGTTTTACTTTTGATTGTATTCAACTAATGAATCACGCTTCGAAATTATTTCTTTAAATAACAAACAATAGCCGGCATTTGCTATGAAAAACTTGGTAGCACTCAATTTTTGTTTAAGCACGCTAATGGTAACCACAAACAGCGTCAAGTCATATAATATTTTCGTACATTATTTTGCAGTTGGAACCATATTCCAATAAGAGTATCATTTACTTATGTGCAGTACTAGATTAGAATTTTCTAAATCGTATCTCAAGGCAGTTTTGCATTAAAAAGTATAAAAGTTTACTTAATCTGCAGATCTAAGTATTACCTTAAATTCGATCACTACAGGCGTTGAAGCCACAAAATTTTCCAATTAAAATTAATCGACTTAATAACTTTCTTTAGGGCTTTCCAAAATACATACATAATTGGTCATTACAACCCTTCAGTCAGGATTACAACCTAGCTTCTCACACCACTTATGTTGTGTGCGTTAATTTTATGAATGAGTGGCGGGATATCTTCTGCACTTTTAATATTTTCGATTACACCAATGGACCAATGAAGGATTTAAAAAAATTAAGCTAACTTTCAGATGAAAAAACCTAAAAACATTTCTAGGGCCTTCCCATACGGAGTTCCGAACTTTGCACATTGATAACGGCCATCTTGCTGAAGTCCAATCATCATGAACTATCATGTACTCGCTAAATGGCCTCTGGAGTATTTGGGAATTGAAACTAATTTTCATCTTTAGATTTGAGGGCCATTTTTAGATTAATGTTTACGTAAACAAATAAAATTCTCGATACCTATCCATATGAGATCTAAGAGCATTCAATACATCCCGGAAAAATTGCTTTAAATGTAGATTTTGGGTTGACAGTATAGTCGGTCCCTATTTCTTTGTGGACGAGGTTGGTTAGACCACCATTGTCAACAGCGAACAATATAGCTCGATGATTATCAACTTACTTTTGGCCTAAATTGAATAAGCTGGACACCAACGACATGTGGTTTCAGCAGGACGCCTCCAAGTACCAAGCACATGCCACATAGGGAATGAGTGGTGAAAGACGAACACTATTAGTCGGTGATTATCGACTTATTTTTAGCCTCAATTGAATAAGCTGGACACCAACGACATGTGGTTTCAACAGGACGTCTCTACGTACCACAAAGCTCATGATACATTGGGAATGAGTGGTTAAAGGTAAAAGAGAACAGTACAGATGTTGAAGAGTACGCATTTACTAGAAAAAAATTTTTTTATATATAAACTTGGCTGTTGTAAGAAAAGTGAAAAATCTGTCGCATTGCAACATTATGCTATAAACATGTTTTCATGGCAATTTTATTTACTCTCAGAGTTTTTGCCAGAAATCTGCTGAGAGGAAGTCGCCGAAGAAATATTTTTATATTTTCGTTTTGATGTCTGACCTGGGATTTGAACTCGGGCCTTACGCCTAATAAGCCAACACACTAACTACTAGACTACGGCGACTTTTATGATTGCAGAATAGCGTCAAAAATTAAATAAAATAAAGTCATCTGTTAAAATAGAAAAAAGCATCTCCGAATCATTTAATATCAAACGAAACCCCAAACAAGGCAATTTCCTACCCAATAAGTGATATGCGCTCAGGAGTTTCCTTTTGAAATGCACTATTGCCTCACAGATTCCAAAATTTGTTTTGGTGAATCATTATAATCTCCATATTGGCTGCGAGACGATCCCTAATCTAAACAAGTATATTTTGAGCCTGAAGTGCCCTGTCAAAAGACCTCATGTTACTCCTGGATAATGTAATGCATGACTAAAATCTTCTCTTATTGTCATTTACCAACAATAGTTGCGATTGCCTCAAATCCATTTCATTGAGAAGAGCCTTTCTTCTTTTTATTTTTCCTTTTGTTGAATATAGCTCTCCAAACATCTGTCCCGGCTTCACAGAAAGTCCCTCGCGCTGGTAGACCGGATGGAAGCTCCCCTCCTCGTAACCTTATAAGCCTGCTTATTGTTTTCAATATCTACATGACCTGTGACCCTGCAAAGGGTAACTGTATTTCCTCTATTGCATGCAGACCCATAATGTCTTTAATTTAATCTCATAAGAGCCAGATGAGGCTGGATATAAGCTTGGCAAGGAGCATATTGTTGGCAAAAAGTAAAAGTTAAATACGTATTGGATATTTGTTTGGATAAAAAAGTTCTGCGGCTATCCAGTACAGAATATAATGAAAGGCTTAAAAAACAATGTCAAAAAAACCAGTGAAATATGGTGGTGGTTAAACCATAACGACGAAGTTCGTTCACTTTATCAATTGAAAGTAATCATGGAGAATAATGTAGACATTTGCGAAGAAGTCATGCTGACAGAAGTACAAAGCACAATGAGTCAACAACGAGGACAATGACCTTAAAAGTTCTAGAAAAACTAAAAATTATGGTATAAAGCTTGCATCCTGGCCTACCCAGTGCTTTGACCTGCAACAAAGAATTTTGTTTTCGATTAAAAAAACGAATGCTAATGAATGGTGGTGAATGTTGTGTTACAAGAGTGGTTGCAAGCTGTGTTGCAGTCACAATAAATAAAACGCTGTTTCATCGAATACTGATACTGGATGTGTAAACACTTAATATTATCGGCGAAATTTCAAAATTTGTATGAAATTTTTAGTTTAAAAAAATTTTTATTGCCTTAAGCACCCCTTTTAAGCACCACCACCCTGGTGTATTGGAAAAATATTATAAATCAATTAATTTAAGTCGTCATTTTCGAATTGTTTCTCTTCTACAATAAATGCCAAAAGTATCGTTTATTTTTTACAATTGTTATCAATTTTTTTTTACCATTTTATCTACAATATTATGCCAGCTAGCCCTAGCCTTTTTCTATTTTATTTCCATTTCATTTCAATTTCTATTTGTCGCAATTATCTTTCACTGAAATTAATTCAATTCCATGTAAATTTTTTATCTTTATAACAGTCGTACATTGTACGTTCTATTCGTTTTTATTGTCGATATTCCTATGTATTGGTCGCTGCTTATCAATGGCAACATTCGAATAAATACGACTAGGCATAGGGATATGGGTTTCTGTTTTCAAACAGGAAATATTGATGAATAATAGAACCCTTAGACAAGTTTTTTGTTTTTCTAATAAACGGCAAATAGGGGGAAAAATCATCATTTAAATACGATATTAAAATGAAATTTAAGATGCCTATGACATATGAAAGGAGATTTTGATTTGATGATGGTAGCAAGAATGAAATTTTATAGGAATACAATTACTTCAAAAGACTTTTTGAGTACGTCCTTTAATCAAATTATACTTGAATAAATTACTTAGTCATTCTATGTTTAGTTCTATACTATGTTACTTAGTGTTACGCTTAGGAAAATGTGCAAGCTCTACTTAATGTAATAACGACAGCAGACCTCTTCTTCAAATCATCTCTAGCTATGTTTATAAAAACTGCACCATATCTTCAGGTAACAAAAATTTTACAAATCTCCGATAGCTAAAATGATAGCTAAAAGCTATCACATGGATTTGTTCATTCGCACTTGCATTCCGAAATTCAATTCGCACTATCGATATCGATATTTCCTTTTTTATATCCTTTTTCTCTGCTTTACGGAACATAGAATTATCACACAAAGCATTTCTCCTACATTCATCGTACTTGTCCGCTTTCTTTCAGTTTCATTAACCAAGCTTTTTCAATATGGCAGGATTTTGGTCTACCATAACAAGTCTTAGGATGATAGGGTTAACAATTATAGTTGTAAGTAACTATGTATTGTGTATATAAATGAGTTAACGATACTTGACCTTCATACAATAGCCTCTGTGGGATCCAGGGGGATTTTAGTTATGCCAATTTTTTATACGGTACCATCTTAAAATATTTATCCCAATCCTGTTGTTTAAAAAACTTCTGGATATTTTCGGTTATAATAAGAATAAGTCCCTACCTAATGCTTGATATGCAGTCAGTTGTTTCCATCTGAGATGCATTAAAAAAATAACAATAACAAAAATGTGGGGGTGAGCGGGGAGAGAATAAAACAAAATATTTGGCGAGAAAGCGGGTAAAGAAAAATACAAAATTATTAGTTTTAAATAATCGAATATTATTTATTTGTACACATTAATATTCTAGAAGTTGCCAAATCAAAAATAGTTACTGTGGAGAATACAAGATTACACAGGCAGTCAAAAAGTTTTAAGAGACACTGATACAGATGCCAAATAAGAAAACTGAAGACGTTACAAAGGGAAACTTGATGTAAATAAATATAATTGAAAGGTTTCCTGTTCCCCAATGAAGTCGCCGTAGTCTGGTAGGTAGTGTGTTGGCTTATTAGACATAAAGCCCGAGTTCGTATCCCAGGTCCGGCATCAAAACGAAAACGGCGATTTCCTCTCAGCAGATTTCTGGGAAAAACTCTGAGAGTAAATAAAATTTGCGATGAAAAAGTTTCTCAAAAAAAAAATCTGTCGTTCGGAGTCGACGTTAAATTGTAGGTCCCGCCACTCACGTATAAAATTAACACACACAACATGAGTGGTGTGAGAACCTCCGACCTCCGGGTACTGTACTTGTCACAGTTGACAAGTACACGTCTTCTAACCTAACCTAACCTAACCTTCCTGTCCCCCAAAGTGTTCTATGATTTAAATTTATTTAACTGCCACTATTTTTTAACTACTTTGTAAAACCTTCAACCTTAAAGATTTATTTTATAGTTTTGAATCTTATTTGAGCTACAGTTTTACACGTTCAGCTTCTATAATAGCTTCAATGGAAATCCAATATATATTTTTATTTTAATGTGTTTCAAAATGTCAACGAAACTTGAAAATATTTTCGAATTATTTTCTGTGTTTTATATTTAAAAATAAATCTTCCATTTAGAAATAAATTCTATTCACTTAAAATCTTAATATGAATTCGTGCTTATCCGTTAATTAATTTCAGAAGCTTAAAAAAACGTTTACGTACATTTAGAAAATATAGGTGAAACCATAATTAATGAAAATAATAAATAAAAAACGAGGGCAGATAGTCAATTTTATATTAATTGTAAAACACATCGAGTTTCATTAGTTTAAAACATTTTTTTGGAATCTTTTCGTATTATTTTTACTATTTTTTCTTTACTTTTAATTTACTATAGTTATGAATTTTTCAGCCACCCTCGTTATTTTATTGCATTTTCAAAAAAATAAACATTTTAACCGGTCACCGGTATTATTTTTATTTAAATTTCTGTTTCATTTTAGCATTCATTCATTTAAAAACAAAACAGAATTGTTTTCTTATGTAAGGAAAAATACAATCATTTTAGGTGGCTTATCATCATATACTATAGTGGACACATACAAATTTACAGATTTACGAATGTATTCACTTATTTAATCGTATATTCATTCAGTCATTCATTTTCACACAATTTAATATTTTACTTGTGAAAATACAAACAGAAAAACTCAAAACTGTTGCCAAAGTAGTCAAATCAATAAAACGAAATATTTTTCTCTCTTGCAAAAAAAAAAAAAAAATATGCAAATTAGGATAGTAATTTCCATAAAGGGTACTTTCGTACTACCTTCAACACAAGCCAGCGTTGGATCAATTCAGCTAATCGCTTGAAATTAGGATGAATCGACTTAAAGGTTCGTCTTTGTTCTCTTATTTTCTATCTGTCAACTTTCAGAAACCTATGCTTTTATGTAGTTTCGTTACAGCAATTTAACCCTTTGCGACCGTATGTCTGCTCTCCGCCACCAAATCTTTATTACCGATCTAGTCGTATGTCTGCTCTCAGCCACCAAAGCTTTATTACCGATCTAGTCCTATGTCAGCTCTCAATCGATAAGCTTTCGAAATTCGTTGAAATCGAATGATATTTTATAAGTTGTGCTTAACATAGATTTGGCGATTTCGCTTCTTAAAATATTTCAAAATAATACTCTAATAAAATGGCAAAAAGAAATTTACTGAAAGAAGAAGTGTTCCGTGAACTTGAAAGTAGCGATGATGAATTTTATTTTGACTCTTTCAACACTGACTTTTTCCTTCACAATCTTGTAATACTGTGTATTACTGTTTTTTCAACGAAAATTAATTCCGCATGACACCCATATATAAAATTAATACGGTCGCAAAGGGTTAATTTCTGTTTATCTTCCAGTTTATTTTGCGGTGTGTCAACTTCCAGAACTTTATTTTTTATGTTGTTTTGTTATTGTAATTTAATTCATGTTTACCTCAATTCTTGTAACTTCCTTGTTGTTTTGTAATTGTAATTCTTTGTAATTCTTGTTGTTCTGTTTTCGCAACAAAATGCATTTGTGTTTATCCTTCTTTCATCCTTGTCTAACGGTTATTAGTTCTTTTTTCAGGGAATAAAAATATAAAAAACCCCTCGAAAACCTACCCTGTTGATTAAATATAAATAAAACACAAATCTAAAAAAAACGTTGTTGTTGTTGTTTTCTTAAATCTGAAAATTAATTTGAAATTCTAAAATAAAATCATGTACGTCATAAAAAATTACAACAACAACTACAACATAATCGGCAAAAAATTATATTTTTTAGTTTCTCTTTCTCTGTTTTTTAAAAATATAAACGACGACCTTGAAGGTATATTACCCGTGTTGTTGTTGTCTATTATCATTAAAAAAAAAATAAAAGAATAATGATTACAGAAACAACAATTAAAAAAAATGTTTTTTTTTTTGAAAAATTCTTAAACAATTTTAAACAATTATTGTTAGTCATAGTTGTTGTTGTATTTATTTTTAATTGTTTTGTCGGTGGGAAACTATTTTCGAAGATTTTTCTGCGTGTAATTTGTGTGCATATAGAATGTATGTATGTATGTGTTCCAAACAATTAAAACCTATTTTCTGGCCACTTAATTTTTAAGCCACAATAAAGAAAAATTTTTTTTTGTTATGTTTATACAAGAGAGAAAACATGAAATAATTTAATTTGAAAATCTAAAACAGTGTGGAGTAGAATAATAGCAGCATAGGCTAAAAACAGAATGTATAAAGACAAAAATAAAGTGGTATTACCTAGTATCCATATGGAGTGCAATTTGCAATTGCAGAAATTACATAAGGAATCAAAGTAGCAGTAGTAATAGACAATTAACAATAGTGACAAATAGCAGAATAGATTGGCTGCAGTATACGGAATTATAGAAGCAATAGTAGTAGTAGTAAAGGTGTAAGGAATTTAAGTAGCAATGGAATTGAAAGTTATAACTAAAATAAAAAGGAATTGAACTAGTAATAATAGAAAGTTATCACACCGACAGTAGAAATGTCAGAAGAAATTAAATTAGCAGTAGTATTAGGAGTTATGGATAATAGCATAAGGAATTCGAGGAGCTGTAGTATTAAGTGTTATAGTAACATTAGAAAAAGTAGTATAGAGATTTAAAATAGCGGTAGAATAAGAAGTGACAGTAGTAAATGTATAATTAGTATAAGGAACTGAAGTAACAATAGCATAAAGAGTTGTACAGTACTTTTCGCTTATAGTCACAACCCTTAATTGCACATAAATTGAGGACTATATCGCTAAAGTGACTATAAGCAAATTTTTTTTATATGCCACAATGTGCTTAAAAAGAAAATCTCATATATTCAATTTTTGTGAACATAACAAAAAATAAAAATTCGTTTTTATTACAAAAATAAATAAAATGTACATGAATTCATTATTGTTAATATTATTTAAAAAAATCAGTAATTTTAGCCTGTTTTAGCTTGAGGATATTGTTTACAGATGTATCCTCTATTTTTTCGAATAAAAAATTTGTATTTATATCCTACTCTGAACAAAAATGTCGCAAAATATCTACTGCATTTAAAATTTCTTTAATCGAAAACCGTTTTTCTTCAACAAAAACTTCTTCATTTGTATCCAAATCAGTTTCCGTTGGATTATTTTCGGCGTTTATTGAGTCTAAAATTTCTTCATCCGACATAGCGCCATGGCAAATTAAGTCATCATCGCAATGTAAATATTCCGGAGAAAGGTTTTCAATTTCGGTAACATCATCAATATATTCATTATGTTCGACGGTAGTATCATTTATTATATAAAAACCAGCCTACAAAAAAATTTTTTTTTTACATTTTTTTTAGAATGTGACAATATCGTGAAGTTTTTTCATATAATATGACTTTTAATAACCACGGATAGATGGCATATATGTGAAAAGTTCTTATATCAAAAATGGACTATAAAGTAAACTTTTTGTATGAAATTGATCGATAAAGACATATAAATCTAATAAAATTGACAATATAACTAATGTGACTATAACAGGTAGTGACTATAAACGAAAACTACTGTAGTACCTATACATAGTAGATGTAGTATAAGGAATTGAATTAGTATTAGAAGTTATAGGTATTAGTATAAAGAAGAAGTGGTAGTGCTTAGAGTTACAGTAGTAATAATAGAAGTATTTTAACAAGAATTGGAGTAGCAGCAGTGGTGTTGTGCTAATTTTTTTTTTTATCGGAACGCGTATATATAATTATATAGACAGGGCCGATACTGGGTAGGCGGCCGCTCTGTGCGGACTCATGTCCCAAATTTAACGACGGGGGTGATTTTCCATGATAATTCTGGCGGCGGCGTTTTTTTTTAGGTTTCATGTCCCAAATTTGACGAAGGGGGGAGGGAGATTTACCCCAATTTTCGCCCGTCGCCAGGATCGGCAATGTATATAGCATAAAAAGGAAAGGAAACGAAAATCATTTCCAATTCTCGTTATCAGAATTCATCTTTAGTTCCGGAACGCGTTTCTGTCCAAAAAGGAGTAGCACTGAGTAGCAGATATGATTTACCATAGGAAATAGAAGTAGCTGTAGTATTACGAGTATAATAGCGTTAATAGAAGCAGTATAATGATTTGGAGTTGTAGCAGTATGAGGAGTGTGTTATTGCTACTAACACATAAGTGATGTAAGGAATTGAAGTAATAATAGTATTATGAATTATAGGT
Source organism: Sarcophaga caerulescens (assembly GCA_927399465.1). Classification (NCBI taxonomy): domain Eukaryota; kingdom Metazoa; phylum Arthropoda; class Insecta; order Diptera; family Sarcophagidae; genus Sarcophaga; species Sarcophaga caerulescens. Next base: position 15,643,438 of record OV656866.1, on the reverse strand, counting down.
AGATAGTAAAATAAGGAATTGAAGTAGCTGTTGTGTTAAAAATTAGAACAACATTTGTTTTAAACAAAATTGTCTTTCTGTTATTAAAGCCTCAAAGTTTTAGTTGTAATTCTTTTCCCAGGTATATGATAAGGTGGATCCTCATCTAGAGTATATCTTCTTGACCTTAACATTTGCATTCTTTTGTCAGTTTAATTTATTGTGGTTATTTTGGATAATATTGAATAACAAAACAATAAAATAAAAAGCCCTTGTTAGTACGAGAATATATTTAATAAGAATTCATGATTTTACAAAAATTTCTATTATTGGCAACATTGTAGATTCTTACACAACTGGAAACTATGGGTTGTGGTCACTGATAGTACATTCGTCTGATATAAAACAAAGTATTTGATCGAATATAAATATCATGAGTCATCATACAAATATTAGTGCTTAATATTTTTCCATAACTGTATTAGTTTTAAAGATTATTATTATTGTTGTTGTTGTTGTTTCATAGTATACACATTCTTAGAAATGTACACATGTTTTTATGCTTAGCAACCGATTGTAAATATTTAAAAAATTCCCTTGAATGCAAATTAATCTTTTTGCAGGCAGTGGTGGAGGTATGTCTACCAATTAGATAATTTGCGAATTACTATTGACTATCTACCTTCTTAAAAATGTGGCGGATTGAAGAGTAAAAATGTTTAAAATATTATTCTGACTAGTATATAGGGCTGCAACAAACAAATTATTCTCCATCTTGTTATTATTTATTTGGTTTGTTTTAGTTTACTGCTGTAGCTCCTAGAATGACAGGGTTACCATACGTCGGTAGTAGAAACAAATTCTATTGATATGTATTAAATGGTGCATTGACTGTATTGGTGAGGAACTTTGCTTATTGAGTCCTACTTTTTCTAAAGAGGTGGCGTTGCCTGACTTTTCTTCTATGTAGCGGTCAAAGGACTAGCTGCGGGAAATATTTGAAAGTGGACGATTTGAAAAAATGTCGAATTAATATTTCAATACATTTTTGATTTTCAATCGAATTAAATTTGAAAATATACGTGAATAAAACGTACGTATACATATATATTGGCCATCTTTCCTTTCCCACTCTCCCTTCTTCTCTCTCTTTCCTTATTTTGTATTCAATTTCTTTAATGCTGATATTATTATCGATTTTTCTGTGTTTGTAAATTTCCCAAAAAGGACCGCAATATTTTTGTATATTGAACAGTGTATGTGTGGTAGTCCTTTTGAGACACTGGTTTAGTTTAGTATACTGGAAAAATTTCAACAACTACACCTGTTGTTGTTGTGTTGTGTATATACTAGTGTTTTTATATGTATACGTGGTTATAGATGGGCCATATTTTTATGTGTGTGTGTGGATACGTGGAAGTTTAATAAGAATTTAATCAAGTCAAATTACTAAATGTAAAATCCCTCCAAATCACAATTACTTTTGATTGAACAAAACTTCATTGTCTGTGTTCTTACGCAATTTGAAAGGCATTAAAAGACTTTATACTGAAGGCACACACGCTCAAAGTGATCAATAAAAAGAAAATCTCTTTGGGGTATTCACAGTTTAAGTAGGAATAAAGGGGGAGAAGTTATTCAAATCTGTATTACAGTGAATTTTCAAGAAAACAAAAAAATAGTTCTGGAATAAATATTGATAAATAAGAATCGTTTAAATTGGCTACAGCATTATCCAGCATTGTCATGAGAAATAAGATTTGCAGCATCAAATTTAGTGTTATACGGCAGTTACAAATTTATGGATTTCTATTAATATTTCCATGGTTCTAGGGAACAAAAAAGTGCTCTATATAAAAAATACAAGTCATAAACCAAAAAATGCAAGGCATCTAACAAAAAAATGTAAGTCATCGACACAAAAATGCTAGTCCAGAAAAAGCATCATGTACGAAAGAATTAAAGTAATCGACCAAAAAATGCAAGTCATTTATCAAAGAAATGCAACGACAAACGAAAAATACGACATTTTGTTGGAGCTTTATATATAAATGCATATTAACTCAATGAGAATTATTAAAATTTTTAAGTTCAATTATCCAATTTTTTAGTTTATTAAAAAAGTTAGCTTCGTCGCCTATATCTCCAGTACCAAGTAAAGCTCGGCCTTAAGGAAACTTTTTGGAATCGTTGATGCCATGTCTAACCAGCCCACTAGGTCCACGTCCACCACAAGTCCATTTTTATCCGATTTTGACCGATATATAGAGCACTTTTTTGTTGCTAATTTGACAAAAAGTTAGCTTCGTCGCCTATATTTCCGGTCCCAATTAACGCCCAGCAGTAAAGAAACCTGTTTAGGAATCCTTGGTACCATGGCTATTCAGGCCACTAGGTCTATTTCTCTCACAAGTCCATTTTTTATTCGATTTAGCCCCGTTAATACAGAACACATTTTTTTTTGTTTATTTGAAGAAAACAATTTGCTTTGTCGTTTATATCTTCGGCCCAAGGGTTACCCGAATGTCACGAAAACTGTTTTGGAATCTTTGATCCAATAGCTATCAGTCTACTACATCCGAAAACCGCACCCTTTTACATTTTGTCGAATTTTACCCCATTTAAGGGGAGGGCATATTTGATAAAAATTCTTATAATAAACTAGCTGGCCCGGCGAATTTCGTAGCGCCCGGTACGCAGATCTGTCTAGTTCAAAATTTAATCGAAGTCGGTACGTTATTTAGGTGAGGCATACAAAGAATAACAATAAGAGGTCCGAATCATGGGCGTCGCTGACGAAGTTGTAGTTGCTGTACTCGCTCCAAAACAAAAACTAACAGACATACATGTTATATATGTACCTATGTAGTCATAAACCATCGAATTAGCCGACTTATAGGTATCTCTTAAAGAGGGAGGGTTGCCACCCCCATTTTTGGTGAGTTTGTCGACAGCTCTACGAGCTTATCCACCAAATTGCACTCGTCTACGATCACTATGTCCTTAAATATTCAATTTTAAAGGTTTGCCACGCCTACTTTTTGCTATATCGAATTTTTTTTTAAACCATCTAAACCTGATAAGCTTTCGAACAAAAAAAGAATGGTTAAAATCGGTTCAGTAGTTTAAGAGTTATAGGTATCACTTGAAGGGGATTGTCGATATCGACTCTACGAACTTACCCACCAAATTTTATTCGTCTACGATCAATATGTACCTAAATATTCAATTTTAACGATTTGCCACGCCCTCTTAACATTTAGGGATATGAAAAATAGATGTTGTCCGATTCTCAGACCTACCCGATATGCACACAAAATTTCATTAAAATCGGTCGATCCATTTCGGAGGAGTTTAACCACTAACACCGTGACACGAGAATTTTATATATTAGATATTTTAAGAATTCAAATTTTTCTTTTTTATTTTTATTAAAATTTTTCAGATGAAATAAAAAGCTGTTATCAAATCATTTAATATTCAATATTCATTATAAAAATTTCTATTGCAAAATTTTCTTAATGAACTCGTAATATTTCCATTGTTCTTTCATGAGTCACTTTTAATTATTTCCTGTTGAATGGAAAAGTAATTTTTCATATTAAAAGAAAAAAACATTTTGAAAATCACTTATCACGAGAATATTTCTTTTATAATATAGTAAGTTATCTTGCAAAAACTGTGATATGCCTTACAATTCTAATGCCATTTAATTTGTTATACGCTATGTAAGGCTGGTTTTTTATCTTCACATGCAAAAGTTCTTAAATTTCAATTTCTTTTTTTTTTGTGTTCTAAATGCAGACACACCTTGACCAGCTGATAGGAGGGCCATCAACCATTTGAAAAGGCTGTATATTAGACAATCAGTCATACATTTTATCTACTTTATATATAAATTGTAGATAATTTTATTGAATTTATTTAATTTTTTTTTATTTATTTTATTTTTTATTTCTTTTACATAAAAAGCAAATGATTTATTAGTTGAACTAATACAACTATGATGTGACACTCGGTTGTATTGTATTTTTCAAAACCCATAAATAATTTCAAAGGGGATTCACCATTCACCCCGGCGTAGCTTTTGACATGTACGGGGGTATGCTAGGCATTGTAAAATACATTTTAATTCATTAATAGTAGACATTATTTAAAACGCATTTAATTAAATAAGACACTTTTAAAAAATTGTTTTTTTTTTCATTGTTATCAAGAGACACTTTGTTTTATAAAACCAACACTCAAGGGAAGGCCCCTTAACAGATGTATTGAGTTGAAAGTAGATAGATAGGCGGAAGAAAGGGAAGTGGACTCTAGAAAGCATGCTGTAATCGAATAGTAGGGCTAGAGAAGCAATTCTCTCTGTAATATATTTGTCGATCCCCCGGCCGAAATATCCTAAACGGGTGTGCTGGACGAGAAAGACGAGTGTTATTCTAAAACTTTGAAGTTTTTTCGTTTTTGGAACACAGAATCGAAAATCTTTTGAGTATAATACCACATTGCACAGAACAGCCATGATATTTCTTCAGTAGTTAGTTTCTTGCCTTCTTGGTCTGTATTAAATTTAATAGTGTTAAAAACTTACTGGTCCCATCGGGGCGATAGTGATGAATGTTATGTGAATAGGAATCTTTATTCATCGATTGATGGTGGTAACTATCAACTGGTGGATCATTGCTGGGGCTCATAAGCATAATCTGAGACTAGTAGTAATACTAGTAGTATTATAGTATCAGGTCACTGGAGAAGATCTCAAATACACCTTATCCGGCTCTTGCAGGGTATGGAGAGATGAAGAGGGGGTTAGGAACGATAGGACAACTTTTGCAGGATTTAAACTTTCAATCTAGAAGAAATATACAAATACTTCTGAGATTTATTGTAGAATTACTGTGGCTGAGAAATGTTTATCCATTTTTAAGTTTTACTTTACATTCCATCTCTCTATTTCTATTCATCTTCTGTACCTTTTTCCGTTTCAAATCTGTTTTAGGATGAACACAACCGATCCCATGACCTCAGTTTGAATATATTGGCTGTAGCCTTACACGTGGTCGTACTTACCTATCTAAAGGATCCGCCAAATAACTTTTTTTTTTTTGAAAATGCTTTAAAAAAAACTACTGAATATTTTCTCAAATTTATTTTTTTATTTGAAAGTATAATCCTTCCGGTTAATAATGGAAATTAATTTCATTCAAATGGCTGCCTCGGTTGGCCATGCAGTAGCCTACACGATCGGTCTAATTTTTAAGCTCATTATCGATTGTGTGCAACTGTATTTCACCAATGGCTTCACGAATATTGTCCTTTAAAGCGTCAATTGTCTCTGGCTTGTCGGGGTAACACTTATCTTTGACGGCACCCCACAAATAATAGTCGAACGGTGTCAAATCGCAGCTCCGAGGTGGCCAAACGACATCAGCTCTGCGCCTGATAATGCGATCTTCAAAAACAGGGCGCAAAACATCGAGTGTAGCTTCGGCTGTGTGGCACGTAGCGCCGTCCTATTGAAACCAAATGTTGCCAATATTCTCCTCTTCAATTTTTGTGAGCAAAAATTCGTTCAACATGGCTCGATAACGATCGCCATTGACTGTAACGGCCACTTCTTGCTCATTTTCGAAGAAAAATGGGCCAATTATCCTTCTGGACCAAAATCCGCACCAAACAGTGACTCGTTTTGGTTGCGTCGGCTTTTCAATGTATGCGTGCGGGTTTTCTGTGCCCCAAATGCGACAATTTTGCTTGTTTACATACCCGCCAAGATCAAAATGAGCTTCATCTGAAAAGATGACTTTTTTTTTGCCAAAATCGTCATCTTTTGTAAGTCGATCGCAGGCCCACTTAGCGTTAGTTGTTCAAGCGTATACACAACTATATTCGTTCAGCGGAAGGATAAAACTAATTATCTGTCAAATCAGACATGAACTAAGTGTTACCATTCACGAAATAAGCACTAGTTGAAAAAAAAACGTTAGATGGCGGACCCGATACTACTCTAAGCCTTATTATTTTTAGTATCAGTACTACAGATTTCCCAAGTTCAGAATCTTTGGAGAATTGAATTTTTACTAAGTATTCTTCGAATCGTAAACAATTTTACACAACGTGTTGTACAGTTTAGTTTTTATTAAAACATTGTGAGTACCTTGATGAGCAATCACGCTCGTTACAAGGTAACACATAATATTGTCATGTGACTTTTAGTACCACTAAATTATTTTGTTACTCACTGTATTACGAATAAATTTTGTTTTTAATTTCATGCTGATATTTTAATTATTTCCAGTACAAATATTCTGACAACTTTGTTACAAAAACACGAGTTCAGTGAATTGTTTGGGTACATTAGAGGGGAAAAAAATGGTAGCTTTGAGATAATGAAGTGAGTGAAATTAAAGCGTAAATTTATTTTGCTTATGCAGCATTAATTATTTAAATTAAATTAAAACTATTTTAAATATAAACTTTTAATTTCAAGTAAGTATCAGTATTTTATCTTCTCGTAATTGTGAATATTAAGCATGCTTGTATTTTCGTTTGTATTTTGTCATTCATTTTTTTATGGACATGAATTCACTGTTTTAAGATTTTAAGTCTGCAATCAGCTTGAGATAGCTGCTAAGTAAAGAAGGCAGTAAGATGTTACTAATCGAAATGGGGTATAAACTATTTCAAAATAAAGCGCTACACGGTCTATGTGTAAGACATGAGACGTAGAAAACAAGTATTACAGTGTAAAAAAATCTACAACGTAACGTGAGCGTAACTTAGGAATTGACGTAAAACAAAAGATGTTGGACTTATGTTTAAGACATAAGAAGTGAGAGTAAGAAATAAAGCTTAGGACGTCACGTAATACATAAAACATGATTCTGAAGGCGTAAGACGTAAAACGTAAAACGTAGACGTAAAATGTAAAGCATATGACGTAACACGTACGATGACGTATATAAGACTTAGAAAAATAAGTTAATTAATTAAAATAGTGTTTTAAATTTTTTTAAATTTATGTGATGTTTTTGTAAAACAGGCTATTTCATTTGCTTGCCAATTTTGTTTGTGTTTTCCATGCAAACAGGCAAGCAAGTGAAATAGCCTGTGTTATAAAAACATCACATTAATCTGAACCCTTGAAAGAATTTTTATCTATTGAGATGAAAACATCGTAAAAAATATTTTGTTTAGGCGAAAGGAAATATTTTCTTAAGCAAAAGTATTATAATTATTCATGTCAATTATGTTAATCAACTTCATGGTAACAAAAACATGAAAAAAAATTACAGTCGATTAGGAATGAGTGCTTGATGCCCTACAATCTCTTTACATGATCTGTGTTTGTTGTTATTCTCTGCACATATACGGCTGAGATGTGTCTGTAAAATAAGAAAACTTATCATCCTGCTCAGCTCAATATTACTTAGATTTCCCATAAATGGGTCGTTCTAGAATATTTTAGAAGTGTTTCCTACTGTAAATTAACGATATTTCTGGATGTTTTGAATCCAATATTGTATTTCAAAAGTGTTACAAACCCTTGCACAAATACAAAGTGCTCTCATTCGTTTACTGTGGTGTAGGGTATAATTATACGTTGATGAAGTAATTATTTGCGGCAGTTCATTATGTTTTTAATTTATTTTAATTTGCTTTGCTTTTTCAAATTATTTAATTTTCCAGAACAAAAAGTTTTTTTGAAAGAAAATTTAAAACTACACTGTGATTAAAAGCTAATTAATAACAGCCTTTGTTGTTGACTTGTTTAAAAAAGCGAAAGCAAAAAAAAAAAAACGAAAAAAATTCTTGGAAAAGTTGCAAACAGTTCCTGTATCTGTATCCAGTTTCAGCATCATACATATATGCTAAGAATGAGAATGAAACCACAGTCAAGATAATCGATTGCATCTACTTGAGCAAAGGTATGGCAAATTGGAACCTGTACGATTACCTACTACCAATAGAAGTCATATATGCGTTGTGCTCTGGATAACTACCAGTTAATGTCAAAATTTTTTTTTTTGACAAAGTTCAAATAATTCTTTTCTCAATACCTCCCTTAATTATTTGGGGAAATGGTGTAGCCATAGTAAACTAAAAACCATAAATTTTAAAACAAATTGTCTGTTAATAATATAACAAGATGGGCAGCATTAATTTCAATAAACCGAAATACAATAAATTAATTATTTTTATGACAAATAAATTATTCAATTGTACACTACAAACTAAATTTGATTTTTACGCGATTTTGTGTGGAAATTTTTTTGCTTTATTTACATATTTCGTCGTACTAATTAAGGGGTGATTTTTTAAGAGCTATAGGAGAAAATTTTTCAAAAAAAAAAAAACACAAAATTCAGAAAAATGCATGAAAACTTTATTTGAATCGATAGTACGATCCATATAATTTAATGTTTGAAGAATATTTCATGTAAATGTTGACCGCGACTGCGCCTCAAATGGTCCATCCGCTTAGTCCAATTTTGGCATACTCTTACCAACATTTCGGCCGGTATCTCACGAATAAATGCTTCAATGTTGTCTTCCAATGCGTCAATTGAAGCGGGCTTGTCTGTATAGACATGAGCTTTAACATAGCCCCACAAAAAATAGTCTAAAGGCGTTACGATTCGCACGATCTAGGCGGCCAATTGACCGGTCCCGAACGTGAAATAAAATGTTCACCGAACTCGCCTCTCAAATGCCTCTCTGTGGCCTCTCTGTGGCATGTGGCATCGTCTTGTTGAAACCACATGTCATGCAAGTCAAGCTCTTGCATTTTGGGCAAAAAAAAGTTGGATATGATCTCACGGTAGCGCTCACCATTCACAGTTACGTTACGATTCGCAGCATCTTTGAAGAAGTACGGTCCAATGATGCCAAATTCAATGATTTGCAAGCGTTGTTCGTTTGTAAGACGATTCATGGTTAAATTATAGACCAAACTGAAGATGTTTGACAGTGAAACAAAAAACACGAGACGTGCGTGAGCTGTTTAAACCAGTGTTGCCAAAAAGGTAATAGCTAAAAAATCACCCTTTATAATTTTTTTTGGTGGTTAAGATCGGGTATAAAATAACTCTGCACATGCAGTGATTGCAATTGGATGCAATGTGTGATGGTTCCAATCTTTGCTTCTCTTTTGTGGCGTCCTAAAAAGGGCCGTTTCTTACTCTGCGGGATATGCCAATTTTAAGTCGGCTTCATTGCTTTCAGCTCATTTGAATTCATAGTTGCCATAATCGATATTCTCTTGCTGTGTGTTGTTTGGCTAAAATTTGCCATCAGCCTGCATAGCATGTCCATTAATTTCACTGCCTTGCTGTATTTGGGTCCCGTAAGTAAATTGAACTTCCCACCAATTTTTTGACATTTTTAGTAGGTATTTTTTAAGTACTTTTTTAAAGTATCTCTTTTCTAAAAGTAATTATCATTAAGTGAATCTTTTTTTACAATTTTTGGTAAATGGTACTTTTTAAATAGTACTAGTTTACAAAAAGTACTTTTATTTTAAAGGAAAATCTTTTCATTAAACTATTTCTGAAAGAATTTCCAAAGATACTTTTTAAATGTAATTTCTATAAAAAAATATAAAAGTACTTTATTAAAAATAAAAAGTTTCTATAAAAGTATTTTAAAAATTCTGTTTTTAAAAGTACTTTTATTTAAAAACATATACATACATACTAAAAATACCTTTTCGTTTAAAAAGTTACTTTATTGTTATCTTATTTCAAAGAAAAATGAAATGACTTCATTCGGAAACGTATTCGTTATCTTTGGCCCTGAGCGTTAAGCGTAATTGATAGTGATAAATTACCGTCAAAATAAACTCAATTTGAATATTTTTATCATGGAAAACTTATTTTTTTTGTTAGGAAATTCTAAATTTAATGCCGCTGCAATGCTAAACGTTACGTACGCACGCCAATAGTTATTCCAGCAGATAAAATATTTTTTCGAGCAGTTAAAACTGCTTTTTTTCTAGGTCAATTATTATTTATTTTTTTTTCGTAAAAATTATAATTTTTAATAATATTTTACTTTTAAAATTTTGAATTTAAAAAAATACAAATAATTTTTAAAAGCCTTTTTTCAGGCCACATACAGGCATTTATAACAGATCAGAGAAATATCATAGAAATAGAAGGAAAAGGCAAGGCAAGGCAAGGCAGGCAAACAGGCGGAATTATAATAAAAAATATAAAATCAATCTTTGGCTTAATGCCATTATCGTATTTGCGTTTTAGTAGCCTGCATAGATACCAAGTTATTATTATTATTTGTTTTGACCACAAGTGGAAAATAGAAAAAATATGGCCAAAATATTCATACAAATTAGACAACAAAAAAGGAAAGAAAACTCGTATTACAAAAAAAAAAAAAAAATATTGATTCTCACGTACTGTGTATTGATACGTTACAATTTGTATTCTCCCCATTCGGGCCACCATGCTGCCGAAAAGCAAATTAAGAAAATTATGATTTATGCCCTGAAAATGCAAAATGAAAAACAGATATTTTTTTCTAAATTTCCAATGAAAATTTTCTGTTTTCGTCTTATTACAAAGTCAGAGGTGCGAATGCATTCCGTACGTTGTGCAAATCTACAGTATTCAAGATCATTAAATGATTTAACCAACCAACCTTAATGTCATTTACAAATTAACGCCTTAAACGAATATTTTAATATTCAAAAAGCTGTCAAACGGAAATGCATTATGGAACCCACAAGGTTTCAGAAACAGAAAGTAATTGCAGAGGAAGCATGCAAATAATTTTTTAATTCAAAGGTTCTCTGAATAGACAACTTATTGTCATGTAAAGATGTTAGAGTATTAGGACCATACGATCGCCATAATGCCCTTCCAATCTTCTTGCCCTGATGAAATTAAGAGTGTTGCCCAGTGTCAGTAAGGACAACTTCCTGTTTAAGCTTATTCAGCTAGACTGTCAAATCAACTTTACATGGGACGAGTGCTATATATTTTTTTTATTTTTATTTTTTTTTATTTTTTTTGTCGAACGTCCCCGGCCTCACACTAACCCACCCTCACCCGACCGCGGAGGGCTCGTCCCCATTACGTAGGGACACGTACACACTACAGTCCGGACTATAGCGGGTTAGGGAAAAGTAAAGGCAACGACAACATAAATCAGCTACAGAACTTAATCACAAGCTGAATAAAGCAACAATAAACCATAACTACTTAAGACAAGAACGAGAATATATTTTTCTATAATAATTTACAAATTAATGGCAGAATATAAGCTACGTTTAATATTATAAACAGTACAATTAAAATCAATAAAATCATAATACATGTTAAAATCATTACATAATCTACGAAAAGGAAAATTACAACCATAGTTTGTTCTATAAAAATCTAGGGAAAAAGGACGATAGTGCCGTGAAAATCTTGCTGGAATACTGAAATTTAGGTTAGAAAGCAAAAACTCGGAATCGATATCACCCTTAACCAGATTATAGACAAAACAAACGCCTAACACAGCCCTTCTACGTTCCAAAGTTGAAAGTTTTATCAGACCTAATCTAGCCTCATAAGATGGAAACCCATTGGCATAATCCCATCCTAAGCCACGTAAACAGAATAATAAAAACTGCTTCTGCACAGACTCCATTGAATCACTATGACAACGATAGTATGGATTCCAAATAACAGACGCGTACTCCAAAATAGGCCTAACAAGTGAAATGTATAGCAGTTTTGTTATATAAGGATCAGTGAATTCCTTAGCCCATCTTTTCACAAAACCAAGAACAGTCCGAGCCTTGCCAATCACCATACTAATATGATCAATAAAAGACAGTTTAATATCCAATAATACTCCCAAATCAAGAGATGATGTAACAGTTTCCAAAGGGCAAGAATTAATCACATAAGTGGACGAAATTACGCCCCCGCGAGAGAAAACCATGCACTTACACTTTCTCAAGTTAAGATCCATCAAATTAGTCCCGCACCAAGTTACAAAGGAATCAATATTATCCTACAATATTGGTCAATCCTACATAATTGGTCATTATGTACCCCTTCACCCTTCAGTCAGGATTACGACATAGCTTCTCACACCACCTATGTTGTGTGCGTTAATTTTATACATGAGTAGCGGGACCTACAGTTTAAAGTCGACTCCGAACGACAAATTTTTTTTTGAGAAGCTTTTCATGGCAATTTTATTTACTCTCAGAGTTTTTGCCAGAAATCTGCTGAGAGGAAATCGCCGAAAAAATATTTTTTTCATAATTTCGTTTTGATGTCTGACCTGGGACTTGAACCTAAGCCTTACGTCTAATAAGACTTCATATATTGTCCTACCCAAATTTAATTAAGAACATCTTTGGAGGGCGTAGACTTCCGTTTGGAAAATACCCACGAGTTTCCCCAAGGGTACTGGATATTTCTCTCTGGTACTGTAGATAACCATACCCTTGGTATTATCTGTCTTTGATCCATCCGTATATCACAGAATGGTGACACTCTCTTAAAGGGACACATAGTTGGTAAATTGCTGGCTTCACTCTCATTATTCAGTCTTGTTAAATTTCCTTGGTTCTGGTCCTCATTGCCTTTTTAATACGGATGTTTTTCTTTTGATTCAAGTTCACATGAATCATAATCACAACAAGAATAGGATTCTGAAACATTCCTGAATGAATGTGAATGGCTTTGGAGATATTTTTACCCCGAAAATAAGACAATGAAGCGCAAATAAATTAAAAACACTCTCTGTTCTTGTGATATTCAAACCTTAATTTCAATATTTTATTAATAATGCAGTATATATGCTGATTAGTTGCTAGAACACCAGTCATTCAATGCAGATTTTTCGAACAAATTTTTTCTCAGATAAAACTCATTTTTCACTCGGTGGTTAGATCGACAAGTAAATTTGTCGCATATGGGGTCTGGGGTGAACTCAGAAGTGATTGTGAAAAAGCTATTGCTTTGAAAAAAGGTGACTGTTTTCTTATCTTATGATCGGGAGCAGTCTTTAGATCGTATTTTTTTTGAAAATTACTGTGTAAAAATCACTTCCGGCGCTATGACCGTATGATAGCTGAACACTTTCTCCAGGCTACATATCGTAGGTCTCATGTAGAAAGGCCCTAACTCACACTTTTTTCGAAGTTGATTTTTTCGTGATTCCAATACATTTAACACAAATACATACACCTCCTCACAAAAATTTAATAAAAAAAAAAAATATGCGAGTTAGGCCTTTCTACATGAGACCAACGATATGTAAGTCTGGAAAATGGGAATAACTTTCATTGACTTTTGCAGAAACTGTTACAACGAGGAAGAAGAGGGGACCACAAAACATCTTCTCTCTCATTGTCTGGTATTTGAAAACCTGTGATAACCTGGATAGCCATCGTGATGGTTGAGATATACTACTAGCTGAGAGTAATTGATGAATAACAGAATAGGTACTATCGATATTACAAAGGTACTTTGTAGGACCAAAGCAAGATTTGTTTTTTGAAGTGACTGCCAATTTAATCTAATCTAACTTTCAATCTCATTGTTTTTTTTTGCCTTTGGGTACTTTTTTCGTTTTGGTTCTTTTTCTAAATATAGTACTATTTTTGTTTCCTTTTGTATAATTTTCATCCATACATGAATATTTTTGTGTTATATTCTGAATTCATATGTACTTAGACCGCTAAAGAGCACCTTAAAAAGTACTTTTTTTGCTGATAAAAAAAAAATCGTAAAATTAGTACCATAAACTAAAAGTAGAAAATTTTTCCGCCCATCTGACTAAATGAGTTATTGCTGCTGTGTTGTTTTAACAACATCTGGTACTTTATTAAGCGTTAAAAAAATATAAAAGTCATGCACACTTTTATATTCCAACACATAAACACGAAAGCATACTCATACCAACATACATATGGCATATAAACACTATGCCGGCTTAACACTGCTACAAACAAACACATCCATACACATAACGACTATGTTTTTAAAATCAAAATACAGGGTCAAGAACATCAAATTTTTGTTTTTAATTTTTGTTTTTCAGTTTAGTTGGTTGGTTCTACTTTCACTTACAAAAATAATTCCTATTTTTTTTTTGTTTTGTTTCTTGTCATAAATTATTAATAATAATGGAACATGTTTTGTTGTTATTGTTATTTTTGTTTTTGTTGTTATTCATTTCTGTCTATAGCATTTAATTAATATTTTATTATTTTAAGATTGAGAATTATTTGTTGCTGTTGGTGTTGTTATTTTTGCTGATTTTCGTTATTCGTTCCAAAAAAACAACGACAAGATTGTAGAACAAACGTGTAATTAGAAATACAAGCAAAAAATATTATTCATTAAAAACCAAAAAGAAAAACCGAATTTGTGATACTTTTTTTTGGTACTTTTCTTGTTGTTGTTGTTTTTTTTTTATTATTTATGGTTTATTTAGTAGGTTTCATGTGCCAAAAAAAAGAACAAAAAAATGAAACGAAAACGAAATATTTACATACAGATTTATAAAGCATTGTTCTATATTTTAAAAAGGCTACAGTTGTGTCCATAATGATAGTGTTTATGGTGAAAATTTGAAAAGAATTTCTTAAAAAACAAATAATTGAGTATGTGTTGCATTGTAGACAATAACTGTGATCAGATTAAAAATATCAAAATGGCGGATCCAATATGGCGGTCGAGGTTTATAAAATCTGAATGAAGATCTGCGAATCAGCGACCCCAAAAACCCCTGAGTAACAATTCTCAAGTAAATCTGATTAATTTTTAAGGACCTCCGTAATGTGTTTCTTTTTCTCTTGCACCCCTTGACATAAACCCACCCCCTACTTTAAGGGTGCATGCAATCAATTTGGCTTTGGGCTCATTTTTTTTTCTCGAAAACCTGACGTGATGTAAAGTTTTTGGACCCAGATTCGTGTTCAGCGCGCAAAATGCCTTCGGAAACACCTGGAACCATCTTATTTGCAAAACCCATGCAGGGCTGTGTAATTTAATAGATTAGGTCCACTTATTGCTTTACTTTAATTATCATTTTAAACTGTTAGTACTTTTTCTCAGATCTATCTATAGTAGCTGGCCGCCATCGCAACCAGGCACAACCTCTTCGCTCAAGCCCTTCTGGCTAACGTTAGGATATATGTATTCTTGCACATCTCATCTATGCTGTAAGCGGGACGAGTACCCTAGCCACCGTGTCTTTGCACATTTACGTTTCTAGTCACTGCAGCATTTCTACATAAAACATAAAGCTTTGGCTTTACTACGTTCTCAATTTACATTTAAGATAAGTCTTACATAATTGGTCATTATCGCTTTTCCCCTGTCGCTAACATGTACTTGTCTTATGAGGAGTCATCCTTTTCTTATTTCCTTAATTGGTCATTACAATGCCAGGATTACAATCTAGCTTTTCACACCGTCTTTGTTGCGTGTGTTAATTTTATCCATAAGTGGCCAAACCTGAAGATTATAACGTCAATTCTAACGACAGATTGTTGAGAAACTTTTCATGGCAATTCTATTTATACTGACAGAGTCTTTCCCAGAAGACTGCTGAGAGGAAGTTCAGCGTAAGAACTTCCTCAGATGTCTTACTTGGGGTTTGATCCTATCCCCTTCACTTGTGATAATTTTTTGTGCCACCATTAGGATATTAATTTAAATTTTTCAGTTTTTTTTTTGTATAGAAGAGGGGAGTTTTCTGACTTATGACTTCACTTTTTTATTTTTACTGATCCTAGTGGTCTGTTAGCGGCTATTGTGAACTTGTTAATCACGTTTCAGTTATTCTTAAACAACCTCACACGTACTATTACAATCGGAAGAGCGTGCTGTACGATAGAACACTAACAAAGTGATGATGTTTCAAAGACTGATTTGAACCTAGGATCTTTTTTGAAGAAAAAAAAAAAAGTAAACAAAAGCATACCTACTATATTGCTGCTCACAACTGTAAACAGCAACTATAACATCTACTGTTGACCGCGTTTCATATTTCGTCTGTGGGAATAGCATGACGACTTTTAATGTTGCAGCTGAAAGGAAAAAATGCGATAAAACAGTTCAATTTCTTTTCAAGTCTGGCTAAATTATTACAACGGCAATAAAATCGGGGCCAATTGATGGAAATTTATGATTTTTCAAACCGAAAAGATTTTTTTTAATAACAAGTCGTCATAAATATTTATTAATGTTAACGAATAAAAATACATACAAGTGTACTTACTTATGTATACCAATTTACTTTGTAAAAATTTATTTACAATGGCGTTCATTACTTGAAACAGAAATTAAAAAAACAAAAAACTTTGGCTTCGGTTGGTTTAGGGCATTAGCCTTACGTATGCAATGTATTGTCGATTCCACTGCGGGCTCAGCAATTGTACTTATTTTGCGGCTTATTATGATATATTTTGCATTTCAATTTGTATCTCCATCTATGTATATAACGTCTAACTCACACACAACATTTGAAGCTGGCTGATCATTTACAACGCATTAGATTTGCTGACAGCGTGCTTACATCAACAGACCTTCAAGGCTGATATTTCGATAATAAGTGTATTCAGCGATGAAACTCAATTCTTACTCGGATGGTTACATTTACAAGTAAAATTGTCACATATGGGAGTAGCCAGGGGTAATTGTAGAAAACTATTGCTTCCGGCAAAAAAACTATCTTTGCGCATTATTGTCTGGAGGTGTCATTGGACGTGTTTTTTTTCCAAAAATGGCTCTTGCACAACCGTTATCGTCAACTCACAGTGCCTAGATCTTATTATGACCGAGTTTACTCCGTCTGCTATTGAATATTATGAACTGAAAATGATGCGGTTTCGAAGTTTCCTGAAATAGTAATTTTATGTTTTGGCAACGTCGACAGCTGCGCATTGTAAGTGTTCAGCCGAAAGAGAAAAATTTGCTGATTCGTCCTGGGTTACGATTCGTCCGGCTCAGTTCCTCTCTTTTAACCAGAATGTGTTAGGCAAGTAGTGGAATTTATCTCTAATAATGACCACTGACCAAGACGGCCACTATACACGGAACAGATTTAGTTTTCCATTGAGGTACCCATGTTTATCAAAACATTTGAAAGCTGGTGGGGGATTTGAAATTGTATTAATTTTAGCTGTCTTCTTCATTATATTTTTCTCTTAAATAATTAAATTTCTTTTTAATTTTATCCGTGGGAGTGAGTAATTTTTATTGAACTTTCTTCATTCCATTGCAGGTAATACATTCTGAAAGATCTTCAACAATTAATTTCTAGTTTTTAGAAACAACTCCTTAAGGTATGCCAACATTTCTTTACACTCTACAAAATATAAAATTTTTCGATTAATTTTTAAACAAAAAAATTTAAAAAAAAAATAATTTTTTTGTAAAATAGAAAACCAGTTCCTTAAAACCGGTTATATTTGTTTTTAATAAATCTACGGTTTGTTTAACATTTAAATTGAATTTCCGCTCATTGTTTTTAACAAATTATTTCTTTTTATTTTTTTTTGTTGGATTCTTAATAAAGTTAATAATTTATTGTTATCGATTAATAATTATGTTCACGACATACTGGCATTTGTGACGTAGTTACTCAAACAGAAACCAAATATAGCATATCACGTGATAAAAATTTTAAATTTTAAATAATTTTTTTTACTTCTTTTTTTCAAATGACAAACGCAAAATGAATAAATAATTAAATATTAAATAAACTTGACTTCATTTTGAGCAAACAACTTCAAAGAAAAAGAGATAAAAATTGTTAGAATATGTTGGGCACATCTTGTTGTTACCCTACCCTACATAACTAATTGCAAATGACACCTATTTACGTATTAAGTATCAATGTTTTTGAGTGTCTCTTCTACGGTCTATTATTTTGAGGTTATTATTGTTTCCAAACTCTTACAGAGTTGGGATATTCTCGAAATGGCTCGAAGCTTGAGGACGACAGCAATCAGGGCATTTTATTCAATGATGAATTAGCATCCTGCCAAGATTTTCCTGGAGTTGTAGGCAACTTTTGTGGCAATCTAGTTGAACGCGATAACTGCTGGTCTAAACAGCCTCATTGAAATGCTAGTATCATGGACTCTTATTCCGAGCGATTATATTGTTTTCTCAGTTAAAGACAACTGGAATGCGAATTCTCTTCATGAGTTTACCAAATCTTAACTCAGGGAGTCCACAGTTCATTTTTATTCATCGATTTTATTATATGCTCTCTGCCATCACAGGAAACTCTTTAATAGGGAAACATTTCAACTGACTCGGTCGCGTGATTTTTGCAGAAGTTATTTAATATGTCACTGCCCAGCATTCTGGCGAATGCCTTTCAAAATGCTGTATTGTCCGCTAGTTTAGATACTTCTGCCCCAAGGGAATTGGTTGTAGTTAAACCTAAGAGGACTATTTTTGTGTCTCGTCTTTCATGTGATACTTCAGTCGAAGATATAAAATGTTTCGTTAAATCGAAGATTAGGGAACCTTTTGAGTTTGGTTGCTATAAGATGAGGCCATCTTTGGATAGCAGTATTTCTTCGTTTAAATTATATGTTGCCGATGATAAATTTGGTGAAATTGTTAATCCTGCGTTTTGGCCGTAGGGTGCATTGGTACGGGAATTCGTATTCAGGCTGGGCCATCGTAGGAATGGTGCTAATTTGCCTGGTCCTATTTATCAAAAAAACTAACTTCGAAATCGTCTTTTAATTTCAGAATTGCTTATCAGAATGTTCGCGGACTTAGGTCTAAACTTTCTTCGCTATATAATAGTAGCTTTGATTTTGAATTTGATGGACTTGTTTTTACTGAAACTTGGCTGAATTGTAATATTTTTGATTCTGAAATTATGTCTAGTAATTTTAATATTTATAGACGCGATAGGAGGTCTATTTGCTCTAAATACAAATCTGAATTACTTGACTTGTGTTCCTCTGGAGATATTGAGTTTATTTGCGTTAGGGTCTGTAATCGTGGAAAGTCTATATACATTACTTGCTCGTATATTCCCCCCTGTTCTGACATTCATATCTATAGTGCTCATTTCGTTCTGATTTCTAAGGTAATTGATTTAATGGGGCAAGAGGGGACTATAATAGTCCTTGGTGATTTTAATCTTCCGCATACATCTTGGAATTTTTCACCTGAGACTGGGTCGTTGGTGCCATGTTCTTCAGTTCCATTCTATGATGAAATTCTGACCGCTATGTGTGATCTAGGTCTTTTCCAGGTTAATAGTGTATTGAATTCAACGGGTAGAATTTTGGATCTTGTATTTTTAGACGATCCAAGTATTTCTTCTTTATTTCGCATTGATCCTGTATCTGTTCCTGAGGATAGTTATCATCCTACTTTGTTACTTTCTATTGAAGTTGATCTTTGTTTACCTACTGTAATCGATCTCTCATTTGGTGATGAGAGGCATTTTAATTTCCATCGTACGGATTTTGATCGTTTAAATACACTACTGTCATCTGTTGATTGGTCGTCTGTACTTATTTCACCACCATATGACTCTCTTTCACTTGACAGGATCTTAGATGGCTTTTATGAGGTATAACCCCCTTGACATCTTGACAGAACTGTTTGAATTTTAGGATAAGGAATATTATAAGTCTGGGCTACTTTTCTGGAGGACCCTTTCTAATGCTATACATAACCTCCTCTTAATTTCATGAAACGTGGTTTTATATTGTGCCTATTATATTGGCCTAAGTAGCAACCTCACTTTTTTTATGTGTGCTGGAGCCACCTGGTCTAACCTAACCTAACATAAGAGAACATAGGCATGCCTTTTATCTTCGGTAGGAGATAAAAATCCTTGCTTTGTAGCCAGACTTACCTGATCGATATTCGATAGAAAGCGTACGAATCAATTACTTTTATTAAATCGTAGAGACATCTCAGTCACTGTCCCTACATACTCTCGTTGTACATTGCGTGAGTGGTAGGCAAATGAAGATTTTCCGTTTACCTGCAGATGATTTCTGCAGACATTATAGATGGGTTGAGTAAGAAGGTAGTCTCGTCCACTTTGTTTGCAAATTTCCGTCTCTGGCTCAACGCAGACTTTTCTCATTTGACTCACCCTTCCTAGATAGACTAATGGTGCTATAATTACTAGCTAGATACCAGATCAATCATTGTATTTATTGAACTTATATCCTGATTTTCAGCTTGATTTTAAGGGAGTCATGCTTTAAATGTAAGGCTCTAAAGCTGATTGTCGAGACCGACTAGTCAGGAGCTGCCAGTCTCTGCGATATTACTTCATGTGATATCACAAAGAACCGATTTGGGCGGTCTGTTATACAATACATCAGTGTTTACCATTTCATAGCACAATTGTGCGGAGAGAACTCACACGCATTCTTGTGCTTTATGATTTAGTTGTCGATCAGACTGCGACAAGAACACATGTGCGGCGGATGCATTAGCATTTTATTTCGGAATGACACTCAAAAATTATTTTATGTTAAAAGATGCTAATATTCAATGCCTTATATGTATGTTATAAAACATTTAAAGAATGTAGGGAATATGTTCTTAAAAGACATTTTGTATGTTAATATGTAAAAAATGAATTTTTTATTTTTATTTATCTAAAATTATTAAGCCGAACATAGATAGTTTTATGTATGTTGATGAAATGAAAATCAAAATAGCGTATATTACTAACAGTTTTCTATGGCTGTAAATAAATAAATTTTCTCACTTATTTTCTCTCTCTTACTCACTAACACATAACCAAAAATTGGTAACCCTTGCAATACATCCTAGCTTAGGCCAGGAAGTATTAAGGTGACATTGATTCAGTTAAACATATTTTCATCGATTTCAATTCCGATTTAATTATAAAAGTGCTACAAACATTAATAGAAATCCTCATATGTCCTGTAGTGTTAGGGTTAAGCAATAAAAAAAAAACAAAAACAGAACGTAAACAAAATGATAGAAATTTTATATGGAATTATATGCCGGTCTTGTGATTTTTGGCCAGATTGTCAAGGTATAATTAAAAAATAATAATTTTTTTGTTTTATGAACAAACTACGTATGTATGTACGTATGTATATGATAAAATGACCAGTACAAAAACAATATTTTCTGTTCCATATTTCTTTTGGCTTTGAACATTATTTAACTTTTTATCTTTATTAGCCATTATTATTAGTATTTTAAAAAGAATTTATAATTATTAATTTTTAAATTGAAAACTTTATACCTGTTCGTTTTATTTATAATCTTTATTATTCTTTGATTTTTCGATTATTCACTCGAAACGAAATCACAATGTTTCACTTTCGACAGCCAATAAATTTCTCAAGTGTTGCTGACTTGAGTGTTGAACATATATTATATTGGCCATCAACTTCAAACTGGGCACTCGTAATATTCAATTTTTTTTCTTTCTTTTTCTATATACATTCTATGATAACGTCATGAAAGTAATGATAGGTTTCTTTAGTAGAGAGAAAAATTACCCGAAAAAAAAACAATATTTTTACAATAGGTTTACTAAATTAATTAATTTTTGTTTTGTACTCAGATCAACACTTAGGGCATGGCGCCTAATTGCGCAATTCATTGTGTTGGCATTTTTTGATTTAATATTTGAATTTGAAATATAGAAGCTACGGCTATGCCAAAAACTTAGTTATAGTTGACCTGGATATTGGTGTTAACTATACGCTTTCGATGCTGATTTAACAACGAAAATACCGGACAGATCCTTTATAATAATGCCTTACACCTCCCAACGAACTCCACTAAAGTATGCATTAACGATTCCATATCCATCAGTTGAATCTTAGATTTTCCCTTATACTAACCGACGACTTGCTTAGTTGATCATTCTAACTTTTTAGTCAGGATTACAACCTAGCTTCTCACACCACCCATGTTGTGGATGTTAATGTTGTACATAATTGACGGGACCTAATACTTTATATTGACCCCGAACGAATTTTTTTTTTTTTTTGTGGAACCAGCACTCAGGGGATGGCCCCTACTCATGCAGTGCATTTTGCAGGTTTTTAGGAAAATGGGTTATAGGAAGGTGGAAGAGAGGGAGTAGTGTTTGTGGACATCTCAAGATGCGAACGGCAAGGAAACGATTTGCTGCTAGGTGACTATAAAATGGCCAGTGCTATACCTTCACCATTAGACAGTCTACAGCAATCGTCCCCAAGAAGCCCGCACCCTTCAGTCCTAGCTTCTCACAGTACTCATGTTGTGTGTGTTAATTTTTTTTACATGAGTGGCGGGACCTACAGTTTAAAGTCGACTCCGAACGACAAATTTTATTGAGAAGCTTTTCATGGCAAATTTTATTTACTCTCAGAGTTTTTGCCAGAAATCTGCTGAGAGGAAGTCGCCGAAGAAATATTTTCGTTTTGATGTCTGACCTGGGATTCGAACTCGGGCCTTCAGTCTAATAAGCCAACACACTACCTACTAGACCACGGCGACTTCATGCGAAATTTTTCATGACAATATTATTTACTCTCCCAGGTCAGACATCAAAACGAAAATATTTCTCGGCGACTTCCTCTCAGCAGATTTCTGGCAAAAACTCTGAGAGTAAATAAAATTGCCATGAAAAGCTTCTCAAAAAATAATCGACTTTAAACTGTAGGTCCCGCCACTTATGTATAAAATTAACACACACAACATAAGTGGTGTGAGAAGCTAGGTCGTAATCCTGACTGAAGGGTTGTAATGACCAATTATGTATGTATGTATTATTTACTCTCAGGGATTTCTTGGACACGGCAAAGGCTGCGAAAACAAACGAATTCCCTATAGAGATCTAACGAATCTGATCCGCTAATGAAATATGCAGAATAAAATTCGCTTTAAACATAACCAAAGTCCATATTAGGAACCTCACAGTAAATATAATGGAATACTGTCTCCTCCTGGGAGTGCATGTCTAGAGGCTGGGAGTATTTTACAACTTTTCACGACTTTGTGCAGAAGTTGTAATGACAAAAATGAGTCAGTTGAATAATGTGACAGGTATTATTGGTATTACAATGATGCAGGAACATAGTAGGTCTTTCGAGGCAGCCTAGCCTAACAAACATTAAGCGGTTGGCTGTATAAGCTCGAAAAATGAGCAGCTAGTCTGTAGGCATATCTCATAATTTAAATGGGATGAAGTAGACTAACCATTTGCCTCTTACAAACCTTATGATTAATGAGACAGAAAATAATACTGCGGTCTTGGGCTTCAAAAATAGGTGATAAGGATTGGCAAGTGTATGGTGGTGAAATGTATCATGAGATCGACTTTGACCGACTGTAGGTTTTCCGGTGTCTTATATATTCACTGCAGTTGAGTAAATATTTCTCAAGTTTTCCTAAGAAACGGTTGACTGTATTGTACTCCACTCCACTTCATTCCACTCTATTGTAATACTTTTGGTAGCTGTGTTATCAACAAGGCTACCGTTAATTAATTTTCCAGTTATTTGTTTACTGAAAATAAAAATAAAAATAAAAAAACAATAACAATAACAATTACAATAATACTTACAACTTTTCGAAAATACTTTGGAACCGTAACCGTATGATACGGCTAGTTTAATACGATATGATATCAAAACAATATTCGTGTAATAAAACGATAGTACATGTGTGAGCCGTCAACATTATATTCTTATCTTTGCTTTTGAAATACTCGTGCTTCTAATGCCAATGGTAACAAACAAAAAAAAACTGAATGGTTGCGGCTGTAATTATTGTATTTCAAAACTATTACGAGCTGTTCAAAAGACAAAAAAAAAAAATTATTATTTTTTGATAAACTCAAGTGAAATAAATTTGGTTTTTCGTTGTCTATTAGATTTACAACATGAAAGAAAATTAAATCACGGTATTATTTGTGATGTCTCGTCTCTGGTCTTAACTGACCGTAAATCGTAATTCAATCGTGTGTATAATGGTTTTGATGTGATTTTCCAAAGATAAGATTGCAGCGGAAATATTTTCGCTGTTTTTTTTTTTTTTAAGTTGTTATCGTGTTATAATGCTGGTCTGGTCAACAAAAATAATAAAAAAAAAATCCATTTACGTATGCTAGCTTTCGTATTAAATTTTTCCATAAAAATTTATTTGTTTTTTATTTAAAAGCCTATTGTTCTTGTTTCAAAATAGTTTAAAACCAATTACTTGTGGGATTATCACTTGATTACCACTTGAGATGACATTCCATCAAATTTTTAAAAGATATGGTCTAGAAGTGCTTTCTTTTCAATGGAAAGTAAAAAAGGTGTGTTCAAATGGTGGGGTAACGTTCTATACGTCTATACGTTACAGAAATACAGTGAATGTCACTGAAAATCGTACAGTGAAATGTAACTGCCCTCGGAAAATGTCATCCATCAGTCAGGGCAAAGCCCCCTCTCTTTTAGCGCATTGATGCCAAGAATTGTTGATGGCAATTGTGTCATTATAGTCGCTGCAGTCTAGAAGGTAGTGTGTTGGCTTATTAGACGTAAAGCTCGGGTTCGTATCCCAGGTCAGGCATCAAAACGAATTATGAAAAAAAATATTTCTTCGGCGACTTTCTCTCAGCAGATTTCTGGCAAAGACTCTGAGAGTAAATAAAATTGCCATGAAGACCTTCTCAAAAATTCTGTAGGTCCCGCCACTCATGTACAAAAATTAACGCACACAACATAAGTGGTGTGAGAAGCTAGGTCGAAATCCTGACCGAAGGCATGTAATGACCAATTATGTATGTAGTTGTGTCATTCTACTATTTGCTCATGGTAGATGCTGATACTACATCACCCCACACAATGCCGTCTTTTTGGCATAGATGCCCGCCATTTCTTTCGTGCCCTTTATATATCAAGTAATCTGATATTGTAAAGCCTGGTAATTGAGCACATTGTGCTACTCTTATAATCTGCTGAACGTAAATGTGTTATTGCTAAGTGCCTTGAGGACATATTAAATATTTCAGGGACTGTAATCATTATGAGTTTTATTAAAAAAATTACTTTTTAATTGTTACTTTCTAAGCTTTATTTTTTTGTTCGGAGAATAACAGTTATTTTCTGAGTTTTATGTCTTGTTCAGAGAATAACAGTTATTGTGAGAGTTTTATTTTTCTCTCAGAAAATAATAGTTATTATGTGATTTTTATATTTCATTCACAAAGTAACAGTTATTTTCGGATTTTTATTTTTCACTTAGAAAATAATAATTATTTGTTGAGTTTTATTTTTTTTTGCTTATAAAATAAAATTATTTTTAGAATTTTGATAATATAGGAGAAAACTAAGATATTTAGTGCAAGATGTAGGATTCCTTATGGTACTTTTTCATTATACAACTGGTAAATTTTGAAAATTATATAATATTTAATATAAAAATATGAAATTCAACATATAGGGTCCTAATTAAACTTATTTCAGTATGAATGTACTTTTTGGTACTTTTTCATTCTACAATTGGTACTTTTGGGGATAGACTTCTGAATATATAAATTATTAACAATATTATGATTATATAAGTTATAACCACTATTTATTTGTTTATTATTAAAAAAAATTAAATCAAATTTTCTTACAAAATTAAATATTTTTAATTCAGTTTTACAAATAAAAGTTTTTGTATAGAGTCGCTAGACAAATTTGATCTTAAATCAGTCATTACTAATTTTAGAGCAGAAAATGCCCTTTCAACGGTAACTTGTGTTGCAGGCACACTGTGTAGCACTTTTGCCAATCTGTATAAATATGGGTATTTATATTTATTGTTTTCCCAATAACTCATTATATCAGCATTGACATCAATAGGCTTTGGGTTATAGTTATTTATTTCTGTAATAGCCTTTTTCATTTCATCTTCAATTTCATCATCTGAATCCCTATCGACTGAATCCACATTTATTGAATTAAAAAAAAAAATGAAAAAGTACCAAAAAGTACACTCATATAGAAATGAGTTTAATTAGGACCGTATATGTTGAATTTCATGTTTTTAAGTTAAATATTACCTAAATTTCAAAAAGTACCAATTGTAGAATGAAAAAGTACCAAAAAGTACATTCATACTGAAATAAGTTTAATTAGGACCCTATATGTTGAATTTCATATTTTTATATTAAATATTATATAATTTTCAAAATTTACCAGTTGTATAATGAAAAAGTACCATAAGGAATCATATATCTTGCACTAAATATCTTAGTTTTCTCCTATATTATCAAAATTCTAAAAATAATTTTATTTTATCAAAAAAATAAAACTCAACAAATAATTATTATTTTCTAAGTGAAAAATAAAAATCCGAAAATAACTGTTATTTTGTGAATGAAATATAAAAATCACATAATAACTATTATTTTCTGAGAGAAAAATAAAACTCTCACAATAACTGTTATTCTCTGAACAAAAAATAAAACTCAGAAAATAATCATTATTTGTTGAGTTTTTTAATAAAAATTAAAAAATAAAAATCATTGCATGATTTCTTTCTCTAGAAAATTTATCAATAACAATTATTTGCAATCCCTGAAATATTTTATTCTTACTCCTTTCTAATAGGATTCCCAACTTTTATGAATTTCCATATGAGGTTCACGATCAACGTGTAATTTAGCGTTTTTTTCCAGTAATGCCAACTTTTTGTAGAACATTTTTGGATATCTGTTTCATTCATATTTGCTGTATAATTTTCAATGACTTTCCTCTTAGAGAAATGTGAGTGCAAAAGTTTACAAGTAGCAAAAAAAAAAATCCCTTTCCCTTAAATAAATTTTTATTTTTAATTGTTAAAATAATAAAACAAATTATAATTTATATCTCTAACATGTTTCGTATATATACTTATAAAGATAATGTTGGAAGTATCATTGTAAATTTTTTTTATAATTATTATCAGTAGTGTTTATCAAACCACTGAATAATGTGTACCAAATTAACGAACGGGCTACTAGAAGTAGCTGCTATCAGGTACTTTTACTTGTCAAAATAAACAACAACTATAACTGAATTAACAAACATGAAGAGAGTATTTAAAAAAAATCTCTTGGATAAATAAGAAAATTGTGTGAGTTTCCCCCCCTATTATGCTATGATAATTAAAAA
The DNA here is from genome assembly GCA_927399465.1 of Sarcophaga caerulescens. Taxonomy (NCBI): domain Eukaryota; kingdom Metazoa; phylum Arthropoda; class Insecta; order Diptera; family Sarcophagidae; genus Sarcophaga; species Sarcophaga caerulescens. Next base: position 15,616,326 of record OV656866.1, on the reverse strand, counting down.
TTCAAAAAAGATAATGGAAGGGTTTTAGGAAATTTACCCAAAAAAAATTCAATAAAAAAGCACTCCAGTTGTTACCTTGAACTGGCAGTCTTAGGAAATTTTGGTTCCATTTTTTTCAAAATTTCTAAGTGAAATTATTATTTTGTGTATGTTTTAAAGGCATATCCAGAGTATTATCCAGAGTAGCTGGAACATTGCTTGAAATTCAGTTAGTTTTGTTGCTTGTACACTAGAGCCCCGACTTGCGTCGTTAATGGGGACCGGAGAATTGCGACGCAAATCGAATTAAATTTTTCTATACAAATGCATTGAAATACATCAAAATGAAGCAAAAAAACTTAATATTTCGGATAAAACAGAATTATGAACACATTTTTCATTATTTTATTAAGTTCAGTAAAGTTTTCTCTAATTGTTATAAAGAAATAGCAAAAATATAAATTAACAAAAAAACTTAACAAAAATCAATAAAATTCATTTATAAAAAATAAATTTTAAAGAAGAAATTGTGCTTTGTTTAGTTTATGTGGTGCTTTCTTCAGATAATAAATTCAAATCAACAACACTCCATTTGATTACGTGGTCTTACAGGTTTGTTAACAAAAAGTTTTGTTGAATTTTTAGAGATTTTTTTTTGCTGATATGTTTCCTTGTAACAACTAATGGCTTGGTCAGCAGATGCTGCTACGCCCTCGCTACGATTTTCGTCAGGATCGTTTTCAGAAAATACATATATCCAATGCATGGGAAATTAATTGCATAGCTTTCGAAATATTGGAGATTGTTATTATCATAACATCATCTTCTAAAGCATGCTGAATATTAATGGATAATACATTTTTATTATCAAGCTCCTCATCGTGAGACAGTAAAAGTTCATTAATGTCATCCTCTTCCATTCCTTCAAATTCGTCTAAATTTAATCGACGCAAGTTCAAATTACAACAACGCAAGCTGAGTTTTGTCAATTTTTAAAAAGCGACGCAAATCGAAACGACGCATATCGGAACGACGCAAGTCGTGGCTCTAGTGTACTGTAATGCGGACAAGTGTGTTCATTTTCCAGTAGTTTCTTCTCCTGTAATGAGATGAATATCTCTCTTACTAGAAAAAATTTGACTTTCAACATTCGTTTTATTGTCTACCCTGTAATTTATAATACACTTGTAGAAATGTTCTTTACAACCTTCATATAAAGATGGAAATGCTTGGAAGTCGCTGTAGTGCGTTGGCTTCTTAAACTTGAAGCTGTGGTTTAAACCCCAGTTCAAAAGCGTTTTCTCTCAACAGCTTTTTGGCAAAAACTCTGAGAGTATATAAAATTGACCTGAAAAGTTTCTCAATAATCTGTAGTTCGGAGTCGACTATAAACTGTAGGTCCCGCCAGCCACTACTAATTCAAATTAACACACACACCATGAGCGGTGTGAGAAGCTAGGTCATAATTCTGACTAGAGGATTGCAGGGACCAATTAAGTAACTAAGTAAGAAGTAAGTAATTATGCTTCTTACAGGAATTGAAGAAATAATGACCAAAATATCTCCTCTCTAATAAGCAGGGTAGTGTTGTGTTTTTTAATGAAAAAAATTTATGTTCGTGTTTTTTTTTTTTTGGTATCCACCAAGTCGCCGTAGTCTAGTAGGTAGTGTGTTGGCTTATTAGACGTAAAGCCAGGGTTCGAGCCCCGGGCCAGACATCAAAAACAAAATACAAGAAGTATTTCTTCGGCGATTTCCTCTCAGCAGATTTCTGGCAAAAACTCTGAGAATAAAAAGAAATTGCCATGAAAAGTTTCTCAAAAAATCTGTCGTTCGGAGTCGACTTTAAACTGTAGGTCCCGCCACTTATGTATAAAATTAACACACACAACATAAGTGGTGTGAAAAACTAGGTCAATAATCCTGACTGAAGGGTTGTAATGACCAATTATGTATGTATGTATCCAGCAAAATATTTTCATTGCGCCATCTATTGCAAAACATGATAACTAGTTGGCATGATATTTGATTGCAAATAACTCATCATTCATTATCAATCATTATCTTGTGCACCATTTGCACTATTTGCAAATGTCTAGACAGTCTTTTACGTTTTACTTAATTTTTTTTCTACCTCCTCCCCTTTTTTATTTTACAAAAGCGTTTTAATTTATTGAACTTTATCTCCTTAAATGATTAGTGCAACTGTAATTCTTTTAATAAAATGCTATTATAGACCAAATAAATTATCGCTGAATTAAATTTAAAAAAAAAAAAATTAAGTTTCTCACACTCTTTCTTTTTTTTTTTTTGGTTTTCTTCACTTTTTTCTTTTTTCTTAAAGCACGTGAAATGGGATCACTGGTTTTTTCCAGTCTTGAACAAATATGCGAGCGAACGGTATGACAGCTTAAATAAATAGTGGGAAAAAAAAGTGCGAAATTATTTGCACAAATGATTGTATTTAAATAGATAAACTGCTTAAACTGCTTATTATTAATAATAATAGCAAATAATTAGAGGCTTTAACTTCTTATTTTATTTTATTTATTTTTATTTCTGGTAAATTTCCTTAAACAATTAAGTTTTTTTTAAGGTAAGCCATTACCTTAGTAGTACAGTGGAGCATTCTCTATAACATAAACTATAAAAATTTACTTTCTTTTTACAATTTTGACAATTAAATTCGCTTATAATTTTGCGCGCGTTGTCATATGTATTAGCTTGTATAGTTTTGTTTATTTTGACAACAAATAAATTAAAATTTTTTTTTTTTAACTGAAGATATATTAGAACACTTTTCAAGGACCGGATAATAAAAAACTACTGATAATGATTAGAAGAAATTTATTATGATATTTTTATCATTTATATTCTTAAATATTTTATAAACGAGATATAAATTTTTACTTTTTTTTATTACTTAAATTTTAAAAATATTTATTTTTTATTATTTTTAAATTTTTGCGCACCCTTCTTTATTTAGTTTTGTTGAACATAAAAATTTATTACTTCATCAACCACACGGGAAGTTAGTTAGTCAGCTAATATTTCAAGTTTATTGTTAAGCGTGTGTAATGACTTAAATGTCAAATTTAATTGCGCAGATATTTGTAGAATTTTATCTTTACTATTATCATAGGTGATGCGCCTCTTCCTTTTATATACAAATTGAAAAATTACGATCATTCATCATATGCTATAAAGGTGTGCATGTGACCGTCACCGTAAAGTTGTATGTGAAATCTTTTCGCGATCGGTTAATCTTATAAAATTCCTTGCATTACCCGATTACTGTAGAAATAATGGCTATAAAGATTACTGCTGTGAGTATCCGATAGGAGAGCATATTTTTACTGGAACCATTAGGTTCTTAGAGAGTGTGTACACTAGGGATGCCAAACGGGATTGATTTTTAAAAATCCCGAAACTGAAATCCCGGGATAATTCGGGATTCAAAAAATCCCGAAAAATCACGTCATTTCGCGATTTTTTTCTTAATAATAAAAATGAAAAAAGCATATTTTATTAACAATTTCATTTATATTCCAATTATATCAGAATTATATGTCTATTAAAATAAAATTATAAAAAAAAAAACAAAACAAAAAGTAACAAAAAAGCGTAAATTATACATATACAAATACATTAGTTTAAAAAAAATATTTATTTATTTATTTTTAAGAAAATTATTTGGATTCCAAAATAAGTACATATACTGTTTTAAATAATTTTTTTTAAAATATTAAAGCATCTAACATGTTGTCTGATAGCCTTGAACGAATTTTGTTATCAACATACGCTGCCGTTGAAAAACACTTCTCGCAATCAACACTTGTTGGTAAAATAGTTCCAAGATAGCTATATGCAGCTTGTAAATATTCATCTCTACCACCTCCTGATGTAAATAAAACTATTTCTGTGGACAGTTGAGTATCTAAATCAGTAACCCTATTAATTGATTTTATAGGGTTTTTGCATTATTCGATGGCATCAAATGACTTTTTAGCAATGGAAGTAGGGTTCTCCTCATCTGAGATGCTGTTATCAAAGTCGAGTGATATAGATTTTTTTTCAGGACCTTTTGCAAAACGCAGGATTAATGCCTTTAATTCAGATTTTATTAAAGTCGTATTCAAATCTTTATCAAAATCAGTCTCTTTATTTGAATTTTTAAGAAAATTTAGTAGAGGTGAATACACAGTTCTTCTTTCCTCTATTCTTTTCCGAAGTGATTTATATAAATCTTTAGAAAAACTACAATTGATAGCTCTAATTTCATTTAGCATCAATGTTAATGCAGCATGAATTCACAATTCCGAAAATCCGCGAAAATCCCGGTACAATTTTTAAAAAATCCCGGGATTCGGGATTTGTAAATCCCGAAAATCCCGGGATTTCGAGTTTCGGGATTTCCCGATTGGCATCCCTAGTGTACACCATACCTAAGATTGTGTAAGAATATCCGAATTTTTTTTTTTGGAAGAGAGATTGTGATATTTTACTTTACCATCATATAGGTTTCTGGATACGGTGACTTTAATGTCACCTTTAATGGTAACAACAAATCTGATACATTTGCAAAGGTAATTCGAGCGTGAGATTAACATTCCTCTGCAGAGTGATAAACAAACAATCTCATACAAACTTTACTCTTGTGCATGGGAAAAATGAGGTACATTTTCAATAAAACACAATGACTTTTTTCAAACAAAGGGACCAAATGAAACAATAATTAATATTTTGTGTGAACTGAGCATTGTGGTCTACAGTCGAACACCAATCAAATTAATGTGGTATTCAGTAATGGCCGAATTCCTTTATGTATACAATTGGATCGCCGTAGTCTAGTAGGTAGTGTGTTAGCTTATTAGACTGAAGGCCCGAGTTCAAATCCCAGGTCAGACATTAAAACGAAAATATGAAAATATTTCTTCGGCGAATTCCTCTCAGCAGATTTCTGGCAAAAACTCTGATGGTGTTTTCTTTTCTACAAAGAAAATGTCACCCTCTTACAAGGTACATTAAAAAAATTTTTGACCAACCTTGTAATGTCATTTTTTATTTGAGAAGAACATAACACAAATATTAAATGCCCTGTGTTTACCACTTATTAAGAAAATGAATTAGGAAATGCCAATTTGTTCAAAGGTGTTGCCAGATCGCTAATTTTTCGACTTAATTTTTTGCACGCTTTTTTTATAACAAAAAAAAAAAAAAATTTATCACTGTTCTAACATTGAATGCAATTTTTTATACTGCTGACCATGTAGCTTTAATAATGTAATATTTCCTTAAGATTACTCCACAAAACAATGAAAAAATTAACTTCAAATTGGATAACAATACCAGGCGACTTTTTTTAAATTTCATCTGGTAGCCCTATAAATAAACAAAAGTCATCTGCTTTACAGGGCATTAGCAGTACTCTCGATTTATACAGGGCATAAAATGCAATGCCCTCCACCATTGGCAAGTGCAAATTATTTAGAATAAAACATATCACCCTTTTAGAGGGCGAAACATTTTTAAGAAAGAAACGCAAAATTGCATTTTGCGTTAATAAAATGCACATTTTTTTGGTAGAAAAGAAAACACCATGAGAGTAAATAAAATTGCAATGAAAAGTTTCTCAAAAATCTGTCGTTCGGAGTCGACTTTAAACTGTAGGTCTCGCCACTCATGTATAAAAATTAACGCACACAACATAAGTGGTGTGAGAAGCTAAGTCGTAATCCTGACTGAAGGGTTGTAATGACCAATTATGTATACAATTGGGAATGTATACCGCCTTACATAAAATCAACTTTAAAGAACTCAATTGTTGTATAAAGACTTTTTTAAAAATATTCTATTGTCTCTTCGCCTTTCTTGCTCCTCATTCGGCTTATATAGCCCAAACCAGTCAGATGGATTTCTTTCAATTTCATGTATGTATCTCCATAAAGTCTTATTAGGGCTTGCTAAGTTCACTTTGTGCAGTCGCCGTAGTCTAGTAGGTAGTGACTCGGCTTATTAGACTGAAGGCCCGAGTTCAAATCCCAGGTCGGACCTCAAAACGAAATTATGAAAATATTTCTTCGGCGACTTCCTCTCAGCAGATTTCTGGCAAAAACTTTGAAAGTAAATAAAATTGCCATGAAAAGTTTCTCAAAAATCTGTCGTTTTGAGTCGACTTTAAACTGTAAGTCCCACCACCTATGTATAAAATTAATGCACACAACATAAGTGGTGTGAGAAACTAGATCGTAATCCTGACTAAAGGGACTGCGTTCACCCGTGGCATCACAACGGGCCGCTATGCGTGCTCAAGTGAGCTTTGTGATATCGGAGCTACCACTCCGACCTAACCTAACCTAATCCTGACTAAAGGGTTGTAATGACCAATTATGTATGTATATGCCGAGTATCAATCTAAAAAACAGCAGAAAAAAACCTAGAGAGAAGATAATTTTGTCTACAATCGACACTCAGAAAATGTCATCTACTCAGTCAGTATATTGTGTTGAAACTCCTCAACGACATATCCATTTTGCAGTGCATTAACATATATGTATGTATGTAGCTTATCATTCAAAGCTTTTATTTCTAGTCAGTTCTTTTACCCAGTTTTTCCAGTTAAGCCGGTTATTTGTGTACTTCATCTAGAATGATAGGGTTGCCATGTATTATTGACATAGCATTGACACGGCCTGTATGAAAATGTTTTTGATTTTTAAACTACGTATAGTGATGCGAATTTTACCTCAGAATTGCTTTTAAATCGCAGCAAAGTCATCCCATATCTGAAGTTGTTTAATTCTCTTTAGTTTTTTTTTAATAGAAACAGGGGTAAAATTTTGAAACATAATGATGTATGTTAGGTTCAGAGAGGATCGTCCTAACTATTCTCGTTAAATTCTTCAAGTTCACGCAAATAAGTTGCCTGCAGAAGTCGCTGTAGTCTAGTAGGTAGTGTGTTGGCTTATTAGACCATAAGGCTACGGTTCAAACATCAGGTCGGACATCTCGTGCAAAATGAAATATGAAAAAATATTTCTTCAGCGACTGCCTCTCAGCTGATTTCTGGCAAAAACTCTGAGAGTAAATAAAATTGCCATAAAGAGCTTCTCAAAAATCTGTCGTTCGGGGTCGACTTTAAACTGTAGGTTCCATCATTCATGTAAGTGGCGTTAGAAGGATTACGATCCTGACTGAAGGATTGTAATGACCAATTATATATGTATGTTTGTATGTATGTATATCGGGACTACCATATGCAAAACATTGAAAATGTAAGAAGTACCTACGACTGGATGATTTGGATTATGGGGATACTTTTCGATAACGTTATATATCCATCCCTGAAATAATGAATTGAACTGTAGGAGGCCAATAGATAGAAGCATTTTCCAATTATAAAATTGATTCTAAGGCTAGCTTTACGATTCTAACACTAAAAAAAATTCCATTCATTTAACGTTTTTTCTCAATTCATTTATTATTTAAAAAAATTTTTTTTTTTTTCAACTTTTCTAATAAATTCGTTGATGATGTGCAAATTCACGTGTGTTGTGTTAATTTATTTTCCATTTGAAAATTTTATTTTGTGTGTGTGTGTGTGAGTGTGTTTTTTTAATTTCATTTTTAAATCTTTTAAAATTATTGTATTATTATTAGGATTTTTGTTGTTGTTGTTGTTGCTGTTGTTGTTGATTAATATTACAATTAAATAATAAAATTAACAAATTTTATAAATTGATACTTAATCGCCAATTAACACCACCCAACCAACCAACCACCAACAATTTTGAATTCTCACACACAACAAGTTTTGTTGTTTGCCTCTTATTTTTGCCTCGTTCTTCGTTACTTTTATCAGCATTTTAATTATCAGATAAAAGACGTTTGATACAGAAGAGCAAAAAAAAAAAAAAAAAAAAAAGAGAGTAGAGTGTATAGAGGAGCAGTGAAGAAATAAATAAATAATATTTGTTCAGCTATTTTTAAATTTATAAAATATTTTTTTATTTATTTAATAATTATTTACAAAAAATTATATTTTTTTTTATTTTTGCTATTGTCATTGCCTTCTGCCTGTTGCTGCTGCTTCAGTTGGTTGTGGCTACTTTTTATACAATATTTGACGATTGACGATCATCATTTGTAGTATGCTGGCGTTATAATATGAAGGGAGTTTATAAATATAATTTAACAGTTATTAACACATTTTAATTTTGATAACCTCCTCTCCAGGCCCATTATCTGTATTATTTAGTTTTTTTTCTCTTTTTTTTTCTGTATTTTTTTTCTTTCTACTCGTATTAGTGTGTTAATTCATATCACAAAAACCAATTTTTTTAATTTTTTTTTTGTATTTTCTTTGCAAAATTTAATAATTTTTATTGTTGAATGTCAAGAGTTGGTGTAGTGGAGAAGAAAAAAAGTTATAAAGCTTCTTGAGTTAAAAATTTTGAAACCAGTTTGAGTTGGTTATTGTGTCAGGTCAGTTGGTTGCATTAGAGGACCGTTTTAAATGATTTTTTTGTGTGAATTTAAGAAAATTTAAATTTCAAATTTGAATCTCTTGTTAATTTTTATTTTGTTTTAATGAAGAAATTTTTTGTGTTTTTTTTTTCTTTCTAACAAGATAAACATCTTCTTTATCTTTTATCAGACAAAAATTATTTCCCCGTTTTTATTTTTGTTTTGTAACAAACATTTTAATTGAAAAAATTCAAGTTTAAATCGTTTAGTGTGTGTAAAAAAAGGAACAATTTTAAATTAAAAAAATATAAAAAATGTAAAAAGAAAGAAATTCCATTCTCTACAGTTGATTGGTGTTAATTTTTATGGCATTTTTCAATTTATTTTGATTATTTTTTAAAGTTTATTGCTGTGGCCACAATTCAATTACCGGCTAATTGAGGAGGTACAGTGAACAAAAGTTGTGACATTTAGAAAAAAAAAAAAACAAATTTCTAAAAAAAACTGGTAATGGCATCGTAAATAATTGAAAATTAAGAAACAAAAAAAAAAAAAAAAAAAAATAAAAATAATATTTAATATTCATTGAATGTGTAGCAATAAATTAAATGAGAAAATAAAAAAGAAAAACCAAAATAAAAAAAATCAAACTAAAAAAAAAATTCTTCAAATAATTCTAAAGGAAAACAAACAGAATTTCGGTTATTTAATCAGTTTTATAAAGAAATTGAAGTTCTTTTAATTGATTAAGTTCGGTTAAAAATTGTCGATAGATGGTGAGGAAAATATTTTCATTAAGTTTTTCGAATTTTATAAATTCAGTGTGTAGAATGTGCTCAACCCATGTCCAGTTCTGTCTGCGGATCTCTATTTCAATTGGGCATCAGGGGATCAGGCATTGTTATGCAAAGATCTAGATTGTCTCCTCAACGCAATGATCTGCTTTCTATGATTTGCATCCACACAACTGATGGCACGTAGCCGTTAAAAATATCCAGTTTAGTGTGCCACGAAATATGTCCGGTGTTCATCACTGGTTGTAGTTGATTGTAGGCATGCCTGGGTCTGCCAATGTGATCCTCAACTTTTTGTCTAGTATCACCATTCGCTGTATACATTTTCCACAGATATGAAGATCGCTACACCACCATTTGTTCAATGATTAACAGATTGTTAATGCGGTAGAATAACTCTGTACAAAATTCATTTAAAAGCACGCAACTTACATACATACATAATTGGTCATTACAACCCTTCAGTCAAGTTTACGACCTAGTTTTTCACACCGCCTATGTTGTGTATGTTAATTTTTGTACATGAGTGGTGGGACCTACAGTTTAAAGTCGACTCCGAACGACAAATGTTTGTTAAACTTTTCATGGCAATTTTATTAACTCTCAGAGTTTTTGCCAGAAATCTGCTGAGAGAAAGTCGCTGAAGAAATATTTTTTCATATTTCATTTTGCACGAGATGTCTGACCTGGGGTTTGAACCATGGCCTTATGGTCTAATAAGCCAACACACTACCTACTAGACTACAGCGACTTCTGCAGGCAACTTATTTGCATGAACTTGAGGAGTTTAACGAGAATAGTAAGAACGATCCTCTCTGAACCTAACATACATCATTATGTTTCAAAATTTTTCCCCTGTTTCTATTAAAAAAAACTAAAGAGAATTAAACAACTTCAGAACTGGGATGAATTTGATGCGATTTAAAAGGGATTCTGAGGTAAAATTCGCATCACTATACGTAGTTTAAAAATCAAAAACATTTTCATACAGGCCGTGTCAATGCTATGTCAATAATACATGGCAACCCTATCATTATAGATGAAGTACACAAATAACTGGCTTAACTAGAAAAACTGGGTAAAACAACTGACTAGAAATAAAAGCTTTTAATGATAAGCTACATACGTATATGTTAATGCACTGCACAATGGCTATGTCGTTGAGGAGTTTCAACACAATATACTGACTGAGTAGGTGACATTTTCTGAGTGTCGATTGTAGACAAAATTGTCTTCTCTCTAGGTTTTTTTGCTGTTGTTTTTTAGATTGATACTCAGCATATACATACATACATAATTGGTCATTACAACCCTTAAGTCAGGATTAGGTTAGGTTAGGTCGGAGTGGTAGCTCTGATATCACAAAGCTCACTTGAGCACGCATAGCGGCCCGTTGTGATGCCACGGGTGAACGCAGTCCCTTTAGTCAGGATTACGATCTAGTTTCTCACACCACTTATGTTGTGTGCGTTAATTTTATACATGAGTGGTGGGACATACAGTTTAAAGTCGACTCCGAACGACAGATTTTTGAGAAACTTTTCAGGGCAATTTTATTTGTTTTCAGAGTTATTGCCAGAAATCAGCTGAGAGGAAGTCGCCGAAGAAATATTTTGTCATATTTCGCTTAGTTGGAGATGCTTGACCTGGGCTTTGACCCGAGGCCTCACGTCTAATAAGCCAACACACTACCTAGACCAAGGCGACTCGGCATACATATATTATATGGTATTAGCCATTTTCAATGGGTTGATTGCTGCATGATGTTCGTTGAGGTAGCTAGCTTTAGCTGTACGAGTAGCACATGTTTGCATACAAGTGAAGTTGAGAAATTTGCTACAATTATTATATGGGTAGGCTAGGTAAGGGTGTCATCGAAATGAAACGTTCAAATTTGTGTATGGGAGAAAAATTGTTTGAAACTTTATTTTATTTCTTAGAGATAAATTTTTAAAATATAAACTTTTTTTAATTATTTGTCTTAGTTAATAGAAATATTATTATTATTTACACGATAATAATTAATTTATTTTTTTTCATTTACAGATTTCAAAAACAACGTACTTAATTTACATACCAACCTACTACAACTACTTAATTTAATAATTACTACTAAATTTAAATTAAATTTAATTTACTGAGAATTAAAAAAAGTAAAAATTAAAAAAAAATTATAGAAATTAAAAAAGAAATTAATTTAGAAAAATTAAATTAAAAACAAAGGAAAAAAATCATCAAAAAAATCTTACAAATGTTTGCGTGATAAAAAACATTCTAAAACTTAGAAAACTTTTTAAAAGAAGAAACCAACTACAACAAAATTATTTAAAGAAAAAAAGAAAATTAGACAAAAACAATAAATACCGGAGAATATGTTTTACGACCTTCTGACCAGAAATTCCAAAGAATATTTCCCTAAAGGACTAGCGGATGGCTATAGAGAATCAGGTGAAAAAGCTAAACTAAAGGAAAAAGAAAGTGAAGATTGTATAGAAGATTTCTTTAAGGAAAGCAAAACCTTTGGGCGCTCAGCAACAACTAGAAATCAAAAATTTTTTTTCGAAAAAACAAACAACAAAATGGCTGTTAATAGAAACCGTACAGGGGGCCCACAAATGGGGGCTCGAGACGAGAGAGAAGAAACGAAAATGAAGAGTAAAAAGTCATCATATTCTTTAGAGCAAGAAATGAATTTGGCTCGTAGGGCCTGTTGGTGCAATAACAAATTGGATGGCTTAAAGGGTCAACAAGAACAACAACAACAACAACAATGCTGTGACAATTGCTTTAAACGCCTGAATCAACAAACGAATGGCGATGATGATGATGATGATAGTAAAGAAAACGATGATAATGACGATGACGATAATGATAGTGAAATAACAACAACAAAGGTTTTGAATGGTGCTAAAAATTTTAGTAAAAATTTAAATTTTATTTATAATGATAATAATAATGCAACAGAAACTATAAATAATTGTAATTCTAATAATAATAATTCTAATAATAGTGAAATGTTTAGTAATACAACAATAATAACAACAACAGCAACAACTACAAATAGTTTAAGAAATAGAAAAAATCCAGAGCACAAAATTGTGAAAACAAATTCCTCTTTAAAATCCAAAGATGAAAATGAAGATGAAAATGCTGGCGCTGTTACTGCTGCTTCTAATACTAACACTAATGCTGCTGCTAAGTATAATAAGGATTCCTGTGTAAATAAAAATAATAAAACCATTGCCTCTACTACTACTACTACCACCACAAATGGTGATAGTCAACCTTGTCCCTCTAATTTAATGGCCCGTTTGCGTGTTATACTTTTGCAAATATGGCTGGCATTTGTAGAATTTTGTGATAAAAACACTATTAAACCCAATGATCCACGTTTTGGTAACAATAAAAATAGTAATAATGATGCCGGTCAACAACAACAACAAGCTAAACAACAACCACAATCACAACAAGAATCAACAAATACATCCTCCACCTCCTCTTCTACATCCAAGGCCAAGGTCAAGAAATCATTTCAATTGAAGCTGCTGACCAATAAAAAGTTGATCTTTTTATTTGTCGTTTGTGTCTTCTTTTCCTGCTTGAATCGCATCGAAGCCCGTCCAAATTTAGACAGTTCCAATAATGTCATAAATGGTGGTAATGGTGGCGCTGTTGCTGACAATGGAGCTGTTGCTGCTGCTGCTGGTGGTGGTCCCTCTGGTCCTTCAATTAATAATGGCATTGCTGATACCCAGACGCTGGACAGTAGTGGTATTGCGAGTAAGCAAAATGTAAGTACTAGAATTTGTTTTTATTATTAGCAAGTAATCCGCTAGTTCGTTAGTGATGTTTTTTCATGAATGGCCCTTGATTATGGAATATATAATGCTGATAGGTTAGGTTAGGTCGGAGTGGTAGCTTTGATATTAAAAGCTCACTTGAGCATGCATAGCGGCCCGTTGCACTGTGGACCAAATGCCCAATCTAGCGCGCAAGAGAGTTTAACTCGACTTTGAAAGCACTTAGAAATCTGAAATTTGGAATTTGACTAGAAAATTTAAAGTTCCTCAAAATTTCCAAATTCATTACGGTTAAGATTTTATCGAGGTTCAAAGTTCATATTTTTTAACTTATTATTTTACCTCTTTGACAAAGTACATTTATTTAAATAAAAAAAAATTAACATTTCATTTAGTTTAAAAAAGGATTTATTTAGAAAAAATACATATAAAAACATAATAAAAATAAAATACTTTTCATTTCTTCGTCCAAAGAGTTAACTAAATCGAGCTGATGGGCTATACATATTTATTCACTGCTTTCATCACTTGAATAGTCTTCTGAAATATCGTTTCCGGTGTCTGCTATGATGGGTTCCGAACACACACAAATAGACTCCGATTTTCGATATATAAACGGTTTTTTTTTGGATATTGATGATATAATGGGATCCGATGATACTATTAAAGATTGAAACAAATCTTGCATAGTTTTTTCCCGGGAAATCTTTCGGCTATGAAATTCGCGTACATTTCTAATGTCTTTATTTCTGGACTCTAGGGCCTCTTCTGATATCATGCCAATCGGTAAAGAAAATTGTTGAATTATGTCCGCTCCATGTATTAATATTTTGTGGAGGCTAGGAGGCATATAGTACCAGGGATAAGGTTCTACATATATTTTCTGTTGCTTGCTTAACCCGATTTTTTCCATTACATATTCAATAACGGTATCACATTTATTTTTATTGTCATGACTGTTTACCCAAATATTAAATAATTCGCGTCTTAATATTGACATTTCGCCTAATAACAAAGAAAGGGGCAAAAAGTGGCAGCCAATTTTTCTATTATTTTAAAGCTTAGGATCTATTCTTTCTAATATATGTATATATAAAATATCGACAGAAGTAAGCGGGAGTAGTAATTAAAAACTTTAATAAAATTCAAAATTTTTTCAAAAATAACTTCAAAAGAGGCTTACGTTTGATCGCAATTTTCTGGCGAACCATGACACAAACATACTATATATATACACCGTTATTTAAGCATATCTTAGAGTTAAAAAATAATAAATTTATTTATTAATTACCTTTTCACAATTATAAGAAAAAAGACTTGAAACTATCAACACATCTCGTCGGAATTTGGAGAAGTTTTTATTTCAAATTATTGCTTATGTTTGAAAGCATGCAGCGTTGTTAATTTGAAAGTAAACAAAAAATAAAAATTACCGTTAAGTTCACTGGGAACATGACAAGTGTAAAAGCGACAACAATTTTATTTTTAAAACATAAAATTTCTCGACCAATTTCGCGCTAGATTGGGCATTTGGTCCACTGTGCGTTGTGACGCCACAATGTATACCCGATAAGTTGAGTTTGAATTTTATCTTCATAAGGAATCATTCCACATCACTATCTAGGTGTCCCTAGACAATTCATAGCCCACAATAAAGGTTTTTTTATATTATTTTTATAGCTTCTAACGTGCAATTTCTTGCTTATGCAATACCTTGAGTCAATTTTAGAAAATGTATCCAAAATCTTATTAAATTTCCACGTGAAGAACATTACAACGATTTATATACGCATTTGGTTTTTATTTGCCTCCATAATTCAATTAAAATTTAAATCGAAAATTAATTTCCTTGCTTCTAATAAAGTGGAAAAATGTTTTCAAATTAAAAAAAAAAAACAAGAAAACTTTTTGATTCTAGTGCTCTCTTTTGCCTTCCTGCTTTCTTATTTTCCAGTTCTGCTTTTCATGTATGCGATTGACATCAACATATCAAGTGTCGGATTGCTTTCCGGAGTACGCAGAAAATTTATTTGAATTTAATCGAATCCATGATTTATGGTGGCACAATTTACTTGCCATTCTATGAGTCTTTTCAATTAAATCAATAGAATTTAATAATTTTGTTTAATTGTATGGCATATTGAGAGATTTTCAATTCACATTTTAAACCAAATTTTCAAACTCCAGTTGGAAATATTTTTATGGTTGTCAACTAGGGTTGCCAGCTTCCGATTCGCAAAAAGCTGGACATTGGGTTTTAAAAAGCTGGACAAAACGAAAAAAGCTGGACATAAAAAAATACTGAGAAAATGTTAATTTTGGTTTTGTGTAAATAATTTTATTAAAATATCCATTGTTATCAACACATGTATATATGTACATATGTATTACACTATGCGACAAAATAAAAAAAATTAATACACCCGGCTAATGACACAGTGTAGGTTGTGAGTTTTGTTGAGTAGATCTCAAAAATATTTTTTTTATATTTCTCGAACCCTCCAAACTTTTTTTATTTGACAAAAACTGTTTTTTCTTTACTTTACGCACAAATTGCTGGATGACTCAAACATTTCTAAAATTTAAATCTTGTTGGAAAGGAGAGAAATGGACCTTCAAAACGGTATACATATGTATATCTATTATTCGACTTAATATGCTATGAGATTTGATGAGGTAAACTTAGAAAATTCGAATTTTTTTTCATACTTTTTCACGTTTGTCCATTCATAGTAGCAAACTTTAATAATAAAATATAGGATAAGTGATAAAATTCTTAAAGACTTCCAGAAGTCGGCTAATATTTGTGTTTTTTGCAAATATTATTATTTCCCTTTGCGCAAACATTGGCCAACTTCTGGTGGTCGCTCAAACGTGAAATTGACACATTTTCCGATAAACAATCAAGATCCATCAAAAATTCTGAAAATTTTTGAACTAAAAGTTCATTTGATGAGATGACATATATAAAAAATATCACTCGACTGTTAGATTCTTTAAATAATAACTACGGTAAGTTTTGTTTGTCCGATTTGATCAAATGATAACTCTTCACAAGAAAACAGGCTTTAAGAATATTTTCACTAATCCTATATTTTGTTTTTATTAAAGTTTGCTACTATGAATAGACAAACTTGAAAAAATATGAAAAAAAAATCGAATTTTCCAAGTTTACCTCATCAAATCTCATAGCGTATTAAGTCGAATAATATATATATGTATACTGTTTTAAAGGTCCATCTCTCTCCTTTCCAACAAGATTTAAATTTTGGAAATCGGGTCAGAAATATTTGAGTAATGCAGAAATTTGTACGTAAAGTAAAAAAAAAACTGTTTTTGTCAAATAAAACAAGTTTGGAGGGTTCGAGAAATATAAAAAAGGTATTTTTGAGTTCTACTCAACTAACTGAACAATGTGGACTATGTAGTTACTCGGGTGTATTTTCACTGTCGCACCGTGTTATTATTTAAAAATATTGTAATTAAATAAATTCATTGCATTCTTTAAAATTTAAGAAATTGACTATCGCTCGCAATAATATTTATTATGACATCAGCTGTTCAAGTGTTGAGACATGTTGTCAGTGATGATAGAAGAGGAAAATCATAACTTAGTTGTATAACAAATGTACAATCAGTTTTGGCTAACATGATTTGACAAAGATAACATGAAAATTATTGCCCAAGTTATTGCAGTGTACTAAAAAATTTCTATTTAGCTGGACAAATTAAATTTTAGCTTGAAACTGGACAAGTATCAAAAAAGCTGGACAATCCAGCCAAGTCCAGCCAGGCTGGCAACCCTATTGTCAACAGAGTTAGTTAGCCCTGTGTTGTGACTAGAATTTTTTAATTGTTCTGGTGTTTGCTGTTACTTTGTAATAAATTGTTGTTTCTTTTTATTTAATAAAAATTTATTTATAAATTCTCACATTCCAACTAAATAAATATTTTTATTTTTAACCAGACATGGGCTTTTTTTTTTTGTAATTCTAAAAATTATTTGCTTCATTCATATAACACTTGTCCGCCAATAACACTGATAATAAATACTATGTATTTGAGAGAGTCTATAAATAAATGTTTTGTTATGGCGTTTTGAATTGTTATTAAAGAAAGAAAATAATAATAATAATAATAGAAATAAAAATATTTTCCATTATTACATGTGGAAATACTGTCTGGCCTATATGTTTATGTAATCATTTTAATCACGTGGTATCGATAAATTACAAACTCGAGTTAAATAAACTTGACAGCCAACAATATAAAGAGAACAACAAAATGTACGGATTTAATTTTTTATCACTTTATAAAGGCTCTTATTTAGATTGAGAAGATTGTAACTTGGTTAAGCATTTTCCAATCTGTGTATGAATAAAGCCGAATGATTTCTTATGCCGAATGATTTCTTAAAAACTGCCATTTAAAGCAAATAATGCTGATGACTCTCTTCTCTCTTTGTTAGATTATACTCCAGCAGAGTTTTTTTCCTTCCAAAATAATTAAATATGCTTTTTAAGCACATGCGATAATTATGTGTGTGAAGATGAAATCAAATTGAAAAATCAAAGACGCAAACCCACACTTTTAGTAGCGCCACTTCTTTCCTCTACCCGGGTGAACTTTGGTATTAACAGAGTACTGTTAACTGTTTAACAGTGGTAATTGCAATTACAGTGAACTCTCGATAATGTGAACTAATTAATGTCGGGGTAGTTCATATTTTCGAATTTGTTCACATTTCCGAATGTGTTTTTTTTTTATATATTACTAAGTTATTCTTTCTAAAAATCATTTCTATAAGGAATGAAAACGCAAAGCATTACTAAAACAACATCTTGTAATTTATTTAGAACATGAAAAGTTTTTAAAAATCCATTTTATAAAGAATACATAAAAAACAAATAAAATATTACGACAAAAAATAAATAAAGTTTGCAATGAAAAAAGATAGATACCAGAGATCAGCAATGAATCGTATTTTCGCTACTCATAGGTACTTATGAAATTTTGAGTATGAGTGAGTCAAGAGTATTAAAATTCAACTACTCTGATTCATTCCTACTCGCCACAACATTTGGGCAATTCACACAAGCCGTTGTATCGTTGTATTGAGTGTATTGTTGGACGATTATACAACAGTGTATGCTTAGGTAGGTAGGTAGAAGTGGCTGTCCACCCGATGAGCGGACACACTTAGGCCTCATACAGGGCCCATTGTGATACCACAGTTTCATCTTTCCCCTATTCTAGGAACCACTCGGAGCTTCCGATGAAGCGACTTAGACTGCCAATATCCACGCATGACAGTTCATCTACGTCCTCCATGTAGTAGGCACCCAGGTGTTTCTTTCTCCTCCGACCAAGTGCCGGACATGTGCAAAGTAGGTGAAGAATAGTTTCATCCTCCTCTTCATCTCCACAGCTTCTGCAGAAATCATTCGCAAGGTGTCCAAGACCAATACGCCTCGCATGTGTTCCTATAATACAATGCCCCGTAATAACCCCGATAACAGCTTTGAGCCTGCTTCTTTGGAGCTTAAGCAGAGTCGTCGTGCGCCTTCTATCCAGCTTTGGCCAGATTTTTTGCGCCGCTCTGCCCTTATCCGAAGCTGCCCATCTACTGTTGGCAAGGTCCACGATTGCATTGTTAATCATAAGCCCACTGGTACTTAAAGGGATCCCCAATGTAGAGAATTCATCAGAGAGGTCGACGGTCGTGCCCCTTCTGGCCAATTCATCCGCTCTGCAGTTGCCGGGAATGTCCTTATGTCCCGGTACCCATGTGATACAAACATCACATCGGTTCGCCATCTCATTGAGACATCTGCGACAGTTGTATACTGTCTTGGAGTTTATCACACTAGAATCCAGCGCCTTGATGGCCGCTTGGCTATCGGAAAGTATAATGATCCTTCGCTTGCGAACATTTTTGTCCGCAACAATTTTTACCGCAGCTTGAATAGCCGACACTTCCGCCTGAAAGACACTGCAGTGATCTGGTAGTCTCATAGACTATGTATGTGACTATATCAGTGTATGCTTGTTGTTGATAATTTTCATATAAAAATTCGATACACTTATACACATTTTTTTCATATGTTTTTAAAAGTTGTATTGGTTTCGTGCTATCAAATTGTTTGAATGCCAAAAAAAAATACATTTGGAATACGAAATACACAATACAGCATACACGATACAAAGTCGTGTGAATTGCCCAATTGATTTATAAGTATAGGTTGCAATGAGTATGAGTACAACGTTGACATCAAACTCACAACATTCGATTCATTGTTTAATTCATACGCCTACTCATTCAGATTCATAAATGAAGAAAAATACTTATAATACTTACGAATGATTCCAGTCACTCGAATCATTCATCAAAATTTACAGTAGTAGTTATTGTTGCATTTACAAAAGAAGAAAAAAGAAAAGACAAAGGTAGCAAGCAAAGCACACACACAACCTTGTAGCGAGTATTGTGGTGTTCGTACTCGAATCATACTTATTTTGTGCTTCGTGTATATGTTGAATCATGGAGAGTCGAAATCAACAACATCGTGCGTATTGTTAAGTATGAGTACGATGAGTATTTCTAACTTTGAATATGAGTAGTATGAGTATGATATTAAAATAAGTATGAATGCGTATAAGTAGCTGAAATTATAAGTATGACTCGAATCTACTCATCGTTTTGAATACTCGTTGCTGATCTCTGATAGGTACATAGATATATAAAAAAATATGAAAATAATCGGTTATTATATTCGGTTTTTTCTTTTGATCGATCACCTTATTTACCGCCAATTACCTGATGTTTTTCAACACTTTAATATCAGTTTGATCGATCATCTGAAATTCAGCCCATAGCACAGCTTTGTTAAATACCTTTAAATATTAAAGACATAACATGGTATTTAATAATTCGGGGATTCCCAAAATTAAAAATAAATGCCTTTACAAATTAAGAAATCCCCAAAAATTAAAAAAAAAAAAAAAATTGTTCACTATTTAGAGCCATTAAACTTTGTTCGCTATTTAGAGCGCCCATATAAAAAACTTAGTGTTCACATTAGTGGATAGTTCATTATATTGGATGTTCACATTACCGCGAGTTCACTGTATTTAAAATAAATATAATTCTCATTATTGTTTGTGAACAAAAGTGTTAAAATGTAAAGAATGGTTGGTGGGGATAGAGGACGGATATTTATTCAACTCTCAAAATTATTTCAGCTATCCCACTACCACGGTTGGAAAGAAGACCCTCTGGACAGACTATATGCTTATGTATGGTGTACTATTTCTAATATATTCCAAAATGGCCACTGATCTTCTAGAACAGATTCCAGCAAAAAATTGATATTTTCAAAGCCAATTTTCTCAATACCATATCACTTTATATGTATGCGACTATGTTGCTGATTATATTAAGAGGCCTTGAAACCTTCCTTTGCATATAGTATGGTATTCATAGACCTAGAGTATTTCTCAAAATTAGCTCCTAAACAAGTGGGTTTGTTCAGATGTATACTGTTAAATAGTTAACAGTGCTCTGTTAAGGGCAAAATTTGTTCTGTTAAGAGCCAATTTTCTCAATACCATATCACTTTATATGTATGTGACTATGTTGCTGATTATATTAAGAGGCCTTGAAACCTTCCTTTGCATATAGTATGGTACTCATAGACCTAGAGTATTTCCCAAAATTAGCTCCTAAACAAGTGGGTTTGTTCAGATGTATACTGTTAAATAGCTAACAGTGCTCTGTTAAGGGCAAAATTTGTTCTGTTAAGGGGAAATTTTGCTCTGTTAACGCCAAATGTGGCGCTGCTAAAATTTATGGATTGCATTTTGGATTTTCAAATTCGAATTTATCTTCACACACATGCGATAATTTGGTTTGTTTAACCTTTCCGGCATTAAAATTAATAATCTCATCTTGTCAACACCTTTAACTCTACCAATTTGTAATTGATCTGTGCTAAACGTTTTTGTAATAAATTTATTCTCTTCAATTTAAAAATTTTTTTTTTAAATAAAAATAATACTGTATTATGTATGTATATATGTTATGTATACATGTGTGTCTGTGTATATTAATTATGGGAATACAACATAATTTTATAGAATAAAATTGCCGCAATTCATTTTTACAGTTCAGTAACCCTATAATTTATTTCAAGTAGCCTTTGCCAAAATAAAAACACCACAGAGACTGTGTGTGTATAATATGAATAATTATTTTGGCATATATTTTATTAAATTATATGCATTATAAGTCATTAAAAGTATTAAATAATAATATATGTATGTATGTAATATATGCAGTAGAAAAAATGTGTTTTTTTGTTAATTTTGTTGTATTAAAATTATAAATTCAAAATGGGCAAGGGGGGTAGGTGTAATATTGATACGAATGAGTAATTGAAACATTTTATTTAATCGTTTTATATCCATATTTAAATAGGAAAAGTTATGTAATTATTTGTGGACTTAATATGTGATTATAATTCTCGTCACAAAATCCTTTTAAACCAATTAAGAATCATTAAATGAGATTCATCTCTGTTGCATTATGGGGCTTATTTGATGAAAACGATGATAGAGTCCATTAGATTTCTTATATAATTTTGTATCATAAATATTTCTTATTTTCTTTGGAAATTATTTCAAAACCAATAAAAATATTTTTTTCTTAATAATTTATTTGAATTCGCTTGCAACTGCAACAGTAATGGTTTGTTTAGTCTGTAACGTAGTAGACTAAACAAAAGTGTAAGAGACGCAATGCGGTTAGCATGCATCACATTACGCAAGCTAAGCATTTAACACTGCGTCCTCTACATTAGGCTGTCATAAAATTTATAACTGTATGATTGAGTTTAAATAAACCGTAGTAATATAGGCTTCAAATATGGACTAGGTTAGGTTAACTGTGGTAGGTAGGTTAGGTACAGTACCCGGAGGTCGAATTAACCCATTGTACAACGTCCTAGCTTCTCACACCCAGCGTTGCCAGATTTTTATTAAAAAAAACTTTATTTCTGAAAAAAAAAAAATTTTTTTTTATAAAAAAAAAACTTGTTTCCTACAAAAGTACCAAAATTTTTAAATGAAATTCCGGAACCCGGTGCCCTCTGTTGCTGTTTTTTGCGTTTTTTGTCCGGGACTAATAAAATACACAATATTTTATTTAAAAATGTAAATATTTCCTGTTTTAATACTGAATTTATTGAAAAAAATTTTAAATTTAATTTTGTCGAAAAAACTTGTTTTGTTAGAAAACAAATTTAATGTAAACTTTTTCGCATCTCCAAAAACTTGAAAAAAAAGGGAAAACTTGGCAAATGGCAACGCTGCTCACACCACTCATGTTGTATGCGTTAATTTTATACGTGAGTGGTGGGACCGTCGTTCGACTCCCAACGACAGATTTTTGAGAAACTTTTTCAATGCAAATTTTATTTACTCTCAGAGTTTTTGCCAGAAATCTGCTGAGAGGCAATCGCCGAAAAAATATTTTTTTTTTATATTTCGTTTCGAACCCGGGCTTTACGTCTAATAAGCCAACACACTACCTACTAGACTACGGCGACATCAAATGGACTAGATAACTTAGTAAATCTGCTCATGACTAGAAGAAAAGAGGGGAAAATTCGGTAGAAACTTCTAAGAAGCACGCTTAGTATAGTCTAAGTAGTCATTACTGGCAATTGCATTCTGGGTACTCATGGGAGACGCACTGGACAAAATAACGCTGTAAATGTGGTCATGACTTGATGAAGAAAGCAGAGAAATTCGGTTGAAACTTCTAAGAAGCACACTTAGTCTAGCCTAAGGAGTCATTACTGGCAATTGCATTCTGGGTATTCATGGTAGACGCAGTGGTCTTCGTCGTATAGCGAATCACTTCTGCTGAAACTGCAGAAACGAAGAACAAAGGCAAAGAGGTACTTCTTATATGCAGATGACATCACTGATCTGCCGATGTAAAGACATACAGGTAGTGCCCGACTTACGACCGTTCGACTTACGACTATTGGCACTTACGACCATTTTTTTTTTCTAATTTTTTTCATAGAAAATACTTAAAGAAGACAAATATGTAGTTGCGGGGAATTCCTAAAATATAAATTTTATATATGGGCAATTTCGTGTCAAGTGACCAAATTTTTAAAATTGATGTCTTCCGATTTGGATGAAATTTGCACCAAGGTTAGTACTATTGAATAGTAGGCCAGAAACAGCTCTATCAGTCAAGAACTGCCGGAGTTAGAGGGAGTCAAAGTTGGACATTTTGGTCATACAGGGTTTTTTTAAAATGTGTGTAACTTTTCACCTATTGGTCCTAGCAAAAATTTTCCAACGGATATTAGATAGCTATTTCTTCAATCTTTCCAAAAATTGTTTTTTTAATTTTAAAAAATTTTTTTTTTTTAATTTTTTTTAAAAATGAGTTTTTTTTTCTCAAAAGAAAGGCCTTTACAATCGCTTAAAGGGATGCGAGTGGGATATCTATCAAAAAAAATTGTTTTTTAACTCAAGAATAAGATTTTTCAATATTTGGCATAAAAACCTAAATTATACCTACCTAAATTATACGTACGCCTGTATAATTTTTAATTAAAAGTGGGAAATTTAGCACTCTTGAAAAAATTCGATACTATCGATAGTATCGATAGTTTTATACCGGACTATAAATATGAAAAAAATATTTCTTCGGCGACTTCCTCTCGGTTCAAACCCCAGGTCAGTCATCTCCAACTAAGCGAAATATGACAAAATATTTCTTCGGCGACTTCCTCTCAGCAGATTTCTGGCAAAAACTCTGAGAGTAAATAAAATTGCCATGAAAAGTTTTTCAAAAATCTGTCGTTCGGAATTGACTTTAAACTGTAGGTCCCACCAATCATGTATAAAATTAATGCACACAACATAAGTGGTGTGAGAAACTAGGTCGATGT
This sequence comes from Sarcophaga caerulescens, assembly GCA_927399465.1. Taxonomy (NCBI): domain Eukaryota; kingdom Metazoa; phylum Arthropoda; class Insecta; order Diptera; family Sarcophagidae; genus Sarcophaga; species Sarcophaga caerulescens. The sequence goes on along the minus strand of OV656866.1, from coordinate 15,592,314 downwards.
AAAGACATTGGGAATCTAAAACGCTTCATTAAAAGCTCAGAATGTTTTCAGGAATAATCAGAACTAGAGTGTAGGATTTGAAAGGCCTATGCTTTAACGATATGAAAACATTGCTTTTTAATATTTCTTACAATACAATCAGAGCCGTAAGTCCTGGCCTTAGTGTATTACTTCATTATCCAAGTTTAAGTTTCACAATTTTCTAAGTTTTGTAAACATTTCTTATGTTGCTCTACGAAATGTTTTAATGAAAACGACGTAGTGAGTAATGATGACGATGATAATGCATGATGAAGAATTGGATATAAAATTACAAAGTATTTCCTTTTTTTTTTTTTGCTTAAAATTCTTATTGTGGATGCAATAAATGTTGTAGCACTCATGAATTTAAAAATATTAAACGCTTAAATTAGCATTTGGCTATAAATAGAGGAGGGCGTTTGTATTTAAAAATAAAACAAAAGCGTCATATTTCTTTGCGACATTTTTTGCTTACATTGTAATTCTTTTATTTCCAACTTTGTATATCGGGAAAAAAATGTTTCACAGCATGTTTTAGAAATTTAAATTGGCGTGATATAAGATAAGATAATAGAGACAATAAATTTGTTTCTTTTTTTTTATTTAACATCCCTTTGGAAATTTTGAAAAGTCAGTACTCGTAGTACTTGTGCAGGGCTTTATATTGGAATCGGCTATAAGCACTATTAGTATGGGTAGGCACCTTGGTAAAATACTGGCCTTTAGAATTAGTAAAAGCCAGCCCGCACAGTAAGTCCTGAGTTGAGACGAAGTTTCATTTACATTTTAGTGTAAAGTGCCAAGTATCGGGTCCGCCATCTAACGTTTTTTTTTCAACTAGTGCTTATTTCGTGAATGGTAACACTTAGCTCATGTCTGATTTGACAGATAATTAGTTTTATCCTTCCGCTGAACGAATATGGTTCCATCTAATGCGTTTTCGCTTCGCTAAGTGGGGCTGCGATCGACTTACAGAAGATGCCGATTTTGGCAAAAAATCATCTTTTCAGATGAAGCTTATTTTGTTCACAAAAATTGAAGAGGAGGATATTGGCAACATTTGGTTTCAACAGGACGGCGCTACGTGCCACACAGCCGAAGCTACACTCGATGTTTTGCGCCCTGTTTTTGAAGATCGCATTATCAGCCACAGAGCTGATTTCGTTTGGCCACCTCGGAGCTGCGATTTGACACCATTGGACTATTATTTGTGAGGTGCCGTCAATGATAAGTGTTACGCCGACAAGCCAGAGACAATTGACACTTTAAAGGACAATATTCGTGAAGCCATTGGTGAAAATTGGACCGATCGTGTAGGCTACTGCATGGCCAGCCGAGGCAGCCATTTGAATGAAATTATTTTCCATTATTAACCGGAAGGATTGTACTTTCAAATAAAAAAAGAAATTTGAGAAAATATTCAGTAGTTTTTTTTTAAAGCATTTTCAAAAAAAAAAAAAGTTATTTGGCGGACCCTTTATTTGCTCTGTATAGATCGTACGTAAATAAGTTTTCTCATCTATTTTGTAACATTATCTGCTGTAAAGTGTCTCGTTCTTTGTTAATTACCAGTAGTTTGTAAACATAAATAACAATTAAAGTCTCTTTTTTATCTTTTTTTTGAGCTGCTGTTGTTGAGTTTACTGCGGGACCATAGTAATTAGAATCAATTGTTCAATTAATGGCTCTTTTATTGGAGTCTAGCAATTGATTCATTTAGCCTAGGAAATGTTCAATGTCTTAGAGATGGCCTTATATTTTTTATTTTGTCTTCTCTTTTATTTTCTTTTTTTATACGCTTTTCTTTTGTTATTTAACGCTTGATTTTATTTCTTTGCTTTTCGTAATTTGAAGTTTTATAGGCAGGATATTGGCTAATGGTCATTAATTGTTTGGTTCTCAGGTAAAATCAAGCATTTATTTTGAAGAGGCAAAGACTCTGTAGCATAGGAATGCCTAGGAAAGATTATTGTTGTAATACAGTATTCCCTCGATTTACGTCGTAGAATGTTCCGGAAAAAGGCGACGTAAATCGAAACGACGTAAATCGAATTTCAAATAACTCATACTATCAGATGCATTTATTTATTTATGCACATTTTCCAAAAAAAAAAAAACTATAATAATTCAATTTTTATTCTGTATAACTAAGTACATACATAAATATAGATGGATTTTTGATTATTTATTATTTTGATTTATTTCATATGTTGTTCACAAAAAGTTTAATAAAAAACAAAAAATTATCCATTAGCACTTAAATATTTATTTTTTTTTCAAAACTCTATTTATATTTTATTTAAATAGTTACACACAAATGTTGAATTTTTTTTAACCCTAGACGGTTAGTCTTCTATTTTGTACATTAAGGTTACTCTTCGTTGAATCGACGAACACTTTCACCCTAATTGGTTACTGCTCGTCGAATCGACGAAGCTCATTTACTGTTTATCATATAAATCTTTTATTTTTGACCAAATTTCGCTCTTTTTATAAACAATGTTGATTGATTACGAAAGCTTGTAGTGAGTTAACGTACCCGGGCCACCCATTTTTTAATCCGGGATGGTCATTTTTGTACAGTAAGGTTACTCTTCGTCCAATCGACGAACAAAAAAAAAATTTTTTTTGTTTACTGACTGCAAGCTTTTATTATCAAATAACGTTTTTGAAAAAAAGAGCGAAATTTGGACAACCATAAAAGAGTTATATGATAAAGTGTAAATGAGCTTCGTCGATTCGACGAAGAGTAACCGTCCAGGGTTAAAGAGGGAATTCCCCTGATTTTGTTTATAAACAACAGGGGCGACGTAAATCGAATGACGACGCAAATCGAAGTTGAAGGAAACAAAATTTTTGACGACGTTAATCGAAACAACGTAAATCGAGACGACGTAAATCGAGGGAATACTGTATATACAAACGAATGTTTAAGCGATTTTTTCTCTAGAAGCCTAAGTATTAATGGGTTTTCTGCGCAGGTTTGGTTTATTTTTAAAGGAAAAAAATTTCTATTCTTGGAGGTTGTTCATGTGCTGGACACTGCAGTTGGAGGTGCACGCTCAACAACTTGGCAATTGAAAAACCTGATATGAGCCATAAGGATGCAATAAATTCTTCAATCCCTATGTTCTACATTCTTCAGGATTTCCGTGTGCGCAAAGTTAAAGTCATTCCCTACTCCTTCTTGTAAAAGCTGATATCATTTATAAATATTTTTCAATACATTCATTTGATTCTTTTCAAAAGGTTACTAAACTTCTCAAACATACCTTGTAATTATTGATTAAATGAAACTCTTAAGAAAAATTCATATTAAATTTAAAACAAAAGAACAAATCCATACGATTTTATAAAGTTAGGGAAGTGGGAAATGAATGACAATTGTAGGTCAAAACAAGGAAAATATATAAGGCTTGAAAACAAACAAACATGTTGCTGGTATGCAGTGAGTGTAGATATGCTGTTATACGAGTATCATTGCAATGTTTTCCTGTTATTTTTTGTTTGGTTTTCTATGATTATGATTGAAGTAAATACCGACAACATAGCCTACAATACCCTCGAGACAGTGATGATTTCAATGACCTGTTATATTACAACAATGTGTCATTAAATATTTGTTTTCGTTTTCATTATTGTCTTCAAATCAGTAATAAATTTTATGTTGCTTTTGTAGCTTGAATAACAATAGCCCATGGAATTTTGATCATTTTAACGCTCTGATAGCCACACCAATGAACGAATGAACGGGCGAATGGATAAACGGATTGACATACAAAAGGAACTCCTTTTTGTGATGAATATGCATGTCATGATTATAGGCTTTCAAGGGCCACAGCAATATTAAATGAAGTAATGAAAGAGTAAATGAATGAATGAATGAATGAACAACTGAATGAATTCTATTGTTTGTTCTGTTAATATGCCACCAACATAAACCGGCGGCAGTATTTGTCGGAGCTACAGTTTTGTTAAGCAAATATTGTTCATTTCAGCTGTCAACGTTGACAACGCACATAACGATTAAAACACGCAATACAATGATTTACACCTGCTTTACTTTATTTGCTCACTCTTTTACACCTCTCCTATTGTTGTTGTCTCTTTTCCACTTTGTATTTGATTTTAGAAAATTTTTGTATTCATTTGTTCTCTCGCGCCCTGAAGGTTTATTTGATTTCCGTATGTTGTTGTTAAAAAGGGCTTAACTGCTCTATTAGATAAAAAATTTCAGTTTATATTAGTATTGAAGGTCATTTGAATAATAATGTAAATAAGTTTTCTATTTATTTAATTGTATTTCAATTTAATTTCAATTTGATTGTACAGTCAACGCTCCTATAACGCGGTGAGCGCGTACCGCGTTGTATGGAAACCGCGCTATAAGAAACTCGAATTTAACCATACAAACCAGGCTAATTCGTACCGCGTTCTATGGAAACTGTCTGAAACTCTGAATTAATACAAATCACATCATTCGTATCGCGTTATATGGCGACCAAGGCAAGATAAATTATAAATTATTTTTTGATTGAATTAAAGAGTTCATATAAGGAATGATAAAAAAGTGGAACAAAAACTAAACTAAAAGACTGTTTTCCAACAAAAACAAGAAAAACTTTTGTAAAATTATGTAATTTTTCAACACTCATCCTCACTGTCAGATATGAGTTGTAGAAAAATTTTTAGAAAGGCTTGGTCACCAGCAAAACGTATGTTCTGTGAAAAAGCTCTGAGATGACTGAAACCGATGTCGTAGACGGCTATGAGATAAGCCGGCATGTTTATATAAACATGTTTTTGTCAGCTGTGCTTTTGTGTCGAAAATAAAGCTGACATTAAACCCTCTTACAATATCTAGTTACTAGAGTTATTCATAGGCTGTGTAGGCGGAAGGAACTTATAGGATGTTGTTGAACTGAAACCGCGCTGTAAGAGTACCGCGTTATAGGAGGGTTGTCGCAATTTCAGCTCTGCGTTATATGGAAACCGCGTTCTGAGAGTACCGCGTTATAGGAGGGTTGACTGTAATTGATTTACGAATAATGATTTACGAATAATGATTTCAATTTGTAAACAACATTTTTAAAACATCAGCTGACAAATTAAAGGGGAAAGCTGTAGCGTAATTTAAATTTTCATTTAAAAAGTTCTTAAAAGTTCTTAAAAATTTTCTATTTTCATTTTATTTTAGCCTACTGCAGAATCTTCAATACTACCATTACAAAAGGAAGTTCGCAAATTGGCCAATGGCGAACAGGAAGGTGATTCTAAAGATTCTAAAGAGAGTGAAGGTAGTCATCATGATCGTTATCCCTTGGCTCAAGTGGAATTTGATCGGGTGAAAACACCATTTATTATAGGCGTATGGATTCTATCGGCCAGTATTGCTAAAATAGGTAAATTTTTTAAAAAAAAATTTTATTTTAAAATTAAATTCAAAATTAAATTATTTACGGTTTATATACCTTTGAATTAAAAATGATTTTGCAACCATTTGTAAGACATTTTAATTTAATTTAGGATTTTTTATTTAATTGCATGTACATTTCATAGGCTACTAAAATATTTCGTTGATGTCATTCTCAAATTGAAATTATTTTCTTTTTCTGTTTTTTGCTTTTCTTTTTGACTTTTGCAAATAATCGTAAAAACAATTTCTCTATCGAGAAAATAACTTTGAAAATTGTTTACGGCCTTGAAAAACAATTATTACCATACCAGTATCACCTACCATTTCCATTCTTGTGGGACTTAATTTTTGTAATAAAAGTAATGAAAGAATTTTAATACTAACTTGGCTGTGTTGGCTTTTTGCTTTTCTTCGTACACCAACCGCCCACCCAGTGTTCATACTTTGCCACAGTTATGTTTGTAAAGGTTAAAGTTTAAACAAGTAAATTGTGGTTCTTACAAGTATTTTTCAACTTCAGGAAAAAAAAAATAATAAAAAAACAGAAAAAAAATCAAAACGTTCTACAAGAAGATACCATTTCAATGAATTATTTTTTCAATTGGAAGGATTTTTTTTTTAACAAAATTCGTACTCCATATTTATAAAACTTGTTTACGCGATTACGCAACTGCTCTCAAACACAATTAGGTTCACGTAGTATAAAAAAAGACATTAGGAAGAGCGAAAATTAATAGCGACTCCTGTTCTTATGTCGCCGTAGTCTAGTAGGTAGTGTGTTGGCTTATTAGACGTAAAGCCAGGGTTCGAGCCCCAGGCCAGACATCAAAACAAAATACAAAAAGTATTTCTTCGGCGATTTCCTCTCAGCAGATTTCTGGCAAAACTCTGAGAGTAAACAAAATTGCCATGAAAAGTTTCTCAAAAAATCTGTCGTTCGGAGTCGACTTTAAACTGTAGGTCCCGCCACTTATGTATAAAAATTAACGCACACAACATAAGTGGTGTGAGAAACTAGGTCAATAATCCTGACTGAAGGGTTGTAATGACCAATTATGTATGTATGTCCTGTTCTTATGTTTAATAATCTTTCAATGTGCGTAAACTAAATGGTCAATTCAAGGCCAAATTTGTGATACAAGAGATACGTGGTTTAGTCCCTACACTGACAGATCCAGAACACGCGTCAAAGCCTGATACAAAATCTTAGATTGGCTCTCGCACTACCCGGTTACTGTAGTACTATTCAAACTGAAATAATGACTATAAAGCAGGGGTTACCAAAAATTTTTTGGTTGTGTATTAGTGAGTAAGAGAGAGAAAATAAGTTGAGAGAATTTATTTCTTTAAAGCCATAGAAAAGTGTTAGTAATATACGCTACTTTGATTTTCATTTCATCAACATAAGTACATAAAGTTATCTATCTGTGGCTTAATAATTTTAGATAAATAAAATAGAAAAATTTATTTTTTATTAAAAGAACATAAAGCTATCCATCTTTGGCTTACAAAATTAGACCATGTTTAATAGATAATAAAAATAAAAAATTAAAAAACCCATTTTTTATTAATAGAAAAAAAAAAATAAATGGGAAAAAAGCGAGCATTCCAAAGCATTTAAAAAAATTATACTATGCGACAAAATAAAAAAAATTAAATACGCCCAGCTAATGACATAGAACATTTTTAACATAAATTTATTTTTTGAGTGTCATTCTGAAATAAAATGGTAAAGCATCCGCCACACATGTCTTCTTGTCGCAGTCTGATCGACAACTAAATCAAAAAGCACAAGAATGCGTGTGAGTTCTCTTTGCACAATTGTGCTATGAAATGGTAATCCCTGCTATAAAGGCTGCCGTTCTGTGAATTTGGTATCAGACAGTGTTGAAAAATTCAGTACTTTAGTACTTTTTTCAGTACTTTAGTACTTTTTTCAGTACTTTAGTACTTTTTCCAGTACTTTAGTACTTTTTTCAGTACTTTTCCATTTCAAAAATACCTCAGTACCCCCGCGACGCTTTCAGTACTTTTTTATGTCTTACATATTTTATGTTGTGTGATTTTTAACTATTAATGCATTAGCAATGTAATGCTAAAGGTAGAATTTGTCTTTAGCCCCGGTTAGCCAAACGTCCACGGAACGTACGTTCGTTTTTAGAATACAAAAGGCAATGAGAACGCCTGCCGAACCGACATATGATTTCGGTAAGCATTAACATTGCTCTTCATATGCTACAAACGAAAGTATGTTCCATAACGTTCCATCGACGTTTAACTACACGGAACTTTTACGTTTTGTTACGTTCAGAATTAGCAGTTTTTGTTTTATATGTGACCGCACGTACCGTACGTGCATTAAATATGAAGAAATAAATAGTCTAGTAGGTAGTGTGCTCGCTGACTAGATGTGAGCCCGCGGTTCATACCCAATCTCAGACATCTCCAAAATAACGAGAAATGAAAAAAATATTCCTTCGGCGACCTCATTCTGTCAAAAACTCTGAGAGTAAATAAAATTGCCATGAAAAGTTTCTCAAAAATCTGTCGTTCGGAGTCGACTTTAGACTGTAGGTTCCGCCACTTATGTACACTCAAACCTCGTTTTATGCGATTAATTCGTTTCGCAAAAAATCGCATAATTCAAATTCGCATAAAACGATACACTAGCTTCATACAAAATCCACTAATAGGGATTTAAATAAAAAAAGCGCATAAATTCAAATTTAACCCTTAAAATTCAAACAAAATCGCATATAAAAAAATCAACAAAAAATTAATCCCTTGCTGAGACCATACAAAATAAGGAAAAAGATAGGAAATAAATAACAACTAATACAAAATAATAATGAAGAAAATACATAATTTTTCAATAAAATAAAAATATAATATTACTCCACGTCCATAGCATTTGAATAATACTTCATACATCAGAACCGGAAATGCTGAAAAAATTTAAAGATAGTAGTAACTTTGTTATGAACAACACATTTTTTTGGATTTTAACATTCAATATTTCCTTAAAATCGTTTTTGCAAAGAAAAAATTTGAGAATTTTGAAACCGCATAAATTTGAATTCGCATAAAATGAGGTTTGAGTGTATAAAATTAACGCACACAACATAAGTGGTATGAGAAGATAGGTCATAATCCTGATTGAAGGGTTGTAATGTATAATAATTTACAAATTAATGGCAGAATATAAGCTACGTTTAATATTATAAACAGTACAATTAAAATCAATAAAATCATAATACATGTTAAAATCATTACATAATCTACGAAAAGGAAAATTACAACCATAGTTTGTTCTATAAAAATCTAAGGAAAAAGGACGATAGTGCCGTGAAAATCTTGCTGGAATACTGAAATTTAGGTTAGAAAGCAAAAACTCGGAATCGATATCACCTTTAACCAGATTATAGACAAAACAAACGCCTAACACAGCCCTTCTACGTTCCAAAGTTGAAAGTTTTATCAGACCTAATCTAAACTCATAAGATGGAAACCCATTGGCATAATCCCATCCTAAGCCACGTAAACAGAATAATAAAAACTGCTTCTGCACAGACTCCATTGAATCACTATGACAACGATAGTATGGATTAAAAATAACAGACGCGTACTCCAAAATAGGCCTAACAAGTGAAATGTATAGCAGTTTTGTTATATAAGGATCAGTGAATTCCTTAGCCCATCCTTTCACAAAACCAAGAACAGCCCGAGCCTTGCCAATCACCATACTAATATGATCAATAAAAGACAGTTTAATATCCAATAATACTCCCAAATCAAGAAATGAAGTAATGTATGTATGTATTTTTTTACAAAAGTACCATTTGATGCGAAAAAGTACTCTTTCAGTTATAGTTCAGTACCATTTCAAAATTTCAATTTTTCAACACTGGTATCAGAGTAGTATATCGTTTGAATTTATAGGCATATTTGCTGATAATAAGGCTCTTTATGTACCCAGAAAGCCAGTGTAAACCAATCCTAAGGTTGTGCAAGAATGACAGAGAGCAGCTAACAGATATTCTTACACAAGCTTTGCTCATTTTCAAAGAATAGATGAGAAAATGCACCCATTAGTAGTGATTGACTCCAATATGTCGCGCTCTTTTTTAAAAAGTACTTTTTTTAAAAAAAGTACGTTTACTTAAATTTTCTTGTTGTTTTCTGGAATTATTTCCGTTAAAAGCTTTTAATGTTGAGTTAATAAAACAAATTCTTAATTCTCAGGTTTATTGTCCACAGTTAAAGCAATTATATTTTCCAAATTACAAAAGGCAACAACTACAATAATAACAATATTTTCGTTTTTTTTGTTCATTAAAATTATAAATTTCCGGCGGAAAAATAATTTTATACACAATTTTTCTCCTCTAAAAGATTTTTTCGTTTGTATTAAATTGTAAGTTAAATGCCTATTAGCTGATGATTAAAGGTTTGAAAAAAGATCACAAATATAGGTCAATGTTAAGTGCTCATTCAATATAAAGTAAATGACAAAAAGATTAAAAGAAAAGCAACAAAATCCTCTGTAGTTTTCCTTTTATTGTTGGCCAAAAAAGAAAGAAAAAAGGTGATGACATTTGTTAAGAGAATTCAATAAAGAATAAATTTTTGGCTCTAAAAACAAAAGAATGGGTACTAATGGGCCCCATTACTTTTCTTGGCCACTTTGTAAAATAATAGAAAAATTATTGGTTTTTAGAAACTTGAGGCAGAAGAAAAAAATTCAGTGTTGTTGTTAAATAGCATTGAAATCCTTAAGGATGGTAATATTGTAGCTTTGAAGGTTTAGTGACTCAAATTATTAAATTTCCTGGTACTTTTGCTAACACATAGTTGAACTGGACTAACAAAATAGTTTCTTTTTAAATTTTTTCTTTTAAATTTTTTTTTTTTTTTTCATACACTTTTCAAACTTTGAAGTCGCCGTGGTCTAGTAGGTAGTGTGTTGGCTTATTAGACGTGAGGCCTCGGTTCAAAACCCAAGTCAGGCATCTCCAACAAAACGAGATATGAAAAAATATTTCTTCGGCGACTTTCTGGCAAAACTTCAGCAGATTTCTGGCAAAAACTTTGAGAGTAAATAAAATTTCCATGAAAAGTTTCTCAAAAATTTGTCGTTCGGAGTCGACTTTAAACTGTAGAACCCACCACTCATGTATAAAAATCAACGCACACAACATAAGTGGTGCGAGAATCTAGGTCGTAATCCTGACTAAATGGTTGTAATGACCAATTATGTATGTATGTATACAATTGGGAATGGATACCGGCTTACATAAAATCAACTTTAAAGAACTCAATTGTTGTATAAAGACTTTTTTTTTTAAATATTCTATTGTCTCTTCGCCTTCCTTGCTCTTCATTCGGCTTATATAGCCCGAACTAGTCACATGGATTTCTTTCAATTTCATGTATGTATCAGAGATCAGCAACGAGTATTCAAAACGATGAGTAGATTCGAGTCATACTTATAATTTCAGCTACTTATACGCATTCATACTTATTTTAATATCATACTCATACTACTCATATTCAAAGTTAAAAATACTCATCGTACTCATACTTAACAATACGCACGATGTTGTTGATTTCGACTCTCCATGATTCAACACATACACGAAGCACAAAATAAGTATGATTCGAGTACGAACACCACAATACTCGCTAGAAGGTTGTGTGTGTGCTTTGCTTGCTGTCTTTGTCTTTTCTTTTCTCTTCTTTTGTAAATGCAACAATAACTACTACTGTAAATTTTGATGAATGATTCGAGTGACTCGAATCATTCGTAAGTATTATAAGTATTTTTCTAAATTTATGAATCTGAATGAGTAGGCGTATGAATTAAACAATGAATCGAATGTTGTGAGTTTGATGTCAACGTTGTACTCATACTCATTGCAACCTATACTTATAAATCAATGTTGTAGCGAGTACGAATGAATCAGAGTAGTTGAATTTTAATACTCTTGACTCACTCATACTCAAAATTTCATAAGTACCTTTGAGTAGCGAAAATACGATTCATTGCTGATCTCTGGTATGTATCTCCATAAGGTCTTATTAGTGTTTGCTAAGTTCACTTTGTGCAGTCGCCGTAGTCTAATAGGAAGTGTGTCGGCTTATTAGACGTAAAGCCACGGTTCAAACCCCCTCAAAACGAAATTATGAAAAAAAAATATTTCTTCGGCGACTTCCTCTCAGCAGATTTCTGGCAAAAACTCTAAGAGTAAGTAAGTAAAGTGAGAAGCTAGGTCGTAATCCTGACTAAAGGGTTGTAATGACCAATTATGTATGTATGTATACTTTTCAAACTACCCACGTATTTTATATGTAATTGTATATTACATTTGATATTTACTGTTCGTCTTTGTATTTGTAAGACATTATTTGATAGTGGCAGCTGACCTTGTAACATGAAAAATATTTTTCGTTTTCGTAAATATCGTAGTTTATTTTCTCTCTCTCTCTCTCTACAAAACAAACAAACTCAGTCAAAAATGGAAAAACCAAACAAGGGAAAACTAAATTGTGGTATTTTCAATTTCTTTACATGAATATACCACCAGTTATTTACAGAAGAATAAGTTAAATACCGCTGGTATGCTTCAAGTGGTAGTTACTAATAGGAATTGTATTCGTTTAGGCATTAAATACCAGTATTTGGAAAAGTTTCACAGGCAGAATGTTTGTTTTTTTCCGTGCCGTAATTTTTGAGTTTTATTTTAAACGAAAAATTTTTTTTTTTAAAATTGTTTTCTTTTTTTAAATTCCCTAACGACTCTTAAGGGACTTTTAAATATTTACGATGAAAAGCAAACTTTTTATAAATATTTTGATAAAATTATTATCATTTCCTATAGACTCATTAAAGCGTACCAATTAAAACTTTGTTTCTTGTTTCTTTCTATTGTCAGCTACAAGAAGTTGTTTCTGAGAAATGTAATAGAAATTGAAAAAATATTTCCGTAGAATTATTTTAAAGAAAATGTTTTGCTTCTCGATAACTTTAAAAACAACGATTGTAGGCAACAGAGAGGACATATGTATGTAGGTTGATGCACGAAAGTAGGAAATTTTATGACTAGAAGTATGACATTAAGAAAGAACTTCAGACAATTTTTGATGAGTTAAATCCACTCAAAAATAATCACCCTTATTCTGGTTGTCGTCGTCGTCGTTACCAAAAATGATGTCGATAAAATCAGAGTCGACAAAATCAGAGTCGACACAACACAATATCGACGGCGTATTGACTCACAGAATACCAAATGTGTGTCGACAGTCATCTATAACTGTCAATAACGACAAACAGAATACCAATTTTAAACTGTCGACGCAACTGACGACGTCGACGACGACAACCAGAATAAGGGTGAATGAAATTTAATTTCATTCGAAACGTTACAAGAATATACATGTTGTGAGCGATATTTGGAACATTTAGATAGGATAGGGTCGAAGTCAATGCTTAATTGGTTATACATAGCAATCTCTTTGGATATTACATGAAGCGATGCCCCCAGAAACTAACTGACAAGATCTGAATACTGGGCTTGGCAATTATCATCAGGTCTTCATATTTAAAACATGATTCCGTTAGATTCAAGTTGAAAACAAGCCCGAAAGTTTAATGAGTGAATGTCTCTGTTACACTATTTGTGAAGGGATGGGCCTATGCAGTCTACAGCCATAGAGTTACGTTGACACATGAAGTATGCTCTCTTATTTCTCAACTGATTTACAACTCATGCAGAAACAATTCATCATAGATACTGAGGCAGAAATGTTCCTGCAATCCACGTCAAGTTCTACATTAGTTCGGTTCATATCCACATTAGGCCAAGAAAGTCGAGCAACAAAGCGGTGGCCAATATATACAAACAAACTCAGTGGCCAATATATACATTTTCCTATTACAGACTAATATTCGGGATCAGGATCGCCTATTAGAGTGACCTAAATCTGTTGCGAGAGTCGCGAAAACTGCGATATACAGTATTCCCTCGTTGTTGCGATTAACGTCGTCAAAAATTTTGTTCCCTTCAACTTCGATTTGCGTTGTCATTCGATTTACGTCGCCTTTTTTGGAACCAACTATGACGTAAATCGAAAGATTACTGTAACTTTTTTAAGTTCCTTGTTAAAAACATACTACTTTGTAGTATGAGCAATATGAAATTCGATTTACGTCGCCTTCTTCCGGAACATTCTACGACGTAAATCGAGGAAATACTGTATACCAGTCAGAGTGGACCTGATCTGAAAGAGCTCTGGTTGTCATCTAGATGTCAGAGATAATCTCTTCCTCAAGATCAGTTCCGCATTGTGATTTATGACTGTTATCTTTGGCTGAATAACACTAGTCAAGGAGGCGAAGATATTTCCTTAGATTAAGAACTTCAAAGAAAGTTCCACAGTTTGCCATTGAATCTTCAGAGTAATCTATGTCAGAGGAGAAGTCTTAACTGCTTAGTATTCTAGAGTGTGAAATCTGAAGTCGCCGTAGTCTAGTAGGTAGTGTGTTGGTTTATTAGACGTAAAGACAGGGTTCGAGCCCCAGGCCAGACATCAAAACAAAATACAAAAAGTATTTCTTCGGCGATTTGCTCTCAGCAGATTTGTGGCAAAAACTCTGAGAGTAAATAAAATTGCCATCAAAAAAAAAAATCGACTTTAAACTGTAGGTCCCGCCACTCATGTATAAAAATTAACACACACAACATAAGTGGTGTAAGAAACTAGGTCAATAATCCTGACTGAAGGGTTGTAATGACCAATTATGTATGTATGTATGTATGAAATCTTTTATTCTTCCTAGGAGGTAGAAAGCCTATCTAGAATTTGGAAAGAAGCCGTGATTGTAGGGTTATGACACTTTTTCATTTAAAAATTGAAATTTTGGAGACGCATTACTCTGCTGAACACTATAAACAAGATTTTGGCAGTTATAATACGGGGAAGATGTTAAAGCAAAATAGAGGACATACGGTGAGATGAACAGGCATCTTCTTTAAAATACTTTATTTCAAAAGTACTTTTTAAAAATACCGTTTTTTCTTACCATAAACAAAGTTGATACATTTTTAAAGCAATTTCTAATGCTATATCTCTAAAAATCCATTTAAAAAGTCCTTTTTTTAGTAATAGAAAAATACTTTTTTCTTAAATTTTTATTTATTACAATTTTTATTTGTCTTTTTTTCTTTACAGGTTTCCATATGACACCAAAATTGCATTTGATCTTTCCGGAATCTTGCCTACTTATCGTGGTTGGTGTTGTTATCGGTGTAGTACTATTCTTTTGTACTGATGTTGCCGTTTCTCCCCTTACGCCGAATACATTCTTCTTCTATATGCTTCCGCCGATCATTTTGGATGCGGGTTACTTTATGCCAAATCGTATGTTCTTCGATAATTTGGGTACAATTCTATTGATGGCTGTTATTGGTACAATCTTTAATATTGCAACAATTGGTAAGTACCAATACAAACAATAAAAGTACTTTTTGTTTTTATAACAATCATTCAGGAATTCAATTATGGATGCCTATACTGAACATCATTGAAAAAATAGTTTTTAAATGTCATATGGGATGACAATCATTAATAATCATTTTCATTTAATGGGAAAAGTTTTATTAAGGAAATGATGAATAAAAGCGAGGCAAGGGCTGGCTGCAATGACAGGCAGGCGGCAGGGTATAGTTGAAACAAAAAAACTAAAATTTCTAATGGATTGTATTTGCTACCATTGTAGTTGTGGTTGTTATAATCGTTTTTGTTTTACAATAGATTCCCTTAACTTCTCCCATTTGCCATATTTTCGTTGAGTTTTATCAACAACTTTTGTAAAAATAGTTGCTATTTTAGTTGGGATTTTAATGAAAGAGAGGAACGAGGGAATTTATTCAATTAATTTGACTTTTAATCTTGAATTAAATTTAAATTTTCTTTGTTTATAAGTGTTGAGCTTGCATATACATTCTTCTTCTATTGTTATTGTGTTTTCGAAATTCACTAGATTTTCACGTTTTACAAAAGACTGACGACAGACAGATTTATCATTGGCAGGTCATGTTTTTTCTTAATTTATGATCCATAAATTTTAATTTTAAAATCGTTTTGTTTTGACAAAATTATATGAGACTAAATTGTCCCTCATATGTATGTATATTAAGTATAGGCATTAATTTTCATTGTTTTTTTTTGTATTGAAATAAAAAATTGCTTTGAATGCTTTGTGGCTTAGAAGGTTGAATTTAATTTTTTTTACATTCGATGCCAGTGCAATTTCTTTGGAGACAATTTAGTTTTCTATGTCCAATGCTTCCAAAATGCCAGAAAATGTCCATGTCCTCTGTGGTCCAACTGTAGGGTTTAAAATCTTTAGCTTGACTGCAGCTGTCAAGTTTTTTTTAGACACTTCAGTACACAAAATTCCTCTTTCTTCTACAAGTTCTTCTTACATTGTCATCGTCGTCGTCGTGTAGAGGCGTCGTAGTACTGCTTTGAATTTATATAGGGTCTCTTCACAATATCGTCTCTTCTCATATTACTTAAACATGGAAAATATTGAAGACAAATAGTGCCGTCCTGTGTAGCACCTTTCTGAATAGGGATCCTTCGAGTATGTTGGTTTTCTTGAAGGATTGCTTCTTAGCAGAAAAACCTTTACGTTCGATATACTGTGAGCGTCAAAAGAAAGTGTACAATTCAAAAAAATATACATTAATTAATTACCGTTAATTTTTTTGAAATTATTTTATTGCCAGTTTTTAAAATTGAAACAAGAAGAAAAGAATTATCGGGTCCGCCACCTAACGTTTTTTTTTTTTCAACTAGTGCTTATTTCGTGAATAGTAACACTTAGCTCATGTCTGATTTGACAGATAATTAGTTTTATCCTTCCGCTGAACGAATATGGTTGTGTATACGCATGAACAACGCTGGGAAATATTGCGACATTACTTTGAAAATCATGGTAATGTTGCAGAATGTGTGTTACAGTCAATGGCGATCGTTATCGGGCCATGTTGAACGAATTTTTGTTCAAAAAAATTGAAGAGGAGCATATTGGCAACATTTGGTTTCAACAGGTCGGCGCTACGTGCAACACAGCCGAAACTACACTCGATGTTTTGCGCCCTGTTTTTGAAGATCGCATTATCAGCCGCAGAGCCGATGTCGTTTGGCCACCTAGGAGCTGCGATTTGACACCATTGGACTATTATTTGTGGGGTGCCATCAAAGATAAGTGTTATGCCGACAAGCCAGAGACAATTGACGCTTTAAAGGACAATATTCGTGAAGCCATTGGTGAAATACAGCTGCACACAATCGATAATGTGCTTAAAAATTGGACCGATCGTGTAGGCTACTGCATGGCCAGCCGAGGCAGCCATTTGAATGAAATTATTTTCCATTATTAACCGGAAGGATTGTACTTTCAAATAAAAAAAGAAATTTGAGAAAATATTCAGTAGTTTTTTTTTAAGCATTTTCAAAAAAAAAGTTATTTGGCGGACCCTTTAGAAAAAGTTTGGAAATATTGTAAAATTTTTTCGGGCACTCTCCTTAAGTGGAAAACTTGAGTTGAGATTGTTAGAATTTTATCCATAGTGTACACTTTCTTTTGACGCTCACTGTATACACACAAATTATTGGCCATTACAATTTGCTGTTTTGTGTTTTAACTTCTCATATTCTAGTATTGGATATAGGAGTGTAGTCTCGTGCTAGAGTCCATTAAGACATCGTCTAGTAAAGTTGATGAACTACAGCCTGTGGTACTCTAGTGGTAATACCAGTTATGATGATCTAAACGTCTTCATTTGCCACCAGACTTATTCAATTCTGATTGAAGAATTTCCAATTAATTCAGTTGCAACTAGCATTAAGTGCGAGGCAGATCATTTGACGATAAAGCGAACATGTTGTTTTCTATAATAATGTTTTTGAAGATAATTTAATTCGGATATACCTTCTATGAAGCTTACGATTCGATCAAATAAATTCACTAAAATGATGGTTAATAATTTTTACTTCTGGTTTTCTTCTAAATATTACTTGCACAATAAATTTTTATGTAGCCTAGCTATTTTCTTCCTGCCCTTAAGCTATTTCTTGACGTTGACGTAGATATTTAATTAACAGCCCATTTTACTTTGTTTGGGATTGCGTCAATTGAATTTGTAATCTGAATACCAAGTGAATGAATGATTCAATGAATGACTGAATATTGTTTTACTGTATATGAAATGCGTATTTTCGTGCTAATATTGTCTGTTGTGGCCTGTAAGCAATTTGGTTTTTCAAT
This sequence comes from Sarcophaga caerulescens, assembly GCA_927399465.1. Classification (NCBI taxonomy): domain Eukaryota; kingdom Metazoa; phylum Arthropoda; class Insecta; order Diptera; family Sarcophagidae; genus Sarcophaga; species Sarcophaga caerulescens. The sequence goes on along the minus strand of OV656866.1, from coordinate 15,574,543 downwards.
AACTCTGCCCGCAGCAGTCAAATGACAATTCATTTCGATTAATTTGTTGTAATTTTGTGATTTATTTTCAAATTGATTAGTAATCGAGAACTTGTAAGTTTTTGGTTATTTTGTAACAACAAAAACAACAACACAAAAGGAGCACAAATACGTTGTACGATATGATAAATACCAACGAAACTGGTTCATAATTGTATGAACAAGTGAGTACTTGTCAGGCAGTTTAGTTAGACAGATAGACAGACAAACAAACAGAAAATGTCTTGTGATTGATGATTAGAACTGCTGGTGATTGTATAAACAAATTAATGAATAAATGAATTTATGTATCTATTGTTGTTGTTGTTGTTGGTTTTTTTTTATAAAATAACCTGCAAATATCATTAATTTGTTTATTTTGTTGTTGTTATAGAATAAACATCAGTGGCCTAATTTAGTTTAAGATTTGATTTATTTCATATGTAACTTGACTGCTTTGAATGTTGAGATTTGAAATCAGTAAAGCATTTAAATTGAATACAAAAATACATAAGTTTTTAAACTGAAAACAAAATGATCGATACAACCATTCACCTTAAATGTTAGAGAGTTTGTTACTTTATTAGAAAGGATATGTTTAACGTGACTTAATGACATTATAAATCTTCTCTGTGGTTCTTACAGCATTGTTTACGATCCAAGTTAGAATGAGGATACTTATCAGAGATCAGCAACAAGTATTCAAAACGATGAGTAGATTCGAGTCATACTTATACTTTCAGCTACTTATACACATTCATACTTATTTTAATATCATGCTCATACTACTCATATTCAAAGTTAGAAATACTCATCGTACTTATACTTAACAATACGCACGATGTTGTTGATTTCGACTCTCCATGATTCAACATAGACACGAAGCACAAAATAAGTATGATTCGAGTACGAACACCACAATACTCGCTAGAAGGTTGTGTGTGTGCTTTGCTTGCTGTCTTTGTCTTTTCTTTTCTTTTCTCTTCTTTTGTAAATGCAACAATAACTACTACTGTAAATTTTGATGAAGGATTCGAGTGACTCGAATCATTCGTAAGTATTATAAGTATTTTTCTAAATTTATGAAGCTGAATGAGTAGGCGTATGAATCAAACAATGAATCGAATGTTGTGAGTTTGATGTCAACGTTGTACTCATACTCATTGCAACCTATACTTATAAATCAATGTTGTAGCGAGTACGAATGAATCAGAGTAGTTGAATTTCAATACTCTTGACTCACTCATACTCAAAATTTCATAAGTACCTATGAGTAGCGAAAATACGATTCATTGCTGATCTCTGATACTTATCTTATTTAGGTCCATTATTACAACTTGCCGTTAACTAAAGGGAGAATTCTAACGGACAGATAAATTGTTTTTCATTATTATAAGTGGACAATAAGGTAGAAGTGAGCGTTAAGCTAAAGGGTGTATCATCCTAGCTTTAACTTTTAAAGTTAAGTTTATGTTTAAACTTGCCATATTATATATTATTTTCAATATGGCAACTTCAAATATAAAACAATGAGCAAATACAACAAAAAAAGAGAAAATATATATAGAAGTAAAAAAAGAAAAACAGAAAAGAAATTAAAGGTGACTTTAAAGTTCACTTCAGCTAAAGTTACATTTAACTAAACCCAACTTTAACGGCAATTTGTAATAATGGCCCTTAGTCAGAGATCGATAATCTGTGCTGCAATTAATAACCCAACCAAGGTGGAACAGTTATAAAGATCATGTGGATCATAGAATATTTTTTTGTACAACCAATAATCATTGGGGGTCTTACTTGTGTACTTACTTAATTGGTCATTACAACCCTTTAGCCAGGACTACGATCTAGTTTCTCTCACGACCCATATTGCGGGTGTTAATATTATCCATGAGTGGCGTGTCTTATAGTTTAAAGTCGACATCGAACGACAGAGTTTTGGTTAAATGGAAGTACTTTACGTTACTTTCCATAATCTTAATTACTCATTCGCTTTAAATTCTATTTAAAGTGTTCCTAAACCAGGGATGCCCAAAGCTAAAACTGTAGTAGTATTGGTGAGCGAGAGAGAACTGCACTGAAAGAAAAGTTGTGTAAACTGAAATAAAATGTACGGAAAAAATCCAAAAAGCGGAATTTACAATAAAATTTGGAATAGAAATTCGTCCATATTATTTAACTAAAATATAGTTTCTCAAGAAAAGTTACAATCTTAAATTAATTATATGCTAATTTTTCTGTGGGTGAGTGAGTGATGCCCCCCACGTATTTTGTTTATAATTCTTTCTGAAATCTTCATTGAGGGGTGGTCAGTCAAAAATTTCGATGCGAGGGCGGCCTGGTTGATAATGCAATAAAAGGCGTGGACAGAAATTTCATTTTTTTTTTATTGTCCTATAAAACCTTCATGTTTACCTTTCATTACATTAGCACCATCCGTGCATAGTCTAGCTAATTTATTTATGCCAACCACAGAAAAGAGTTTTTCATTTAAAACACCAAACAATCATTTTCCAGTCACGTTCCCATGAAAAGTTTCAAGGGAAAACATTGTTTCAAAAACTTTGTTATTCTTGTCTACGCATCTTATACAAATAACGAGTTGACAAAGATCGTTAATATCTGTACTTTCATCAAAACAAACAGAAAAAAGTACGGTTTTTTAATTTTTCTACAATGGCGGCTTCTAAAGATGCCCCCAATTGATCAGTGCGCCGAATAACACTACTGCGTGACAATGGAAGATTTTCAATAAGCTTAAAATTAAGTTTTTGAAAACATTTACAGTAGGACCTTGATTATCCGTGATGGTCGGGACCGGAAGCATTCCGGATAATCGATTTTCCCGGTTAATTGAGTACCAATTTTTTAATAGATATTTTTATTAGTTAATAAATCAATATGTACATATTTATATAAAAACTAAATAATTCAAGGATTTTATATACATACTACATGTTTCAAAAATATAAAAAAAAAAATAATTTTGTCAGAAAACAGTGAGCAGTAGATAAGGATTTCGTATACTAAAGAGAGAATTCCCCTTTTTCGCTTGTTTGTCCAAAATAATAGAAACAAATGTTTGCTTATAATCACGGATAATAGAGGTAATCACGGTTAAACGGTTCAGAAAAATTTAAGTCGATCCAAAATAAAATTAAGTCGATGCAAACAATTTTCTTTTTCCATCCCGGATAATTGATGTTCCCGGATAATCGAATCACGGATAATCAAGGTCCTACTGTATTTAAAATTTTTTTAATGAACTCCCCATCAGAAAATGGTCTACCATGCCTAATAATATCCAAGTTTATAAAGCTTGATAACTCCATTTTTAACATTTTATTTTCCGAGGTTTTTTCAATGTTTTCTTCTTCAATTAACCACTCTTTCAATTTTTCCAAATAAATTTTTTTATTTTTACAAAATAAATCTTTTTTTTCCCCCATCATTAAAATCATCCATATCACTATGATAAGAACAATAGTGCCTTCTAAAAGCATATTCTCTACATTCCTTCAATATTTTATAACACAAAATGCATTGAGCATCACCAAACGCATTTTTTTTATCATAAAATATGTTTCGTAAGTCATAGTAAATTTTTTTCAGTGTTTTAAGTAAAAAATATTACAAAAAAATCGTACACCCGCTACGCATGTGCATTCGTCGCTGTCTGAGTGACGACTAACCAAAGATATATAAGAATATGTGTGTTTTTAGTTTGCGCAAAAGCACTATGAAATGGGCATCATTGTTCTAAACTAAAGTTTAACTGTACATTAGCCAGTGGATATCACCAAATTAAATTTTTCTTTACTGTGACTGAAGGTAATCAAACCTTCAGGCAGGCCTACTTTTGTCCAACCCAATATTTGATTCATTCATTCATCCAATCATCCATTTACCATTCATTCACTATTGATTTCCAAACACTATTTTCACTTGTTGTCTCGTTATTGATTTATTAAACATGGCATGTTAATTAAGATAAAAATTTAACAGTTTTTTCTTCTTTACATTTTAGTTACTATATTTAAATATTTGTTGTTAAAACTCTGCATATATACTGCATACACACTCCCATAGATTTGTTTAACACCTGTATTATAATTTCAAATAATCATCATCATCATCATCATCGTGATCAATACGATCGATAATGATAATCATTTTGGTTGGTTTTTGTTTCATTTATTGGTTGAACATGTCGTGCTTCTAAATCCGTTTGTATTGTATTAAAAGCTGTGATTAAATGATTGAAACTAATTGAGTTTAATTGCAATAATTTGTTTAAACAATCTGATTTAATTAAATTATAAATATTTGCAAGTGTGTATACATTTTTGTTTAACAAATAAAATCTTAACCGCTTAATTAACACCTTTGTGAATGGGATGTGAATGGAATTGTTGTGAATGGGAATCTACTTCTATTGGTTTCAGTATTTGGATTATTTTATATTATTGTAGTCGCCATAGTCTAGTAGGTAGTGTGTCGGCTTATTAGACGTAAGGCCACGATTCAAGCCCCAGGTCAGACATCAAAAATGAAATTATGAAAGAAATATTTCTTCGGCAACTGCCTCTCAGCAGATTTCTGGCAAAAACTCTGAGAGCAAATAAAATTGCCATGAAAAGTTTCTCAAAAATCTGTCGTTCGGAGTCGACTTTAAACTGTAGCTCCCGCCACTCATGTATGAAATTAACGCACACAACATAAGTGGTGTGAAAAGCTAGGTCGTAATCCTGACTGAAGGGTTGTAATGACCAATTATGTATATATGTACATACATATGTATTTGGATTATTAAAATTGATTTGTCTATTAAAATAAAGCACAAATTTAATGTACACAGAGCGCCATAAGTGAGTCAACACCCGCTATAATTTTAAATTTTCTATTATAAAAAATATACTTGTAGCACAACAATAATTTTTGCGATTTTTTTGTTTTAACATTTTATAAGTAATAAATAAACGTTTTTAATTTATGGAAAATTATTCGACTATTCTCATTTACTTTTCTTGCTATTCTTAGAAAATTAATTCTTTTAGCGGTGTTTACTCACTTTTGACGCTCACTGTATTTCCGAAACTAATCCGACATGTCAATGAACAAGTGAGTTAAAGTGTTAAACCAAGCATTGCTTTGTCTTTGAAATGATACAAGAAAAGCTCGGTTACTTTTATTTTAAAATCGGAACCGGGTCTAGTCGCCTAGGTCTAGTTCCGAGGCATAGTGGTACTTCTGACTAGCTTAAGAGATTGGGTAATTACTCGATTGGTGTTATAGCTGTTGGTTCTAAACAATTTCTGGCCTTCGGGCGAAGTTCCTAACCTAACTTCAGTCCAAATTGCCCGAAATAATAAATAACTAGATGACCCGTGCGAATATTTCGCACCGTTAGTTGTCATTTTTGTAACATAAAATGAAAATAATTAATAGAAATTTTATTAAAAGTATAAAAATATTAGAAATCATAATATATCATACATATTTACATACATACATACATATGTTTATATAATACTTCTTTGAATACAATGTTAGAGGTAATGACATGATCATCGTTAACTTTTTGCCCGTACGAATCCTTAATACAAACAACCTTTTCAACTGTTAAATATCAGCTGACACTATATATGCATATATTAAAAGACACCGTATTACTACACTTCATAAAACAAACAATGCCATGACAATAACAACATTACCAAAATGGCTTTTACAACTTTATATATTATGTGGAATAGCATTACAATTAAGCGACCCTGTTTATCGCACTTGATCTAACAACTACTGCAAAGTATTACCAAAACAGCTTTTTACAACTTAATATGCATATTATATATAACTGACATAGTAATAAACGGCATTATAGTAAATAGCGGTATTGCCAGAATGGATTTTAATACATACTATATTATGTAGAACTGCTTAACTATTAAACGACCCTGTATTACCACACTTGAACAAAAACATATAATCATAATGACAACAGTATTATCATGCAGTTCTATATAAAATATAATTTTTATCAATGAAAATATTAATTTTTCAATTTCTAATTATTTTTCGTTATTAGTGTTAGATATAAGCTTTAAAATGAGATATCATTCATTAAATTTGATGCGGTGGTATGGGAGATATTTGCAACCGACAAAAAAAGTGCTTTAGAAATAATATATATGATAAATTGTTTAGTTTTTTTAACATTCTTTAACAATCTTTTTCTTAATAATTTTTCCATATAAGGAGTGCGCACAAAAAAAATGGGCCTACTTTTAAGCTTATAACTTTTATCATAATTGAAAAAAATGAATACCGTTACATTGTTTTTGTTAGTCATCTGTTTCAAAATCAGCAAAATCTCATTGCAATAGCAAAATTAGTTTTTTGAAAATGGGCACCCAACAAAAATGTCGTAAAAAAATAATTGAAATTTTCAATGAAAAACCGCGCCGCTTACAAAAAACGATTGCTAGGCTCGCAGGTGTTAACCAAAAAACAGTTTCTAAGGTAAGAATAAAACAATATAAGGAGTCTTTAAGTATTGAGAGAAAGCGTGGAAGTGAAAGAAAAAAAGGATTTGCCGACCAAAACAAAGCAAGTAAAATAATACGTATTTTTCAAAAAACACCCTAACATGTCTGGAAGAAAAGTGGCTCAAAAAGTTGGATGCTCTGAGACCTTTGTCAGAAAAAAATTTTATACACAAAAGAATTCAAATATTATTTACTTTAATTGAAATATAAAACGAAAAAAATCCGCCACTTAGTTTTATTTCTATAACGAAAAGTGTAAGTCCAGTTTTTTTTCGTGCACACTCCTTATTTACATAGAATTAATAGTAATCATACGCCACCCCATATACAATTATTAGTTACAATGTTTCGACAAGAAAAAAAAAGATTAATTTCGTCTGCAGTGTCTGACGTAAAGCCATTACAAACGTTACATTATGTGGAATACTTATTTGTTTTTCTGTTATGAGAAGTAATCAAATTGATTATTTATTTGTTAGAAAAACTGAGTAACTTAATAAATCTATAGATTTCAAGAGTGTTAATAATATTATAATAAAAGGAAAATAAAAGTTCTAAGCAATACACGTCAATGTCATTCAGTTCAATGGCACTCTAATCATTCTAAACTAATTCACTTGTTCATTCATCATATCGTCGTCATCAAGCCTGCAGTAGAATGGCTGATGGTGGACAATTTTTCCATGTATTCAATACATTTTTTCTTCTTTTTGTTGTCCATTCAAATAAAAAGTAAAACGTCTGAATACACAATCTAAAACTCATATTTGTGAATAAGTTTTGTCACTCAGATTCTAATGATTGGATAAGAAAAATTAGAAAAAAAAATATACGATGTCGTGAAAAAAATATGAAAAAATATTCATAAATCTCACACCTGAATGGATTTTTATTTTTATTTTTTTGTGCCACTTTCAAACGACAATCCAGACAGACGTCCACATGCTAACAATATGAGAGAAAAAAAAAGAAAAATAGAAACTATAAATATTTATTTATAATAAAAAATATTTAGAAAGCAGTTCAATGGAAAAGAAAAAAATCCATAATAATAATAATAATTTGAAATTATTATTTAAACAAACAATGGAAGAGAGAGGGACGAAAAAAATCCATCATCCTCAATAGAGATGACACAATGCATAACAATAATAAATCAAAATAGTTTGGAAAATGAAAAAATAAAATCAAATAAAATAGAAAAAATATTTAAATTATTTCATTAAGCACACGCGACTCTAATATTTGCAATGAATTCTTCAGGGCATAATAGCAAGACTTGACACCCTATTTTAGTTAAATAAACATGGACTTGAAGTCGCCGTAGTTTAGTAGGTACTGTGTTGACTTATTAGGCGTGAGGCTACGGTTCAAACCCCAGGTTAGACATATCCAACAAAACGAAATAAAGAAAAATACAATATTTCTTCGGCGACTTCCTCTCAGCAGATTTCTGGCAAAAACTCTGAGAGCGAAATAAAATTGCCATTAAAAGTTTCTCAAAAATCTGTTGTTCGGAATTGATTTTAAAGTATAGGTCCCGCCACTCATGTATAAAATTAACGCACACAACATAAGTGGTGTGAGAAGCTAGGTCGTAATCAGAGATCAGCAATTAATTGTATTTTCGCTACTCATAAGTACTCATGAAATTTTGAGTATGAGTGAGTCAAGAGTATTGAAATTCAACTACTCTGATTCATTCGTACTCGCTACAACATTGATTTATAAGTATAGGTTGCAATGAGTATGAATACAACGTTGACATCAAACTCACAACATTCGATTCATTGTTTGATTCATACGCCTACTCATTCAGATTCATAAATTTAGAAAAATACTTATAATACTTACGAATGATTCGAGTCATACATCAAAATTTACAGTAGTAGTTATTGTTGCATTTACAAAAGAAGAAAAAAGAAAAGACAAAGGTAGCAAACAAAGCACACACACAACCTTGTAGCGAGTATTGTGGTGTTCGTACTCGAATCATACTTATTTTGTGCTTCGTGTATAATTTGATTCATGGAGAGTCAAAATCAAAAACATCATGCGTATTGTTAAGTATGAGTACGATGAGTATTTCTAACTTTGAATATGAGTAGTATGAGTATGATATTAAAATAAGTATGAATGCGTATAAGTATCTGAAATTATAAGTATGACTCGAATCTACTCATCGTTTTGAATACTCGTTGCTGATCTCTGGTCGTAATCCTGACTGAAGGGTTGTAATGACCAATTGTGTATGTAAACATGATTTGAAGTCGTCGTAGTCTTGTAGGTAGTGTGTTGTCTTATTAAACGTGAAGCTACGGTTCAAACCCCAGGTCAGACATATCCAACAAAACGAAATAAAGAAAAATACAATATTTCTTCGGCAATTTCCTCTCAGCAGATTTCTGGCAAAAACTCTGAGAGCGAAATAAAATTGCCATTAAAAGTTTCTCAAAAATCTGTCGTTCGGAATTGATTTTAAAGTGTAGGCCCCCAACACTCATGTATAAAACTAACACACACAACATCATGGTGTGAGAAGCTAAGGCGTAATCCTGACTGAAGGCTTGTAATGACAAATTATGTATGTATGTTTGTAAACATGATAAAATTATGATGAAGAAAGTAGTGAACAATTGTCCACAGTACAAATAGAAGGCTATGATTTCGTTGAAACTTCTGAAGCACTTTTTTACCTTATTTCAGTTGGTATCTCGTCGGTAAATTAATAAAGAACATTGGTTTTCAAATATTCCAACGTTAAACGATTATCTGTTTAGGCACGGTCTTTTATGTAGCCTTACGAAAAAAGTGAAGCGTCGTTCAATCATATGAGTTTGGTGTTCAATTCATCTCTCCAAAACGTAGTTCTACTCTGCCAGGAAGATTCATTGCTTGTCACGCAATGAAGCCAAACTCTGTGTTATGGAATGCCTTGTGTTTTGTTGAAACCACACATCGCCCATTTCTTTATATGCAATTGCAGTTCAAAGCGCTTTAAAATGACTGCAACAGTTCTTCCAGCGTTACTTTCTAACATATACAGTTGAATAACACCTCAAGATTATAAAGCGTACTAAACAGTCACTTTTACCTGATGTACAAAGGCTTTTTCACAATCATATCTGGTTTTTCCGAGCCTTATGTGGAACAATTTTGCTAATTGATGTTACCGTCGAGTGAAAAATGAAAAATGAAAGAAAACTGAACATTTTATTCTAAAAATCAGCTTTGAAAGCCTGTTAATCTAGCTCCCAATTAGCATATCATAGCTATGGCATTATGTATGCTCAGTCTACTTTAATTGTTGCGTGAATTTGGCTTTATGCGGATAAAGGTCATGAACACCTAAGGGTTTATGCTATTAATATTAAATTTAGAGCTTACAAAGGAGTGTCCTTCATTGCAGGCTTAATTTATTCACATTTTTTGGTGGTGATTATGGCCTTTTCCCATAGCAAATATAATATTGTACTGTGCTATTAATGTTATTATTTAATTGCCAAAAAAAAAACCATACAGTTTGTTTATTTTATTTTTAATTAATTCACATAATTAGCTGAACTTAATATATTTCATGGTTTTCCAAGGAATAAAACTTTATTTAAATCAATTTTGTTTTACTAAATATAACCCAACAAACAATTTTTTATTGAATTCATCTAACGACTTAAATCTGTCGTCCTTTTACATGTCTTCGAAGAGCTATTTTTCGGCCAGATCTATAGACTCACTTCTAAGATGAATGAATCGAATAGGTATCTGTGTAAGGCTGCTATCTGTCGTAGCCTAGAAAAAATGCCGTCTGTGCGAATATGGATATAAAAATGGATGCGATGTTGTAGTGAAGATCTTTTCTTATCTTTCAAGAGATATCGCTGCCCGAACTTTCCATGTTAAGGGTCAGGGGATTTTTGGATGCATTATTTGGAGTTTTCTAATTCTTCCAATTCTTCTGGATTTGCATGTCTACTCACATGGCAGCCATAACGTCTACGGAAGTCTAAGTTACTTCTAAATATCACGTATAAAATCTATTGTCATGAATTTTCTGGTATGATTTTACAGTGAAGTTGTCGTATTCCAGTAGATAGTGTGTTGGCTAATAAGTAAACTCAGTAAACTTCTGACAAAAACTAAAAAATAAAATTGTCATGAAAAGTTTTTCAAAATCTGTCGTACGGAGTCTACTTTAAATTATAGCCTCGCCACTCGTAGACAAAATTAACACACTCAACATGAGTGATATGAGAGGCGAGGTTTTAGTCCTGACTAAAGGGCTGTAAGCATTGCTGCCAGATTTGACGATTTATCATATTGCCGACATGACGATTTATGCCCTTATTTTGACGATTTTTAGAAGTAAAAAATTTACATCATTTTCTTTACTTTAGTACATTAAAAGCCTCCTTAAGCTTTGTATTTGCTTTGCAGTTGTTACTGCTGGAAATTTATGCCAGTAATAACAACGAGTAAAGTATTATATTTTTAAGTTATTTTCGAATAACTGCGATAATTTTTCTGTATTTTATGCCTTTTTAATCCCTTAAAAGCCAAAAAATTTCAACTCCTAAATAACATCATAGTTGAGCATAAATTTTCATATGGCGTTGCAGACAATTTTAAAAATTCGATTATAGCTTCTAATATTACCATCGGAAGAACAAAGGCAAGTGCCATTATTTTTTTTCATATGACCAATACTCAGATGATGGCATTGCGTTTGGAACTAGGAAAATATATTATAGGAAAGAGAGAGCAGTATTTATGGACACTAGGTTTGAATATTTTTATACCATAAGTAACAGGAAAGATCTCTGCAGTGAGGGAGTTCTACATACGAATAGTCCGTCTAACAATCGAACTTTGTCTGTAATGCAGTGTGCGATACACTGGCCAATCGACCACATATGGATGTGCTGGCCGAGAAAGACGAGTGTTACGTAGGAATACATGATTTTCATAAACAAGTCCCCTTATTTCGCTCGAGCAATATCCGTTGTAGTAGCGATAGAACAGAGAAACGCAAGCCACATTGCAACGTTGCTCCAATGAATCAATGGAGTTGGACACACTATCGTGATTAACGAGCTACTACATACATGAGAGTTGTATTCCATTCTCGGTCGGTTATAAGTGATAAGTAGATTAGATGAAGTGAAGTATTTATTGCACCGTCTTAAGAAACCAAAGCACTGAAAAATGTGTCAGTTCTAGCGAGCATCACACGGAATTTTCATGCCCATAACGTCAAGATCTTCTGACTCCCTAATATTTACACCACACATGGGTATAGATAATGCAATATTATTGCTGCTTTGCATTGACTTTATATGCTTTTGTTTTTAAAAACCCTTTCAATTTATTTATTTATTTTTTCTGATGATTTTTTTACGATTTCAATGAACGTCTTTGACGATTTTTTCTCAAATATTTGACGATTTGATGCTTCATTTATCTGGCAGCTATGGTTGTAAGGACCAATATAGAGCTAATGGTTTTACACGATCACGATGCGTGGAGTTGGTCTATTTAAAATGGAGTGTATTTAAGAGAATTTTGAACTTTTAACAGAGCTGTTCGTATTACATTCAACAAATATGTTTATTGTGTTGAACTACAATGTCGTGCTTATTTAGTATTGCAATTAAACTGTCTCCTATTGCCATTATTCCCTGTTATAAAGATTTATGATGATGCTATGCCTCAAATAAAATTAAAATAAAAAAAAATAGAACAGCCATCATTTCACTATAATCGCATAAAGAAATACGTCAATAGAAATATAAAAATAAAAATGCAAAAACAAAAATAATAACAATAATAGTACAAATACAAATAAAATATGATGGATTTTATTTTATTTAATTTTTTTTTTTTTTTTTGATTCAAATGTTATACAATGTCGTTATGGCGCACCAATGACGTTAACGACATTGTTATATTGTAGTGTAACCTGAGGGTAACGCGAGTATTTGTATTGAAATATTGAAGGAACATGTTGTCCTGTTGCTAATGTAAACCAACGCCATATTTACATATTTCTACATTAGGGTGGTATATACAGGGTGGCTGATATATAATGCAACAAAGTAAAGCGCTATATTTTTTAATTTTTTTTTTTTTTTTATTTTATTGTTCAAAAGCAAAAAATGTTGGAAATAACATCAAATTTTAGAATCAGTTTAGATTTGTTCGAATTGACCACCTTTGGTACGAATTATGGCCTTCAAAAGGCCGACATTCCTGGCGAAGCGCCGTCTTGAGATGATCGAGACTTTTGTATTTTTTAGTGAGAACCTTACTCTCCAAAATGCCCCAGGCGTAAAAGTCCAACGGATTGAGATCCGGAGATTTTGGTGTCCATTGTGCGGTAGAAATGAAGCGAGGAACCTCCTTTTTAAGCCATTCTTGGTTGACGTGTGCTGAGTGCGGTGGTGCTGAGTCCTGTTGGAATGTCCATGGTCTGCGGCCGAAATGTTTGTCTGCCCAGGGCTTAAATACTGTCTTTAAGACATTTTCCCGTTAATATTCGGCATTTATTTTATTTTGACCCCACGGTCGATGATTACGAGCGGGGAACGGCCATCGGCCGTTACGGCGGCCCACACCATTACCATGGGCGGCGCTTGAGTTCTGGTGGCCAATCGCAGGTGTAAATTTTCAGCTGACCTCTTTGGCAAGTAAACCCGATCATTTTGTTTGTTCACAAACTGCTCAATTTGGAATGGCTTCTCTTCGGAGAAAACCAAATTCGGTAACTGGCCACTTTCGTGCAAACGAAGTAACTCCTTGGCTCTTTCCAGTCTACCTTTTTTTTGTCCATCGGTGAGCTCTTGCACTTTTTGGAACTTCAATGGCTTTAGTTCAAGCTCATTTTTCAATATGTGTTGCATTCGTTCTCGCGATATGTTCAGCTCACGAGCACTTTTTCTACCACTGCGGCGTGGATTTCGATCAAATCTGGCCTTCACTTTTCGGATCATTTCTGGTGTTGTTACCGTTTTTTTTCGTCCACCTTTTGGACGCGATGCAACACTGCCAGTATCACGGTAACGAGCAATGGTGCGAGAAACAAATGATTTATTCACATTTAAATGCTGGAGGTCTCTAACGATAGCCACCTGTGGTTTTCCAGCCAAATATAAAGCATTCACACTATCACGCTTGAATTCCATCACGAATAAGTTTTTTTCTGAATGCAATAGATCAAAATGCTTTTGTAAGCTTGTAAATAATAAAATGAACTGTCACTGGAATAAATCTGTCAGCTGTCAGACGAGCGGTTTACAAATGATAACAACCTGAAGTTGGTTGCAATACATATCAGCCACCCTGTATAAATATACATTAAAATAAATAGAGAACTATAAATTATGTATTTATAAGGGCAGGCCCTTGGAATAAGAGGGAATAGAAGCCTTTAACATTTTATTTTTTTGTTTTAGCTTTTGTTTCTTCTTTTATATTTCTTCTAAATTGTTTAACCCTAATACTGCTTTCTTATTTATAGCTTTGGATTGGCTTCATTTGTTGAATTTGTAATCGAATATGTCACAGACAAGATATTCTCTTTTTTTTATTTTTATATGAAAATATGGAAAACCTACAATTTATTGACGCATTTAATCATCCTTTTGCCTGTCCATTTCAGTGCCATTTTAATTTATTATTTCCTTACAATGTGTTTTTTTATTGTTGTTTTATTCAATTTAATTGTTTTATCATTTTTTTTCTTCTTTTTTCCTAAAAAAAAAAGGTGGCTCTTTGTATGCCTGTGGTTTAACTGGCATATATGGCCCTGATTCGGAAACGCCGAAATTTTTGGATACGTTTATTTTTGCCTCTCTTATATCGGCTGTGGATCCTGTGGCTGTGCTGGCTGTTTTTGAAGAAATCCATGTCAATGAAATTTTGTATATTGTCGTCTTTGGTGAATCCCTACTTAATGATGCTGTTACGGTAAGTTTTCTCTCTTGTATTTTTTCTCCTTTATATCTTTTTCTTTCTATCTTTATTGTTATTTTCCAAACAGACTTTTTTCGATTTCAAAGAATTGCTTTTGAAGGGCTTTTGTTGTACTACAGACATATCAATATATGTCATCGGGTTTCTTTTTTTTTAGTCTACTGCAGCATTTCTTACAGTACTTTTCTCTCTTCACATTGATTAGCAAAAGTATCATTAACCTTTAAGTCATAAGTCACTTTGAAAATGTGCTCAAGTATTAGTACAATGAAGAACAAAATTTTTGGTGGTTATTTCGTACAAAAGAAATATTAAAAATGAACTTATTTTTACAAAAAGTACTGATATATTGTTGTATTAAGTATTTGTACTTTTATTTTGCTCTTCACTGTTTGTCACACAAAGAAAAAAATCTTTAATTTTGTTGTCGTTGACATTTATTTTGTTGGAATTCTTTTGTATTGTAGGTAGGGTATTTGTGCGTTGAAGTAATTTTGATTGATTTCTGGAGTGGTAGAGCAGCACATTCTTCAACTTTTACCTTTAAACGTCACATGCCATACCCACACATACAGGCACGCAACCTTAAAAGTTTTTTGGCCCTTGCAACTCATGTCATATTGTGTTGATTCCATGAAAATTATTATATGAGATTGATGTAGTGCGTTAAAGTGGATGGTGTCGCCATGAGTGGCGTAATCATGTTTTAAGAAAAGTTGAAGTACAGGTATCCCTCCTACAACACGGTCGATAGGTTCCTATAATATGACGTGTTATATGAAACCGTGCTATAGGAGACTAGAAGCTGGTACAAAAACAGGGGTTAAGTTCAAAAAAAAATATTTTAATGCCACAGAAGAAACTTTATTTCTATTAAAAACAACAAAATAAATAAAAATCCAATTAAATATATAAAAAAACAAATATAAATCCACGTAAATACGTAAAAAACAAATAAAAATCGGCATAAATATATGTATATGAATGTATATTATGAATTTAGTTTAGTAATTTTCTTCATCATCGCTGTTCAATTCAATTAAATGGGAACGTTTTTTCGGTTCTTCACTTTCTGAACTTGCATTTATATTTTGTTCACCCGCTGATATCTTTAAAAAATCCGTAATCTTGATTTGTTTCCTTGTCCGTCCAAAGTTGTTGTAAATTTCTTGATATGGTGACAGGCAATTTTGTAATTCCCTTTTGAATTTTCGGCTTCTTTCAGCGCAAGGGTCTGCATCCAAGAACAATAATTCCAATTTTTTGGCCAAGTCCAATCCTTCCTGTAATTTTTTTAGTGTCAAATTATTAACTTCATTATCTTCATCAGAGCTAGAATTCATTTCATTCACGTGGGGTTCGGATGCGATTTCTACCAAATCTGCTTCCCCAAATTCTTGTTCCACTAATAAGTCTTGCACATCTTCAATAGCCATATCCACAAACCCTACTCCTCCGATCGACCTAGCAAGTTCTAATATGCCACCAATTTCATTTTCTCCTGATACATGCACGTTTTCTATCTCAACTACTGCTGGCCAGTCTTTAATTGAAAATTGCTTCCAAGCTTCCTTTACATCAATAGATTTTGAATCAGTTGTGTCTAAAATCCATTGTAATGATCTTCTTATGTAATAAGTCTTAAAGGTATAAATACATATTATAATTTTCTCAAAAAAAAAAAAAAATAGTGTTGTAGAAGTACCGTGTTATAAGAGGTTTTCGGAATTTTTTTTAATCGTGTTAGAGTGAAATCGTGTTGTGGGATACCGTGTTGTAGGAGGGATACCTGTATTACAAACAGTCTTAACTGTAGTAAAGAACTTCAATATGCCTTATAAGCGAAAAGCAGTAGCGGATTGGAACTATCACTTTCTTTTGCGTTTCATCATCACGCATAATTCTAGGATACTACCAAAAACACTTCAAAATCTTTTATAGTTCGGACCACCTTATTCGCCACCTACTTTCTCGTGAGTGATTCACTTTCTATCACTAGAATTATCGTTCTTTGGTCGAATTAATGCTAAAGAACGAAGAATCCAATGGTCTGCTGTATCTGAAGTCATAACATTTTTAAATTCTTACGTGGTTTTTTTTCGAAGTCTCAGAGCTTTTGAATTCATAACAAATATTCTATAAAGAAAAAATTTAGTCATTTTAGTCTTGTTTATCAGGTTTTACTTAAAAAGGCAGTGGATTGAAACTATCACTTTGTCTTGGCATCAGGCATAATTCTAGGATACTACCAAAAACACTTCAAAATCTTTGTTATTCATCGGGACACCTTATTTGCCACCTACATTCTCGTGAGTGATTAACTTTCTATCACTGGAATTACCCTACTTTGGAGCTGAAGAACGAAAAATCAAATCGTCTGCTGTATCTGAAGTCATAACTTTATTTAAATTGTTATGAGTTTTTTTTTGTTTGTTTTCGAAGTCCAAGTGCTTTTAAATTCATTACAAATATTCTAAAGGGTCCGCCAAATAACTTTTTTTTTTTGAAAATGCTTTAAAAAAAAACTACTGAATATTTTCTCAAATTTCTTTTTTTATTTGAAAGTACAATCCTTCCGGTTAATAATGGAAAATAATTTCATTCAAATGGCTGCCTCGGCTGGCCATGCATTAGCCTACACGATCACCAATTGCTTCACGAATATTGTCCTTTAAAGCGTCAATTGTCTCTGGCTTGTCGGCGTAACACTTATCTTTGACGGTACCCCACAAATAATAGTCCAACGGTGTCAAATCGCAGCTCCGAGGTGGCCAAACGACATCAGCTCTGCGGCTGATAATGCGATCTTCAAAAACAGGGCGCAAAACATCGAGTGTATCTTCGGCTGTGTGGCACGTAGCGCCGTCCTGTTGAAACCAAATGTTGCCAATATCCTCCTCTTCAATTTTTGTGAAGAAAAATTCGTTCAACATGGCCCGATAACGATCGCCATTGACTGTAACGGCCACTCCTTGCATATTTTCGAAGAAAAATGGCCCAATTATGCCTCTGGACCAAAATCCGCACCATACAGTGACTCGTTTTGGGTGCGTCGGCCTTTCAATGTATGCGTGCGGGTTTTCTGTGCCTCAAATGCGACAATTATGCTTGTTTACATACCCGCCAAGATCAAAATGAGCTTCATCTGAAAAGATGATTTTTTTTTTGTCAAAATCGGCATCTTTTGTAAGTCGATCGCAGGCCCACTTAGTGAAGCGAAAACGCGAATACACAACCATATTCGTTCGGCGAAAGGATAAAACTAATTATCTGTCAAATCAGACATGAGCTAAGTGTTACCATTCACGAAATAAGCACTAGTTGAAAAAAAAAACGTTAGATGGCGGACCCGATATAAAGAAAATATTTATCATGGTTTTTGTTTTTTATCTCCATTTTAGTCATGTTTATCAGGTTTTACTTGAAAACATTTCTTTCTTTCTTTCTTTCTTTCATAAAATGAAAAAGAATGTGTTTTTTATGCTTGAAAGCAGCACTCAACAGAAAGTCACATTCCTGCAATGAAACCTTAAAGAAAATCCTTTAAAGCGAATGGTATCTTTGGAATGCATTCATCAAATGGGTCTTATGAAGTTATTCATATATTAATACCTTATAATAGATTTTTAAAATTTATTTGCTGAGGAATATTTCATTATTATCATCATCGTTATCAGCAGCAATTCTTTTGTTTTATATTTTTAATATTGTTTTGATATTCATGGACTTATTTAATAAAATAAAAATCAATTTACAATAAAAATAATGAAATTCCATTCTACTTTACTACAGTATTACAATTAAATAAATTTAAATAAATAAATATCATGTCATCATTTCAAATGTATGCGTCGTGTGCGAGTATTTAAAAGTTTAAAATACTTTTAAGAGCCTTATTTATTAACATTTAAAATTTTAAGCTCTTATAAAATATTTAAATATTTCGATTGTTTTTTTTAACGTTTCTTTCTTTATTTCTTTTGTTATTAAATTAAATATTTTTTAGGGGATTTTTTAAGGGGATTTTAAATAAAACCAAAGTTCATTTGATATAATGCCAGTCAGTACATAAAAAAAATATTTAAAAATTAGCATAGTTATGTGAAAATTTAAGAATGAAAATAAAATCTAATTCATGAAAATGATTAATTCAAGTCGAAGTTTAATAACACCGTGAATGTCAGTGAAAATCGTATTTACACACCCATATTAGTCTCCGCATAATGTAGGCCCCCTCAGCGGAAATATATTGATATTCGGTTTGATTCAGACGTTTTAAGTCGTTTATCGTGACATATTTTTTAGTTGGGTTTTTTGCCAGAAGGATAGCCCAGATGGAAGTGTATATTCTAGGCTTTCGATTACAGGGAATACAAAAAAAAAAAATTTGCATTAAGAAACTAATGGTGATTTCTTTTCTGGTAAAAAATGTTGCCTACATATTTTGTAGCACTTATTGGAGGTTACACGAACCCTCATAATGTGTTGCATTTTAAACGATTATAAAAGAACAAAAATCATTGCCCTTTATGCAATTATTTTTGTAGTTTTATACCAATTTAGCGTTTTTTTTTTACTTAATTAACGATTTTAAAACTAATCATTGTATAGAAAATGAAAAAATATTTTTTTTTAATTATCCAAATAATTTCCAATAAAATAATTTTTTTATTTTCGGAAAGCTAACTTTACAAAAAATGTTTTAAAGAAAAATAAATAATAATATTTTTACCGAGGGCTCCGGTGTCATACAAGTTAAAACTATTTTTATGTAAAATTCGACTTTAGGGCCAATGTTTTCAAATCGCTTTAGTTGGCACAATATGTTATTAACCCTCCGTCATGCACATGTTCCGATAGTCACGTACGTAGCGCATGTATCTGGCCAGATACACTATGTATTTCAGTACATTTATATGAAAAATATGCTATTTTAGTGATAATATTACATTGTTATATTGTTATCACGCCAGGCAGATATATATTTTCTATTTTTTTTTGTTCTTAGTACATGCTAAACCACCTACCCGTGCAAAAAAAATTTTAATGAGAAATAAAACAAGAAAAATTTTATTTTTGTGTTTAATTTCAAAAAAATAGTTGTTATAAAATTAATTTCAATAAAATTTAGTAATTATAAAGGAAGTTTTAATTAATTCTAAATTATAAAGTCTTACACAGCTTCAGGTAAGCAACTAAAACATGTATACTCTGATTTCGAATGTTGTAGGCATACCGGATTCGAGCACTTGGAACAAAAAAAACGAGTTAATCGGCGAATTTTTTCATCTCCCAATGTACAAAGCTGACAACTTTTTCTCTTTTGTAGAGTATCAGCACCACTTGAGCTAGGAACTACTACTGGAAACTGAAATGAAAAAGAAAAACGAGGAAAATGAGATGTAATGAAGGGCAAATGTTATATCAATCAAACTTACATTTAGTGGTCTTCCAAAATACGATTCCATGGCCAAACGAGTGTTGAACTGTTTGATGATGTGAATGTTGTTCATTCGGTTTTCAATATTTGGAAGAACCAATGTATAAAAACCAAAAAAAACCAATAAAGTACAGTACATACATACATAATTGGTCATTGCAACCCTTCAGTCAGGATTATTGACCTAGTTTCTCACACCACTTATGTTGTGTGTGTTAATTTTATACATAAGTGGCGGGACCTACAGTTTTAAAGTCGACTCCGAACGACAGATTTTTTGAGAAACTTTTCATGGCAATTTTATTTACTCTCAGAGTTTTTTTGCCAGAAATCTGCTGAGAGGAAATCGCCGAAGAAATACTTTTTGTATTTTTTTTTTTTGATGTCTGGCCTGGGATTCGAACTCGGGCCTTTCGTCTAATAAGCCAACACACTACCTACTAGACCACGGCGACTTCTATAAAGTACAGTACTCTTCATACAAAATGTGTGTGTATCTGGCCAGATACATGCGCTACGTATACGATGTATAGATGAAAAAATCCACATAAATTTTGTTTGTTGTTTTTTTTTTATTGTGTTTTTTCATAAAACGATACCTAACAATATTTGTAGACGGTACCTGGAGGCTCAAACCCCTAGCCAAATTAGAAATATATTTAAATCACAGTTAAATTCGTAAAATATCTGGCCAGATACATGTGCATGACGGAGGGTTAATTATTTAGTAAATAAATTTTCGAATTTCTATATAGAAATAGCTAAAAAACAAATCAAATTTTTGGGAAATATTTTTATTACAAAAGATAATAACCAAATTCCATTTAAAAGTATTTATAAACAATCATCTTATTACAATTTTAAAAAATGTTAATTTTTAAGTTAACTCATGTCAAACCTTTTTTCTTCAGATAATAATACATATGTATGTGAATAATAATACATAATGTATATGTGAAGTCGTAGTCTAGTAGGTAGTGTGTTGGCTTATTAGACTGAAGGCCCGGGTTCGTATCACAGGTCAGACATCAAAAAGAAAATATGAGAATATTTCTTCAGCGTCTTCCTCTCAGCAGATTTCTGGCAAAAACTCTGAGAGTAAATAAAATTGCCATGAAAAGCTTCTCAAAAATCTGTCGTTCGGAGTCGACTTTAAACTGTAGGTCCCGCCACTCATGTATAAAATTAAGGCACACAACATAAGTGGTGTGAGAAGCTAGGTCGTAATCCTGACTGAAGGGTTGTAATGACCATTTATGTATGTATGTAATAATACATATGTATATGGGCAATTTCGTGTCAAGTGACCCAATTTTTAAAATCGATGTCTTCCGATTTCGATGAAATTTGCACCAAGGTTAGTACTATTGGATAGTTGGCCAGACACAAATTTTCAGCTCTATCAGTCAAGAACTGCCGGAGTTAGAGGGGTCAAAGTTGGACATTTTGGTCATACAGGGTTTTTTTAAAATGTGTGTAACTTTTCACCTATTGGTCCTAGCAAAAATTTTCCAAAGGATATTAGATAGCTATTTCTTCAATCTTTCCAAAAATATTTTTTTTAGTTTTTAAAAAATTTTTTTTTATTTTTTTTTTTTAATAATTTTTTTTTTTAAATCGGAAGACATCGATTTTAAAAATTGGGTCACTTGACACGAAATTGCCCATATGTTTCTTTGTAGTCCGACTAGTAAATTTCATATCGCTAAAATAAAATGAAATTTTTTTTTTAGCGATTTTAAAGCTCATTCTGCTTTTACAAAAATAAAATTATCAGCACCTATAGTCATTTGTTGTTTGTTTATAAATTTGTTACTAGAACCTGGCGCAATACTTATAAATAAGATTTTCAATAAAATTTTTAACTCGCGGCAAGAGTTTCTTTTTAATAATAATGGATACATGTCCTCCTCATCTGACGATGAAGAGGATTCCAACAAATCTTCCAAAATAAATTTTTTTTCTTCCATTTCAACACTTTTAAAAGAAATAATTTTTGTTATTTCTTTTTTTCAAAAAAATAACAAGAACAGCTGTTTTAAAAGTGCTGCCCTTACAACCCTTTGATTAAATTGAGGGTCAAACATGCAGCATATTTTTTGGGTTTTATGGCAAAATTTTTAGAAAAGAACATGTTATTAATTTACAAAATTGCATTTTTTTCCGAAAAGAACAAAAAAATGACAAAAGGCAGAATAAAGGCAACATTTATGCCAGAAAAGAAATCGCCATAAGTATATTCCCCTCCTAATAATCTATACAGGGAGATATACATTCAACAAAGACTTATTTGAAAACCATTTCGATATATTTTTGATAGGTTTGCCAACAGCATAATAGACTAACACTTCCAACATGGCAGTGAATATTTTAAAGAATTCTGTTTCCTTTTTAATTCACTCTGTTTTCTTTCTCTGTTCTTCATCACCAGGTCGTCATGTATCATATGATGGAAGTTTATAACCATATCGGCATAAATAATATAGTTCCAGAAGATCTTGTCAACGGTGTGGGTTCATTCTTTGTGGTGGCAATTGGCGGTACTGTAATTGGTAAGTTTGTCTGTCCATTTACCTCATATATCATCTCAACTCTGTGTATGTTTAAAAACATATTTTATCTGTTGCTTTGCTTATAAAATTTTAACACAAAAACACACACAGAAAAACCACAATCTGTGTAACAAAATTATTATCATCACGTTTGTCTCACTGGATTTAATTTTAATTTTTTTTTTGTATTTTTTTGTAACTTTTTTTTTTACTTGTTTTTGATTGCAGGTATTATTTGGGGCTTCCTGACTGGTTTGGTAACACGTTTCACTGATCACGTGCGTGTTATAGAGCCCATATTTATTTTCGTTATGGCTTATTTGGCATATTTGAATGCTGAAATATTCCATATGAGTGGTATTTTAGCGTAAGTATTTTTTAAATTTTTTTTTTGTGGTTTTAGAATTGAAATTTATGTTTTATTTTAGTCAACACGATTGGGTAGGGGAAAAAGTAATTTCGTAACATATGTTATAAAAATTAAAAGAAATTCATTTAAAAAGTAAATGAAATAAAGGGTCCGCCAAATAACTTTTTTTTTTTTGAAAATGCTTTAAAAAAAACTACTGAATATTTTCTCAAATTTCTTTTTTTATTTGAAAGTACAATCCTTCCGTTTAATAATGGAAAATAATTTCATTCAAATGGCTGCCTCGGCTGGCCATGCAGTAGCCTACAAGATCGGTCCAATTCTTAAGCACATTATCGATTGTGTGCAGCTGTATTTCACCAATGGCTTCACGAATATTGTCCTTTAAAGCCTCAATTGTCTCTGGCTTGTCGGCGTAACACTTATCTTTGACGCCACTCCACAAATAATAGTCCAACGGTGTCAAATCGCAGCTTCGAGGTGGCCAAACGACATCAGCTCTGCTGCTGATAATGCGATCTTCAAAAACAGGGCGCAAAACATCGAGTGTAGCTTCGGCTGTGTGGCACGTAGCGCCGTCCTGTTGAAACCAAATGTTGCCAATATCATCCTCTTCAATTTTTGTGAACAAAAATTCGTTCAACATGGCCCGATAACGATCGCCATTGACTGTAACGGCCACTCCTTGCTCATTTTCGAAGAAAAATGGCCCAATTATGCCTCTGGACCAAAATCCGCACCAAACAGTGACTCGTTTTGGGTGCGTCCGCTTTTCAATGTATGCGTGCGGGTTTTCTGTGCCCCAAATGCGACAATTTTGCTTGTTTACATACCCGCCAAGACCAAAATGAGCTTCATCTGAAAAGATGATTTTTTGCCAAAATCGGCATCTTCTGTAAGTCGATCGCAGGCCCACTTAGCGAAGCGAAAACGCATTGGATGGAACGATATTCGTTCAGCGGAAGTATAAAACTAATTATCTGTCAAATCAGACATGAGCTAAGTGTTACCATTCACCAAATAAGCACTAGTTGAAAAAAAAAAAAAAACGTTAGATGGCGGACCCGATATAAGTTACAAACGGTTAAAGACAAAAGAGAAAAAAGTTCTGGTCCTGCACACGCTTTAGAAGCTAGGCTCACCAGCTCATGTGCCTCTGATCGTTATTGTGAATTCCCATATGACCTGTGGGAATTTTACTGGATTTGTCAAGGGGGACAATTAAGACGGGAACTGTCAACCACTTGATTTCTTTAAGCCTTCAAAGTTGTAGTTTTAATAAGGGAATCTAAGCTCTTTTGTAAATTTTCTTTTTGAATAAACTTGAACTTTTTATACAAAATTTTTTTTTTAATCTTTAATTCCTTTACTTTCAGCATTACATTCTGTGGCATAACAATGAAAAATTATGTCGAATCGAATATATCGCAAAAGTCTCATACAACGGTTAAGTATGCATTAAAAATGATATCAAGTTCCTCGGAAACGGTTATCTTTATGTTTTTGGGTGTGGCCACCGTTAATAATAATCATGTCTGGAATACATGGTTTGTGGTGCTGACCATTGCTTTCTGTTCCGTTTTTAGAGTTGTGGGTAAGTAATTTAATTTCATTTTTCCTAACTTTTAAACTGTGAACTAAAATGTCATGCATTTTCATGTCATTGCAGGAGTTATTGTTCTATCGGCCCTAGCAAATCGTTTCCGCTTGCACAAGCTATCACGTGTCGATCAGTTCGTTATGTCTTATGGTGGTTTACGTGGTGCCGTTGCCTTTGCTCTAGTCCTGTTAATTGATGAACGTGTTGTGCCTCAAAAGAATATGTTCGTTACCACTACCATTGCTGTGATATACTTTACCGTGTTCTTGCAGGGCATCACCATTAAGCCACTGGTAAAGATTTTAAATGTTAAACGTGCTAACAAACGTAAACCCACCATGAATGAGCGTATCCATGAAAGAGTAAGTTTTTGACTGTCATTTTCTAAACATTTATCGCGACTTTAAAATTCATTTCATTTGAATTCTTTTTTAGTTTATGGATCATTTAATGGCTGGCATTGAGGATATTATTGGTAAAACTGGCAATTATAATGTACGTGATAAATTCAAACGTTTCGACAATCGTTTCATACGTCCTCTGTTGATAAGAGAATATAAGGTGAGTCGCTCTTTTTTTATGGTGGCTTTAAAATGATTTTAAGAAATCAATTTACATTTAAGGTAATAATATTTTAATATGCTCCTTTGAGATATTGTAGGAGATATTTTGTTATAAAGTAAAGAAAATTTATAAAAAATTATGATCGAATGATAACACTATGCGACAAAATAAAAAAAAATTAAATACACCCGGCTAATGACAGGGTGTAGATTGTGAGTTTTGTTGAGTAGATCTCAAAAATATTTTTATTATATTTCTCGAACCCTCCAAACTTTTTTTATTTGACAAAAAGTGTTTTTTTTACTTTACGCACAAATTTTTGGATTACACAAGCATTTCTGACCCGATTTCAAAAAATTTAAATCTTGTTGGAAAGGCGAGAGATGGACCTTTAAAACGGTATACATTTATCTATTATTCGACTTAATATGCTATGAGATTTGATGAGGTAAACTTGGAAAATTCGATTTTTTTCATATTTTTTCAAGTTTGTCCATTCATAGTAGCAAACTTTAATAAGAAAATATTGGATAAGTGATAATATCCTTAAAGTCTGTTCTCTTGTGAAGAGATTGAGTCATCATTTGATCAAATCGGACAAAAATTCCCGTAGTTATTATTTAAAGAGTCAACAGTCGAGTGATATCTTTTATATATGTCGTCTCATCAAATGAACTTTTAGTTCAAAAATTTTCAGAATTTTTGGTGGATCTCGATTGTTTATCACAAAATGTGTAAATTTCACGTTTGCAGGACTTCCAGAAGTCGGCTAATATTTGTGTTTTTTGCAAATATCATTATTTCTCTTTGCGCAAACATTGGCAAACTTCTGGTGGTCACTCAAAGGTGAAACTGACACATTTTGTGATAAACAATCGAGATCCATCAAAAATTCTGAAAATTTTTGAACTAAAAGTTCATTTGATGAGATGACATATATAAAAAATGTAACACGACTGTTATACTATTTATATAATAACTACGGTAATTTTTGTCCGATTTGATCAGACTAAGTGTCTATCTCTTCACAAGATAATGCACTTTCAGAATGTTATCACTTATTTCATATTTTTTTATTAAAGTTTGCTACTATGAATGGACAAACTTGAAAAAATAAGAAAAAAAGTCGAATTTTCCAAGTTTACCTCATCAAATCTCATAGCATATTAAGTCGAATAACTGATATATGTATACCGTTTTAAAGGTCCATCTCTAGCCTTTCTAACAAGATTTAAATTTTGGAAATCGGGTCAGAAATGTTTGAGTAATCCAGAAATTTGTGTGTAAAGTCTAAAAAAACCGTTTTTGTCAAATAAAACAAGTTTGGAGGGTTCGGGAAATATAAAAAAGCTATTTTTGAGTTCTACTCAACTAACTGAACAACGTGGACTATGTAGTTACTCGGGTGTATTTTCACTGTCGCACCGTGTAATTGTTTCCACGGATTTTAATCAATTTAGTACACCATAATGCGGAGTAACGTTTAACGACTATATTATTTAGAATTTATTAAGATATAGAGAAGGCAGTAGTTCTTGAAAGCCTTTTGTGGTTATTACAGTGTGATAACTTTTTAGTATTAACCTACTCAATTTTGCTAGCCTACCTAGCTACCAGTTGGAGGTTTCACACCAACGTCTGCTTTGTTTTCTCAATAACTTCTCACTCTCATTTAAGATATCGAACAGATAAATTGATATATTCTTATTGCATTCCGTTTCAAAAGTAGATGCCTGAGATCTTTCTAAGACATCCTTGAAACTGAACCAATTACACGATTATTCCATTGCTAGAGCTATTGTAGAAAAATGATAAGCCCTTTCAAAAGTTGAACCTTTTCCATGACTGGGTTTGGATAGCTGAGCGCTCAATTTTAGCAACTTATAATAATCCGTAACTATATTTGTTAAATATTTTCTGGCAGCAAGAAAAAGAAAAATTTCTGATGGATAATATACCCATGCAACCGTACATAGAAAAAATCAAGAAAAGAGAACGAATGGCTGAACATGAACGACGTAGACAGGAACGCGAACAACTACGCCAACAAGATCCTCAGACATTTTCCTCATATCGTTTAAGGCGGGCACAAGAGGACGATGATGACGAAGAGGGCTTATAAACGAAAATAAAGTAGAAAGAAAGAAATCCAAATAAAATCGAAATCATACTCAAGATTCAAGTTTAATTTATTCAGAAATATATGCAAAAGGTTTAAAATTTAATCTTAATTTTTCAATTTAAATTATGTTTATATGTTTTGAAATTTTATTCTATTTGGTTGTTGTCGACTTTTAATTAATAATTCTTTTTTTTTTATTCTTTCTATTATTTTTAGGGTGCCGAGCCGAAAATCATTGAAACCTATTCCAAATTGACTATGCGTGATGCTATCGAAGTAATGCGTCGTAATCCTTCAACAATTGGTCAAATAACCGGCACTGAATCGATGAGTGCCTTATTTAGGAATTACACCAATAATTGTATTGGTGGAAGGTGGGCACCACCAACTATTTATACAACCTGGTAAACGAATTTTAGACAATTTTCAATTTTCTAAAAACAACGAGTTGGGGCCCCCAACTTGTATACAAAACAAGTGCATGTTGTATGTGTTTTTTTCTTTTTGTCTGAAATGAACCCTTTTATATGAGAGAATGCTCCAGAGGTTATGAACTATACTAATGACGTGTTTTTTTTTTGTTACTTTTAAGAGGGTAGATTATGGATTGCAACAGAATTTCAGTTGTATAGGCGAGTTAGTCTTCCATAATCGACACTCTTATTATAATTTTTTTTTATAATTTCTATACTAATCAATAGCACACTACACTGACACTACACATTAACGGTAGACATTTAATGAAATTAATATGACCAGATAGCAATGATAGCCTCCCTATTTATCGTTCTTCTACAGTCGTGGACACACAATTAAGTCACTTAAGCAAATTTTTAATTTTTGTAAAAATTAAAAAGATTTAAGAAGAATGGAAACAAAAACAACTAATATTTATTAATTTCATATGCTTAATAATTAATTAACAACAAAAACTTAAATAGTTATTCATTATAAAAAATGTTTTAGTACGGAGTTGATATCAGACTTAAAATTTAAGTGGACACATAATTAAGTCATCTGAAAAAAAAATATTTAAAATTTAATTTAATTGCATTATTTTTCACCCAAACTATTTTGAACCTTTAATATTTTGTGGGGTATCGTTTTTGGCGTATTATTTCAGTACATCTTTGTGGCATTGAGTTGATTAAATTGCGACACTGCTCAGGACTAATGTTATTCCATCCTGCCAAGATAACCTGCAAAGTGCTTTTTTGCTGCTATGTTTTTTGGCTGCAACTGCTCGTTTTACGATCCCCCAAAGATTTTCAATTGGGTTCAGATCGAGACTTTGAGCTGGCCAATCAAGAACCCTTATTTTATCCTCAGCAAAACGACCGTTGCTGAAGATAAAATCATAGCCAGGATGAGTGAAGCTGACCCATTCCTCACATCTACTCAGATTAGATCGTGCATTGAGTTGGAATACGCTGTTAAATATCTGCAAGGACCGTAAGAAGACGCTTGACTGAAAATAATCTCCATGGACGTATTGCGTATTGCGAGAAGAAAACCTAATGTGTCAAAAAAAAAAATAATCAGCAACGCTTTCGGTTTGCCGAAACCCACCTCCATAAAGACGAAAAATTTTGAAAATTAGTCGTATGGAGTGATGAGTCCAAGCATAATATCATTGGAAACGATGGCAGACTCTATGTAAGACGTCCTGTCAATACACAATTAGACCCAAAGTGCACCGAGAAAACCGTAAAGCATGGAGGTTCGTCAGTAATGGTTTGGGGTTGTTTTACCTCATCCGGCGCGTTGGTCCACTGGTAAGAATCGATGGGAAAATGACTGGGGAAATGTATAAAAACATTCTACAGAACAATTTGACTAAAGTTTATGAGGACGAATTACCACTAGCGTGGATATTTCAGCATTATAACAACCCGAAGAATAAATCTCGGGTAGTTAAATCTTGGTTTGCTAAGGAAAAAATAAGGGTTCTTGATTGCCCAACTTAAAGTCTCGATCTGAACCCTACTGAAAATCTTTGGGGCGTCGTAAAACGAGCAGTTGCAGCCAAAAAACTAGCAGCAAAAAAGCACTTTGCAGGTTATCCTGGCAGGAGGGAATAACATTAGTCCTGAGCAGTGTCACAATTTAATCAACTCAATGCCACAAAGATGTACTGAAATAATACGCCAAAAACGGTACCCCACAAAATATTAAAGGTTCAAAATAGTTTGGGTGAAAAATAATGCAATTAAATTAAATTTTCAATATTTTTTTTTCAGATGACTTAATTATGTGTCCACTTAAATTTTAAGTCTGATATCAACTCCGTACTAAAACATTTTTTATAATGAATAAGCATTTAAGTTTTTGTTGTTAATTAATTATTAAGCATATGAAATTAATAAATTTTTTTATTTGTTTTTGTTTCCATTCTTCTTAAATCTTTTTAATTTTTACAAAAATGAAAAATTTGCTTAAGTGACTTAATTGTGTGTCCACAAGTGTATATTTATGATATGAAACCTGTAAATTTTTTTTCAAATATTGAAATTTAAGCTGATTTATAAATTACTTACAAAAATTTGTCAACATGGATTTAGTGTACATGCAATTCGTTGTATGGTGACAACATCGTTACCAAGAAGATGGATATACATGTCTGTCAACATTATGTAAAGTTTAAAAATGTAAAGTAACGTTTTGATGACATGATCTGCACTTAAGTCGTGCGATCAATAAGGATAATAACGCCTTCCACATTGGATTAAATCCATTCTATCGTTCTTATCTGGTCATCCTATAATACTTACGGAATGAAATCCTTTAAGTTTAAAACATTTCTAAGCATGTTCTTTTTTTTACTACTTTTACGTATTTCTTAATTACTAACTGGAATGTTTTTCGTATTTACAAATATATATATATTTAATGATTTTACATACAGACACCGTATTATCGACATAAATAACACTTTTCATCGTTATGTTAAAAATACAATCAAACCCCTATTGTCTTAAAAAAGAAAGAGAACTACATATGGAATGGTTATTTAGTGAAAATTGTAAGGAAATATAGATTGCGTATGTTCTATTATCAAGGTACAAAATAGTCTTTGAGAACATTTCGAAAGATCTGTCTTCGACTGCAGAATAAAATTTTCTCGTAATACATTGTATGGTATACTTACGGTGACCATTATTTTCGTGAGAAAAAAGTGGACAAATGTATAAAATTGAAGAACAAAAAAATTCATTTATTATAATTAATATTTTATATAAAGATTTTTAAAATACAGACATAAATAGCTACGAATAATATACACAATTTATAATTTATATAATATATACATATCCATATATAATTTATACATATCCATACATATGGATATACTTATGTGTACAGAATGTATTTTATAGTTATTTTTTAGTATTGGGCCTGTTAGATAAAAATGTTTTAAATTCCGACAGTCCATTTCAAAATTGTATTTTATGGTCAATAGAGATTCTAAAGTTTCTAGTCCCATTTGGGATTTTTCGGAAGACTAAATATTGTTAGATATAGAAAAAATTCTACTAATTTCAGGATGTTTTTATAAGGAACATTTTTCGTTTCGAAATATTTGAAAATTTCAATTTACTTTTTATCGGGATTAAATGCTGATTTTTTCCATATTTCTATTCGTTCAGCATTTGCATAATTTTTTACATAAGTGAATTCATCAAAAATTTCGTTATTATTTATATTTAAATCATTTCTGATTTCTGTTACCTTTATTAACGACTTTTGCACTGAATACCAAGATGGAATTGCATCTAACAATATCCAAGCAAGGCCCTCAATTTCTTTAAATGATTCATCCCATTGTTTCAGGTAACTAATACAGGTTCTGTAAAAGTTTTTAACTTTTTCCTTAAACAATTTTGTACGTTAAGTCGTAAAAAGACTTCATTGTGACGTTCTATTAACCTTGATTTAAATTCTTTTAATATTGTAGCCGCTTCAGGCATTGAAATATGTTGACTTTCTAAACGCAGTATATATTTATGGAAGACACTACCTTAACTGTGTATAAGTAATACCCAAGACATAGCAAAAGGAGCATTAAAAGAATTAAACAATATTGTTGGGCATTTTTCTTGTTTAAGAAAGTACTCTGTCATTTTTACCGAATTAGTGAAAAAAGTGGACAAAAGCGGACATTTTGGAAAATAAATACTTTTTAGAAGTTGCGTGTGGTAAAATAGTGGACAAATAGCGGACGCAAAAAAAATAGCGGACAGGAGGTTAAAATAGCGGACTGTCTGCTATAATAGTAGACGGATGGTCATCGTAGGTATAATGGCCCAATTGTTAAAGTGAAATACAAATACTGAATTCAAAAATACGAATTTTTAAATCGTTTATGCTAATTTCGTCAAATCGAATGCCATGTTGCGACTGTGCTATTTGCTATTTGACTGGACGAGCTTATACATTCCGATGAATAGACTGATGAATAGTTTCGATAAACCATGAATCAGTAACGGAGAAATCAGATCTGTTGCTATCAGTGCTTTGCTTGACTTTATTCGGAGAGCGATGGTATCGGTGAACGATTGTGGTTAGCTGGGCATAATCTGCTGTAGGCATCGCATTGTTAACTGTGTAAGGATGGCCATGTAGTTCAAGGCTCGTGACTGGAGTGGCACGCAAAAGATCTTTTAGATTAAAATGTTTCCCCTTGGGAAAACAACTGCACATGGTAACAGCAAATAATATCCAAAAGTTTTAATAAGAAGGAATCATTTTAAAAAACGAAATACTGAATTTTTCTGCCCTAAAGTGTTTCACAAAAAGGTTAATCTATATTTTAGATATATAGTGGAGAGTCAAGACGTTGCATCTATAATTCGAATATAAGCTATACACAGTGGTGTTGTCGAACCGGAACGCTCCGGAACATAGTTCCGGTACTTCCTTTTTGGACAGGAACGCGTTCCGGAACTAAAGATGATTTCTGATAACGAGAATTGGCTGACGTTTAAAAAAAAAAATTAAAAAGCATTGCTGATCTTTTTTTTCTAATTTTTGACGAATTTTTATATGTATTTTTATTAACAAGAGTTTGAACCGAACCCGAACCGGAACAAAAACCGGAACGAACCGGCTTGTTTTTTATATAATATATAATTATATATACGCGTTCCGGTAAAAAAAAAAATTAGCACAACATCACTGGCTATACATCGATTGAATCTAATAACGAACGGATCTACTAAAGTATCTGGCATTGGGCGCTTTAACAAATTATAATGATAGTATATTGTTTATTAAGCAATATACTATAATAATTAATACATATACCCAATATTTTAATGTGTTAAATTGCTAACAATATATGTTTTGTATTTTAAATAATTTTTATATATATTTTTTTTTTAGATCTCTCCCCCACAATACAACCAATTATAAAAATAATGTAGTTAAACTGCACTGAATTTTCTAAAATTCGTTTACTTATTTAATTATTATATTTTTCTTCTCTCTATCTCTCTCTCTCTATCTACATATATATCTTAGATCAAGTATTATAGTTTATTTAATAAATTTTTCAAAGTACATACATAGTTATAAATTTGCATTTGTAAACAAATATAAAGAAATAATAATTTGTTGTAATTATTAATAATTTATTGTACATATCGTATACAATATTTTTCCAAATTTTTATTTAATGTAAATAATTCTTAAATTTCGTATCTAAATGGCTGTAAAATCTAGCTTAGCTAAATATTTGTTTAAAAACCGAAAAGAAAAGTCTTTTAATATACTCTTCTTTTTTTTTCTTTCTTAAATCTGCTTTCCTAATTTAGTCCCAGTCTTACTAATTTGGACAATAGCTGTTCCCGCAACTTGGATATGCATGAATTGGATTATAATCCTTCCAAGAAGGATTTGACCGATGCCAGAATACATCATTTATTGGCTGAAGAATTAAAACCATATAGAAGGGTATGTACGGCAATAAAATTTTTGAAATTTTTCACAATAGTACTGTTACGTTACAAAATGTTTAAAATTCTTTTCATATCACTTTTATGATTTTGTTTTGTCATTAAAAAAAAATTATTTATTTTATATTTATACATTTATTATACATACAGTATTGGCCAAAACTAAAGCACCACCTCAGTACATTTAGGATTGAACCGTTGTCCGTTTGGCCTGCCTCTGGATGCCTTATGCCATCTGAATCCTTTAATTTAAACTTAGATTCGTCAGAAAACAGCACATTCATCCATTTTTGGACACTCCAGTTGAGATGGGTCTTGGCGAATTCAAGTTTGGCGATATCAAAGGTTTTTTGCTAGTCGTCAACTGAATAATCCGGCCTCTACCGTCCTTCTGGGAATCGTTCTTTCGGTTATTTTTAAATCTAAGCGGTTTCGTACGTGACTAGAAGATGCTGTAGGATCATTTTGGATTGTCCTTTTAATTAAGGAGTCTTCATGTCGCAAGGTTTCACGTGACCTTCCTCCAGAATGAGTAGGAGATGTGCGACCAGTCTGTAAAAACTTTTAAATTAGCCTAGAAATAATTGATCTGTTGATTGAATATTTTGCACTCAATTGATGCCTTGATAAGCCAGCCAGCTCTCCAATCCAATCATTAACTTAAAAATCAACCCACAAAATTGCAAAACCAAAGAAGATTTATTTGAAGCCGCAAAAATAGCCTGGGAAGCAATATCTCCTGAAATAATTAATAATTTAATGTCCCCTCTGCCTAAAAGATGTGCGTGTGTCATTCAGAATAAAGGATTCGCAACGAAATATTGATTTCAATAGTTTTTTGTGCACCTTAACTGGGGGGTGCTTTAGTTTTGTCCGCTTATATTTGCGACTTAAAATGTTTTTTGAATTCTTACTTTTTTTTTTTTAAATTCTGAATTCCTTAAGTTTGTGTTTTTCAATAATAAGGATATAAATAAATAAAAAAAATAAAAATAAAATTCTAATAGCTTAAAAAAAAAATTATAATTTAAAAAAAATGTACTGAGGGGGTGCTTTAGTTTTGGCCAATACTGTATATAAATTATGTTTCTTTCAATTGGCAAATACAAACAGGAATTTGAAAATTGAAATTCAAAAATAATTCCCAACCGCCCCCAATAATTTTCTACTATTATTCTAAATTTTAAACACAAATTTGAAAAATAATGACATTTTTAAAGTAATTTTTGTTAAGTTATTTTTCTTTTTTAATTACTTTAAATTTTTTTTTTAAATATTTTTAATAATTTCTTCATATTTTACTTCGCAGTATTTTTTTTAATAGTTGTCGTTATAAAATTTAATGAATTTTTAAAAGTTTCAAATTTTATTTTTTAATTTGATTTATTTTTGAATACGGTTTATTTTAATTTTTTTTTTTGGTTTTTAATTACTTTTTATTTTGTATTATTTCGAGGTTTTTATTTGTTTGCAATTGCTTCAGTCATTATTTTTCTAATGTTTTTATTTATTTTTTTGCTTGTATTGTATTATTTTTTATTTTGTTTAATTAATTTTTTATATATTTTTAGGTTCTATATATTTTTTACTATTATTTTTGTTTATTATTAAAATTTTAGTAATATCAAATATCGTATATTATTTATTTATTTTTATATTCAAGTTTTTTTATATTCATTATTATCAATTGATTTTTAAGATATTTATATATTTATTTTTATATTCAGATTATTTTTTTTTTATATAATTATTATTATCAATTGTTTTTTAAGTTATTCAATTAGTTAATTTAAGTTTTAAGTTACAGTCGAACTTCTATAAATTGAATCACCATTATCCAGAAAAAAACTTCAACTTATAGAAACTTCAACTTTGGGAATAAAATTTAATAATGATCCAAATTAAATAAACAACAGCTATTTGTAATTTTGTAAAGGTATATAATTATTTACTAAAATACTCAGTAATTTTTGATTGAATTTCTTCACATTTACTTGAGCAAAAAGTGATTCTAATTTGTGTAGTGCTTTGTATAGGTCATCTTTTGCGTTTTCATTTGTATTCAAGAGTACATTTAAAGTCTTAAATGAATCATTTATAACTTGTCTGGACGGTAGTCTAACGGTTTCCTCAACTTCGTCCACATCGCTATCTACTATTTCTCCAGAGTGTGGCATATTCAGTCAATAATATCTTCATCAGTTGGAAATTCAGAAGTAATCAATTCATTATCGATGTCCAAACAGTCTTGAACAGTACAACTTATAGATTCTACTTCATTCAAATGTAGCCAGACTTTATAGTTATCTTTTAAAACATTCTCGTTGTCGTTAAAATCATTTAATAATACCAAAGATATGTTATCTTCTACCTCCCACACTGAATGCTGTCTAAATCCAGACTTTGTAAAGCAGTTTGAAATTGTCTGGCTAGTGGCATCAATATCCCAAGCTCGTGATAAGTTGTGAATGTATTCCAGCACATTACTATCGTTTTTACAATTTCCTTTAATTCGAACTACGTATGAATAAATTTCAGTGTTGGCAATTTAATGTAATTTTGCATAAAATGTTGCGATTTTTATAGCAAATTAAGTTGAAAGGAACATATATTCACTATTGGCGGCTAATTCGTAAATTTTTGCCAGGAAAACAAAATTTTTTTCGAAAAAATTCAAATTATAGAAACGTTGTACTACCGTTTTTCTTCAAGTTATAGAGGAATTCATGTTATGGAAGTTCAAGTTAAAGAAGTAAAACCTGATAGAATTTCTCTCCAAGATGCTGTTGCCACGAGATGTGCTTCAACTTACAGAAAATGCAAGTAATAGAAGTTCAAATTAGAGAAGTTCGACTGTATTTAATTATTAAATTAGTTTTAAATTCTTAAGTTTTTGCCACATTATTTTATCAAATCATTATAGTAACTAGAAATGATCGATTTTATTATCTTTTTTATCTCTTTTTCATTTCTCCTGCTAAATATACGCATTTTTCTTTACTATTTTTTGTTTTAACAACAAACAATTGGGCTTTTTACGTGACTTCTTAAACCAAAACGCCATCTTATGCAATATTAATTGGCTATTTGTTTTGTTTTATTTTTTTTTATATTTTTTATGTGCTATATAAACTTCAACATCATCTGTGTAACTTTTTTATTTCATAAATTGAAAATTTTTGAAATTAAAAAACCAAAAAAAAAAAAACCAAAATTTCTTCCAAATCCACCAGGCCTCTATACAAATGGTACGAATAAAAATAAAAAAAAAAATTAAGAAATAAAAATTGGTTGTATTCGTTCTTTTTGTTGTCAATTGTTTATGTCTTTTAGTTCGAGTTGTTAATTTCGTTTTCTATTTCGAATTTTGAATCAATTTGTTCTCCAGTTACATTTTTCTTTCTTGAATTGAATTTTAATGCTTTTGTTTTCGAATTTATTTATAATTTTTTTTTTTTTTTTAAACTTAACACTTTTTAAATGTTATTTGATGTTTAGCCAACTATTGTGTTACTCTAACTTTAACTAACTAACTGTAAATGCAAAACTTTAAATATTTTTTTAATAATTTATTTTTTAAAAACTAAATTTTCACTTTGTACTTTTCGATTTAAATTGAGTTTGAGTTTTGTTTTAATTTTTATCTTTTTTTTTAAATTAAATTGTTCTGCACGATTTTACATTCAGTCTATGTAGGATATCTCTTTAATACCTATTTTTTTCGCTCTGACAGCCTATAAGTTTCTTAGTCCCAGTAATATATAAATAATCAGGAACCAAGAACTACATGTTCAGTAGAAATGGAAAAAATTCCAAGAACGGATTTTAAAACAAGTATTTTTCATACTTTGTTATGTATTTATTCTATTCTTTGAAAATTTCACTGTTAAGCCATCAAACCTCTGTTGTGTGACTTTCAATTTGGTAAAGATTGCATCAGATTTATACCAAATCACTTAAAAATACCAAGCTTAGGTGTCTGATTTCTAAATTTGATTAAGATGGTATCACTTTTATACTTAGCCCTCATATAACCATTGATAATATTCGTCATCGTAATGACTTTAATTTATTTACACACCAAGCCTTCATTACCCAACCCTGATAAGTGGAGGTACATACAGTGGATCCCAGCTTATTTCAACCAGCACCTTTAAAAAAAATTAAGCTCGTATAATTTCGAAACGAAACAAGATATTAAAAAAATTTAAATAAGAGTTTATAGAATATGTTTAAAAATTAAGAAAAAAAGTTTTATTCAGTCTCAAATGTAAACTTACAAACTAAAAACCAAAAATATAGGAACCCAATTCGTCACAGCTTATTTCAACCACTTACTATAAACAACCAATTAAATGATTAATTAACTAATAGTTTTAATTTCAAAATTTAGTATGACCTCTTATTTGCTTAATTACAGCTTTCAGCCTTCTTTGCATTGATTCCACTTCCTA
Organism: Sarcophaga caerulescens; assembly: GCA_927399465.1. NCBI lineage: Eukaryota > Metazoa > Arthropoda > Insecta > Diptera > Sarcophagidae > Sarcophaga > Sarcophaga caerulescens. The sequence continues at coordinate 15,536,953 of OV656866.1, read as the reverse complement.
GTGGTTTGAAGAGTTATTTTTGCCCATTCCTTTCTCAGAGCTGCTATAAGGTCATTCTTGTTCGAAATCTGGTGTTGGCGGACGTTTTGATCACAAATTGCCCATAAATTTGAGACTGAATAAAACTTTTTTGTTTAATTTTTAAACATATTCTATAACTCTTATTAAATTTTTTTTAAAGGTGCTGGTTGAAATAAGGTGGAAGCCACTGTACATATCGCTCCTTTATTGCAACATAGTCATATCTCAAAAAATTAAAAATTTGTAGTTACTTAAGCAAAACTGCTCTTTTAGACCTTCTGTACATGTTGAAAAAAAAAAATCAGTTTTATATCCCAAGCTGAACCGAAGTTATAGCAAAAAGTGTTTGCGGCAATTAGATCATAGGACTTATGTCTTGAAAACTTAAATCGCATTTTGCCAAGTTCAAGTTTTTTTGAGATATGACTATGTTGCGACAAAATAAAAAAAAATTAAATACACCCGGCTAAAGACATAGTGTAGGTTGTGAGTTTTGTTGAGTAGATCTCAAAAATATTTTTTTTATATTTCTTGAACCCTCCAAACTATTATTATTAAAAACGTAGTTATTATTAAAAGAGTCTAACAGTCGAGTGATATTTTTTATATACTCGTATGTCATCTCATCAAATGAACTTTTAGTTCAAAAATTTTCAGAATTTTTTGATGGATCTTGATTGTTTATCACAAAATGTGTCAATTTCACGTTTGAGCGACCACCAGAAGTTGGCCAATGTTTGCGCAAAGGGAAATAATAATATTTACAAAAAACACAAACATTAGCCGACTTCTGATAGTCGTGCAAACGTGAAATTGACACATTTTGTGATAAACAATCAAGATCCATCAAAAATTCTGAAAATTTTTGAACTAAAAGTTCATTTGATGAGATGACATATATAAAAAATATCACTCGACTGTTAGACTCTTTAAATAATAACTACGCGAATTTTTGTACGATTTGATCAAATGATGACTCAATCTCTTCACAAGAGAACAGAGTTTAAGAATATTATCACTTATCCTATATTTTTTTTATTAAAGTTTGCTACTATGAATGGACAAACTTGAAAAATATGAAAAAAATTTGAATTTTCCAAGTTTACCTTATCAAAACTCATAGCATATTAAGTCGAATAATAGATATGTGTCCATCTCTCCCCTTTCTCACAAGATTTAAATTTTAGAAATCGGTACGGAAATGTTTCAGTAATCCAGAAATTTGTACGTAAAGTAAAAAAAAAAAAAACAGTTTTTGTCAAATAAAACAAGTTTGGAGGGTTCGAGAAATATAAAAAAGGTATTTTTGAGTTCTACTCAACTAACTGAACAACGTAGACTATGTAGTTACTCGGGTGTATTTTCACTGTCGCACCGTGTTATTTGATATAATTCACAAGTGTATAATTTGAAGTCGCCATAGTCTAGTAGGTAGTGTGTTGGCTTATTAGACGTAAAGCCAGGGTTCGAGCCCCAGGCCAGACATCAAAACAAAATACAAAAAGTATTTCTTCGGCGATTTCCTCTCAGCAGATTTCTGGCAAAAACTCTGAGAGTAAATAAAATTGTCATGAAAAGTTTCTCAAAAAATCTGTCGTTCGGAGTCGACTTTAAACTGTAGGTCCCGCCACTTATGTATAAAATTAACACACACAACATAAGTGGTGTGAGAAACTATGTAGGTCAATAATCCTGACTGAAGGGTTGTAATGACCAATTATGTATGTATGTATAATTTGGCCCAAAAAATTTTTTTTATGTAGAACCTATAAAGCCCATTAACTGTTCAGAGTTAGACGGCAGCAAAAATAAAATCCTATGCTGTTCAAAAATACATTTTACTTCTAAATTTACTTTTCAGAAATTACGGTATTTATTTCACTGTTATTGAGTCCTTTTTGCTTTTCAACCTGGTTTAATTTAATTTCAGTTAAACAAATTTTACTTTCTTTGATTTTTATTATTTTAAACACCTTTTTTGTATCTATTCAGCACTTTAAAATACAATCGCTTTTCTTGTAATATTTGGAATCACTTTATAATTAATGTAAGAAAAAATAGTGTTTTTAAAGAAAAAGAAAAATACATAAGTAACACACATCGTCTATTTCCACTAGTCCTTGGACCATCCAGAGCTTTTGATGAAGCTGCACCTAATGTTAATTATTGATAGACCATTAAGATAGTCTGCATAATAGAAATCAAGGCGTTTTCACATTCTCCCACACAGCGCTGGCTCTGGACCCAATAGGTGAACAACAGTTTGCCTTGAGTTTGATGATGTTTTAGGGAGCAAAATTTCCTCGAGAACAATTTAATTTTTAAAAATGTCCAAATATGCAAAACCACTCATAAAGCAATCCATCTAGATAAGTTTCTCTATTAACTCCTCAAGTCCTTCTATAACGTAAACATCTTTTAGACAAACGTGACTCATACTAAAGTTCAGTTTTGATATTTAAACGATATTGTGTCTACTTTGTGAAGCCTACTAATACTAGTACCTAAAGCGCTTGACTACATCCTCGTGCAGTCGAGTTGCGAATTAGAAATAACGTGAACAAATTTTTCATCATATTTCTTACATAAAAAAGAATACAAGAGGCTTCTGGCAAAAAACTTCGGAGAGCTATAAGTTTCTTAAATCTGTCGTTATGAGTCAATCGTGGATAAAATTACTACATAGCACTTGGATGATGTTCTAATCTAAACCGTGTGTGTGCATTTGTGCCGCCAATATTGGTTTTTGTTCGAATGCTGATACAAATGCTGTTGTACTATGCTGTCCAATAATTAAAATAAGTTGGTTAGCATGAAGTCTATGTCACACTTCACTGTTTCTGTATGTGAAATTAAAATTTTTTCTTAATCTGCTGCCTTAATTTTTCTCTCTTCTAATTCTTAAAAGCACTAATTTTCTTAATTTATCACTATGTTTCACTTAAGATTTGTTATTAAATTGTAATATTGTATACAGACGCATACATTTTTGATAATCACTTTAAAAACATTTTTTTTTTGGTATAAAATTGAATGATTGTGTCTATTTTATATAAAAAATATGTTTTTGTAAAATATAAATATAACGTTGGAACGATTTAATTTTAAATGTTAATTTGCAATTTTATAAAACCACTGTTAAATATTAAAAAAAAAATAAGAATTGAAAACCAGCAATTATTTGGCAATGTTTTAGTAAAAAAAAATTTTCGTTTTTACAGCACCGTCGTCTTAGTTATAGTCGTCACGCTGTAGATGACAGAGATCTATCCACACAGGTAAGTTTTAAGCACTCAAAGAAACGCTTGAATGTAACACAAAAAAAAAACATTTTTTTTTTAATAAAAATTCATTAAAATTTTTCAATTTTAATTAATTTTTTTTCTGTTTTCTTTAACAATTTTAGGTCAATTATAAAATGCAAATGAATTTCCGTCGCATGTTCAACGACCGTAAACATCATAAACGTAGTAAACGTGGTGCTAATAAGGTAAACTACAAATTATAATTTTCCATGAATTTAAACTTAATTCCTTAACTTGTTTTTCTTTCTCTCCTTAAAAATCATACTAAAATTTCTTGTCTTCGAAATAATAGCATCAAGATGGCGTTAAACAAAATCATGTCTCATTCCATGATTTCCAACAAAATGGAACAACGAAACAATTCTCGCACGGTACGAGTAAGAATGAAACAAATTTACGCAAAAAACTAATCAGAAAACATTCTCACAATTCACTTAACAAATATCGTAGATTAGAAATAGGTAAATGGCTAAAAAAATTTGTTTTTTTTACAACAAAAAAAAATAATATTAATTCTAAAAAAAAAAAAAACAAAACGAAAATCGTCTCAAAATCGTTGTAATGAAAGTCCAAAAGTTTTACAATAATTTGTAATTTTTTGTTTCTTTTTTTTTATTTTTCCTTTTTTTATACTTTTTCAATTCTCATAAGGATTTTTTTGTTAAAAAAAAAAATAAAAATCAATATTAGATGTCCTGACATTTTAGAAACTTTTTGTAGATACATTTGTAAAATTCATGTAAATTTTTCTTTTTTTCCAATTTATTTAAAATTTATTTTTAAATTTTAATTTTTTGTATTTAACATAAATATGGCAACTTTTAGAAAAATTTGGAGTATTTGTAAAAAACCATAAAACCACAGTTTCTACAGGGTTCGCTTTGGAATTATTAGGAAAACAACACAGTCAATTTAGATTAAATATTCAGAAGAAAGTGAAATATTGAGAAACAGAATAAGAAAGACATTAAAATTATCGATTGTTTTTTAAAGGACTTTGCAGGAATTAATTAACTACAGGGACACAGTTGGACTTAACTAGTATCAAAGAATAGAATAAGTTCTCTGAGTACAATAAGTGGCAGTAGCCGCACTGCCATCGACAAATTTGGCACTGGCAGTACAATGTATGGCAGTGCAACATCTTCATATATTTATAGTCTTTGATCTCATCGCCATGAGAGCAAAGAATGAGAGCAACGCATTGTTACGCTCTTCGTTTCTGTTTCCTTCCCTCCTATCTTTCCCCCCGCGTCATGAAATATTTTTGAAAAATATTCCAAAAAATGTTAAAATGCACATTCTTTATACTTTATTTTCTTTGCTAGTATGCACTGCTGCCAGATTTTTTTCAGCCCTCATCCCCAAATCCATTTTTTTTATCCCCAAAAATCCCAAATACAATTAAAAAAAATTGTTTCTTATTTTATTTAAAAATTAATTTATTTTATGTGCACATATGTATGTATGTAAGTACAAATTAATGTCGAGTTCAATATTCCCATATGTATATGGATATAAAAGTATACATACATACTACTTTTAATAAAATAATTTAAATTCATTTTTATAAACTACCTTAAAGGTTGTTTACTTTAGTCAAAAGTAAAAATTAATTAGATTAATTACAATATTTAATAATATAAAAATTTTGTAATTAAAAAAACTATTGGCCAATATTGACTATTTCAAAAATTTCGGTAACGAGGTCCTCCGAGTCATTAGCTTCAGAAATTTTATTGTACATTGTATTTGAGTTAAAAAGTTTCAACATTTCAGGAGATGGTTCGAACTTTTCACAGCAAACAGAATTATTTGTTATATATTGTATATATTTAGTCTAAGAAGAGCTTCTAATAATTCAAATTGCATTTTATTTTGTATTTTTTTTTTTTTTTTTTTGGTAAGATTCATTATTGAAAAAACGCGTTCAACGCAAGCGTTACTTGTTGGTACATAAAGAATATTTAAAACTAGTTCAGCAAGTTCCTTGAATGGTTTAGAACCTGCAGAATTTTTGTAGCAATAAACATTACTCCGAAATACATTTAAATTTTGTCCAGACTCTTCTCCAAAACAATCGTTCCATTTTACAAATGGCATTTTTCTCCATTGCTCTTCATATAAGTCTATTGGGATTAGGCTTGCCAGATTCCGATTCGCGAAAAGCTGGACATTGGGTTTTAAAAAGCTGGATAAAACAAAAAAAAAGCTGGACATAAAAAAATACTGAGTAAATGTTAATTTTGGTTTTGTGTAAATAATTTTTATTAAAATATAATTTTTATTAAAGTATAACAAATGTACAATCAGTGTTGGCTAACATGATTTGACAAAGTTAACATGAAAATTATTGCCCAAGTTGTTGCAGTGTACCAAAAAAATTTCTATTTAGCTGGACAAATTAAATTTTAGCTGGACAAGCATCAAAAAAGCTGGACAATCCAGCCAAGTCCAACCAGGCTGGCAACCCCAATTGGGATATTTGACTTTAATACAGGATTTAATATTTTAGCAATAAAACAAAAATTTGGTTGGTCCATTGAATTACAGCATATACTTGGAGACTAAATCGACTTTTATATGTAAAAAAAATCTATAGTTTTTTTATCCTCAAAAACTCCCCAAAAAAATCCTTAGATCCCCAAACTGAAATTTTTATCCCCATTGGCTAAAAAAAATCCCCTATTTGGGGATAAATCCCCTAATCTTTTAGCACTGCTAGTATGTTACATTGTAGGCCTCCGTAGTGTGGAAAATCTAAGTGTATGGTACTTTTGCTGAAAAATAAAAATTAAATTGTATTTCCAAACGATTGTTCCGCTTTAAGGAAGGTAATCACTTCTTTCCAAACCTGCCAGTAAACTACTGACAGTTTCCTAGGCCTTCGTAATGGTTTCCTTATGAAATTTCCACATTTTTACTTTCAAAAATTTAAAATTTACTAAAATGCATTAAAAACAGTTCCATTAGGTTCTTGAAAGACTGAATGGACCTATTTTTATCTTCTGCTACAAAGTTAATTTTGAAAAGTGATAGTCTTAAGGGGGAAAAAAAACCCAGTTGCCATATTTGTTTTTTTGTATAAATTTTTAAATTTGTTTAATTTTCGGTTGTT